>CM060731.1:18075621-18675621 GCA_030704615.1 Takakia lepidozioides | reverse complement strand
CTGACATCAGATGAACAGTACCTAGGTTTGTGGGAAGAAGAAAGAAAGCCCGAGGAAGAGTTTGTGGACACGGAGGAAGGATCTCCAGACTCTGACAGCTCTGAATCTGATAAAGATGAGGAGATGGGAGGATATGAGGAGAACGAAAAGGTAGATAGAGCCCTGAAGAATGTAGAGGAGATAATAGATAATGTCAACCTAGGGGAGGATTTGTTCGAAGACCAAGGGATGTATGAACTCCTTCAGGAAGAGACCCATCATAGCATGGCTGCCTCTATCATACAGGAAGCTTACCAGAAAGCTTGGAATGGTGAACTAGGGAACAACAACGTGGAAATAGAGGATGATTTCCATGATTGGAATCAGGTTGTGACTCAGGAAGAAAGGCAGAGGGTAGCTAACTCTGTACACCAGGTGGAGGGAAAGAGTTGGGAACCCAGCCATGAAGAAGAAATGGAGAGTCATTGGAGAAGTCTGAAATCCAGACTTCACATCAATCCAGAGCTAGCCCCAGAACATAGGATAGAACTGGAGCAAGAGCTGAGAGAAAATCAGGAATGTTTTGCTCTTAGCAAAGCTGACTTGGGTTATTGCAGTGAGGTGGAACATACAATTGATACACAAGGTTTTCCCCTTGCAGAAGTCGTCCCAGCCGCCTATCAGAGTGGGAGGAAAACGAGGTACAAAGACAGATTGAGACTTTGATCTCACAAGGTAAGATGCAGGAAAGTAGTTCAGAATGGTCATGTCCAGTCACCCTTCCACCAAAAAAGGATGGATCCAAGCGTTTTTGTGGTGATTTCAGGCCAGTGAACCGCTTGACTAGGAGGGACTCTTACCCTATGCCATTAATTCAGGATGTTTTGAACTAGTTGGGGAAAGCCAAGTGGTTCTCTGCTCTGGATTTACAATCTGGTTTTTGGCAGATTAAGATGGACGACCGAGATATAAGCAAAATAGCAGTAATCACCAAGAAGGGATTGTATGAATGGCTGGTCATGCCATTTGGGCTAAAAAATGCCACTGCTACTTTCCAAAGAACAATGAATAGGGTGCTTAAGGAAGAAATTAAAGATTGCGCCAAGGTCTTTGTAGATGACGTCAATATCCATAGCAAGGACTGGGCAGATCACGTGGGGCACATAAAGAGAGTACTGATGAAGGTTAGAAGGGCCAATCTTAGGCTCAATCCGGACAAGTGTTATTTTGCCAATTTGCAGTTGGTATTCCTTGGGCCTGTGATCTCTGAAGAAGGAACCTGGCCTGATCCAGATAAGATAGCTGCAATTGAAAGGTTTTCCTTGCTCACAAAAGTTATTTGGGGATGACAGGGTATTATAGGCCCTATGTCAAGGGGTATGCTGGAGTGGCAGTACCTTTGTTCACTCTAACCAAGAAGGATGTGAAGTTTATCTGGAGTGCAGAGGCACAAAACGCCTTTTCTGCCCTACAAGTGAAGCTGGTGACTGCTCCCATTCTGGCCAGGCCAGATTTTTCAAGGCCTTTCGTCCTGGATGTTGACTGGTCCATCAAAGGAGTGGGGGCAGTCTTGTCACAAAAGGAGTATAAAAAGGAGAGGATCATTGCATACGCTAGTAAGGTACTATCTGATGCTCAGCGAAAATATCACCCTATGGAAGGTGAATGCTATGCCTTGGTGTGGGGAGTATTACACTTTAGGCAGTACCTATATGGAACCCCTTTTGTAATCAGGACTGATCACAAACCACTGGAGTGGTTGGCAACGGTAAGTGACGCATATGGACGCAGGGGTAGATGGATCATGATGTTACAAGATTTTGAGTTTAAAATTGTTCATAGGGCGGGTGCTAGGCATGCTAACGTAGATGCGCTAAGCAGGTATCCAGTGGGACCAGCTGAGGAAACCGAGGAAATCGAGGTATACTCTACTTCTCTATACAGTCAGAAAAGGGAAGGGAGAAAGAGGGATGGAGCCTGTCACGCGGCTTTTACTCACCCATCCCTTCGCTATCCGAGGCGGAAACTCCAAGATAGAAGAGTTGGAAATCTCTAAGTACTCAGCCCGCGCAGAACAATCAGTCATGACCTACAGCTAGTGTATCATGGGGGTGTTTCCTATTTGTTTCCTTTTCCGCATTCATCTTAGCTACCTTACCATTGATAATTAAGTATCAGTTTGCTTCATCAATTTATCGGTTTCCTTCACTCCTCCATTCAATCCACAGCTTCACTCAGATCTCTCTACACAGTGTGATTGTATCGTATAAGTATCAGATTATGATTTATCAGGTATCAGGCCGAAGCCATTGTGTCTCTATTCTCCTCTACAATATCCCTACAGCTTTGCATATAACAAGCATCTACTAATCCTCTTTCCTCCTTCATCGTGCTCACCGACTTCCGCTCCCGCCTGACTCCGAAGTCCTCCCCGAATAATGATAATAATGATCCCCTCATCATTCCCCGTTCTTCCCTTTATCCTCCTATCCGCGGTTCTAACCGTTTCCCTCTCTAACCGTCGTATGTGAACTAACATGTTCCCTTCACTGGTGTTGTTCCCCACAGCCGTTCCCTGTCCTACTCTTCGTTCCCTATTATCGTGACAGCTCTGTCAAGCGGTGACTGGCTGTGTTTGGCTGTGTCGGGCTGTGACTGGCTGTGTGGCTGTGCCGGGCTGTGACTGGCTGTGTGGGCTGTGTCTGCTGTGACGACTGTGACGGGCTGTGTGGGCTGTGTGGGCTGTGACGACTGTGACGGGCTGTGTTGGCTGTGTGGGCTGTGACGGCTGTGTGGGCTGTGACGACTGTGTCGGGCTGTGTTGGCTGTGTGGGCTGTGACTGCTGTGTCGGCTGTGTGGGCTGTGACGACTGTGACGGGCTGTGTTGGCTGTGTGGGCTGTGACGGCTGTGTGGGCTGTGACTGCTGTGTCGGCTGTGTGGGCTATGTAACCCCCCTCTACAGTGCGCTGCTGTCACCCCTAAGGTTCCTGTTTGTCTCAGTCTGTGCAAAAATTAAGGGTACCCTACAGATCCCGTATAAGTGTCTAAGTCCCCTACAGTCCTCTAACATTACCCCTTCCCCCTCAAAAAGCCGTGTCCTCACGGTTTACTGTTTCCGAGTAGCAAACCTTTGTGAGTGAGCACCTTGTTGACGTTGAGAGTTTCGTGGTGGGCTGTGTGTACGAGCCCGAGGTCTGTCTCTGGTTGATGGAGATGGTTGATCACTACCTGGATAAGTGAGGCCTTCTGGAGGCTGATATCGAGGTAATCTATCCGGCATAGGAGATCCCCTTTGTTTCTTCTCTTCCATCTGAATTGCATAGTCTTCTCCCATGTCAAAAGAATTTTGTGAAGAAACAGTTGTATCAGAATCCTCATCGCCTCTCAGGTGTTTTAATTTTCGAACTTTTTGTGGAATCATCTGGGGCATACAATGCTGTCCTACCATGTCTGGAAGTTTGCATTTTACAACCTGGTGTAACCGTTGAACAGCAAAATTGGTGTAGACACTGAGCTCCTTGTCTGTCCAGATGAGTGGGGTACCAATTACTGGTGCAGCGTGCAAGTATTTCCATGCGATATGTCCCTTATAGAAAATGTCATCAAGTCCGAATTTCTGTGTTGACAAATTGTTGCAGGCTGCTTGAAACCATGAACGAATTTGAGAATCCTTCTGTATCATAACTTTTGGGTCATATCGGTACATGATGAAGGTGGCAAGAACGGTTAATACCCAATGATCTCCACTGGAGTAACTTTGAAAAGCGTGCTTGCATCTTTTGTTGCTCTATGTGGTAACGTATCAGAAAAACAAGCAGCGTAGTATAGCCCGCACCCCATGACAATACTTGCTATCTCTTGGTCTTGGTATAAATGAGTCCATGTACAACCTGGAAAGCAACCAATTCCCTCAACATGGTACCTTGCCTCGTGCCAGTATTGTGCAAAGTGATGATCTTCAATATGTCGATTGTTTGGAAGAACTTTAGTCCTGGTTGCCACTGGCAGCCAAATACGCATGATTTGGTAGTAATGGCGAATGACTGCGGAGGACTAAATTCTTTCCAAGCAAATCCAACATGATGGAATTTGGTTGAAGGGCATAATCATAGCCCTACTGTACTCCCTGGCAGCTGGAGTTTTAGGTGGGTTAAAAGCTGCATTGCCCCATACCTCCGGCTGTGGTGGCTGTGGTGTGGTGTGTGTAACCACAGGTTCAGCTACTGGTACACTGACCTGTTGTGGGGGGTGTGGTACGGTTCCTGTACATTGGCATCTCCTGCACCTCCTGTGAAGACTGAAAAGCCAGAGTCTGGCTTGCAAATAAGAAGCCATTAGCTGTTCCTGAGGGATATAGACTCTTTGGTCGATGTTTGAAGTGAGGTCTTCCACTTGAGTCTGGAGTCCGTCTACATCCTCTTGTAACTCTGCTATCCTACTATAGACATTGTCTATAGTAGTTGTGGCAATGTTCTGCACCTGCAGTCTGAGCTCATTCATTCTCGCTTTGGGTGAGCTTCCGTGGGGCTTTGCCCTCTACTGGCCCTTGTGCTAACCAGACCTGCATAAGGCTGTTATCCACAAGCTGCTTGTGGTTCCCCTGAGAGTTTGCTCCTCTCTTAGCTTATACAATTCCAACTGCTGTTGTAAAGCCTTCATGCGCTTCGCCTGTGGCTCAACCAATGCGCATAGGCAGCAAGTAGATTATTGGCTTCTTCGAAGCCTTGTTACTTGACCGCGATGTCATTTCTATTGGCCACGATGGGTTGTTGCAACTCCACGATGTATTTCTCATTCTCAGCTTCCATCTGCTGTATTGCTTGAGAGTATCTTCATTGCGACAGATTGTATTCTTCATATCGACAATGAGCTTCATGTGCTCCACATTCTCTCTTCTGCCTTCGTACATTTTTCCGCTTGACTGTTTATTTCTTTTGTTGATTGGTCAAGCATAGTTGTAAATGTAGCGCATTGTATCGCCATCCGTTATGCACTGTCTGCAACCCGTATGTAGTGCATTCAGTTCTTGCAACTTGCTTTCATGCTGCACCTGCATTTGGTATAGCTGTTGCTTATGTGCTTCGTGCAACTGGTCTTGCGCGAGGCCTGCCTCAATCAATTGTTGCTTGGCCAATTGCAAAGCCATTTCTGTATTGGCCAAGTCCTGCTTCATCTTGAGAGTGACCTCTTCATCGACCTTGTTTGCACACTCAGTGGCAAGTCGAGCCTCAAACTCCTTCCTGAGTTCTTCTTTCAAGGCTGTCAATGGGGTAAGTGGAACATGGGTTTTGACATAAGTCCCCAACAAATTAAGTGTCCTGCCTATGGAACTCATCAGCATTGCCTGTTGAGGGTCATCATGGTGAGGTTGCTGCTGTTCCTCCCGATCTTCAACAGTATGATGTCTCACTAACCATTCAGACCATTGTCCCACCGGATTTTCTTCCTGAACTACTTCATTTATGACCGGTGCTACAGTGTCATGGCCTTCCGTGTGGTACCTCCGACACAGGTGTGTGCATTATATGTACCTCAGGATTTCTCTTTGGGCAACTGTTGCACCTCTGGGATTTCTGTCTGCTTGACCAGACCAGAATATTCATAGAGAAGGTCCCCTTTCTCTATTTCTGCCACTATCTGTTCTGTAGTTGGAATATCTATCCCTTCACTTTCCAAATCAATTATTTCGGGTTGAGCTGCATGGATAACTTGTGACCTTGTGACAAGTCGTTCAAGTGGCTGTGTTGGCTGTGATGCAGAAGTAACTTCTTCCTCCCTCTCTGAAGGTCCTGCTTCCAGTAATAACATTCTTTTGTGCTGCTGTGCCCCTTCCTGGTCATGAGCTTGGGAAACATTATCATGCGGAATCCGTGAAGCCAGTGGATCCGCCACTACAGTCTTTCCCCTTCTCTGCCTCTTAGTCTCGGGTTGTGCTGCTAGTCCACCCTCACTGTGTGAAGAGCCTTGCTCTTCCATTGCAGTTGTTTCTGGCTCAAACACTCCCATTTCCTTCCTTTCTGTGCATTAAGTATGCCAGAACTAAGGATTATTTGAGCAATGATTGGGCCAGACACTATGATAGGAGATTTTGCGGTAGTACCTTGTAATCTTTTCATCTCCTCTACCAGTGCGTTGTACATTATGTCCGCCCATGGTACCTCTTGTCCCTTCAAGCCTTTGAGGATTTCCTCTGTGAAGGATCTGCTCAAATATTGTTGGTTCTGTTTCAGGGCAATCAGAACGTTCAATACTTGGCCTATGTCTTTTAACCCTGGGTACACAGCTTTGGTACAAGCATAACCTGAGTTTTAAAGAAACTCCTTCTTGGAATAAATCCCCTATTTGCAGTCTTTCCCTGTGTTCCTCCACATACACATGACCTGCTGGCAATCGAAACAATTGCTGGAGGTATAGGGGAGTAATCATTAATTCAACTCCCTTCACCGTTGTTGTTCCTGTCTTTGGCTCAAAGTTCTGCAAAAATTGTAACATGTACTGTCTATGGTGTAGTGTCCAATCCATGCTTTGCAATCCTTCCAATCTCAGCTCCTTCAGTATCTTTATCGCCTGTGGGGTAGCCATCGTTTGTTTCTGCAGAATTGTGGTGCTCTTCACCCTGATTTCCTCCATTCCTCTCACTCTCTTCATCTTAGACTCACAGAACTGCTTTGGCTGTAACAACTGCAGGAATGCCTGTAGTGCACAAAGCAGAAACGTATGGTTGCCGCAGAAAGCTATGGGTAATCTCTTGTAAGCCTGCGGGGCTTGCAAGCATTGTTCAAGAGAAAAGCTCTGCTCTTTCGTTTCGTGTCTCTGCCATTGCGTAAGTAATATTGCGAGCGTATAGTCTGTTAGTTCCTCCATAGTTTCCAAGTTATAGCATTTATGGCCTGTCCTGTCGAGACGCCCGTTACTCAGAACGACGCCGCCTCTTGCGCTTAATTTCCCTCCATTTTCTTGATCATTTCTCTGGTTTTCTATTGGCTGTATCCGCTGTGACTGGATTTTAACTTTTATCTTCTTTAGTGGACTTTCCCTGT
The DNA here is from genome assembly GCA_030704615.1 of Takakia lepidozioides. Classification (NCBI taxonomy): domain Eukaryota; kingdom Viridiplantae; phylum Streptophyta; class Takakiopsida; order Takakiales; family Takakiaceae; genus Takakia; species Takakia lepidozioides. Next base: position 18,668,600 of record CM060731.1, on the reverse strand, counting down.
TGGATAGTCCACTAGGATCACACATGCGACATGAATTCAGTTTTTCTGTACTTGCCGTTCGTTCTGTTTCCCTTTTTCCGTATTCATTAATGGGCCCGCCTTTCATCCCTTTTGACGGCCGTTCTTGTCCTCTTTCTTTTTGACACCTGTCCTTGCACTTCATTCTCTGCTGTGTGTCGCACCCTGACCTCCACGTGTCTATTTTTAAATTAATTTCCGTTTCTTCTTCCTTCAGCCATTTTCCTGAAGTTTTTATGTGTCCACTTGTCACTGATTCTATGGATCGTGTAACTTTAGTAGCTGTGTTGAGCTGTGACAGGCTGTGTCATACTGTGTTACGCTGTATGATGAGAGGCTGTGTTTTTGCACTGTGGTAAGCTGTGATAGGCTTGTGACCGTGCCGTGAGGGCTGTGATAGGCTGTGTCACGTTTGTGAGGGGTGTGTGCATAGGCTGTGTAACGCCGTGTGGGCTGTGCTGTGATAGGCTGTGTCACGCCGTGATGGGCTGTGATAGGCTGTGTCACGTTTGTTTTGCCCACCCCGGTCATATATACTGGGCCTAGCGACAAGTGTTCCATACTCCGTTCGTAACACTGGTGCAGCCCGTGACTGCTCTTGCGGTTCAACATGCAAATCATGCTGCAGGGGTTTGTCATGGATACCACTGTACCCCTTCAACTTATTTGCATTGACTCTTCCCAGCATTTCTTTGTTAATGGTTTGTAACATGGCTGTGTTGTTATCATACATCTTTTGTATGACATAAGGTCCTTTCCATGGTGATTTAAGCTTAGAAGCTTGAATCTTTCCTTTCTTCTGCAACCATAGAACCAAATCCCCCGTCTTAAAAGTCTTTAACTTGCCTTCATCAAACTGTTCCTTTCTCTTCATCTGAATTCTGGTCATATTATCAGCTGCATCAGCACGTACTTCTTCCACATGGTATAATTCATGTTTCCTGACCTTGATGGAGTCTTGCAATTCCATTCTTTTTCCCCACTCCGTTCTCATGGTAGGTAACAGGAATTCCACTGGAAGTAAGGCTTCCATACCATAAACTAATTGGAATGGTGTATACTTTGTGGTGACTTTATACGAAGTCCTGTATGACCATAAAGCTGTCAGCAGCTTTGTATCCCAATCCGTTCTGTTTGCATTGACTATCTTAGCCAAGATAGTACATAGTATTTTGTTGGTAGCCTCTGCCTGTCCATTACCCTGTGGGTAATATGTTGTACTCTTTCTATGCACAATCATAAACTCTTTAGTCAATAACTCAATGGTCTCATTCATGAAGTGACTTCCTTGATCACTGATAAATTCTAAGGGACATCCAAATCGTGTAAGTATGTTCTCGTACAGGAACCTTGCTGTGGACTTGGCTGTGTTGTCCCTCAAAGCTTTAGCTTCCACCCACTTTGTAGTATAATCAGTGGCTGTAATTATGTACCTGTTTTGTGTATTCTTGGATGGTGGATTAATTGGTCCAACAAAGTCTAGTCCCCATTTCTGAAATGGTTCCGTAGGCATTGTAGGATGCAAGGCCATTCTTCCAGATCTCTGCAAAGGTCCTAGCCTCTGACATTCATCACACTTCTGACAATACTCATGTACATCTTTGAACAAAGTAGGCCACCAGTATCCTGCGAGTAGTATCTTTCTACTGGTAGTCTCTTCTCCAAAATGACCTCCAGCCACTCCTTTATGAACTTCCTCCAAGACTTTATTTACTTCATGGTGGTACAAGCATCGTTTTAGTACCCCATCTGGTCCTAACTTATACATTCTGCTTCCTACCATAGTATAAGGTAAAGCTTGATAGCGATTCTCTTCTCTGCTCCTTACCATAACTAGGTGGGCACTGACCATGAGCAAGGTAGTATCTGATTGGCCACTGCCAATCTAACCATTCATCTGCACTTCCTTGCACCTCCATTACAAATAAACTCGCATCAGGTAACTGATCGTCCACTCCTGTGGCGGCCTCTCCTGTTGTTAGTCGTGACAAATGATCTGCCACAAGATGCAAACGGCCAGGCTTGTAAATAACCTCGAACTCAAACTCATGCAAGATTATTAACCACCTCGCTATCCTTCCACTTATCAAAGGTTTGTTCACCAGATATATCAGAGCCTGGTGATCCACATAAAACATAAACTTTCTTCCCAATAGGTAATGCCTGAATTTCTTCACTGCATAGATCATTGCCAATGCTTCTCTTTCCGTTGTGCTATAGTTCCTCTCAGCACTGTTCATCAACCGGCTAGCATAGTACACAGGTGAATCTATATTCCCTGTAACATTCTGGGCTAACACCGCTCCCAACGCTTCTCCTGATGCATCGCAGTGAACATGAAATACTACATGCCAGTGAGGGTTAATCAGCACAGGTGTAGTTGTTACTGACAGTGTAAGTTCCTCAAACGCCTGTTGACATTCAGCTGTCCATGCAAACACTGCATCTTTCTTCAGAAGCTTGCTCAATGGTGCTGCTATTTGTGCATACTTTTGACAAATCTTCTGTAATAACTGGTTTGCCCAAGGAATCTCCTTAAACTCTTAACATTCACTGGTGGTGGAGAGACTTTAATGGACTCTGTCTTCCTGGGATCCACAAGGAGTCCCTTCTTACACACAATGTGTCCCAGAAGCACCCCTGAGTTCACACAGAAAGTACACTTCTCTGGGTTCAAGCCCAGACCTCTCATCCTGCATCTGGCCAGGCATAACTCCAATTTATGCAAGTGCTCATTCTTAGAGCTGTACACACTGAAATCATCCAAAAACACCTGCATGAAATCATCCAGATACTCTTGAAAAGATTCACTTATCACTCTCTGAAAGGTCGCTGGTGCATTACAAAGTCCAAAGGGCATGACTTTGTATGCATAAGCCCCCCAGTCTGTGATGAAAGCTGTTTTCCCTTGGTCTTCTTCTGCCACTTGCACTTGATTATAACCACTGAAGCCATCCATGAATGAGTACATCTCATGGCCTGCCACAGTGTCTAATACTGCTTCTGTGAATGGCAAAGGGAAAGGATCTTTCTTCGTACAAGCATTCAGCTTCTTATAGTTCACACATACTCTTAGTTTGCCATTCTTCTTGGGAACTATAACAATGGGTGACAACCAAGTTGTATACTCTATTGGGTATATAAACTTAGCCTCAGCCAACTTCTTTATCTCTCTCCAACCTTCTGTGCGTAGTTGGGATTCATTCTATACCTCGCCTGCTTGATTGGTACTGACCCTGGTTCCAGTTCAATTTTATGCTGACAGACTTCAGGTGGTATCCCTTTTAGATCCTCATAGCTCCAAGCAAATACATCTCTGTATTTGATGAACAAGCTTTTAGCTTCTTCGAAGAACTTGGCTCCAAATCAGCTCCTACTTTCACCATTCTCGGTTCCTCCTGAGTTCCCACATTTACTTCTCTCACCTGCTCATCAGCTGTGATTGTCCAACCAGTCACCACTTCATCCTTTAAGCTCACAGTGGCTGGTTCTTCTAGGATTTCTATCTCTCCCTCCTTTTCTTCATAGAAATGTGGGGGTAACAGTTGGTTTCCTCTTCAATTGGTGTTGCTGTCACTACACCACAGCAGATACCTCTCAAACAACTTAGGCTTTCCAGCCGCATCTCTGCAACCTGCTCCCATTCTGGGTGTGCAGCAAATAGGGTAGCTTCCTGCTCCTCATCCAGTCCTCCCCTCCAGTCATACTCTCTGACTCCTCGAGGTCTTCTTGTAGCAGGTAATCTACTAGATTTCTTTGTGGTAATTTGTATCTCGTGCATCCCATTATGCACAGTTAGTAACTGAGAATTCCAGTCATGGAATACCCTGGCCTGTTTCAGCCACGGACGTCCCAATAATAAGGAGTAAGCCTCCATGACTTCATCCATTTTTAATACAGTTACTGTGATCATAAAGATCATTTTCTGTATCTGTATCTTAACTCCTCTTATTAATCCCAATGGCTGTACACTTCTTTGATCTGCCATTGTTACTGTAAATGGGGCTGGTTTCATGTTACTTAGACCAAGCTTCTTCCTTAATTGGTCTGTCATGATATTTACTCCAGAACCACCATCTATCAGTACATCAGTTAGTTCTGTGCTTCCAATTCTCAATTGGATTACTGGCATAGAATCATCAAAGTCCATGACTGGTTCTCGCCCTTCCGGCTTCACATTATAACTGGTCACCTTGCTGTTCAGGTCTGTGTTTCCTGTCTCTTGGGCAATTCGATTGATTGCCTGATACAGCCTGTGCCTACAATAAGGTGCCACAGCTAATAGCTGTCCAATGGTAATTTCTGCTTTGGTCTGACATATTACTTCAGCCAAAGTCTCTTCATTACTTTGCATGTCTGCATCTTCTTTTTTCCTTTCTTCCTCACTCCCCTCTTTTTCTCCATCCGAATCAGAGGAATCTGCCACAGGAATATCCGTACTCTTTTGCATTTCCCTTATAGTATCTGCCACTTCCTTGTGCAGTTCCTTCTCATCTTTCCAAGTCTCTTCATCTTCAGGCATATCATTGCCACTTCCAGTCTCATCTTCTTCCTCTTCTACTGGAGGTATTAGTTTGGCTTTACTTCTTGTTACTATCATTGTACTTACTTCTGGTACAACACATGGCCTAACCATGTGAGCTGCCACCACTGGGCCCTCATTCACAGGAGCTCTCATCTCATTCTGGTGTCTTATCCAGAATGAACAGGCTGCCTTGCGATGTCCTGGCTGATTACAATAGTAACATAGCTCTTCACCATTGGGTCCTCGCCCTTGGTCTGGTCTTGGATTATTTCTATAATCCTGATTCCCGGGCTGGTAATTCCCCCTTGGATTACCCTGATAGTTGCCTCTGGAATTTCCTTGGTAATTCCCTCTTGAATTACCTCTCCCTTCCATGCCATTGTTATAACCACCAGACCTACCATAGTGGTCCTGATCATTATTTCTTCTTGGCTGGGGCTGCACCTGATGCACCCTACTTGCCTAGGTTCTCTTGCAGCTGTCCTTTCTGTTGTAGTAACAATTCTCAGTAGAATGGTTATCCATTTTACAGATAGTACAGTGTTTCTCCTTCATGTGGCATTCTGTAGTGGTATGGCCTTCATTCTGGCACTTTGCACACCATACACCCTTCCTCCAATGTGTTGCAGCCTCTGTGGCATACTTCTTCAAGATTTCTTCCAATCTTTTCTCATAGTTATCCCTCTTCAACTTTTCCTTTCTCTTACTCTTTCTTTTTAGTTCTTGCTCTTCTTCTTCATCTGACTCATCTTCAGAGTCCTCATCTTCCTTTTTCTCTCTCCTGAGCATTCCCAATTGCTCAATTCTGTTTGCAGTTTCAAATGCCTCCTCCACTGTATTATGGGGTAACATATCCACTTTCTTCTGCAACTCTGGTCTTAGTCCACTCACAAACCAAGTCTTCTGTAAACCGGGTGCTGGTACTGCAGCCAGCTTTTTCATCATCAATTCCATCTTCTCCATATACTCTTCAACAGTTTCATGCTTCTTCTGCTTCAGCTGTTGTAAACTTCCATACACTTCATCCTCAGTTTTACTTGTCCTGAACCTATTTCGAAATGCTGTATTCAAGCCATTCCAGGTTAGGAAATGATTATCAGGGAATCTTGCATACCATTCACTTGCTTTCTTGATAAGTGAACAAGGAAACAGTCTCATCTTGGCATCATCGCCATTCTCATTGTTCACTATACACATGTGCTCAAATTGGCTAATGTGTACATCGGGATCCCCTTTTCCTGAATATATTGGAAAGGGTGGTTTTGCCCGTGTTGGTTGTAACGCCATCTGTGGCCCTACCTTCTGCCCACTGACAGGTGCTGGCACCCTTGCTGGTGCTGGTCCTTCTGGACCTGTTGTTTTTGTGGTGGATCTTCCACCAAGTGGTGGCCCTTGAGCACTCCCTGCTTCTGGCCCCACGATATTCACAGTATTCCCAGCTTCAGTTGCACTACTTCCCACACTCCCTGTCCCCCCAGAGCCAGATCCAGGCAGCCCGCCTGATCCCCCTGAGCCGACACCTTCGTTGGCCTGTGATCCAAGTGCTCCACTTGATCCAGGTCCAACGGGTTGGGATGTCCTGGTTGTAGTCTCAACCTCAGCTGTTGGGTCTACTTCTTCATATTCTTCCTCTTCCAATTTCTTCTCTCTGTTTTCATCCTCCAAGTTCTGCCCTTGGGTTTCTTCTTCACTCATGTAACTCAACTGTAATGGTGTTGGAGAGTCTGAACTCTCCGTTGGCTCTGCCACATCCTCATCTCCTTCTTCATCTTCTGCTTCAGAAACTGGAGTTCCTGCTTTTGGTGTTCCATGCCAACTCTTATCAAAGATTTCTGTCAAGTCTTTTATCCAAGGATGTACCTCAGATCTTTCACCTCGTGATTGATCTTCTTCCTGTACCAATTCCCTTAATCTTTCTTGCAAAGAAACAGAAGGAGTGGCATCCAACTCTAGTTCTTCCGGTATAGGTGATGCACTTTTTGATCTTGATGGTGTGAGAGGTCCAGATGATTCCCCTATGTCTATTCCTCTCTCCCAAAGATATGGATAATTAGCTTTCAGATAGCTTTCTCTTTTTGATGAATATCTTGTCGTCTAGCTTCTCTTTCATCACTCATGTCCCATGTCTTTCATTTCTTTTAATGTGGCAATAACCAAAACTCTCTTCTGTAATATCTCTCGTATATGCCTGGATTTCTTTCAAGCTTCAATGCACCTTGGCTATACTTGAAGTCTCCGTTACCATATAACCATATGGCAAACAAGTCTGAAAAGCTGTTCTTGTGTGAGTTTGATCCACAAAATATCCTTTGGAATCCAATTCTTTACCAGTACAAGCTCTTCATGCATATGAGTATAAACATTCACCTTTTTTCTTCCCAGCCTTCAAACTCTACTCGTTTAATGGATAGCAACGCTATCACATAAACTAATGTTGGTAACCAACGTGCTCTTCCTCTACAGGCTACCTGATAAATCTTTATCACTCCTTTCTCCAGACCCCATTCTGGATCAGCATCATGCACTCGTTTAAGAATATTTTCTTTACATCCGTCTGGCAATTCCAAGAACCTTTGAAAGAATTGTTTGGACAATCTTTCTTCCTTCGTTCCACAGGGAATTTGATTCACTTCAAACTCTTTAATGGTCCAACCACCATGATCCCACCAGATGCCTGTCACATCTGGTTGTTCATGTCCCAGGTCCCCAGTATGGTCGCCAAATGTCGCGCGGCTTTTACTCACCCATCCCTTCGCTATCCGAGGCGGAAACTCCAAGATAGAAGAGTTGGAAATCTCTAAGTACTCAGCCCGCGCAGAACAATCAGTCATGACCTACAGCTAGTGTATCATGGGGGTGTTTCCTATTTGTTTCCTTTTCCGCATTCATCTTAGCTACCTTACCATTGATAATTAAGTATCAGTTTGCTTCATCAATTATCGGTTTCCTTCACTCCTCCATTCAATCCACAGCTTCACTCAGATCTCTCTACACAGTGTGATTGTATCGTATAAGTATCAGATTATGATTTATCAGGTATCAGGCCGAAGCATTGTGTCTCTATTCTCCTCTACAATATCCCTACAGCTTTGCATATAACAAGCATCTACTAATCCTCTTTCCTCCTTCATCGTGCTCACCGACTTCGCTCCGCCTGACTCCGAAGTCCTCCCCGAATAATGATAATAATGATCCCTCATCATTCCCCGTTCTTCCCTTTATCCTCCTATCCGCGGTTCTAACCGTTTCCCTCTCTAACCGTCGTATGTGAACTAACATGTTCCCTTCACTGGTGTTGTTCCCACAGTCGTTCCCTGTCCTACTCTTCGTTCCCTATTATCGTGACAGCTGTGTCAAGCGGTGACTGGCTGTGTGTTTGGCTGTGTCGGGCTGTGACTGGCTGTGTGGCTGTGCCGGGCTGTGACTGGCTGTGTGGGCTGTGTCTGCTGTGACGACTGTGACGGGCTGTGGGGGCTGTGTGGGCTGTGCGACTGTGACGGGCTGTGTTGGCTGTGTGGGTGTGACGACTGTGTCGGCTGTGTTGGCTGTGTGGGCGGCTTTGTGATGCTGTGTCGCTGTGTGGGCTGTGACGGAAGGTGACGGCTGTGTGCTGTGTGGGCTGTGACGGCTGTGTGTGGGGCTGTGAGCTGTGTCGGCTGTGTGTGGGCTATGTAACCCCCTCTACAGTGTGCTGCTGTCACCCCTAAGGTTCCTGTTTGTCTCAGTCTGTGCAAAAATTAAGGGTACCTACAGATCCCGTATAAGTGTCTAAGTCACCTACAGTCCTCTAAAGAGCCTATCTTCTAGACTTAGAGTGGGATAGGGGGGCCAGTCATGCTTCTCTATTTCAATTTAAGGGTTAAGAGGAGTGAGAGAAGACAGCTCATAGCAAGAGGGTATAGCAGTGTAAAAGGGGGAGCTGATTTGCAAGAGAGGGGAGTACTATGCATGTGTATGGGTCTTTGGTATTTCAAGAAGACATGCGGGAGTATTTTCTTTAGAAACAGATAGAATCCATTTGGGGGCTATGACTCAGCACACCACATAGGCAGACTTGCTTGGGGCCTTTCATTTTGAGTCGTTCTGGAATCGGATAGATCTTCCCATGTGGGATGGTGACCCAAGGACTCATTGGTATATGGAAAGGAGAGAAACTAAAACCAGGGTAATGCCAGATATGGAAGGAAAGAAGGGACTGTGTAAGGACTTTGCACAAGACCCAAGGAGCGGGCATTGATCAATCAACCCGTCAATATGGTAAGGGAAGGTTTTTTTGTATTTGGAAAGATGTGGGTGCAGGAAGGAAGGATAATTGTTCCTGCCAATCAGCAACAAAGAAGGGGAAGATCTGATTGTTAGAGGACTGTCTGGGACTTCGACACTTTACAGGATCTGTAGGGTACCCTTAATTTTGCACAGACTGAGACCAACAGGAGCCTTAGGGGTGACACAGCGCACTGTAGAGGGGGGTACACAGCCATCACAGCCAACACAGCCCGTCACAGTCGTCACAGCCGACACAGCCAACACAGCCCGTCACAGCGACACACAGTCAGCCACAGCCGTACAAGCCGACACAGCCAGACACAGTCCGCACAGTGTCACAGCCCGACACAGCAATCACAGCCAACACAGCCCGTCACAGCGACACAGCCACACAGCCAGTCACAGCCCGACACAGCCAAACACAGTCGCACAGCCAGTCACAGCCCGTCACAGTTTCACACAGCCAGACAGCTTGACACAGCTGTCACGATCATAGGGAACGGGAGCAGGACAGGGAACGACTGTGGGGAACAACACCTGAAATGGAACATGTTAGTTCACGGACGACGGTTAGTGAGGGAAACGGTTAGAGCCACGGGTAGGAAGATAAAGGGAGAAGCAAGGAATGAGTAGGGGGTTTTTTGGGGAGGATTTGGAAGCACGTCAAGAGAGAGAGAGGATTGGGGGAGAGTAAGAACGGGAAGCAAAGATGGAGAGCACGGGTGAAGGAGGAGAGATGATAGTAGATGCTTGTTATATGCAAAAGCTTAGTGATATTGTAGAGCAGATTAGAGACACAATGGCTTCGGCCTGATACCTGATAAATCATAATCTGATACTTATACGATACAATCACACTGTGTAGAGAGATCTGAGTGAAGCTGTGGAATGAATGGATGGGTTGATGGAATCCGATAAATTTGATGAAGCAAACTGATACTTAATTATCAATGGTAAGGTAGCTAACATGAATGCCAAAAGGGAAACAAATAGGAAACACCCCCATGATACACTAGCTGTAGGTCATGACTGATTGTTCTGCGGGCTGAGTACTTAGAGATTTCCAACTCTTCTATCTTGGAGTTTCCGCCTCGGATAGCGAAGGGATGGGTGAGTAAAAGCCGCGCGACATTTGGCGACCATACTGGGGAACTGAGTCATGAACAACCAGATGTGACAGGCATCTGGTGGGATCATGGTGGTTGGACCATTAAAGAATTTGAAGTGAATCAAATTCCCTGTGGAACGAAGGAAGAAAGATTGTCCAAACAATTCCTTCAAAGGTTCTTGGAATTGCCAGACGGTTGTAAAGAAAATTCTTAAGCGAGTGCATGATGCTGATCCGGAATGGGGTCTGGAGAAAGGAGTGATAAAGATTTATCAGGTAGCCTGTAGAGGAAGAGCACGTTGGTTACCAACGTTGGTTTATGTGATAGCATTGCTATCCATTAAGCGAGTAGAGTTTGAAGGCTGGGAGGAAAGAAAAGTGAATGTTTATACTCATATGCATGAAGAGCTTGTACTGGTAAAGAATTGGATTCCAAAGGATATTTTGTGGATCAAACTCACACCAAGAACAGCTTTCCAGACTTGTTTGCCATATGGTTATATGGTAACGGAGACTTCAAGTATAGCCAAGGGTGCATTGAAGCTTGAAAGAAACCCAGGCATATACGAGAGATATTACAGAAGAGAGTTTTGGTTATTGCCACATTAAAAGAAATGAAAGACATGGGACATGAGTGATGAAGGAGAAGCTAGACGCCAGAGATATTCAGCAAAAAGAGAAAGCTATCTGAAAGCTAATTATCCATATCTTTGGGAGAGAGGAATAGACATAGGGGAATCATCTGGACCTCTCACACCATTAAGATCAAAGAGTACATCACCCATACCGGAAGAACTAGAGTTGGATGCCACTCCTTCTGTTTCTTTGCAAGAAAGATTAAGGGAATTGGTACAGAAGAAGATCAATCACGAGGTGAAAGATCTGAGGTACATCCCTGGATAAAAGATTTGACAGAAATCTTTGATAAGAGTTGGCATGGAACACCAAAAGCAGGAACTCCAGTTTCTGAAACGGAAGGTGAAGAAGGAGAAGAAGGATGTGGCAGAGCCAACGGAGAGTTCAGACTCTCCAACACCATTACAGTTGAGTTACATGAGTGAAGAAGAAACCCAAGGGCAGAACTTGGAGGATGAAAACAGAGAGAAGAAATTGGAAGAGGAAGAATATGAAGAAGTAGACCCAACAGCTGAGGTTGAGACTACAACCAGGACATCCCAACCCGTTGGACCTGGATCAAGTGGAGCACTTGGATCACAGGCCAACGAAGGTGTCGGCTCAGGGGGATCAGGCGGGCTGCCTGGATCTGGCTCTGGGGGGACAGGGAGTGTGGGAAGTAGTGCAACTGAAGCTGGGAATACTGTGAATATCGTGGGGCCAGAAGCAGGGAGTGCTCAAGGGCCACCACTTGGTGGAAGATCCACCACAAAAACAACAGGTCCAGAAGGACCAGCACCAGCAAGGGTGCCAGCACCTGTCAGTGGGCAGAAGGTAGGGCCACAGATGGCGTTACAACCAACACGGGAAAAACCACCCTTTCCAATATATTCAGGAAAAGGGGATCCCGATGTACACATTAGCCAATTTGAGCACATGTGTATAGTGAACAATGAGAATGGCGATGATGCCAAGATGAGATTGTTTCCTGTTCACTTATCAAGAAAGCAAGTGAATGGTATGCAAGATTCCCTGATAATCATTTCCTAACCTGGAATGGCTTGAATACAGCATTTCGAAATAGGTTCAGGACAAGTAAAACTGAGGATGAAGTGTATGGAAGTTTACAACAGTTAAAGCAAAAGAAGCATGAAACTGTTGAAGAGTATATGGAAAAGATGGAATTGATGATGAAAAAGCTGGCTGCAGTACCAGCACCCGGTTTACAGAAGACTTGGTTTGTGAGTGGACTAAGACCAGAGTTGCAAAAGAAAGTGGATATGTTACCCCATAATACAGTGGAGGAGGCATTTGAAACTGCAAACAGAATTGAGCAATTGGGAATGCTCAGGAGAGAGAAAAAGGGATGATGAGGACTCTGAGGATGAGTCAGATGAAGAAGAAGAGCAAGAACTAAAAAGGAAGAGTAAGAGAAAGGAGAAGTTGAAGAGGGATAACTATGAAAAAAGATTGGAAGAAATCTTGAAGAAGTATGCCACAGAGGCTGCAACACATTGGAGGAAGGGTGTATGGTGTGCAAAGTGCCAGAATGAAGGCCATACCACCACAGAATGCCACATGAAGGAGAAACACTGTACTATCTGTAAAATGGATAACCATTCTACTGAGAATTGTTACTACAACAGAAGGACAGCTGCAAGAGAACCTAGGCAAGTAAGGGTGCATCAGGTGCAGCCCCAGCCAAGAAGAAACAATGATCAGGACCACTATGGTAGGTCTGGTGGTTATAACAATGGCATGGAAGGGAGAGGTAATTCAAGAGGGAATTACCAAGGAAATTCCAGAGGCAACTATCAGGGTAATCCAAGGGGGAATTACCAGCCCGGGAATCAGGATTATAGAAATAATCCAAGAACAGACCAAGGGCGAGGACCCAATGGTGAAGAACTATGTTACTATTGTAATCAGCCAGGACATCGCAGGGCAGCCTGTTCATTCTGGATAAGACACCAGAATGAGATGAGAGCTCCTGTGAATGAGGGCCCAGTGGTGGCAGCTCACATGGTTAGGCCATGTGTTGTACCAGAAGTAAGTACAATGATAGTAACAAGAAGTAAAGCCAAACTAATACCTCCAGTAGTAGAGGAAGAAGATGATAATGAAGGTGGCAATGATATGCCTGAAGATGAAGAGACTTGGAGAGATGAGAAGGAACTGCACAAAGAAGTGGCAGATACCATAAGGGAAATGCAGAAGAGTACTGATATTCCTGTGGCAGATTCCTCTGATTCTGATGGAGAAGAAGAAGGGAGTGAGGATGAAAGGAAGAAAGAAGATGCAGACATGCAAAGTAATGAAGAGACTTTGGCTGAAGTAATATGCCAGACCAAAGCAGAAATTACCATTGGACAGCTATTAGCTGTGGCACCTTATTGTAGGCACAGGCTGTATCAAGCAATCAATCGAATTGCCCAGGAGACAGGAAACACAGACCTGAACAGCAAGGTGACCAGTTATAATGTGAAGCCGGAAGGGCGAGAAACAGTCATGGACTTTGATGATTCTATGCCAGTAATCCAATTGAGAATTGGAAGCACAGAACTAACTGATGTACTGATAGATGGAGGTTCTGGAGTGAATATCATGACAGACCAATTAAGGAAGAAGCTTGGTCTAAGTAACATGAAACCAGCCCCATTTACAGTAACAATGGCAGATCAAAGAAGTGTACAGCCATTGGGATTGATAAGAGGAGTTAAGATACAGATACAGAAGATGATCTTTATGATCACAGTAACTGTGTTGAAGATGGATGAAGTCATGGAGGCTTACTCCTTATTATTGGGACGTCCGTGGCTGAAACAGGCCAGGGTATTCCATGACTGGAATTCTCAGTTACTAACCGTGCATAATGGGATACACGAGATACAAATTACCACAAAGAAATCTAGTAGATTACCTGCTACAAGAAGACCTCGAGGAGTCAGAGAGTATGACTGGAAAGGAGGACTGGATGAGGAGCAGAAGCTACCCTATTTGCTGCACACCCAGAGTGGGAGCAGGTTGCAGAGATGCGGCTGGAAAGCCTAAGTTGTTTAAGAGGTATCTGCTGTGGTGTAGTGACAGCAACACCAACTGAAGAGGAAACCAGCAGTTACCCATCACATTTCTATGAGGAAAAAGAAAGAGAAATGGAAATCCTAGAGGAACCAGCCACTGTGAGCTTACAGGATGAAGTGGTGACTGGTTGGACAATCACAGCTGATGAGCAGGTGAGGGAAGTGAATGTGGGAACTAAAGAGGAACCGAGGATGGTGAAAGTAGGAGCTGATTTGGAGCCGGAATTCTTTGAAGAAGCTAAAAGCTTGTTCATCAAATACAGAGATGTATTTGCTTGGAGCTATGAGGATCTAAAAGGAATACCACCTGAAGTCTGTCAGCATAAGATTGAACTGGAACCAGGGTCAGTACCAATCAAGCAGGCGAGGTACAGAATGAATCCCAACTACGCACAGAAGGTTGGAGAAGAGATCAAGAAGTTGGCTGAGGCTAAGTTTATATACCCAATAGAGTATACAACTTGGTTGTCACCCATTGTTATAGTTCCCAAGAAGAATGGTAAACTAAGAGTATGTGTGAACTACAAGAAGCTAAATGCTTGTACGAAGAAAGATCCATTTTCCTTTGCCATTCACAGAAGCAGTATTGGACACTGTGGCAGGCCATGAGATGTACTCATTCATGGATGGGTTCAGTGGTTATAATCAAGTGCAAGTGGCAGAAGAAGACCAAGGAAAAACAGCTTTCATCACAGACTGGGGTGCTTATGCATACAAAGTCATGCCCTTTGGACTTTGTAATGCACCAGCAACCTTTCAGAGAGTAATAAGTGAATCTTTTCATGAGTATCTGGATGATTTCATGCAGGTGTTCTTGGATGATTTCAGTGTGTACAGCTCTAAGAATGAGCACTTGCATAAATTGGAGTTATGTCTGGCCAGATGCAGGATGAGAGGTCTGGGCCTGAATCCAGAGAAGTGTACTTTCTGTGTGAACTCAGGGGTGCTTCTGGGACACATTGTGTGTAAGAGGGGACTTCTTGTGGATCCCAGGAAGACAGAGGCCATTAAAGCCTCTCCACCACCAGTGAATGTTAAGAGTCTAAGGAGATTCCTTGGGCAAACCAGTTATTACAGAAGATTTGTCAAAAGGTATGCACAAATAGCAGCACCATTGAGCAAGCTACTGAAGGAAAGATGCAGTGTTTGCCTGGACAGCTGAATGTCAACAGGCGTTTGAGGAACTTACACTGTCAGTAACAACTACACCTGTGCTGATTAACCCTCACTGGCATGTAGTATTTCATGTTCACTGTGATGCATCAGGAGAAGCGTTGGGAGCGGTGTTAGCCCAGAATGTTACAGGAAATATAGATTCACCTGTGTACTATGCTAGCAGGTTGATGAACAGTGCTGAAAGGAACTATAGCACAACGGAAAGAGAAGCATTGGCAATGATCTATGCAGTGAAGAAATTCAGGCATTACCTGTTGGGCAAGAAGTTTATGTTCTATGTGGATCACCAGGCTCTGATATACCTGGTAAATAAACCTCTGATAAGCGGAAGAATAGCAAGATGGTTGATAATCTTGCACGAGTTTGAGTTCGAGGTTGTTTACAAGCCTGGGAGACTGCATCTTGTGGCGGATCACTTGTCACGGTTATCAACAGGAGAACCAGCCACAGGAATAGATGATCAATTACCAGATGCGAGTCTATTTGCAGTGGAGGTGCTGGGAAGTGCAGATGACTGGTTAGATTGGCAGTGGCCAATCAGATACTACCTTGCTCATGGTCAGTGCCCACCTAGTTATGGTAAGGAGCAGAGGAAGAGAATCGCTATCAAAGCTTACCTTATACTATGGTAGGAAGCAGAATGTATAAGCTAGGACCTGATGGAGTACTAAAACGATGCTTGTACCACCATGAAGTAAATAAATTTTGGAGGAAGTTCATAAAGGAGTGGCTGGAGGTCATTTTGGAGAAGAGACTACCAGTAGGAAGATACTACTCGCAGGTTACTGGTGGCCTACTTTGTTCAAAGATGTACACGAGTATTGTCAGAGTTGTGATGAATGTCAGAGGCTAGGACCTTTGCAGAGATCTGGAAGGATGGCCTTGCATCCTACAATGCCTACGGAACCATTTCAGAAATGGGGACTAGACTTTGTTGGACCAATCAACCCACCAGCCAAGAATACACGGAACAGGTACATAATTACAGCCACTGATTATACTACGAAGTGGATGGAAGCTAAAGCTTTGAGGGACAACACAGCCAAGTCCACAGCAAGGTTCCTGTATGAGAACATACTTACACGATTTGGCTGTCCCTTAGAATTTATCAGTGATCAGGGAAGTCACTTCATGAATGAGACCATTGAGTTGTTGACTAAAGAGTTCATGATTGTGCATAGAAAAAGTACAACATATTACCCACAGGGTAATGGGCAGGCAGAGGCTACCAACAAAATACTATGTACTATCTTGGCTAAGATAGTCAATGCAAACAGAACGGATTGGGATACAAAGCTGCTGACAGCTTTGTGGTCATACATGACTTCATATAAAGTCACCACTAAGTATACACCATTCCAATTAGTTTATGGTATGGAAGCCTTACTTCCAGTGGAATTCCTGTTACCTACCATGAGAACGGAGTGGGGAAAGAGAATGGAATTGCAAGATTCCATTAAGGTCAGGAAACATGAATTATATCATGTGGAAGAAGTACGTGCTGATGCAGCTGATAATATGACCAGAATTCAGATGAAGAGAAAGGAACAGTTTGATGAAGGCAAGTTAAAGACTTTTAAGACGGGGGATTTGGTTCTATGGTTGCAGAAGAAAGGAAAGATTAAAGCTTCTAAGCTTAAATCACCATGGAAAGGACCTTATGTCATACAAAAGATGTATGATAACAACACCGCCATGTTACAAACCATTAACAAAGAAATGCTGGGAAGAGTCAATGCCAATAAGTTAAAGGGATACAGTGGTATCCATGACAAACCCTTGCAGCATGACTTGCATGTTGAAACGCAAGAGCAGTCACGGGCTGCACCAGTGTTACGAACGGAGTATGGAGCACTTGTCGCTAGGCCGAGCATATATGACCAGGGCGGGCAAAACAAGCGTGACACAGCCTATCACAGCCCATCAAGGCGAAACACAGCCTATCACAGCCCATCACGTTGTGACACAGCCTATCACAACCTACCACAGCGTGTCACAGCCTATCACAGCTTAGCACAGTGCATCACAGCCTATCACAGCGTACCACAGTATGACACAGCCTGTCACAGCTCAACACAGCCTACTAGGATTACACGATCCATAGAATCAGTGACAGGTGGCGCACAATAACTTCAGGAAAATGGCTGACGGAAGAAAAGACGGAAACCAGTTTAAAAATAGACACGTGGAAGTCAGGGCGCGACACACAGCCAAGAAGGAAGTGCAAGAACAGGTGTCATAAAGAAAGAGGACAAGAACGGCCGTCAAAATGGATGAAAGGCGGGCCCATTAATGAATACGGAAAAATGGGAACGGAACAAACGGCAAGTACAAAAAAGCGAAATTCTTGTCACATGTGTGATCCTAGTGGACTATCCAGCAGGGAAAGTCCACTAAAGAAAATGAAATCTAAAATCAAGTCACAGTGGTTACAGCCAATAGAAAGCCAGAGAAAGGATCAAGAAATTGGAGGGAAATTAAGCGCAAGAGGCGGCGTCGTTCTGAGTAACGGGCGTCTCGACAGGACAGACCATCAATGCTATAGCTTGAAAACTATGGAGGAACTAACAGACTATACGCTTGCAATACTACTTACGCAGTGGCATAGGGACGAAACAACAGAGCGGATCTTTTCTCTTGAGCGATGCTTGCAAGCCCCACAGGCTTACAAGAAATTACCCATAGCTTTTTGTGGCAACCATACGTTTATGCTTTGTGCACTACAGGCATTTCTTCAGTTGTTACAGCCAAAACATTTATGTGAGTCTAGAATGAAGAGAGTGAGAGGAATGGAGGAAATCAGGGTGAAGAGCACCACAATTCTGCAGAAACAAACGATTGCTACCCCACAGGCGATACAGATACTGAAGGAGCTGAGATTGCAAGGATTGCAAAGCATAGATTGGACATTACACCATAGACAGTACATGTTACAATTTTTGCAGAACTTTGAGCCAAGGACAGGAACAACAACGGTGAAGGGAGTTGAATTAGTAATTACTCCCCTATACCTCCAGCAATTGTTTCGATTGCCAGCAGGTCAGGTGCATGTGGAGGAACACAGGGCAAGACTGCAAATAGGGGACTTATTCCAAGAAGGGAGTTTCTTTAAAACTCAGGGTTATGCTTGTACAAAGGCTGTGTACCCAGGGCTAAAGGAGATAGGCCAGGTATTGAACGTTCTGATTGCCATGAAACAGAACCAACAGTATTTGAGCAGATCCTTCACGGAGGAAATACTCAAAGCCCTGAAAGGACAAGAGGTAGAATGGGCGGACATAATGTACAACGCACTGGTAGAGGAGATGAAAAGATTACAAGGTACTACCGCAAAGTCTCCTATCATAGTATCTGGCCCAATCATTGCTCAAATAATTCTTGATTCTGGCATATTTGATGCGCAAGAAAGAAAGGAGATGGGAGTGTTTGAGCCAGAAACCACTGCAATGGAAGAGCAAGGCTCTTCACACAGTGAGGGTGGACTAGCAGGGCAACCCGAGACTAAGAGGCAGAGACGGGGAAAGACTATACTGGCGGATCCACTGGCTTCACGGATTCCGCATGATAATGTTTCCCAAGCTCATGTGTAGGAAGGGGCACAGCAGCACAGAGAACTGCTATTACTGGAAGCAAGACCTTCAGAGAGGGAGGAGGAAGTTACTTCAGTATCACAACCATCACAGCCAGCTGATCGGTTTGTCACAAGGTTACAAGTTGTCCATGCAGCTCAACCAGAAATAATTGATTTGGAAAGAGAAGGGTTAGATATTCCAACTACAGAACAGATAGTGGCAGAAATTGAGAAGGGGGACCTTCTCTATGAATATTCTGGTCTGGTCAAGGAGACAGAGATTCCAGAGGTGCAACAGTTGCCCAAGGGAAATCCTGAGGTGCATATAATACACACACCTGTGTCGGAGGTACCACAGGCAGAAGGTCATGACACTGTAGCACCGGTGATAGATGAAGTGGTTCAGGAAGAAAATCCGGTGGGACAATGGCCTGAGTGGTTCGTGAGACATCACACTGTTGAGGATCAGGAGGAACAGCAGCAACCTCACCATGATGACCCTCAACAGACAATGCTGATGAGTTCCATAGGCAGGACACTTAATTTGTTGGGGACTTATGTCAAATCCCATGTTCCAACTACCCAATTGACAGCCTTGAGAGAAGAACTCAGGAAGGAGTTTGAGGCTCGACTAGCCACTGAGTGTGCAAACAAGGTCAATGAAGAGGTCACTCTCAAAATGCAGCAGGACTTGGAAAATACAGAAGCGGCTTTGCAATTGGCCAAGGAACAATTGATTGAGGCAGGCCTCGCGCAAGACCAGTTGCACGAAGCACATAAGCAACAGCTATACCAAATGCAGGTGCAGCATGAAAGCAAGTTGCAAGAAGTGAATACACTACATACGGAGTTGCAGACAGTGCATGACAGGATGGCCATACAATGTGCTACATTCACAACTATGCTTGACCAATCTACAAAAGAGATAAACAGTCAAGCGGAAAAATGTACGAAGGCAGAAGAAGAGAATGTTGAACAAATGAAACTCATTGTCGATATGAAGAATACAATCTGTCGCAATGAGGATACTTTCAAGCGATACAGGCAGGTTGAAGCTGATCAAGAGAAGCACATCGTGGAGTTGCAACAAACGCTCATGGCCAATAGAACTGAAATCACGGTCACTAACAAGGCTTGGAAGGAAGCTAATAATCTACTTGCTGCCTATGCGAATTTGGTTGAACCTCATGCGAAGCGCATGGAGGCCTTACAACAGCAGTTAGAAGTGTACAAACTAAGAGAGGAGCACACTCTCAGGGGAACCACAAGCAACTTGGTGGATAATAGCCTTATGCAGGTCTGGTTAGCACAAGGGCCAGTGGAGGGCAAAGCACCACGAAAGCTCACCCAAAGCGAAATGAATGAGCTCAGACTGCAAGTGCAGAACATTGCCACAACTACTATAGACAATGTCTATAGTAGGATATCAGAGTTACAGGAGGATGTAGACGGACTGCAGACTCAAGTGGAGGACCTCACTTCAAACATAGACAAAAGAGTCTATATCCCTCAGGGACAGCTAATGGCTTCTTATTTACAAGCCAGAACTTTGGCTTTTCAGTCTTCACAGGAGGTGTAGGAAATGCCAATGATACAAGAGCCAGTACCACCAACACCACAACAAGTCACTGTACGAGTAGCTGAACCTGTTGTTACTACAACCACACCGCAGCCACCACAGCCTGAGGTATGGGGCAATGCTGCTTTTAACCCACCTAAAACTCCAGCTGCAAGGGAGTACAGTAGGGCTATGATTATGCCCTTCAACCAAATTCCCATCATGTTGGATTTGGCTTGGAAAGAATTTAGTCCTCTGCAGTCATTCGCACATTACTACCAAATCATGCGCATTTGGCTGCCAGTGGCAACTAGGACTAAAGTTCTTCCGAACAATCGACCAATTGAGGATCATCACTTTGCACAATACTGGCATGAGGCAGGTACCATGTTGAGGGAATTAATTGCTTTCCAGGTTGTACATGGATTCATTTATA
Source organism: Takakia lepidozioides (assembly GCA_030704615.1). Lineage (NCBI taxonomy): Eukaryota > Viridiplantae > Streptophyta > Takakiopsida > Takakiales > Takakiaceae > Takakia > Takakia lepidozioides. The sequence goes on along the minus strand of CM060731.1, from coordinate 18,648,247 downwards.
CCAAGACCAAGGAGGTAGCAAGTATTGTCATGGGATGCGGGTTATACTACGCTGCTTGTTTTCTGGTACGTTATCACATTGAGCAACAAAAGATGCAAGCGCGCTTTCTGAGTTATTCCAGTGGGGATCATTGGATCTTACCTTCAGTGCCACCTCATATGTACCTATATGAGGCAAAAATTATGATGCAAAAGGATTCTCAAATTCGTTCATGGTTTCAAGCGGCCTGGAACAATTTGTCAACACAGAAATTCGGCATTGATGATATTTTCTATAAGGGACATGTGGCATGGAAATACTTGCACGCTGCACAAGTAATTGGTACCCCACTCACCTGGACAGACAAGGAGCTCAGTATCTACACCAATTTTGCTGTTCAGCAGTTACACCAAGTTGTAAAATATAAACTTCCAGACATGGTAGGACAACATTGTATGCCCCAGAGGATTCCACAAAAAGTTCGAAAATTAAAACACCTGAGAGGCGATGAGGATTCTGATACAACTGTTTCTTCACCGAATTCTTTTGACATGGGAGAAGACTATGCAATTCAGATGGCAGAGAAGAAGCAACGGGGGTCTCCTATGCCTGAAAGGTTACCTCGATATCAGCCTCAAGAGGGCCTCACTTATCCAGGTAGTGTTCAAACATCTCCGTCAACCAGAGACAGACCTCGGGCTCGTACACATAGTCCGCCACGAAACTCTCAACGTCAGAAAGGTGCTCACTCACAAAGGTTTGCTAATCGCAATCAGTAAACCGTGAGGACACGGCTTTTTGAGAGGGGAAGGGGTAATGTTAGAGGATTGTCTGGGACTTAGACACTTATACGGGATCTGTAGGGTACCCTTAATTTTTGCACAGACTGAGACCAACATGAGCCTTAGGGGTGACAGCAGCGCACTGTAGAGGGGGGTTACACAACCCGTCACAGCCAACACAGCCCGTCACAGTCGTCACAGCCAACACAGCCAACACAGCCCGTCACAGCCGACACAGCCAGACACAGTCAGCACAGCTCGTCACAGCCCGACACAGCCATCACAGCCAACACAGCCCGTCACAGCCGACACAACCACACAGCCAGTCACAGCCGTCACAGCCGACACAGCCACACAGCCAGTCACAGCCCGACACAGCCAATCATAGCCCGTCACAGTTTCACACAGCCAGTCACAGCTTGACACAGCTGTCACGATCATAGGGAACGGAGAGCAGGACAGGGAACGACTGTGGGGAACAACACCTGCAAATGGAACATGTTAGTTCACGGACGATGGTTAGTGAGGGAAACGGTTAGAGCCACGGGTAGGAAGATAAAGGGAGAAGCAAGGACTGAGTAGGGGGCTTTTTTGGGGATGATTCTTGGAAGCACGTCAGGAGAGAGAGAGGATCGGGCGGAGAGTAAGAACGGAAGCAAAGATGGAGAGCACGGTGAAGGAGGAGAGATGATTAGTAGATGCTTGTTATATGCAAAACTGTAGTGATATTGTAGAGCAGATTAGAGACACAATGGCTTCGGCCTGATACCTGATAAATCATAATCTGATACTTATACGATACAACCACACTGTGTAGAGAGATCTGAGTGAAGCTGTGGAATGAATGGATGGGTTGATGGAATCCGATAAATTGATGAAGCAAACTGATACTTAATTATCAATGGTAAGGTAGCTAACATGAATGCCAAAAGGGAAACAAAGAGGAAACACCCCCATGATACACTAGCTGTAGGTCATGACTGATTGTTCTGCGTGGGCTGAGTACTTAGAGATTTCCAACTCTTCTATCTTGGAGTTTCCACCTCGGATAGCGAAGGGATGGGTGAGTAAAAGCCGCGTGACACTGATGTCCTCTTGTCCCACCATCCATGTGATTACCCGAGGATCTCATGCTTGTGATCAGGAGCTAAGCAAGGTACAGCCAGCCTGTGAACTTGTGGAAGAACGATCAAACAATGAAAAGGGAAGCTCACTAGAAACACCATTCCTTCAACACTCTATATACACAGAGACAACAAGAAGAATTTGGGTGACCTCCTCATCAAAATGCCCAGCTGAAGGACACATGGGGGGTGAGTGTTCCACCAAGACATTTTATTCTTCAGACAGTAATGGATCACGTTGTTCAGGGCAAGAAACTTCTTCTTGCAACAAGGATGTTAAAGGGGACTGGGTGCCATGGAGCACACCCACCAAAGCTACTCAGATGTCACTATTACGTGCAGCTGAAAGATGGGGGGAAGACTCTCTCATCAGCTCTGACAATCATATAGCAGCTGTTAAGGAGGAAAGACAACCTGATGTACTTGATGATGTGGAAGTTATGCATCTCTTGTGTTTTGGAGAAGTCAATGACTATTTGACAAAGGAAGAAAGCAAGAGAGCCAGCAAGCGGGCAAGGCAGTACTCCTATCTCAAAGGGGAAGTCTACTTTGAGGGAAGGGTAGTTCCACCAAGAACGGACAGAGAGGCAATAATCAATGAAGTGCATAAGGCCACTGGCCATTTTGGAATCCGGAGAACACAAGAAGAGATATGTCGACGGTATTTCTGGCATGACAGAACGAAACTCATCAGGCAAGTACTCAAGGGCTGTGGAGAATGTCAGATGACCAAACAGAACGGAGTGTTACGCTCAGGTAGCTCAAAACTTCACAGCATTCCAGTTGTGGATCTGTTTTTCAGAGTTGCAATTGACACAGCAAAGCCATTACCCATAACCAGCAGGGGCAATCAGTACTTTCTGGTAGCAATAGATCACTTCTCAAAATGGATAGAGGCTGCACCAATGGCAGATCATACAACAGCACTTACTGCCCGCTTTCTAGTGGAAGAAGTCATTAACAGGTATAGCTGCCCCCACACATTGCTCACTGACAATGGCACGGAGTGGGGAGGTGAGTTAGAAGATGCATGCCGCGAATATGGTATAAAAAGAGAGCATAGCGCTCCCTACTGGCCTCAGTGTAACGGAATGGTGGAAAGGGTGATTAAGTCCCTCAAGCAGAGCATCACCACCTTGGGAGTTGGAAACGACACTGAGTGGGATCAGAACCTATACAAAGCCTTGTTTGGTTACAGAATGGGTGTTCATGCTTCAACAGGATTCTCACCTTTTCAAGTGTTGACTGGTAGGATTCCAAGACTTGGGATCGATAACAGGTTGCACTTTCTTACAGCAGCAGTAAATTTTGAGGGATCTGTTGCAGAGGTCACACTGATGATGCAGCAGAAAATCCAGCTCCTATCAGAGATAAAGGCTAAGCTGCGGAAAAATGTGAAGAAAGGGCAGCGTCAGCAGGCAAGGGATTATGAAAGGAGACATCAAGCAGGGCGCAGCTACTGCAAGTTGATAGAGAACAGCAAGGTGATGATGTTGAGGCCTGGAAAGAGGTCTTCCATGACATCTCCATGGGAGGGACCCTATGACTTTTTGGGGTACAAAGATGCGGGAAACACCACAAGGACAGGGGAAGCTGCACGCAGATGCAGGCTAAGAGATGGGGCAAACAAGGAATGGGTAAGAAGTAGGCGGGATTTGAAACCATTCATACCACCAGTGGGTGGTCAGCCAGTGAAGGTGGTCAGTGAGGACCCTGACACTTAAAAAGGGAGACACACTACATATGTAGTGTGAATGCAGGGGAGTGACATTACATTTTGTCTTACCGTTAAGACCCTGCATCACTACAACGGGAGTGCCCATTGTACAACTGCAGGAGGGATATATCCCTGCATACAGGTAATTTCATGGGCATACTGTGCTTATGCTTTGCCAGGATAAAAATGGCTAAGTCATGACCATGCGTATTTTCATCCGTAGGATGCACGTTTTCATCCCAGGTGTTTAACCTAGAAACGCGGGTTGAGGAAAACGAAGAGGAAGATGACGGGCAACTCTTAGCAGCTGCTGCGAGCAGTGGGGTTGTCAGGGCCGTCAGTTTGTGGGAGGTTGTACCTACGCTATGGGACTCTGCAAGGTTTTGAGAGCGGCATTAAGTGCTTCTGCTTGGTATTATGTGTAAAGGAAAGCGGTGCCGCTTCTCTCGTAGTGATGATCAATTCCTGGAGTAGGAGCATGTAAGAAGAGCGGCGCACCACCGCTGTCGCCATTGCCTTGAAGAAAACAGTTATGGGCAGATGAGCAAGCAAGGAAAACGGCCAGCTGCCGGAAGCACAAGGAAGTGAGTTATGGGCACAATCAATGGAGGGGATGAGGCATGTGAAGTGATGGCTGGATGGCAACTCAGGTTATCTGTAATCAAAGCTTATAGCTGCTTTTGTGTCATCTTACTATAGGACCATATCAATTCCTAGGGAAGAATTGCACGCATAGAAGGATAGAGTATTTAGTTGGCAAGCCACAAGATGTTCCATAGGATGAAGAGGAGCCATCATGGCATGATAAATACTGGAATCAAGACAAGGAGAATAGGTTGAAGTGGCTGCTGACAGGCGATGGTGAGGTGCCATCTTGGCAGGCAGATCCACCGCTTCGCTGGAGGATAAAACAGATAAGTTCGTAGACTGTGGGCTTCGGTTTTTGGGGGAGTGGTGACTTAGAAATCGTTTTGGTGTGGATTTAGGACTGGCTCTATGTAGAGGAGAAGGAGGTAGAGATATGTGATGGAGGAAAAGGTTTTGGAAATGGAATGGAGACTCTGAAACTTCAAACCAGGATAGGGAAAGGATGGATGCACCTGATGTTATAGTGTCAGTAGGAGAAATGAGTGGTGGAGGGACTGCTTGTCACTGAATCAGAATGGTCAGTGTTTATCTTCATTCTTGTTCTTTGTTTCAGTGTTATGAACCTGCACACAATGCTGCCCTGGGTATTGATACACTGGAACCAATGTAGGCCTAGCTTGGCTGATTGAAAACACTAGTGAGGGTTAGTTAGAACTGTTGAAAATAGAGAAAGGATGATGTGGAAGGGGAGGCAACACCGGCACTGATTTGTTTTTCTTTTGGAACTAGTTTCCAGCATGGTCTCAGGGTATGAACAACTGAGGTTCATAGTTGAAGGGAAAAGAGGGCTGTTGGGGTATTTGGTTGAAACCTATAGAAAGGCTGAGAGCTGTTTGGGCAATGGCTTCTTTTGGAAAAAGGTAGTGTGAAGGGCTGGTCATTGACGAGAGAGAGAGAGAGAGAGAGAGAGACACTGATGAATGGGATGGTTATGCCTTGTGTGACCGAGGATGATTTCAAGGCTGGGTGCACTGGATGCCTGGCTGAGTTGTGCATTGCATTGCATGGTAGATATGCTGCTGTTGAAGAAGTGAGGAACCTGTAGACCAAGATTAGAGAGAGAGAGAAAAGGATTTGGGAAGGGAGAGAGCTGCTCAGTAAAAGGGGTTGATGGGGGATGGCCAATTTGGGGAAATAAGATGAAGAAAACATGAATCCTGAAAGAGACCAGTGGCCCTGCAGTTCATGGCAGATCTGAGCTGCCTCCCTCTAAATCTGTGTCATCATTACAAAAGGGTGCTTCCGACGTGTCACTGCTCAAGGGAGCTTCACATTAAGGGTCGTGTTCAGCGCTGTCATAGGGCTGGTTGCATCACAGAAAAGATCATGGCAGCACTGTTGGCACTGTGATCATAGGGCAAGGATGTTGTATAAAAATAGAACCAAGACCAAGAACAATTCAAAACTCCCCATCCATGTCTTCTCTTCTCTGCGGCGTGGATGAGGATTGCATGAACTCTGATCACGAATGAACTAAGGGAAATCCACAGCCATGTGAAGATGGCTGGATCACTAGAACGTTCCTTCCTTTTGCTTTGCCTTCAACTGAGGAGGAGTACAGATTAGAATCACCCAGAAGGGGATTCACGCCCCTTCTTTTCACACTACAGTACCACAGTATGACACAGCCTGTCACAGCTCAACACAGCCTACTGGGGTTACACAATCCATAGGATTAGTGACAGGTGGACGTGGGTTAACATCCGGAGAGTGGCCGGCGGAAAAGTGGACGGAGGCACGTTTAAAAATAGACACGTGGACGCCAGGGCGAGACACACAGCCGGCCATGGATTGCAAAGACGAGTGTCATCAAAGAAGAAGACAAAATTGGCCGTCAAAGTACCTACCCGGGACATTAACTTATTATGGGCCCATTAATGCAAACAGGGAAAGGGTAACGGAACCCTTTAAAAGTACCGAAAAGCGAAATCCATGTCACATGTGCTATCCTAGTGGACAGTCCAGAGTGGAAAATCCATGGGAGGAAATTAAATTACAAAACAAATCACATAGCCAATAGCCAATCACCAGCCAGAATTATCTGCAGAGGGTAATTACCAAGAAACAAAATCAAGAAAATGGAGGGATTCTGAGCGCAAGAGTCGGCGTCGTTCCAAGTAACGGGCATCTCATCAGGAGAGACAATCAAAGATATAGCTTTGAAGCTATGGCGGAAATAAGAGATTACAACAGGCGGTGCAGCTACTGAAGGAGCTGCGATTGGAGGGATTGCTACGCAAAGACTGGTCCTTGCATCATCAGCAGTTCATGATACAATTTCTCCAAAACTTTGAGCCTCGGATACTCAGGTGAGGGGAGTAGATATAGAAATTACTCCCCAGTACCTGCAGCAACTGTTTGATTTGCCATCAGGACATGTGGAGGTGGATGAGCACAGGGCAAGATTGCGGATAGAGAATTTGTTCCAAGAAGGGAGTTTCTTTAAAACTCAAGGTTTTGCTTGTACCAAAACCGAGTACCCAGGGCTTAGGGAGGTTGGCCAAATCTTGAACATTCTGTTTGCCATGAAACAGAACCAACAATATTTGAGCAGGTCTTTCACAGAAGAGATCCTGAAAGCTTTGAGGGGAGAAGATGTCGCTTGGGCGGAGCTAATGTACAACGGATTGGTGGACGAGATGAAGAGGTTACAAGGCACTGCTACAAAGTCTCCGATCATTGTGTCGGGCCCAATCATTGCTCAAATAATTCTTGATTCTTGCATACTTGATGCTCGGGAAAGAAAGGAGATGAGAGTGTTTGAGGCAGAAACCACTGCAATGGAAGAGCAAGGCTCTTCACACAGTGAGGGTGGACTGGCAGTGCAACCCCAGTCTAAGAGATAGAGGCGGGGAAAGACTGTAGTGGCGGATCCACTGGCTTCACGGAAACCGCATGATAATGTTTCCCAAGCTCTTGTGCAGGAAGGGGCACAGCAGCACAGAGAGCTGCTATTATTGGAAGCAGGGCCTTCAGAGAGGGAAGAGGAAGTCACTTCAATGTCACAGCCACCACAGCCAATTGACTCTGTTGTTTTAGAGGTTCCACAATTAGTATATGCTGTGACATCACCCCCAATTGCTCAAGAAGGAGAAAGATTAGACATTCCCACTACAGAACAGGTCATGGCCGAAATTAGTTTATGTGATTGAGTGGATTCATGAGTGAAGTGTTTCCATTGTGTGTTCACTTCCATTATCACTGCAAGAAGATCACCTTATGCTTGTGAGTGCGGAGTGTAAGGATTAGTTTTAGCACTTGTGTTGGTATACACCAAGGAGTGAGAGAGCTAGGAAAGCTCAAGTATCTCACAAGGCTTGCAAGGTGTTGCAAGGAGGAGTGTTTTTGCATTGCATCAAAGAGGTGGAGAGCTCAAGGAGAGAGCTTTTGAGTTGCAAGACTTTGCAGAGGTGGAGAGCTTAGGAGAGAGCTCTTGTATCACAAAGCTTGCATGGTTTTGCAAGGTAAGTGCTTGTATGTGCACTAAGGGTTTGAGAGCTTGGAAAATAGCTCTTGCATCACAAGAGAAGCGTCTTGTGTGTGGAGAAGATAGACACTAGGGTTTCAAGAGCAAGCTCTAGTACTTGTTCATGGTGTGAAAGAGAAGCCAAAGAGCGGCACATGCTTGGGTTGGAAATACCATAGAAGGAGTACAACAAGGGTAGCTTGAGGAGCATTGAGTAGAGAAGGGTGACCTTCTCTATGAAAATTCCGGCTTGATAAGGGAAACAATGATTCCAGAGGTGCAGCGAGTGTCCAGGGGAAACCCTGCTATGCATGTAATAACCACACCTGTGATGGAGGTACAAGGGGGAGAATATCAAGACACTGCAGCACCTGTGGTGGATGAGGTGGTTCAGGAAGAAAATCTGGTAGGGCAATGGCCTGAATGGTTCGTGAGGCATCACACTATTGAGGATCAAGGAGAACAGTAGCAAACTCACCATGATGACCCTCAGCAGGCCATGCTTATGAGTTCCATAAGCAGGACATTTAATTTGTTGGGCACTTATGTGAAATCCCATGTTCCATCTACCCAATTGGCAGCTTTGAGGGAGGAACTCAGGAAGGAGTTTGAGGCTCGACTTGCCACTGAGTGTGCAAACAAGGTTGATGAGGAGGTCACTATCAAGTTACAGCAAGAGTTAGAGGATACAACAGCTGCTTTGCAGTTGGCCAAGGAACATTTGATTGAAGCAGGCCTCGCGCAGGACCAGTTGCACGAAGCACATAAGCAACAGCTATATCAAATGCAGGTGAAACATGAGAGCAAGTTGCAAGAAGTAAATGCACTACATACGGAGTTGCAGACAGTGCATGACAGGATGGCCATACAATGTGCTATACTCACAACTACGCTTGAGCAAACTACAAAAGAAGTTAACAACCAAGCGGAAAGATGTATAAAGGCACAAGATAATGTCGAGCAGACAAAACTCATTATTGATATGAAGAATACAATCTGTCGCAATGAGAATACTTTCAAGCAATACAGGCAGGTTGAAGCTACCCAAGAGAGGTACATCCTGGAATTGCAACAAACGCTCATGACCAATAGAAATGAACTCTCTGTGGCAAACAAGGCTTGGAAGGAGGCTAATAATCTGGCTGCTGCCTATGCGAGTTTGGTTGAACCTCATGCGAAGCGCATGGAGGCTTTACAGCAGCAGTTAGATATGTACAAACTCAGAGAGGAGCAGACTCTCAGAGGTACCACAACCAATTTGGTGGATAACCACCTTCTGCAAGTCTGGTTAGCACAAGGACCGGTGGAAGGCAAAGCACCACGGAAGCTCACCCAAGCCGAGATGAATGAGCTTAGGCTGCAGGTGCAGAACATTGCCACAACTACTATAGACAATGTCTATAGTAGGATAGCAGAGCTACAAGAGGATGTAGACGGCCTACAAACTCAGGTGGAGGACCTGACATCAAATATTGACAAGAGAGTCTTTGTACCTGAGGAGCAGCTGATGGCTTCTTATTTACAAGCCAGAACTTTAGCTTTTCAGTCTTCTTGCAGGGGGTGCAGGAGATGCCAGTGGTACAAGAGCCAGTGCTACCAATACCACAACAAGTGACTGTGACAGTAGCTGACCCTGTTGTTACTACAGCCACACCACAGCCGCCACAGCCTGAGGTATGGGGGGATGCTGTTTTTAACCCACCTAAAACTCCTGCTGCACGGGAGTACAGTCGGGCTATGATTATGCCCTTCAACCAAATTCCCATTGTGTTGGATTTGGCTTGGAAGGAATTTAGTCCTCCGCAATCGTTGGCACATTACTACCAAATCATGCGCATTTGGCTACCAGTGGCAACTAGGACTAAGGTTCTTCCGAACAATCGACCCATTGAGGATCATCACTTTGCGAGATACTGGCATGAGGCAAGTACCATGTTGAAGGAATTAATTGCCTTCCAAGTTGTACATGGATTCATTTATACCAAGACCAAGGAGGTAGCAAGTATTGTCATGGGCTGCGGGCTATACTACGCTGCTTGTTTTCTGGCACGTTATCACATTGAACAACAGAAGATGCAATCGCGCTTTCTGAGTTATTCCAATGGGGATCATTGGATCTTACTTGCAGTGTCACCTCATATGTACCTATATGAGGCAAAAGTTATGATACAAAAGGATTCTCAAATTCGTTCATGGTTTCATGCGGCCTGGAACAATTTGTCAACACAGAAATTCGAGCCTGACGATATTTTCTTTAAGGGCCATGAGGCATGGAAAAAACTTGCACAATTCACAAGTCATTGGTACACCACTCACCTGGACAGACAAGGAGTTCAGGGTCTTCACCAATTTTGCAATTCAGCGCTTACAACAAGTTTTACAGATTAAACTTCCAGACATGGTGGGACCACATTGTATGCCCCAGAGGATTCCAGTTAGAGTTCGACCGTTAAAACACCTCAGGGGGGGGAAGACGATTCTGATACTACTGTTTCTTCAGCGGACTCTTTTGACATGGCAGAGGACTATGCAATTCATATGGCAGAGAAGAAGCGACGGGGGTCTCCTATGCTTGAAAAATTACCTTGATATCAGCCAAATGAAGGACTGACATTTCCAGGTAGTGCTCAATCATCTCCCTCAACCAGTGACAGGACACGGGCTCGCACACGGAGTCCTTCACGAGACTCTCAACGTCACAAGGGTGCTCGCTCACAAAGGTTTGCTAATCCCAAACAGTAAACCGTGAGGTCACGGCTTTTTGAGAGGAGGAGGGATAAATGTTAGAGGGCTGTTTGGGACTTAGACGCTTTTACGGGATCTGTGGGGTACCCTTAATTTTTACACAGACTGAGACCAACAGAAGCCTTAGGGGTGACAGCAACAGGCTTTAGGGGGGAGATACAGAGCCCAACACAGTCCATCACAGCCTGACACAGCCGTCACAGCTTCGCACAGCCAACACAGCCCGTCACAGTCCGACACAGCCGACACAGCTTCCCACAGTCAACACAGCCCAACACAGCCAGTCACAGCCCGATACAGCCGCCACAGCTTCGCACAGCCCTACACAGCCCGACACAACCAGTCACAGCCCACCACAGCCTGATACAGCCAGTCACAGTTTGGCACAGCTGGGGAACAGTTATCATTGGCAGGGAACGACGGTGGGGGAACGACATCTGAAAAAATAAACGTGTACTATAGGGATGACGGTTAGTTAGGAAAGCGGTTAGAACAGCTTGTAGGTAGAAAAAGCGAAGAGCGGGGACGTCTAGGGATCACTTCTTGGTGGGGGACTTCGGGCATCAGGGCTTGGAAATAGAGGGGAGAGCACATCTCTGGGGAAAAGGATGAAGAGCACGGAGTAGGAGAAGTGACGATCTGTTGTTAGTTGATGAATGCAAGCTGTAGAATTGTAATGTAGAGTAGATTAGAGACACCATGGCTTCAGCCTGATACTTGATAGATATTAATCTGATACATACTTCATACTCACACTGTGTAGAGAGACCTGAGTGAAGCTGTGGAATGAATGGACGGAACTTGATAGATTTCTGAAGCAAACTGATACTTAATTGCAGATAGTAAGGTAACTCGCTAACATGAATGTGGGAAGGAGTACAAATAAGAAACACCCCCATGATACACTAGCTGTAGGTCATGACTGATTGTTCTGAGCAGGCTGAGTGCTTAGAGATTTCCAACTCTTCTATCTTGGAGTTCCCACCTCGGATAGCGAAGGGATGGGTGAGTAAAAGCCGCTCGACACACTCTCCACTACTCTTATACTTGGGCTGATCCCTATCTCCACCTTATCCCGCCGTCTCCTTCACGTGATTATTTAATAGCAAGTCAACAATATTTAAGATCCTACAGCTTTTGGACATCAAGTATGGCGGCCACCGGGTCTTATCCCCCTCTGTGCCACAGGCCCATCAACTTCTAAAAACATACGATTCCCACGTGTTTTGTTTCTCAACCACTCTTTTAGCTGCATGCCACTTACTAATATTTAATATGGCCACCTTGTTCCTAAATTACTGCTGCATCTCCTTTATTTCCGCGATTTCATCCCATCAATGATAACTTGATCTCACATTTCATCCCTTTGCCAACCCGTCATTCATCTGGTACTCAATCCATGTTTGAATGAAAAATTGGATTTCATCCGCTTCTCCTGAATGAAAAATCGCGACTTCATTGCATCATTGAGCCCCACAAACCCTACGTGCTTTGTCTGTTTCTTGCATGTCTTAAGTGTTTTGCTCATCACCTCCCTTCGACCTACAGATGTCTCTCTCCCCTGTGTGGTAGGAACGTCGCGCAGAGGGCGACCTAAATGAGCTGACGAGAGAGAGAGCCGTGGTGAGCGGGGTAGAGACGCCCTGCAGCGGCGGGACCCGCGCCGCTGGCAGCCACGACAGCACCGCAGCAGCTCGCCGCGCCAACTCGCTTCAAGCAGCAGCAGCAGAAGTACGTCAGGGAAATTGCACTCTCCCTTTCCTCTCTGCTTTTGTTTACTGTTCAAAGGTAGTCTTCATGCCCTGAGTTTAAATTTAGGTCTGGTGCCAAGAGTGGGATAGACCCTTGAGCGCATCCATGATGTCATCCCCATGTCACAGACTGGAAACAGGTTCAGGGAAGTTTTCTTCCTAACTTCATTTTCATCGGACAATTTTCTGGTAACAGACATGGCTTTGGACACTACACTCTCTAAGTCAGGTTTATCCAGCAAGGTCAAGACTTGCGGGTCCAGATTCAGATCCTTGAGAATCTCTTCTACTCTCTTCTCCCAGGGCTTACCCTGTTTGACAGGGCGGTCCTGTTTCCAAGATATAGAGTCGATTAACTTAGGATATCTGGTGTTGGACATATGTTACAGCTGTACCCACCATCTGACCTTGAATTTATCTAGTCGAGAGCTTAAAAGAGAGCATCACAGAAGAGAGGGAAGATACTTTTTGTCATGTCAAGACAAAGACAGGACCCCTAGGGTCATTGTCATGAAAGAATAATCAGACATATCAGCCACTTAACAGTGGCACCATCCATCAATCACCAAGCTTAGAAAATCCAAAATTACATCCATGCACAGTAATGTGTTCATGTCAGTATTATTCATAACCCAAAGAGTATGCCACTGATGCCGATTGACCACCAGTCATGATCATGATACACTTTCAGAGGTCTGGGTGGGATGGCGGGTATTTGGCCATATTTTGGCCTTGATGTGGTGCAGGTCAAATAATCATACAGATTTACTGTCTGTAAGCTGTAATCCAAGCATACTTACTAAAACCCCATGGGTGTAATGGAGGGTTTTCTTAAAAAAAGAAAGGAACACTTGGATATCACAGATTTAAATACCTTGCCTTGCCAATATTTGTTTAGACTGGTCTGCAGCATAGTTTGCCCCCACAGGGGAGGTGGATATGTCTGGTAAGTTTTCCAAAATACCCCTATACCTTTATTTCTTGCTACAGCTGAAAATCAAAGTTCATGACACAGCAAAGTAAATATAAAGGACTGCATACACATCTTGTGACAGTATATGATACTGTCAGTACTCCCTTCATATCATTCCACATTTGACCATGTCATTACACCATGTCCAGGGGGTATTTCCACTTGACCACCCTGGCTGCCTCAAAAACCAGTTACCATTTATATTACTGCTATATTTCAGTGTCAGCCGAATAGCCACAGGCAGAAACTTCACCATACCCTGGCCTAAGCATCTAGCTAACAAAGCCATCTGGGTTGGAACATAACAGGGGCCTTTTACCAACAGAGGCACCCGAGTAGTTGCAGCAAACAGTTCCTTTCAGCCTCTCAATTTGTTTCCAACTACCATAAGGTAAGCAAAGCAAACTAGGGCCTGGAAAACAGATGTGTGTCTCTCACACAAGCCATCATAAACCAGGCTGTCACCACATAACAGAGGTTTTCCACTGGCTGGGCCGAAATAGCCCATCGTAGAAAGCATTACACTTGTTCTTCAAAAATCAAGGAAGGAAAGAGGTAGGATCAAGAAAAACCATAGAGTAGTTTAGTTTTTCGACATTTTAAGATGAGTCCCTGGCAAGCGATTCCTTCCCCTGCTCTGCAATCCCACTTGGCATCCAACATCACCTAGACATCAGAATATTAAGTGGAAGCCCTCACCTGTGCCCGTCCCAAAAACAACCACAACGCGTTGTGAGTTAGTGAGGATGCACGAGGTGAGTAACAGGCTTCCACACTTGCTATCGAGGTCACTTATATCTAAGCGCAGGAATGCCAAAGAAAGCAGGGAAGCAAAACAAATAGAAAAAAAAACCTTTTTTACTGTCTGGGGGAGAGTCGTCATCTCTCCACAAGCCGAACCGTGCAGGGAGGACTCCGCCAGCACCACAACACTGCTACCTTAACCAAAGCAAAGTCTTGCCAAGCACAAGAAAAAAGAGCTTGGTCTTAAAAGTTAGGGTTTATAAAGGGAGGGAGAGAGACTTCCTTGTTCTACCAAGACGCCACCATTCATCAAAGATCCAGAGGAGGCTCCTAGGGAAACGTCATAAGCATGCAGGTGATACCTCCGCCATCATTGCCGCGGTTCCCTTGTGCAGCAAAAAAACAGACAACTAAGACAGTGAATCTCCTCATCTCTAAGCCACCGCCATCGCCTTAAAGAGCCCGCCTAGGCGGCGCTCACAGGAGCCATAAACACTCAAGGATTGGCAGCTCAAAGTATCTGCAGCACAAGCACCATCGCTCCTCCCAAGCCGCCATCGCGCGCGCTCTTGCAGCGCAAAAAGAAAGACATTAGAGTTGCGCAGGGTTTTCCCATGTCTGGCCCAGCCTGTACGCCCGACGGACGTTGTCTGTTTCTCATTCGCGGAAGATGAAAGACATCGTGCGTTCATCTTGTCTTGCACTCAACGGATGTAGTCCGTATTTCATCTAGGTTAGATGAAAAACATCGGGGGTTTATACCAGTGTTGGGCGGTTCTTGCCTTTGTGAAGGAACCTTCGGTTCCAGTTCCACAAATTTTTGAAGAGACGGTTCCGGATCCGGATCCGGTTATTTTTTATTAAGGCGGTTCCGGTCCAGTTCAGCATCTGACTTTTTAACATGGGGGCGGTTCCGGTTGCCGGTTAGTTGCTGGAAAAAAAAACACCGGTTCCCGGTTAGGTTCCGGTTCTTTTTTAAAAATATATTAAATTCTTTTAATTTTTTTATTCTTCTGGAAAATTAGATGAACTGATCTGATTGGTCATACTGAATATTCAGAATTTTCAACTAAAACCAGGGAATTTATTAGTAAAACAGAAGTAAATAAACTTATATATTTTTTGTGATTGTCTTTTATGGTATATATAACAAGTTAAATACGCATGGTCTCCATTAAAAACAGAAAACCAGAGATTTTATAAGTTTTCGTACGGTGTAGCAAAGAACAACTAAAACTAACTAACTACTTAAGGATCTTAATTCAAAATACAAAACAAATTAAACATGTGTAATTCTATGGTTACCTTTTATGGTGCAGCAAAAGCACAACTAAAAAAAACTACATAAATTTGTGTTTTTTGGATGATGCTTTGTCGATATAGCATACAACAAACTAAGTACACGGGATGTCACTGAAATTTTCAATAAAAATGATAAATAAACAAACTCCAATCAAAGGAGTATAGTGTAATATGTTGAACAATAATTTGTCTCTAAGACAAATCATTCTACCTCAAAGAGGTTTGCCTCTGGAATCAAGTCCTCATTCTCATCTAAGAGGACTTCTTCCCTATCCAAAAACTCTTTCATGGAAGTACTAAAGCAACCAACTCTAGCATCATTTGGCCAATTCTTGACTACACTCACAAGCATATCAAGGTTTTCAATATTTAACCTGCACCGTCTCAAGCTTGTTATGACACCTGCAATACTAAAAACCCTCTCAGCTTCAATCTGAGATCCAACTATGCCCAAGATTAGCCGTGCCAAAAATCCCACATACGGAAAGAGAGACTCGTGTTCTTTCCACCATTTCAAAGGAGCCACGCACTCACCCTCAATTATCTTCGTCCTTCTGAAATGTGATAGTTGTTCTCTCACTACTGTCAATGTCATGTCTTTATTGTGGTCATGCACACCAAATAAGGACATCTAGTCCATTGTGGAAGTGGGCTGTGATTGGGCCGGAGTATCCGGATGTAAGACCTTGAAACATTTTACCAAAATAGGCTCTAACACCATGCTATCATATTGGGACACAATATGCAAAGCACGCTCTTTGCCCACATATTGTGATACCAATGACAACCCCTTGTAACGTGGGTCAAGCATAAGCGCGAGCATATTGTGAACTTTGCGCGATTGAAACCCTTCAAAAAAAATAAAAAATGGTTCCAAGACATATACCACCTCTCGAGCCATCCGCCATTCCAACAATGTCAACTCTGTTGAGAAATCCCCCATGCAATGATCCACAGTTGCAGCCCTGGGAGCACTACTTCCTCGCATGCGAATTGTTGTGGCAATGGCTGCATTAAGAGCATCGGACAACAGCCAAAATCCCCCAGATTGATTCATAATGCACTCATGAACCACAGGCCCTAGAACTGTAGAAATTGATTGGGCAATGGCCCACACTTGGTATGCGAGACTACAGTGCTAATGAGGTTGCCTAGAGTAACAAGTGATTATGGCTTGCCTAAACTCCAAAGTCTCTTGGAAGAGGATCACCTTGGAAGCAAACCGTGTCTTCACCAGAGACTTCAATTTGTGGGGATGAATGCCGTTGTCCACACATGCCTTTGCCCATTCTTGTCTCCCTTTGCCACTTTTTTTTGTCCAAGTAATGGTTTTTTGCAACTCTGATTGGGCATTTTTTTTTAGTAACCGATCTCATATCTGCGCATACTTTTGCATCATTTGTTGCATACTGGCAACACTTGGACATTGCATGCCCAAAACAGCTACCCACAAATGGAGAATCCAACCCCAAACACGCACATGAGACCACCGAATTCAATGCATTGGTCAAAGTGGCTAAGTTATCTCCCTCATCTTTGACGTAAGCAATAATGCGAGTATTGAGGCCATACTTCACAAGAAGATTGTTGACTTGATGTGCCATGGCAGCCCCAGATGTGTCAGGTGTCTCAAACATGCCAAGAGTCACATGACATTGCTTCCACTGTTCATTAATAAAGTGCGCTATGATTACAAAAGTGTCAGTTCCCCCTCTTGACATCCACAAATCAAAACTCACAGAGCAAGTAGCACAACTATAAAGAGATGGGGACATGTAGCGCTCTTTCGTCTTCTCTGCCAAGATTGGAATGGCCTCATTCACAAATGTCCGTCGAGAAGGGAAAACAATCCGAGGATTTTGCCTCAACACCATCCTTCTTAGCCAAGGGGATTCTACCAAAGACAGTGGAACCAACTCCTTTGCAATGAACAAGACTAAATCCTCATTGAACTGCTTCTGTTGATCATCATTTTGGTTGTATGGAGTGGAGCTCCCAAAAAAAAAAACTATGTTTCCAGGAGTGGGGCCGGGCCTTTTTTTTGCTAGCCTACGGGCCTTCTCAGGTCCTTCATTTTCCTTCTCAATCCACCTACGCAAAACAATGTCGTGTTCTTGATCCACATGTTTTCAAAGGGCAGAGATACCATTGGTTTTATTATAGGTCACAATGCCCATCTTGCTTGCAGGAGTGACACCAACAGGATGACATAGAACACACCTCATTTGTTGTGGATTTGTTATGTCCACTGGAGCAGAGTCTTTTGTTGCATAGAATGCCCATGTCGAAGCAGTGCGATTGTGGGGCTTCCAAAAATCCCGTTGTTTTTCAAGTACTGGGAGCTGCGCCTCCACATCCAACACCGTGTGTGATGGCGAAACTGTGGAAGATGACATTGCACCCGAGGCTTGAGGAGCTGATGTAAATGAGGCTGCATGATGAGCATCCTCCGCAACATGGCACTCCACCAAAGCTCTCTCATTATCAACATTGATGTCAGGAACAACTTCCCTTTCTAGTTCATCGAAAATATTAGGCTCCATGACATAAAAAGCTTGTGGAACAACTCATGTGTAAAAACAATGCAAACAAAGAATCCAAAAGGCATTTAATAATTGTGCACAACTCATATATTTACAAAAGTTTGGAATGGTATATGGCTGGCCAAAACGAAAGTGTGGGGAGAGACACCGCACTGCTTAATTTATTATTTCATATTGAGCTGAATGTTACATACATGGCCTACATTTAGATCTACGTTATTTTTTTTATCTAGTACATGTACATTTACATTTTCAAATTACAAAAACTACCTAGCAAGTTGGGGGTGGACCAGTCTTATGCTTCAGTGGTCAGCTTGGCTACTTCATGCCTTGGGAAATGATCTGCAATGCCCCCACCACATATAAATAAATCAGTCCTTGTTGTACCACAACATGAAGAGTTATAACTAAAAATTATGAAGCTTTTAAAGTGGGGTGATTGTCCACAAGAGGTAGGGGCTGGCTGTCAAGCCTTCTTGATATTTGTGCTCCCCTTTCCGAGTTCAAACTTTCACTATGAGAGGAGGAGCAAATCATCCCTTGTTGTACCACACATTGGAAAAAATAAAATAAAAAACTAAGCTATTAAAGGGTGGGGGCTTACCATAGGATGAGGGGGCTGGTTAGCGGGCTCTAAACTCGCACTCCTCCTTCTTGTGTGTGATCTACATAGCAACAGAGTAGGGGGCTGATCAGCCCCTTGCTATGCCAATTTTCTGGGAAAAAAAAAATATGCAACATGAATTAGGGGCATGCTTACATGTGTGGTGGAACGGGGGCTGGTTGGCAGGCCTCCCTACTTGCCCTCTTTCCCTCCCATGCACGATCTACAATAGCAAAAGAGCAAGGGGCTAATCAGCTCCTCTTATATCACAAACTTAAAATAATTAAGAAAATAAAGAACAATGAAGGGGAAGTACACGCGGGTAATGGGGGCTGGTTGGCGGGTCAAGAGGCCTCCTATTTCTGCTCCCTTCCCGAGTGCAACATATCACTATGAGGAAGGGCGAATCAGCCTTTTGTTGTACCACACATTGGAAAGAATAACATTAAAAAACTAAGCTAAAGGGTGGGGGCTTACTACAAGATGAGAGGGGCTGGTTGACGTGTTTTTTTACTTGCACTGGACGTCCTTCTTGTGTGTGATCTGCATTAGCAACGGCTAATCAGCCCTTGCTATACCAATTTTATGGGAAAAAAAAAATGAAGGGGGATGCTTACATGTGCGGTGCAAGAGGGGCTTGTTGGCCAGCCTTCCTACTTGCCCTCCTTTCCCTCCCATGCACAATCAGCCGTAGCACAAGAGCAATGGGCTAATCAGCCCCTCTTTTAACAAAAATTTAAACAACTAAAAAAATAAAGCTCAATGAAAGAGAGTTACAAGCGGGTAATGGGGGCTGGTTGGCAGGTCCCTCCCTGCTTTGGGCTCCCTCCCTCTCATGCAGAATCTGCCATAACAGAAGCCAAAGGGGCTATCTTATCAACCCCCAATTGTATCAAGAATTAAAAAAAATTAAAGAAAGGGAAAATACTTACCATTGGGTAATGTGGGCTGGTTGGCGGGGGCCTCCTGGCTTGTGCTCCCTCCAATGTAAAATCTACCATAGTGGAGCAAGGGGCTATCAGCCCCTTGGTATATCATCAAAGAAAACAGGAAAAAAAAAAAAAAAAAAAAAAAAAAAAAAAAATGATGATCAATGATTACCATGGACCAAGGGGGCTGGTTGCAGGTGGGGCCCTCCTTACTCGTCCTCCCTACCTCTTGCACCACATGCCATAGCAGAAAAGGAGGAGGCTGATTAGTTTCATGGTGAACTAAAGCTAAAAACAGTAAAATAACCAAAAGTGGTGGATGCTTACCAACAAGGGGCTGGTTGACGACGGGGCTGGTTGCGCGGGCCCTCCTGCTGGCACTTCCTCCCTCCAATGCGCCACTTACCACAAATACAAGAGCATGGGGCCCATTAGCTCCGCTGAACCAAAAAATTAAAAAAAAACAAGAACATGGTGGATGCTCACCAACAACAAGCGACGGCTGGTTGGCGGGGCCCTCCTGCTCACACTCCCTCCCTTTGTGTCCACCACCTGCCACAGCAGCAGAAGAGAGATCGGCCCCCTCTTGTGCGATAAACTGAGAAGAAAGGAAACAAACAACACATTAAATCAATCAACCTAAGAGGGAAAGAGAATGGAGATAGAGATGAAATGAGAGCGAGAGAGAAATCAAACAAATAAAGTAGGAGATGGAGACACGGAACACGAACCTTACCTGGACTGGAGTAGCAAGCAAGATGTATGCGAGAGAGAGCGAGTTGGATGAGTTGTAGAGACACTTAGGGCTACAGCCCACGGGTGGAACCGGAACCGGAACCGCTTTAGAGTCCCCAAACCCCGGTTCCCACACATGTGGTTGTAGCTGGAACCGCCGGTTTCGGTTCCCACACAATCCCCAATTTCCGGTTCCGGTTCCGGTTCTGCACAGGCGGGTCCGGTTCCGGTCCAGTTCCACATAACCAGAACCGGCGGTTCCCCGGGGCCCAGGCGGGTAACCGCCCAACACTGGTTTATACCTGTCTTGCCCTGTATTTAGGTCATGTCAGATGAAGTCATTTTTTCATCCAGGTTGGATTGAAAAAGTAGAAACTGACGGGAGTCTTGCAACTCATAGGTATTTAGTGAAGAAATATTTCACTAGGAAAAATTTGTATTTTGTATGAAAAACATCCAAAATTCCATGCAACCTAATATTTCAATTTTTTTCAATTTCCTCAAACATGGAAGTCGGGACAACAATTCCATAAGCCCTGTTTCCAGAGGGAGAGAGAGGGAGTGAGAGGGAGAGGTCAGGAAACAAAAAGAAAAAGAGGAAGGTGGGGGGGGGGGGAGTGACTGAATAGCAGCTGCTCAGTCACTCCCGCCCCCCACCTTTTTGTTTTTTCTTTGTTGCCCCTCTCTCCCTCTGTCTCCCTCCTCGGAATTAGCCGGTTGCATCAGTGTTCTTTTCATGTTTTTCCATCTATACCGGATGGATTCTAAACAGTGTTTTCACCTGCCCTATAAAGTTTTTCTATCCATACCGGATGAACTACCTGGGTGGACACTAAAATACCTCTAAAAAGGGTCTATAATTTTTTCATTCCTCTTTTATTGACTTTCATCTATACCAGATGAGTCACCAGAGAATGAGGAATTACCTCTATAGGGGTTGTGACACTGGCATCCTATCTATAATTTTTCCATCCATGACCGGATGAAAAATACCAGGATATTAATTCGTTTTATTCATCATTTATGCCTTTTTTTCCGTACTGGATGAGGCTTTTCTTAGAGGATGATGAATTACCTGTTAGGATGAGAAACCGCTGCCTCGGATGATATGTACTGCTTTTTCATCCTGCTGATGGACCTTCTCCAATTAGATGAACCTATTAACTTTTTGCATCTGAACCGGATGAAAAATGCAGCTTATGATGGCCCTGGAGAATTGTTTAATTACCCTTAAATATGGCTAATTAAGGAGTGAAACCCTAACCCCTACCCTATAATCTATTGTTTAAACCTAGCTAACGGATGACATCCGTCGGGTTTTCGAGATAAAGGGTGTTGATTATTCATCCTCCGCGGATGAAAAATCAGGCTTTGCCCTAGGGTATCTCTCCCGCCGTCAGCAGCAGTCCTCGTGCTTCTGAGCTCGCGGGCTGAGAGTTATGGCGTCTGAGCTCTGCTGCTACCCTGTCTGCTGCTTCGTGCCCATGCCGGACGAGCTCCTGGGGATGCGCAATGGCGGCGTCTTGTCTCTTCTCACAGGCGGGAGACCCCGCTGTGATTGCATCTCCTCTGGCTTTTATATTTCGCAGCGGCGCTTGTGTGGGGAAATATATATCTCTCTCTCCCTTCTTAAACCTAGCAAGGATGCTTGTTTGCTTCACTTCTCCTTAGTTGTGCTGGAGGTGGCTTGCAAGTAGCGATGGCACACAGTTACCTTCCCCAATCGCTCAAGGTGCTTTTGGTGATTAGGGTTCCTTTTACTTCATGTCTTTCTCTCTTGCTTTTGAGGTTCTTAGTTGACATCGATGACAAGTGTAGGGGTCTGTGATTCACCTGGGGTTCCACAATCCTCACTAACCCATTGGTTTTTGTGGGGGCTTGTGATGGGACCAGGTGAGAATCCTACTTGCTTTGAATTCTCTTGAGCTTGCAGATAAAGATGTGAGCAAAAGGAACATATTGCTGCTGCCTGCAGCCCCGATTTCGGCCCGCTTGCTCCTGATTTGACATGATGATGCTTGCTTTTGACTTATCTTTTACTGCTGCTGATGGAGCATTTCGGCCTGGCAGCCTTGTCTCATGCAGCACAACATGTGAATCCTACCCTGTCTTGAATCTTTGACAGCTTTGCCTGTGGATTTTTAGACTAGGTTCTTTTTTTTTTGGCCTTAAAAGAGGATTGATGGTGTAAGGGTAAATGCATCAATGGCTGTTAGGCTCTAAAGATGAGGAGGTCTGATTTTTGTAAAAGAGGACAGCCTAATAAGGCAATGACAGGCCGTTTTCAGACCTGGATTTGTTGTGGAATGGAGCATAGTGAGGTTCTATTTGCAAAACATGGCATTAGCCTCCTGTGAAACAGTGATGGTAAGCTCTAAATGACCATGGCCAGTGATTAGTTACTTTATTTTGCCATATGAACAGCCACTTGCATTGTATGATTTATCTTGGCCAAGTGGGCTTGGTCTTGGGCACTCAAATTGTATGTGTGTCCATATCTGGATGTTGTGACCGGGCATGCCTTTCTTCCATGCCAAAATGCCTTACATGATGCATATCTTGGGGCAACTGTACATGATGTAGAATGAAGTCGCACTTAGTCTAGTCATGCCCAAAGTGATCACTTGGTTGCATGTTTGGAGTCTGATTTACTGCAGGCTGGGCCAGCAAGAGTCCTGTGTACACAGGTCTTGAATCTATACAATGACAAGCTGTTCTTACCTACCCAGAAGGCTGTGCACGATGCACACTTTGGGGTACTTACATTTGGCCAAATATGAAGCTGTAATATGGCTTGCCATGCCCAAGAAGTTTACTTGGTGGCATGCCTGAAGCGTAATTAATTGCAGGCTGGTCCTTCCAGTTGCCTATGTGAACATTCCTTGAATGTGTTGTAGGGCAGGCCGTTCTTACCTACCTTGCATAATGCTTGTCTTGGATCACCTCAAGGTACTTGTGTATACATATCTTGGATCTGTAATGTGGCAAGATGTTCTTATATGCCCATGATATCTTGCATGGTGCATATCTTATGGATAACTATGGATGATGTAATCTGAGGTTGCAATCTGACTTATATTGTGCAAGAGGGTCACTTGGGTACATGACAGGAATCTGATTATGAACCTACCCCGCCCTTACTTACAGGAATTTGAACATGTTGCAGCAATCTGATTTTTCAGTACACAAGATGCTTGCTTATATGCTTGTCTTGTTGTCATGACCCGTACATAAACAAACCCGCCATCCCACCCTGTTTTATCATGAATGATTGGGTGAAATCAATTGGGAAGTCATAACAAGAATGGAAGTGTTAGATGGTGCCATGTTTATGGGCTGTTTATGTCTTAATTTGACAATGACCCTAGTGGGTCTTGTCCATGTCTTGACATGACATGAGTATCTACCATTTTTTTCTTTTTTTTTAACTTTTTCTGCAGAGGGGTCAACTCTGAGGTTAAGAAAACCATGCTTTGTCGCATTATTAGACCTACCTTGGAGTACGGATCTGCAATATGGGTTGATAAATCTGACTTAGAGGCTGTAGTGTCCTAAGCCATGTCTGTTGCATGAGATGTTCTGATGAAAATGAAGTTAGGCAAAAAACTTCCCTGAACTTGTTTCCAGTCAGTGACATAGGGGAGGACATCTTGGATGACCTCAAGGGTCTACCCACTCTCGGCACTAGACTGAAATTTAAACTCAGGGTAGGAAGCCTACCTTTGAACAGCAAACAGAAGCAGAGAGGAAATGGAGAGTGCAATTGCCCGTTGTGTGGGCAATCTGAAGACAATACTCATTTTCTGATACACTGTCCGGGGTTCTCACACCAAAGAGACGCTCTCTTCAAATCTATCAAGGGAATTGTGCATGTACCTCTGTTTACCAACTTGGGAAGTCTCAAGGCTGAGCCAAAAGCCCAGGCCCTCCTGAGGCCTAGTTATTGGGCAAATCACACACAGCAGATTGATGCTTGTGTGAAGGGATTTCTAGAGGATATCTGGAAAACCCAGATTAATTCTATATATGAAGATAAGTCTTACTACCAACGTCAGCCCCTGACAGAGGCAAGTTCTGTCCCTTTTGTTTCTGCTCAAACTGGGCGCAGGGTAATGGCCACAAGGCTACGGCAAACAACGTCTTATGAGTACAATCTTTTTAACTTTTTTCTGCACCCTCTCTCCATTGTGGTTTGTTTATTTTTGTGAGCAGCGAAAAAAAAAAAAAAAAAAAAAAAGGAGGGAGAGATCAGGCATGGAGAGAAAGGGGTGAGTGTGCATGCGGGGTCGATGCAACGTATGTGTGTAAATCACTAATTGTTAGGGGGGGGTGCATAGGTATCGTGGGATGCACTCATTGCGGGAGAGACTGATGCCGCAAACAAGGCCAAATTTGACCGGGCACGCGAAGCAACAACAGTCCGCATTGACAAGCACGAATCCACACACAAGTGGGGCACCGACGGATCCAAGGGTTTTATCTTGCGATTTGTAAGTCGTACTTCCCTATGGATTTTGTTATGTCTTCTTTCTGGCTCCATCATCGCGAAGAACTGACTTTAATTTGTGGCATGAGTAGCAACGCGCGTTTGAGAGGAAGCCATCTCCGGTAGAGTACAACTACGCCAAGGAGCATGGTTGACAATCCCTCATGAAGAACATGGCCAACACGGAGGGGATGAGTGCACTACAGGGCACTAGTATGGATGAGGTCGGGGGTCATGGCCAGGGATTGGATGAGACCTCTGTGGGACTTAGGGGAACTCCGCCTCATTCAGGTGCTCTGGCAAAGGGCGCGGAGTCATCAGGCTCATCGGATAGCTCTGAGTCCTCCACTGAGGATGAGGATGAGGATGACTCATTAGAAGAAAAACACGGAATCACCACTGGCCCCCTTAACCACTCTTGTCTTTTATCACTCTATAAATCACTCCAAGTAATGGTAACCACTGGTCAGTGGTTAATTCCGATGAAATGCCACGGTGGCATCATATGGAGTGGTTGGAAGTGGTTTCAACCACTGAGTAATCCACGTGTAATATTTAATTTTATATTTATTATTCGACATTTGGTCAAATATTTATATTAATAATGATAATATCCGACATGAACGGGTACAGTGATAAATTATGAGTGGTTAAAGACACCTCAGTGATGGGAAGTGGTTGAAACCACTTTCTACTCCACGTGTAATTTTTCTTTAAGATTTTTATCATTTCAAAATATATTATTCCACGTGGACGAGGTTAGTATACGTAGATCTGGAGTGGTTAAAGACCCCCCAGTGATTGGTACCACTTGCACAGTGGTGGAATGTGAGTGGTTAAGACCCTTTTATAACTGGAACTACTCTTCAAGTGGGCACTTGTGAGTGGTTACATACACGTGAGTGATTGGTACTACTTCTGTGGTGGGTTGTGAGTGGTTGAAGATACCTGAGTGATGGGAGGTGATTGAAACCACTTGCTGCTCCACGTGTAATAATTCAATTTTTATTTAAGATTTATCATTTCAAAATATATTTAATTATGAACTATATTATTCCACGTGGACGGGGACAGTATACGTAGATCTGGAGTGGATAAAGACCCCCATTGATTGGTACCACTTTGAGAGTGGTGTAGAGTGAGTGGTTATAGACCATTTAGTAACTGGAACCACTCGGCTAGTGGTTACGCGTTAGTGATTACATACACACCAGCGATTGGTATTACTTCTGTGGTGAAAAACTTTAGTGGTTTGTGTGTTGATGGAAAACCCAAAAATCAATCCATCTATCGCTACATTCATCCATCCAGTCATGAGTGAGGGGACTTAGCGTTTTTTTTGTCTTCCCTGCCATTGTGGCATCTGTTTGTTTTCTTTGTGTCGAGTTTGATCGTGAAAGACAAACATGACAGAGCTATGTTTGTTTTCTTATAGTGTCGAGTCTGATCATGAGAGATGACGAGCGGAGCTAGTGGGATAGGGACAGACATGGACTCAAGACCTAGAATCGGGGCATGAAGATGTGCACAATGGTGGGACAACCGCGATTGCAAGGTGTGGCTTTTTCTCAATGTACAATGACGAGCGAAGCTGGTGGGATAGGGGGAGAGAGGGACTCAAGACCTAGAATCGGGGCATGAAGGCGTGCACGATGATGGGACAACCGCGATCGCAAGGTGTGGCTTTTGTCAATGTACAATGACGAGTGGAGCTGGTGGGATAGGGGGCAGACAGGGACTCAAGCCCTAGAATCGGGGCATGAAGGCATGCACGATGGTGGGACAACCGCGATCGCGGGGTTTGATACTCATGGGAGAAGGAACAACATTTTGAATTACAGTAGGAGCTCTACTGGTGAAGTGTTGCTGGTGCTAGATGGGGTGTCTCTACTGGTGAAGTGTTGCTGTGTACGCTTTAGATGTTGCTCATGCCAGTGGTACAATCATTAAAGTAGGGGATGTCTTGTGTGAAGAGATGGTGAAAGGATTGTTGAACATCTGCTGAACTTAGTTGGAAAGATGACACAAATGAAGGATAGTGGGGAAGAATGCCAATGACATATGAAGAGGGCAATGTACCTACTATGGGGGTAGGCTGTAGCTTTTCTGAAAGAAGATATCAGGTGGCATGCATTTGTTCCCGACTGCTTGTATCAATCAACTTAGGAACATTCATAGACTGAGATCTACAATCAGTGGGGCATAAGGGTCTTTCAAATAGTTAAAATGCAGTTTTAAGGAGGAGTTAATAAAAGTGGGGGCTCTGTGATATCATGCCCTCGTCATGCAAAGGGAAAGAGAAGAGAAATCTGAAATAGAGAAGCTAGGGTTTTGCATTTTCATTTAAGTAGATGTGAATGATGTCAAAACACCATACATCAGTGTACAATCCATGGGCAGGATATGAAGGGGTAGCAATGTCATGCCAAAGGGGATCTGTTTCTTAGATAGCTGTAGTATTAATAAAGAAGGAAAATGAGAGCTCATGTGTAGAAACTAGGGCCTTTGCATTCTGGTTTACAGTAGAGTAAGTGGCACACATATTTCTGCATCACTTACCTAGTCCAAGTATGGGCCAGTGGGGTATTTCTGATATGTTTACATTGTGGATAGGATCTGAATTTGTATAAGGATTAGAATGTACACCCTGTGATTTTCCAATGATGACATCTGTAGGGAAGAAGAACCTTGGCATATATGATGATCTGTTCACTAAAGAGACCCAATAACAATTTAGATAACCTCAGCCCTGTCCATGTCTTCTCTTCCGTTGCGGCGTGGATAAGGGTATAAAGTCTCTGGTCATAAATAGATTTAGAATGAATTAAGTAGGGTCTGAGTCATTTTAGAAAGAGCAAGTAGGTTGATGTCATAGGGCAGGGCCATGGATCACTGCTCAAGAACAGTTAACTATAGTTTACCAGAAGGGTTTCATGCCCCTTCTTTTTCACACTACAGTGTGGCTTTTCCTTAATGTAGGATGTGAAGAAGTTTGTCCATCCTGCAAATGTGGGCTTTTGGCTCTTGTTAGTACAATATTCTTCCTGATGTTTACAAGGTTCTTGGGAGAATCAGCTTGGTCTTAGCAGCCTGCTGATTCATTTCCTGATTCAACCTATTTCAGCCTGTTTTGCCCTCTTATCAGACTCGGGCCTGATATGCATATTGAATTTTGTAAGTTAGCTCGTTGGTGCAAGAGAGAGAGAGTCAGCTTGGTCTTAGCAGGCCGTGAGGGCACCTTCTTCTTCAACCTATTTCAGCCTGTTTTGCCCTCTTATCAAACTCAGGCCTAATATGCATATTGAATTATGTTAAGTTAGCTCATTGGTGCAAGAGAGAGAGTCAGGTTGGTCTTAGCAGGCCGTGAGGGCACCTTCTTCTTCAACCTATTTCAGCCTGTTTTGCCCTCTTATCAGATTTGGGCCTGATATGCATATTGAATTCTGTAAGTTAGCTGGTTGGTGCTAGAGAGAGAGTCAAGTTGGTCTTAGCAGGCTGTGAGGGCACCTTCTTCTTCAACCTATTTTAGCCTGTTTTGCCCTCTTTTCAGACTCGGGCCTGATATGCATATTGAAATCTGTAAGTTAGTTCGTTGGTGCATGAGAGAGAGTCAGCTTAGTCTTAGCAAGCCGTGCCTTGTTCAAAGCTGGAATTGTACCTAATGTCATTCTGAACACTGCCTGGCAGCTTTGGAAAAGGGGAAAGAGGTCGCCTTGCTTGGTGCCTGCAGAATCCATGGCAATGTGGAGATGGCTGAACGTGCGGCATGAAGGTGTATTCTTCAACACATTTCACCTTGTTTTACCATGTTACCAGAGTAGTCCCTAAATTTTCATGTAGAATTCTGCAAGTTAGCTCATTTGTGATGTGAGGTTGCATGAGTTTTATACCGATCCTTCACGATGGTGGGACAACCGCAATCACCAGGTGTAGCTTTTCTTAATGTACAATGTGAAGAAGTTCGTCCATCCTGCAAAGGTGGGCTCTTTGTACCTGTGAGTACCATGATTTGGTATTCTTCCTAATGTTTACAAGGTTATTGGGAGAGTCAGCTTGCAGGTCTTAGCAAGCCGTGTTTCAATCTCTCCCTGCTCAGCTGGTCGTGGTGGTTCTCACAGACCATTCCGACATTACCTGACTACAGACAAACAACACGCACAAGAGGTCATTTTGGGTTGATGGTCGGTCAAATCCTCCATGGGTCAAGGACAATGCGGTGAGGGCATGTTTCAGCCTGTTTTTCCCTCTCATCAGACTTGGCCCTGAGATGCATGTTGAATTCTGCATGGGTGATAAGTAGGGTTGGGTGTTTGCTGGAACAATTGTAGGCTGTCATTGTCAGCCGCTAGCAGCAAGGGAAGGATATATGCATGATTTGTGCAGAGCTTGGATAGCTGAGGGAGCAGGGGTAGAGTCTGGCCGGTCCAGATTTGTCCAAGAGGGCGGGACTTCAAGCTCACGACTACCTATAATTCCCTGTGGATCAATAGCTGCAAGAAACCTGCATGGGTAGATGGTCAACTGGAAGCCGCAACAACAGCGGCACAATTGATAAAATCAGGCATTGCTAATGAAGGCACCTTCTTCAACACATTTTCATCCTGTTTTTCCCTCTTATCAGAATTGGCCCTAAATTTCATGTTGAATTTTGCAAGTTAGTTGGTTGAGTGAACCTTTGATAGTTTGGAGTGACTTTGACATGGTACTGCCAATGTGATAACATGGAAGTATCCAGTTCTAAACAGGTAACAGCTGAGACGAGGAGAAGCTGTGGAATGAATACTTTTCTGACCCCAGTCAATGGTGGGACAATCGAGGCAAAAAGGTGAATGCCTGTTGGATTATAGAGAGTAGCAGATGCAATTGACCATAGTGATAAGTTAAGTTGGGTGTTCCCTAGAACAAATCTAGGTTGTCATTGTCAGGTGCTAGCAGCAAGGCAAGGCTGTATGCATGATTTGTGCAGCGGCATGTATAGCTGAAGGAGCAGGGATAGAGTCTGGGTCCAGATTCATCCAAGAGGGCAGGACTTCAAGCTCCAGATTACCTATGATTCCATGTGGATCAATAGCTACAAGAAACCTGCTGCATGGGTAGATGGTCAACTAAAAGTAGCAGCTGCAGCGGCACAGTTGATAAAATCAGGCACCTCAACCATGACCATAGCTTCTGAAAGTGGATCAAGAGAGGTGGCTGAACGAGATGTGGTCTTTTGGAGTGCCATGATTGCAAGGTATATGCAGCATGGGTATGGGATTAAGGCTTTGGAAACCTAGGAGCAAATGATGTGGGATGGGATGGGATGAAGCAAGACCAGGTCATGTTCATTTGTGTTTGTAATATGCATATGGGAGCCTAGCAGCCCTGGGAAGGGGCAAAGAGGTTCATGGTGACATTATCAAAGCTGGAATTGTACCAGATGTCACTATGAACATTCCCCTGGTGTACATCTACATCAAATGTGAGCCTGGTAGCCCTGGCCAGAGAAGAACATGAAGAGGGCTTACAATTTCGTTCGCCCGGGCATAGACATTGCTGGCAATGAGAAGAAGGCAGGAAAGCAGTTCAGTGTTCCTAGCATGCATGCGGAGACGCCGTGTAGAAGTTAGGCTTAGACTTTTATCATGGCTGGATTTTGTTGACAGTGTTCCAACACTTACTCTCTGGGATTTTATTTTATTTTGTGGAGCTTGAATCCCCAATGGTACTTCTTTCACTACAATAGTGGTACGTGTTCCTCTAGTCATGTTCATAATCACTTGCACATCACTGTAATAGTGGTATAATTTAAAACTGTGGGAGTAGCCAAATGCACACAATTGCCTACATTACCACTTGTATAGTGGTATAAGTAGTCACATATATATTACTGTACTAGTGGTATGAATTCCTCCAGTGGTATTCCTAATCACTTACACACCACTCTGTTAGTAATGACTCCAATCCATAGTTCCCACTCAGAGAGACACCATGAATGACTCAAATAGCTTATACACCACTCTGTAGGTAATCATTCCAATGACCTGCTGAGAGACGTCATCCACTCACATAACCACTCTATGAGTGATATTGTATATTCTCAGTTTTTATAGAATGACTCTATGTGTCGCGCACCTCACTTCGGTAAGCTCCCCCCTCAAGTCATAGTTACTCGCTTGATGCGCGCGCCTAACTCCCAACCTGGCCGCCGGGCCAACTTGGAGCTTCGGCTGCTCACCGGGACATAATGGTCCCCCCCTTGATCTCCCAAAGAACCCTCCAACGATTTAGAACCAGCGGAATTCCCTTTGGTAGTTGGCAGTCCGGAACAGCTCCCCACTCTTTGGTCGCTTTTCGGCTCGCTCGCTTACTCACTAGCTTTTGGTCACCAACGGGCTTGCACCGTTCTCGGGGTTACTACTCCCTATATATACTTCTGTAGCTGTCCGCGGGGGTTTCACAAACAACCATGCCATTTTATGGCGAACCACCACGAACACCCTCGACTCCCGGTGATGAGTCGCGGTGAGTCTTGGCCCACCCACCACGGCCCCTATGGATCGTGATGAGTCCCAAGACTCCCCACGACTCCCACCACGAGGTCTCCGCCCCAGGGTGAGTCCTATGCCACCCCCACTAAGTCCCGCTAAGCTACCACCACCCCTTGTGGAGCCACCCCCACCGCAACCCGGTGTGCGGGGCTCCACCTAGCGAGCGCCTCTGCCTCCCTGATTGCCTTGGGCACTCAAGGGTGCTTCGGCCCCCCATACCTATCGCTGCCACTGCCCCCACCACAGGGGCAGCCCCTCTTGTGTCCCGCTCCCCTGCCCTCAAGGCAAAGGGTTGCGACACACACCCCTACCAACAGGGAACCAAACCCAACACTTGACTCTACTCTCCACTAGCTAGTTCGGCCGACTTTCTCCAAGTCCTGGCCAAAGGTGGAGCCTCTCAAGCTCCTCCCAGTGCACTCTTCTTGGCCTACTTCAAGGCCAAGGAACGATCCTCCCCGAGGATCGAATCGCCTTACTGCAACAACATTGCTTGCGACCGCTCATGATGCCGCCGCTTTTGGCACCACCTTGAGCAAGGGTTCACCTCAAACCCTCTTTGACTAGGAAGATAACCTTGAACCAACCGCGCGCCCCAATCACTACAATTGGGTCCGCCTTGGAATGCTGGCCTGAGGTACGGGAACACGCCGAAGCCGCACTACGACTTCGTCCCGAGGCTACACGATTATAGTACGTGAACGGAAGCACGTAGCTTCCGCTTTAGCCCACACTACAAAGCAACCCCCTCGGTAGCGCAGTTATAGTATGCGCACGCGCCAGATGCGCACTAGCACGTGAACTCCTAAAGAAGGCGCAAGTTTCCTTGCCCCTTGGATGGGAGTCACCCGATTTCGGCACTGCGCAAACACACGATTAACCCAATTTACCTCTCCCACTTTTGTAAGCTAGCATGCATTCTACACACTAGCCAACCACACCATGCATCACCATTCCAAACAAAATAGGACGCACAACATTTGGAACCCATTTCCTTTATAACAAATTTTTGTACAATACAAGTTTTTGCAATCGGATTCCTAAGCTAGCTAAGCCGGGCTAAGCATGCATTTCCTCCCCCATTCTCCAAGGTTGATGTCCCCATCAACGCTTCTTTCGCTTTTGAGGTCGCCCTTCGAAAACTGCAACCGCCTCGGATGCGTTTCCCATTTCTGAGGCACGCACCCAAGATGCCTCCACATGATGATAGCCCTTCCATTTGACGAGATACTCCGTTTCTCGGTTCTTGAACCTCCTCAACTTAACTACTGCCTCCACCTCGTACTCAGGTTCATTTTCATGATCCAACAACACAGGTGGCGGACGCAACACTTGATGCCGATTCGGACGCACTTCATCTTCAAAAGAGAGACGTGGAATACAGGATGCACCTTGCTGTTTGCCGGCAGCTCCAATTCATACACATCCTCATTCATAACCTTCCGATGCGAAAGGGTCCCGCATACGGAGGTACCAACTTTGGACTCACTTCCGGAGGTAGTCGGAAATTCTTGATGTTCAACCAGACCTCTGTGCCTGCCTCAAACTTCACTTCCCTCCGCTTCCGATTCGCCTGCCTTTCATACCGTTTCCTGGCTTTGGCAATGTTGTACTTTGCGAGCTTCAACAAACGCTCGCGTTCTTCCAGTACTGCCGCTACTGCCGGTTCCTTAACGTCCTGGGCGGCCCAACTTGTCGGCACCAGAGGTGCTTTTCCATAGACCAATACGAAAGGGGAAACTCCCGTTGCGGAGTGTTTTTGTTTATTATAACAGAACTCTGTCGCGTCTAAGTGTTCCACCCAGTCTGTTTGGTCTGCCGACACGTAATTCCGCAAGATCTGCTTCACTACGGAATTCACTCTTTCCGTTTGGCCGTCGATCGTAGGTCGGAAGGCGGTGCTCATCTTCAGCCTCGTCCCCATCTTCTTCCAAAGTGCCCTCCAAAATTTACTCGTAAACTTTGGATCGCGGTCCGAGACAATGTGTCGCGCACCTCACTTCGGTAAGCTCCCCTTCAAGTCATAGTTACTCGCTTTGATGCGCGCGCCTGACTCCCAACCTGGCCACCCGGGCCAACTTGGAGCTTCGGCTGCTCACCGGGACATAACGGTCCCCCCTTCGCTTCCCACTAAACCCTCCACCTAATTGGGACTAGGAGAATTCCCTTTGGTAGATGGCAGTCCGGAACAGCTCCCCACTCTTTGGTCGCTTTCCGGCTCGTTCGCTTACTCACTAGTTTTTGGTCACCAACGGGCTTGCACCGTTCTCGGGGTTACTACTCCCTATATACTTCTGTAGCTGTCCGCGGGGTTTCACAACCAGCCATGCCATTTTATGGCGAACCACCACGAAGACCCTCGATTCCCGGTGGTGAGTCGCGGTGAGTCTTGGCCCACTCACCGCGGCCCCAATGGACCGTGATGAGTCCCAAGACTCCCCACGACTCCCACCTCGAGGTCTCCACCCCATGGTGAGTCCTATGCCACCCCCCTAAGTCCCGCTAAGCTACCACCACCCCTTGTGGAGCCACCCCCACCGCAACCCGGTGTGCGGGGCTCCACCTAGTGAGCGCCTCTGCCTCCTTGAGTGCCTTGGGCACTCAAGGGTGCTTCAGCCCTCGTACCTATCGCTGCTACTGCCCCCACCACAGGGGCAGCCCCTCT
Organism: Takakia lepidozioides; assembly: GCA_030704615.1. Classification (NCBI taxonomy): domain Eukaryota; kingdom Viridiplantae; phylum Streptophyta; class Takakiopsida; order Takakiales; family Takakiaceae; genus Takakia; species Takakia lepidozioides. Next base: position 18,614,524 of record CM060731.1, on the reverse strand, counting down.
TGTGTCCCGACCTCCCTGCCCTCAAGGCAAAGGGCCGCGACACACACCCCTACCAAGGGAGTCGATGTCCTCATCGACTTGTCCATTTTGTAGAAACAAACATCCAAGTTGTGGCGTCCCACATCAAGGTTTGTTTCCGTACCATGGCGTCCCATGGCAAAGAACCAAACCCCACACTTGACTCTACTCTCCACTAGCTATTTCGTCCGACTTCCTCCAAGTCCCGGCCAAGGGTGGAGCCTCTCCAGCTCCTCCCAGTGCACTCTTCTTGGCCTACTTTAAGGCCAAGGAACGATCCTCCCTGAAGATCGAATCGCCTTACTGCAACAACATTGCTTGCGACCGCTCATGATGCCGCTTTTGGCATCACCTTGAGCAAGGGTTCCCTGGAACCCTCTTTGACTAGGAAGATAACCTTGAATCAACCGTGCGCCCCAATCACTACAATTGGGTCCGCCTTGGAATGCTGGCCTGAGGTACGGGAACACGCCGAAGCCGCACTACGACTTCGTCCCGAGGCTACACGATTATAGTACGTGAACGGAAGCACGTAGCTTCCGCGTTAGCCCGCACTACAAGGCAACCCCCTCGGTAGCGCAGTTATAGTACGCGCACGCGCCAGGTGCGCACTAGCACGTGAACTCCCAAAAGGCGCAAGTTTCCTTGCCCCTTGGATGGGGGTCACCCGATTTCGGCACTGCGCAAACACACGATTAACCCAATTTACCTCTCCCACTTTTGTAAGCTAGCATGTATTTTACACACTAGCCAACCACACCATGCATCACCATTCCAAACACAATAGGACGCACAACATTTGGAACCCATTTCCTTTATAACAAATTTTTGTACAATACAAGTTTTTGCAATCGGATTCCTGAGCTAGCTAAACCGGGCTAAGCATGCATTTCCTCCCCCACGCTCCAAGGTTGATGTCCCCATCAACGCTTCTTCCGCTTTGAGGTCGCCCTTCGAAAACTGCAACCGCCTCGGATGCGTTTCCCATTTCTGAGGCACGCACCCAAGATGCCTCCACATGATGATAGCCCTTCCATTTGACGAGATACTCCGTTTCTCGGTTCTTGAACCTCCTCGACTTAAGTATTGCCTCCACCTCGTACTCAGGTTCATTTTCATGATCCAATAGCATAGGTGGCGGACGCAACACTTGATGCCGATTCGGACGCGCTTCATCTTTGAAGTAAGGCTTCAAAACAGAGACATGGAATACTGGGTGCACCTTGCTGTTTGCTGGCAGCTCCAATTCATACACATCCTCATTCATAACCTTCCGAATGCGAAAGGGTCCCGCATACGGGGGTACGAACTTTGGACTCACTTCCGTAGGTAGTCGGAAATTCTTGATGTTCAACCAGACCTCTGTGCCTGCCTCAAACTTCACTTCCCTCCGCTTCCGATTCGCCTGCCTTTCATACCGTTTCCTAGCTCATCCTTCTGACAAGCCTTCCGGATCTTCCTTTGGAGCGCCGTCTCGCCCTTGTACACCAACAAGAGCTGCTGCTTTCTACTTAAAGCATCGGCCACCACATTGTCCCATCCCGGTTTGTACTGGATATCCACGTCGAACACTGCCAAAGTATCTTGCCACCTAAGTTGTTTTGGGGACAACTTGGGCTGCGTGGCAAAATACTTCACTTCACCGTGACATTGTCCGTGAACACCTTCACTGGGTTGGAACCAACATAGTGGCGCCAAAGCTCAAGGCAATGCACCACCGCCTTCATCTCTTTTTCGTGCGTCGGCCACCGGCGCTCCACTTCATTCAGTTTCTTACTTTCGTAAGCCACTGGACGTCCATCTTGCATAAGTACTCCCCCAATCACGAAGTCCGACGCATCTGTATGAATCTCAAATGGACGATCGAACTCCGGGATTTTCAAGATTGGAGCTTCCGCCATCCGCTGCTTCAATTCAGCAAAAGCTTGGCCACAAAAGATGTTCCATGCCCAGACTTTAGATTTACACAGAAGGTATGACAGCGGCCCCGCAATCTTGGCGAAATTTCTCACATACTTCCGGTAATAGGAGGCGAGTCCTAGGAAGGATCGCACTCCCGGGACCGAAGTCGGAGGCTCCCAGTCCAAGATCGCCCTCACCTTTCTGTCATCCATTTTGATCTCATCCTGTGTAATCACATGCCCCAAGAACTCCACTTTTGTGACCCCGAATTCGCACTTTGAAGCTTTGGCATACAGCTTCCCTTCTCGCAATTTCTGGAACACCCTTTTGAGGTGCTCCACGTGCTCCTCCTTTGTTTTCGAGTACACCAAGATGTCGTCGATGTACACGATCACAAAGTCATCCAACCACTCCTGAAAAAGGCTGTTCATCAGCGTGCTAAATGTCGCTCGTGCATTGGTGAGCCCAAAAGGCATCACCAAGAACTTATATGAACCATACCTTGTCCTGCATGTGGTGGCCGATGCTTTAAGTAGAAAGCAGCAGCTCTTGTTAGTGTACAAGGGCGAGACGGCACTCCAAAGGAAGATCCGGAAGGCTTGCCGGAAGGATGAGCTGGCGAAGTCCGTGATGCAGGACTTGAGGATGGGGGTTAAATCGCAGTTCCACTTGCAAAATGGACTGCTCCGGTACAAGCAAAAGCGTCTCTACGTGCCGAAGGGAGGGATCAGGGATAGTCTCTTGAGAGAATGCCATGATAGCCCGCTTGCGGGCCACGGTGGAGCCAAGCGCATTGCGGCACTCTTGAAGAAAGAGTATTTCTGGCCCAAACTGAGGGAGGAGGCAGAGGAGTATGTCAAGACATGCACCACATGCCAACAAAACCGGAACGAGTACAAAAAGCAAGCGGGGCTGTTACAACCCTTGCCGATTCCAGAGGGGAAAAAACGTCTCGATGGATTTCATGACTGCTATGCCGCTGTCAAAAAGATTCGATGCAATCATGGTGGTGGTAGATAGGTTCAGTAAAATGGGCCATTTCTTCCCCCACCAAGGAGACGGCAACGCGCAGGAGACAGGGCGACTTTACTTCGCCCACGTCTTAAAGCATCATGGAGTCCCGAAGGATATTGTCTCGGACCGCGATCCAAAGTTTACGAGTAAATTCTGGAGAGCACTTTGGAAGAAGATGGGGACGAGGCTGAAGATGAGCAGCGCCTTCCGACCTACGACGGACGGCCAAACGGAAAGAGTGAATTCCGTAGTGAAGCAATTCTTGCGGAATTACGTGTCGGCAGACCAATCAGACTGGATGGAACACTTAGACACGGCAGAGTTCTGTTATAATAACACAGAACACTCCGCAACGGGAGTTTCCCCTTTCGTGTTGGTCTATGGAAAATCACCTCTGGTGCCGACAAGTTGGGCCGCCCAGGACGTTGAGGAACCGGCAGTAGCGAGGAACTGGAAGAACGAGCGTTTGTTGAAGCTCGCAAAGTACAATATTGCCAAAGCTAGGAAACGGTATGAAAGGCAGGCGAATCGGAAGCGGAGGGAAGTGAAGTTTGAGGCAGGCACAGAGGTCTGGTTGAACATCAAGAATTTCCGACTACCTCCGGAAGTGAGTCCAAAGTTCGTGCCTCCGTATGCAGGACCCTTTCGCATTCGGAAGGTTATGAATGAGGATGTGTATGAATTGGAGCTGCCGGCAAACAGCAAGGTGCACCCAGTATTCCATGTCCCCCTTTTGAAGCCTTACTTCAAAGATGAAGCGCGTCCGAATCGGCATCAAGTGTTGCGTCCGCCACCTATGCTGTTGGATCATGAAAATGAACCTGAGTACGAGGTGGAGGCAATACTTAAGTCGAGGAGGTTCAGGAACCGAGAAACGGAGTATCTCGTCAAATGGAAGGGCTATCATCATGTGGAGGCATCTTGGGTGCGTGCCTCAGAAATGGGAAACGCATCCGAGGCGGTTGCAGTTTTCGAAGGGCGACCTCAAAAGCGGAAGAAGCGTTGATGGGGACATCAACCTTGGAGCGTGGGGGAGGAAATGCATGCTAAGCCCGGTTTAGCTAGCTCAGGAATCCGATTGCAAAAACTTGTATTGTACAAAAATTTGTTATAAAGGAAATGGGTTCCAAATATTGTGCGTCCTATTGTGTTTGGAATGGTGATGCATGGTGTGGTTGGCTAGTGTGTAAAATACATGCTAGCTTACAAAAGTGGGAGAGGTAAATTGGGTTAATCGTGTGTTTGCGCAGTGCCGAAATCGGGTGACCCCCATCCAAGGGGCAAGGAAACTTGCGCCTTCTTTGGGAGTTCACGTGCTAGTGCGCACCTGGCGCGTGCGCGTACTATAACTGCGCTACCGAGGGGGTTGCCTTGTAGTGCGGGCTAACGCGGAAGCTACGTGCTTCCGTTCACGTACTATAATCGTGATAATAGTGATTGGGGCGCACAGTTGTTTCAAGGTTATCTTCCTAGTCAAAGAGGGTTCCAGGTGAACCCTTGCTCAAGGTGATGCCAAAAGCGGCATCATGAGCGATCGCAAGCAATGTTGTTGCAGTAAGGCGATTCGATCCTCGGGGAGGATCGTTCCTTGACCTTGAAGTAGGCCAAGAAGAGTGCACTGGGAGGAGCTGGAGAGGCTCCACCCTTGGCCGGGACTTGGAGGAAGTCGGCCGAACTAGCTAGTGGAGAGTAGAGTCAAGTGTGGGGTTTGGTTCTTTGCCATGGGACGCCATGGTACAGAAACAAACTCCTTGATGTGGGACGCCACAACTTGGATGTTCGTTTCTACAAAATGGACAAGTCGATGAGGACATCGACTCCCTGTTGGTAGGGGTGTGTGTTGCGGCCCTTTGCCTTGAGGGCAGGGGGTCGGGACACATGAGGGGCTGCCCCTGTGCTGGGGGCAGTGGCAGCGATAGGTATGGGGGGCTGAGGCACCCTTGAGTGCCCAAGGCACTCAGGGAAGCGGAGGCGCTCACTAGGTGGAGCCCCGCACACCGGTTGCGGTGGGGGGTGGCTCCACAAGGGGTGGTGGTAGCTTAGTGGGACTTAGTGGGGGTGGCATAGGACTCACCATGGGGGCAGAGACCTCGTGGTGGGAGTCATGGGGAGTCTTGGGACTCATCACGGTCCATAGGGGCCGTGGTGAGTGGGCCAAGACTCACCGCGACTCACCACCGGGAATCGAGGGTCTTCGTGGTGGTTCGCCATAAAATGGCATGACTGGTTGTGAAAACCCCGCGGACAGCTACAGAAGTATATATAGGGAGTAGTAACCCCGAGAACGGTGCAAGCCCGTTGGTGACCAAAAGCTAGTGAGTAAGCGAGCGAGCCGGAAAGCGACCAAAGAGTGGGGAGCTGTTCCGGACTGCCATCTACCAAAGGGAATTCTCCTAGTCCCAATTAGGTGGAGGGTTTTAGAGGGAAGCGAAAGGGGACCGTTATGTCCCGGTGAGCAGCCGAAGCTCCAAGTTGGCCCGGGCGGCCAGGTTGGGAGTCAGGCGCGCGCATCAAAGCAAGTAACTATGACTTGAAGGGGAGTTTACCGAAGTGGGGTGCGCGACACTTTCTTCAAGAGTGCCGTAGTGCGCTTGGCTCCGTCGTGACCCGCAAGCGGGCTATCATGGCATTCTCTCAAGAGGCTATCTCTGATCCCTCCCTTCGGCACGTAGAGACGCTTTTGCTTATACCGGAGCAGTCCATTTTGCAAGTGGAACTGCGATTTAACCCCCATCCTCAAGTCCTGCATCACGGACTTTGCCAGTTCATCCTTCCGGCAAGCCTTCCGGATCTTCCTTTGGAGCGCCGTCTCGCCCCTATACACCAACAAAAACTGCTGCTTTCTACTTAAGGCAACGGCCACCACGTTGTCCCGTCCCGGTTTGTACTGGATATCCACGTCGAACACTGCCAAAGTATCTTGCCACCTAAGTTGTTTTGGGGACAACTTGGGCTGCGTGGCAAAATACTTCACCGTGACATTGTCCGTGAACACCTTCACTGGGTTGGAACCAACATAGTGGTGCCAAAGCTCAAGGCAATGCACCACCGCCTTCATCTCTTTTTCGTGCGTCGGCCACCGTCGCTCCACTTCATTCAGTTTCTTCTTACTTTCGTAAGCCACTGGACGTCCATCTTGCATAAGTACTCCCCCAATCACGAAGTCCGACGCATCTGTATGAATCTCAAATGGACGATCGAACTCCGGGATTTTCAAGATTGGAGCTTCCGCCATCCGCTGCTTCAATTCAGCAAAAGCTTGGCCACAAAAGGTGTTCCATGCCCAGACTTTAGATTTACACAGAAGGTCTGACAGCGGCCCCGCAATCTTGGCGAAATTTCTCACACTTCCGGTAATAGGCAAGTCCTAGGAAGGATCGCACTCCCGGGACCGAAGTCGGAGGCTCCCAGTCCAAGATCGCCCTCACCTTTCTGTCATCCATTTTGATCTCATCCTGTGTAATCACATGCCCCAAGAACTCCACTTTTGTGACCCCGAATTCGCACTTTGAAGCTTTGGCATACAGCTTCCCTTCTCGCAATTTCTGGAACACCCTTTTGAGGTGCTCCAGGTGCTCCTCCTTTGTTTTCGAGTACACCAAGATGTCGTCGATGTACACGATCACAAAGTCATCCAACCACTCCTGGAAAAGGCTCTGCATCAGTGTGCTAAAGGTCGCGGGAGTGTTGGTGAGTCCAAAAGGCATCACCAAGAACTCATATGAACCATATCTTGTCCTGCACGCGGTCTTCTTCCTCATCTCCTTCCGCCACTCGAATTTGATGATAGCCGGAGCGCAGATCAATCCGGCTGAAATACTTCGCTCCTGCCAACCGATCAAAAAGGTCGTCAATCCTTGGCAAAGGGTACCGGTTTTTTATAGTCACCTTATTCAAAGCCCTGTAATCGACACACATCCGCAGCGTCCCATCCTTCTTGTCTGCGAATAGCACCGGGGCTCCGTAAGGTGACATACTCGGCCGGATGTTTCCCTTTGACATTAGATCCTTGAGCTGAGTCTTCAGCTCGACCAACTCTCTGTGGCTCAAACCGGTAGGGGCGCCTTGGCAGGCGGTTCCGATCCCGGTATCACCTCAATCTTGTGGTCAACTCCTCTTCGCGGTGGCAAGCCGCTTGGTAAATCCTCCGGCATCACATCCTGGTATTTCTCCAAAATCCCCTTGATCCAATCTGGGCTCGGCTCCCCATCGCCTTCTCCCTTTGCTTCTCTAATATAGAGCAAAAATTGAGGTTCGTGTGCCTCCTCCACGGCCCACTCCCTTGCTGACAGGAGGTTTATTCGCCCTCCCACGGGTTTGGGCGTTTCGACACTCGTAAGACCTCGCCACCATTCCCACATGGCAGCGTGACTACTCTCTTGCGGCCATCTATGACCGCTCCGGATTTGCTCAAAAAGGTCATCCCCAAAATGAGATCCACTCCATCGATCTCGCAGATGGTGAAGTTCTCACGTCCCTCCCAACTCCCCAGTTGAAGAGGAACATCAAACGCCAACCTCGTCGCCAATTGCGGTTCTCCTTTGGCAGAACGCACCTCAATAGAGGCCCCCATGTCACTTGTCGGAGTCCCTTTTGTGCTGTTGCCGGTGTCATGAAGGAGTGCGACGCTCTTGTGTCCACCAACAACGACACGTTAGTTCTGGATATTATCCTATCCACGAACAATAACTGACTCCCTTTACGTAAGGCGCCAGTTTCCTGATACAACTCACAAGAAAATTTGCCTACCTTGCAAGTCCTGGCGACCACCCCTTCCACCAAGCGACTGATGGTATCTTCCGACAGCTCTGTGGTCGCCCGAGTCATGTTCAATTGCCGGGGCTTCGTGCACTTCTTGGCCATGTGCCCGGGCTCCCCGCAATTGAAACACACTCCATCAAAGGTCGCCTTCTGTCCGCCATAAGCCGCTCTACCCGCTTTTCCTTTCAAAGCATCGGGTGCCGCCTTGACTTGTGAAGGCTCTCCCTTCGATTTCCACATGCCATTGTTCGCCGCGTGGCCTATCCCACTTCTTTTCCGGTCGGAAGAGTCACCTTCCCGCCGGGTCTTCTTGTGGTTCAGCTCCGTACGGCCTTGTCTTTCACCCTTAGGGACATCCGAGAAACATTCAGCCCTCTCAATTGCCTCGTTCAAAGTCTTAGGTGGCTTCTCCTCCAACTTCCGCCTGGCCCATGGGGCGAGTCCCGCCACAAAGTTGAAGACCATTTCTGGTTCTGCCATGTCCGCGATTTCAAGCAACAGCACATTGAAAGCCTGGACATATCCTCGAATGTCATCTGTTTGCTTCAAATTCCTCATCTTGTCCCGGGCGAGCCAGGACGCGTTGAGGGGCACAAACTGCCTCTTCATCAATTCCTTGAACCCTCCAGTTCAAGGTTTCGGGCTTGGACCTCGGTCGTGAAGGCGTTTCTGCCACCATTGTTGAGCATAGCCCCTCAAATAGGTGGGAGCCACTTCCACCCGATCCTCGTCACTCAACTTGGCCGCCCGGAAGTACTGCTCTAGCTCCAAGAGCCAGGTGTTGAGTGCCTTTCGATTTCGGACGCCCTCGAAGGTGTCGGGTTCCTTCGGCTTCACCTTAAACTTTGCCTTAGTGGAAGTGGCATTAGCCGCCTTCAACACGTCTTTCAACGTCCCGCCAAATTGCGCCAACAACCCTTCCCAAAAGGCTGCTGGCATGGGAGACATCTGTTGGTCGGTCGGAGCTCTCAAGGATTCCTCAGGCTCCGACTCCTCAGATTCCTCCCGCTCTTGAGCGGCCTCGTTTCGGAAACATGCATCGCTTCCTCAAACGGCCGCCTCGTGACACGTCGCCCCCATCGGGCTCACCAGGATCATCATCTTTGGGCCGTTCCGCTTTCGCTTTGGCTTGCCCGACCCCCATGATGAGGCCAATCCCAAGGACGATCGTACTGAACTCTAAGCTCTGATACCAAGTGTCGCGCACCTCACTTCGGTAAGCTCCCCTCAAGTCATAGTTACTCGCTTTGATGCGCGCGCCTAACTCCCAACCTGGCCGCCGGGCCAACTTGGAGCTTCGGCTGCTCACCGGGACATAACGGTCCCCCCTTGATCTCCCAAAGAACCCTCCAACGATTTAACCAGCGGAATTCCCTTTGGTAGTTGGCAGTCCGGAACAGCTCCCCACTCTTTGGTCGCTTTCCGGCTCGCTCGCTTACTCACTAGTTTTGGTCACCAACGGGCTTGCACCGTTCTCGGGTTACTACTCCCATATATACTTCTGTAGCTGTCCGCGGGGGTTTCACAAACAACCATGCCATTTTATGGCGAACCACCACGAACACCCTCGACTCCCGGTGATGAGTCGCGGTGAGTCTTGGCCCACCCACCACGGCCCCTATGGACCATGATGAGTCCCAAGACTCCCCACGACTCCCACGCGAGTCTCCGCCCCAGGGTGAGTCCTATGCCACCCCCACTAAGTCCCGCTAAGCTACCACCACCCCCTTGTGGAGCCACCCCCACCGCAACCCGGTGTGCGGGGCTCCACCTAGTGAGCGCCTCCGCCTCCTTGAGTGCCTTGGGCACTCAAGGGTGCTTCGCCCCCATACCTATCGCTGCCACTGCCCCCACCACAGGGGCAGCCCCTCTTGTGTCCTGACCCCCTGCCCTCAAGGCAAAGGGCCGCGACACTATGAGTCATTTTGTGTCACACTCACAAGTGGTTTCAGAAGTCATTGAATTTTTCACTCCATCCATTTCGTAGCACTGACACACGACACGTGTCCATGCTGAGAGTGTTGCCACGTGTTGACATAATCTCCAATATCATCCACGGACCACCAGCTTACACGTCTCCACTACAAAATGGAAGTGGTTACTTTACCACTATGACACGTCAGTTTACCACTGTGACACGTCATAAGTGGTTGGTTTACCTCAGTGACACGTCATTGACCTGTCACAATGGTTAATTTACCACTGTGACACGTCAGCTAACAGGTGGACCCGGACGTGAGTGGTTCGAACCACTGTCTTTAACCACTAGTGCCACGTAATGTCTTTTACCACTCACTTGTCCGAATGCATTGGTTCTTTATCACTCTGAGGCCAGAGTGGTTTAGTGTCTTTTACCACTCAAAATGAGTGGTTAACAGAGTGGTTATTCCGCGTTTTTCTTCTAGTGACTAGTCCTAGTCCATGTAGGTCCCAGGGTCAGCCTATTGAACCCTTGTGAGCTTTTCAGCTCATTTCCTGTAAATATATTTCCATCTTTCCATCTTCCATCTTATTCATGTGTCGCACCGTCCTTACCCTCGATTCATGCTTGCTCAATTGTGTACCTGCTAAATCAGAGAAATGGAACGGGGGTCGCACGCCGTGACAGTCGGGCGTCGCCAATCCCATTTGCGGGCGGCAACCCCCGACACCCCCTGCGACGTGTTTTTTTGGTCCGGGGGTTGCAAGCTGCAACACCTTGGCGTCGCGTAGCCCGCACCCTGCCTGAGCCTCATCCTTTTTTTTTTGGATTAAATATAAAAAAAGCGACGCCAGAGCGTCGCCAAAACCCACGCCCGGGCGTGGCGGAGCCCGACTCCTGCTCCTGCTGTTTTTTTGCCACGCCCAATAGTCGCTTGCAGCGACGCATTGGCATACCACCCGGCTTACGCCACGTGTTTTTGGGTTTTATGATGGGACTCCCGGGCAGGTTAAAAAAAAAAGGGGATGCGACGCCGCGCCAGCGCCCCCACCAACGCCGTCGACTGGAGGGCCGCAACGGTGAGACGTCGCTCGATGGAGCCCCTGCCATCAGCGTGCACGGCCTGAAAAGCGACGTCCGGCAGTTGGGACGGGGCTCGCGACCCCCCATACGTCGCATTTTTGCGACGTCATTTTGGCGACGCCCATGCGACTGCCGGACGACGGCTGGGCGTCGCAAATTCTGCGCCTGCCCCCTGCCCGAAAAGGGCGTTTTCCCGACGTTGCGGCGTGGCTCGGGCGTTGCAAAGGCCCCCCTTTTCCTGTAGTGTCTTTTTGCCGTGGCTCATCGCCACAAAATACTCCATCATCTTTGTGTAGCCGGGAGTGTCCTCGATATCATTGCCAGTGGCCTTCCTCTTCCCCTTCCCCTAGTGGGCCTCGATCGCCTTCCTCAATCTCATTTTCTCCAGCCTTCTAGTCAAAGCAGTTAGGGAAATTTTCATTAACACACTCCACAATTGTGGGTGTTTTGAGGACTTCCCTGCCCGCAATGTGCACCGCACGGTAGGGTCTGACACGTGCATCCTCGTATAGTGATCTCTTTGCAGCTCAACCCCCGGAGCGCTGGCCCTTGTGAATTTTCGCATGAGGTGTGGCCCCCTGGGTGTTATCCTGCTGGAAATCGTCGTCGGAATCCTCGTCATCTGGCTGACTATGTTGCTGCTTCTTCTTCTTGGGTGTGGGGCTGTTCATCTCTTGCCCCTGTTTGCGCGTTCTTTTCTTCCTGTCCTTGGGCTGCTCTGCTGCCTACTTCTCCATCTGCTCCTTTGCCAACGCTGCCGCCTTGGCTGACTTTCTCAGTGTTTTCTTCTTTGCTGCCTCCTCTGCTTTCAGTTTTTCCGCGTCCTCTGGTTGGGGATCCAAATGCGCCTTCATAGCCCGGGCATTTGCTTCCTTCTTCAAGTTAACCTCCAAGAGGTCAACGGTCCCACTTGGGAGATCCACATACCAGGGACAGTCTACCAAATGCTCGACATGCCACTCCTTCGCCATTACTTCTGTGTACATCGTACCACGACCTCCAAGTGTCCTCCACGCTAGGAAGAATGGTGGAACCCTTTGAATGGCTCCGGACGGAATGAGAGCAAGATTTATGTACCTGCAATCACGAGCCAATTCAACAAAAATCATGCTACTGATGCATCATGCAAGAGAAAGTTCTGGATGCAGAAGGTATTTCGGCACCGAAATATGCAATGGAGCGTGCCCCAATTACCCAGCATTCACATCTTGCAGAGGGATATTCGGCGCCTCAATACCCACCGCTATTTGGCTAAATTCTCAAAACTGCCAATAGGGGGATGAATTCGCAGCAGATTACCTGAACAGGACTTGCATTGCCGCTTTGTCGGCACCCTCCTGCTCTTCGATGTACACGCTGGGTCTTGCTTTTGCAATTTCTCTGAAAAAGAGGTTTGCGAAGCGCCCTCGCCAGGACTGCACGTAGTTCTCCATTGTCTCCGGTTTCGTCCAGTCGATCTGTAACTTGAAAGTGGTGGTGTTGCAATCTAATTGCTCCTGGCGGGTGTCAGTACCTACAGCATTGCAGGTCTCCAAACATTCATGAATTTGAAATTGCGATGATGTCCAACACACAGAAGAAGAGGACATTATACCTGATGCCACCAAGTCATCACATTTAGCCAGTCGTTCATTTTGTCGTCAGTTGGCTCGATGGGAAAGTGGTACAGCAGCTTCGTGTTTGTATGGCCGTTCCAGATTCGCAGCCACCTCGTCTGCATGGCCTAACATCGGTCAGACAAAAGAACCTCATCATGAGAATCGCAAGAAGACACAAAACAAGAACAAACACATGCTAACCTTCTCCGCCGGCTCAACACAGGACACTGCAATGTGATGAAGTTTCTCCATGGACATTTCCGGTTTTATGGGTCTGGAGTAATGCAGTCCTATCTCCGCCAGGAACTCGGCACCAAGACCAGGGTCAGTGATTGCAACTTGCTTCACAAGTTTGGACCTGTATTTGGTCTGTGATTGCCTCCCTGCCTGCACAATGTGACTCTCTATCGATGCGTCCGCCTTGTTGGGGGCATCACTCTCAAAGAACTGCCTTTTGGCATAGGCCAAATCATCCCTGATGTTCGTCTGCATTTCCATACCCAGTGGATACAGTCAGGCCACTGATCCCTGCAACAAATAGCATTAAATCGGGAAATTTGAGATGAACCTCACCGAATAGAGGATCTCCACCATGGCGTCCAGTGTTGGTTTGGTCGGTACCAGGTGCGATCCGCTTTCGCAAGGGACTTCCGTACAGCTCGGATCGAGGGATTTTGGAAGTCCGTCAGCGGTGCTGTGCCCACTTCTTGCACTCTGTAAAGCGTATGTGCCAGGTGAGTTTCCACGAAGGCCCTCTCATGTTAACCTGCCATGGAGAAAAAAAAAAATGAACAACATGAAAATATGATACAAAAATAACCAGATTTCGGCACAACAATTCAATTTCCAGTTCATAGAGTGGCTGACAGTCAAGAACATTGTCTATTTCGGCGCCGCAATAGGCACTACACAAGGATGTAGTAGTATACTTACATTTATATCCGCCATGGCACCCTTCAGCGTCCTCTGTCCCTCACGTCCACCTTCACGACAATGCAGTCCACCATGTAATGCCAATTGATATCTTGCGGATGCATTTCAGCAATGTACTCTGTCCAGGCAAACATCCTATGGTTCCCGTCCCAGACGAAGAACATCTTCCCTGCCATGTGTGTGAATGTGGGATTACTCTTCAGAGAGGCTTCGAACTCGGCATTTACAGTGTGCCAGTGGGGGCTCCAATTCTAAAGCTCCTCTGCAGTGGGGCCCCATGTGACGCCCTGGTCATTCTCAATGGAAACTGTCAAGTTATTTTACCACTAGTGTGAAGTTAGCTAGGAAATAGCTAGCTTTTATATATTGATATTTGGGATTGACCCAAGTGTCAATCCAGGGGCCAATACATGTTTGGGCACTTGGCATTGTTATCTTCACGGTAGATCGCGGTGGGCTCATCTTTCTCGAGTTGAGCCTCACCGCGTCTAGCTATGGCGCCATAGTGTGGATTCCCCATGGCGTGGGGTGCACTTGGCTCGACTTAATATATGAGTGATGTTTTCATGCAAGTATGGAGTTTGAGAGAGCTTGTGTGCTTGTATCATTCATTTCCTTATCACTCGAGAAAGATCAGCTCGAGTCTGTGAGTGCCAGGGTTCGAGTTGTTTTTGTAGCACTTGTGTTTTCATGAGAAGCAGTTCAGCCTCGAGTGCAGGGATCCGTGCGTGAGCCTATCCAAAGCAGATAGAGTGCAAGGCGAACAGGTTGCAGGTTTGCAATGGATAGAGAGGCGGGTAGCCTCTGTTGAAGAGCGGCGTTGCATAGCTCAACGCTATGGCAACCAAGTTTGGGCTTTTGATGTAAAGCAGAGGAGATGCTGGCCACGAGTGGACGAATTGGTGGTCGTCTTCTTCAGCTGCAGGCCGAGTTAAGAAGCTGCAGGAATGTGGGCTGTGCAAGGGAAGTTAGCATGCTGCAGGTTGGAGATGATATGATCAGCTCCAGGTATCTGCCCGAAACTAGTTGTTGCGGGTAGATGAGGAGCAGCCGAATGGTGGAGCTGCGAGGGGATGCATCGCAGCCCGTTGGGAGCTTCAGCTCCAAACTCATGAAGAGGTATGAGTGAAGAGAGGGGGCAGGTCTCTCTTTTGTGCAAGTCAGTGCACTTGTGAAACATGTGCTGAGTTGGAGTTTCAATCTGAAACTCAGCAGTGTAAGGGCTCTTGGAGTGGCAAGAGCGGGGGCCTGGAAGGGCAGCAACAAGGCATCCTAGAGCCAGGGAATGTGCAGTAGAATTGCAGGTGCACCAAGTTTGTAAAGGTGTGTATTTTCAGATTCGTTTTTGTGAGCTTCATGAAGAAATGGAGCTTGTTGGGGAGCATATAGCTTGCTTGTTGAGTTGAGGGTGCCTCTGGTGGGTTGTGAGAGCCCAAGAGAGCATAGCAGTAGGTGCAGGAGCAAACCCCAGCTCGAGAACGCCTCGGGAACGCCTCGGGAATGCATGGGAACTCGTTGGGAGTTCCAGGGAACAGAGAATAGTGGCTGTGATGGGCCGTTGGGGCGGTATCACGAGATACCACGAGTCCAAGTCGTGACCGTTGACCGTGACCGTTGGAAGTCGTGGTGCGGACACAACGGGTGGGTACGGTGGGAGGCTGGGCTCTGAAGAACAATGGTTTTGAGCTAGCTGATCCGGCAGAAAAGTCGGAATTGCCTCCCTGTTGAGTTTTAACAAAGGGGATTACTCCCCTGCATGTAATCTTTTCTGGTTTTCAGCCCAATTCTTAACTATGGGGGAGACCAGCCTGCAGGTAATTCCTTTGGACAGAATGTTGTTGGGGCCTATATGTACCTCTATTTGCTCCATTTTTGAACCTCCAGTGAATGGCGTGGTTTCCTGAGGTGGTTCCATTCGGAGGAATGGCTGGTGGACGTAAGGAGGCACTGGCGGACCCTGTGGAGGCTTGCATGGGGCCTTGGAGGCCAAGTTTCATGAGCTCGTGGAGGGCGGTTTGAGGAGTGTCTACAGGATGCTCTCATGGTCATGCAAGTGAGAGAAGAGAGGAAAAAAGAGGGTGTTGGGATGAGAGCGTGCTGGGGATAGGCATTGCTTTAGTTTCCCTTCCTCGTAGCTTTCCACCTTCTCTGTAGGCCGAGACCTTTCCGTAGGTGGAGGCAAGAGTCAGTCCGGGTTTGGGCTGGGTTGCAGGAGCGACACTGTGGAGTTGTTTTTGGTATGGGGGAGTTGTTGTTTTCATTCTTGTGTTTGGATCCCCTCCACACCTGCATGCTATTGTGCGCCATGCTAGTTTTGTGTGGGCGCTTGATTTTATAGGTGGTGGTCTCGGGCTTGATCGCCGATCCCACCCTAGAGCATGTTGTCGATGGTGAGGCTGGGGTGATGACCAGTCAGACCATCTTGTTTCTCCTGTGGTGAGGTTGGAGGTGATGACCAGCCAACCATAGGAGTGCCTACGGTGGATGCAGGTGCAGTGCAGGCTATGTTAGGAACCTAGTATTCCAAACCATAAGCCGCATCAGGTTCTCTACCCGGTTACCTTGTGGAGAGGGGGTTAGAGACAGGTTCGTGACCGGTTGAGTGTCAGTTTGTCAACACGGAGGTGCCACTAGTTGCTAGGGAAAGTGCCGGTACGAGCACTAGTGATACTAGCGGGTATACAAGACGAGGTGTGTGGTTTAGGCCACCTTCACCTCCTGTGTCTTCTACGGAAGGTTCTGATTCGGATTGTGAATCAGGAGGACTCACACCGGCGGTGCAAGTTGTTTCCTTGCCATTGTTGTGGGACACAATGGAGGAGATGTATGGAGCCACCAAGGGGCCACGTAGGTACTTGGGGCGGTGGGCACCATTGAGTTGGATGATTTCATTCAAGAGTTTGATAGTTGGTGTGACTTGCAGCAAATGCGCAATCCACAACTGT
Source organism: Takakia lepidozioides (assembly GCA_030704615.1). Classification (NCBI taxonomy): domain Eukaryota; kingdom Viridiplantae; phylum Streptophyta; class Takakiopsida; order Takakiales; family Takakiaceae; genus Takakia; species Takakia lepidozioides. The sequence continues at coordinate 18,598,349 of CM060731.1, read as the reverse complement.
TTACGCCTTTCATGGCATGGAAGGGGCTATTTCAGCACCTTGAGGGGCCGCCCATGGATGATTACCATGAGTTTAGGCGGGGGCACAATGTTGAGATCGAGGAGTGGAGGATGTAATGGTCACCCGACTATGTCTCTATCACTAGAGGCACAAGGGCAGCAGCCACACCGGCAGCTGCACCAGCAGCAGCAGCTACAATAGCAGCTTCCACGAGCACTATTGGACTAGTGGTACACAGCACTACGACGTCCACCCAAGCTACTGTTGCACCAGAACCAGTGTCGGTGCCTGCCTTCAACCCTGTTGTGGAGTTCTTCGAAGAGTTGAGAAGGAACTACCAAGGGGTGAGGACAGAGAAGTTGAGGAGCTTGCAAGAGTCCCAACGAAAGCCTACTGAGAGCTTGAGGGAGGCTTTCATTCGCATGAGGGGCTTGATTAATGTAACCCAAGGAGTTACGGAGGCTCAGGCAGTCCAATTCTGGTATGGGATATTGGACAAGCAGCTGAGGAGAAGGGTGCGGGATGCAATTCTCCTACAAGTGGCCCAACCCACCTTAGCAAATGTGTTTTTGCTGGCAGAGCGGATAAAGCTCAACATGGTGGAGGAGCGAGTGGTCATGGTGGGATTTGCTAAGTAGGCACCACGGGGTAGTGGTGCTCCTAGCCAGCCACTACCTCAATGTGCTCAAGGCAACAAGGGAGCTCAGGTGAAGCCTAGGGAAGGACAGAGAGGACCTCAGATGCAGGGGTCTCTCCCTTCATTTGCAAGCCAACAACGGGCGGATGTGGTGTGCTGGACATGTGGAGGACCCCATATCAAGAAGGATTGCCCAGAGGGAGGCAATGGTTGGCACTGGCACACCTACACAATTGAGTATGGGCATTGTGGCAAGTACGGGCATGAGAAGCCAGTGCTATGGTTTGCACCCTAAGTTGCGCCCAGGCCAGTTCCAAGGGAACAATGGTGGCCGGGGGCGAGGTGGAGCAGCCCAGAGAGGACGAGGTGGCCAGGCACGAGGTGCTGGCCAAGGCCAAGCTCAACATGGCCAAGGACGCGTAGGTCAGGGTGGTTACCAAGGCATGGCCAACCAGCTTCAGCAACTAGAGCAGAGGCTCGCTGCCATGGCCACAGCTCAGGTGGTATCGGCTCCAAGGCCGGATGGTCCACCTCCTGCTCTTGAGGGAGGAGACATGGGAGGCATGGGATTCATGTGCGAGGCAGCACTACCACTAGTGAGGGGTGCCACTACCACTACCACTGTGGGTGGGGCACCACTACCACTACCACTATGTGCGGGGCAGGACTACCACTAGTGGAAGTGGAGTCAGCTGCGGCAGTGACTTGAGGAGCAACACGAGTTCCTGAGCCACGGGGTGCGGAGGTGGAGTTGGATCCACAGCGTGGGCAGGCAAGCCGTCAGGCCAGGCTTCCTCAGTCATTCACATTGGCGGAGACAGTGTCGACGCCGTCCATGGCACCTAGTTCTCGCCCGACTATTACCGAGGCGGAGGTTACTATGCCATTTGGGAGAGCTACACGGGCAGCACCACTACCTGGTGATGCCAAGGCTACGGCAGCTAGTGTGCTGCTGGGGGCGGCCACATCTGTGTGCCAGGCTCCATTGTTCTCGGCTACCATGATTGCGACGCCGGGGTAAGACCAGCTGAGGTGTTCAGCTGGTAGCTACACTCTGTGAGAGTGGGGAGTTTACTTCATCTTCTGCGGAGATAGTGGGAGGTGTAGTGCCGAAGGGATCCTTGGATTTGAGGGTCAAGACTGCCACGACGGCAGCTGCTAGGTTGATGGAGCTGCCAGCTAGGCCAACCATTGAGCGCGCCATGGTAACATCTGGAGTGGTCATGTTAGACAACCAGGATGACATTTTATTTGAGTGGACCGGCAGGCAAAGAGGTACCGGCCACTATGAGTCTTGTTGGACTCGGGAGCTCAGCCATTGATGCTGGGCAGAGCTGCTATTGTAGGCTTGGGCCTCACGGACGCGGATATGGAGCCGTGCCCTTTCCAGATACATACATCTCTGGGAGGATCAAAGCAGGCTTGGGGCATGACACGGCATGAGTTGGCTATCAGACTACAGCCGGATCATCCTAGATAGCTCAGTGATGAGAGCCAAGGCCATTGTGACAGACGCGGTCTTGTACGATGTCCTTGTTGGTGCGACAGTGTTGTATCCCATGGACTTCACCCTGGATTTTTGGGAGGAGTCAGCTTCCTATAGGCCTGGATGGCAGTCACGGGAGGGCCGGCGTATGCAACTCCCTGTGACGTTCATAGGAGGATTGCAGTTGCCGCCCAGCAAGGCAAGATGCCGACACAGTCAGCATTCACAACTGCAGTGACTTGGCCTGGAGAGTTGTTGGATGGCAACACTCATTCAGAAGATGTGTCACCTCTGGGAGAGCAGGATGACATGTATGGTATGGCGGAGTTGCCTACCATGGTTGCTCACACTCCATTGTGGGGCTCGACAAGGATTTGCAGCGGGTTGCTGATTGTCGTGTGCAACAAGCCTGGGTAGAGGCTTTTGTACCGTCAAGAGAGGAGGACAGTGCGGGGATTGCACTAGGACCACCTCAGTTATCACCATTGGACACCACACCGATCGTGTGGCAGTGTCCCGGATGAAGGCATTTGCCTTCTGGACTGTTTGGCGGGATCAGCACCGGATTGGCTGCTGTTCTACAGGCAAGTGTACGTACGGCGCGTTACTTGTATGTGGAGAGGGATGAGACCGCACGACGCATCTCACTCCGTCATGTTGCTCAGTTGGTGCAGCAGTACCCTGATTGTTGCCGGTGTCTGTAGTTTGTGGATATCAGCAGGCCTTGCCAGCAGACATTCGTGCTGGGGGCGCAAGATTTGGAGCGGGTTGGCTCCATTGATCTAGTAGTGGCAGGTTGGCCCTACCAAGGGCATTCATTGCGAGACTCGAGGTTGGGTCTGTTTTGGGAGATGGTGCGGGTTTTGCGCCACTTACAGCTTCATCAAGCTGTATCTCCAACATACATCTTGGAGAATGTGCCACTGATGGGCAATTCTGGGCCAGGGTGATGGCCAGTGTGCATCAAGTCTGGTCGTGGCTTGGGTCAGCAGTGTTGCTGGATGCAGCTGCAGTGGGGTCATGGGCTCATCGTCCATGGCTATGGTGGACTAACTTGATGTCACCCGCACTGCTCAAGCGTGCATTTGATGGGATGCAGCGGCCAGCACACCTCACAATTGATAGCATCTTGGACACGGGGAGGCAGTCTCAGGGTGTGAGACACGATGACCGTCCGCCTTTGGCAGTGGTCAACAAGGTGGGTCGACCACGAGCAGCACTACCTACACTGCTCAGCTTCCCAGGATCACTTGTTTTCCGAGATAGTGGACCTGGCCTCCTGTGGGATGCTCAGTTGCAGCAGTTAGTGGAGCCTAATGCCGACGAGCGAGAGCGGGCTATGGGTTTTTCCACTGGGACCACGGCGGTGCCTTCACTTTCTGAGGCATCACGTCGTCAGGTGTTGGGGCAAGCAATGGATCTAAATTACTTGACCTGGATTATCAGCTTGGCTATGGCTGAGCAAAGAAGAGTGCGGAGTGCACTTCCCTTGACGGTCTCTCTGCCTACCGAGATGGTACAGGCAGTGAGTGGGGGCAAGCCGGTGAGGACCACGGGGTGTAGACATCCATGGCACACGTGGGAGGTGCTCGAGGTTCAGATGGAGTTGGCAGCCAAGGCGGCTGTGATGGATGAGGTTGGGGATTCTTCTCGGGTTGAGGAGGTCCTCAAGGATGAGATGATGGGGCAGGATGAGGCCTTATCATTGACTGAGTAGGCAGGGAGTACTGCTCATGAGGTTGCGGCATAGCAACCACGGGACGCGTCTCCTACTTCTAAGTCTGCTGGACTTAAGGTTGCAGTTACGAAGGGCAATTGGGAGCCTGACATTGGACCCATTGTCACAAGAGGAGACAGACGACGGGGGGCTGCTATTTCATGAGCCATGAGCCATGAGCGGCATGAGCCATGAGCAGAGTCGTAAGTGTGGAAAAAAACATGAGCAGCACTATTTTCCGGAAATGAGTGTCCGCGGGAATAGGGTTTAGGGTGCCACGGTCATAGGGGGAGAAGGACCTCCCGATGAAGGAGGTTCGGCAATGTTATTTAGAATTATATATTGAAAGGCAATGTTTCGCGAATGGTAGGGTGGTACTGCTCTGTACAATGGGGGCCCATTTCAGCCTACCAGCCACTTGCAAAAACCACACACTCCCAATCCCAAACGAAATGAGCAATGACGCATTCTCGGAACGATGGACACAGAATAGAATAAAAAGAGGGCACAATGAGGTTTTTATTGATCCACATGAATTGCATTTGAAGCACGTCTACTGTGCTGATTGTGCAATCAAATCTTTAGCCCTGTGCCTACTGAATACAAGTCACGTTGTCAATGGGACTTCGACTGCTCTCAGAACTAGCTCATGAGTCATGGGGCTCCTCCATGTAAAGTCGATTGCAGCCGTTGTACCGCCCCTAGTGATGTTCACCACAATGTCCTGCCCTTCAATCATACCACCATCGAATATGGAAATCTTCACGTTTTCGTCGTCCACACCAATGCGAATGTCCCCATACAATGGAGAAGAGAGCGCACTCCTTGAGGAGAATAGGTCTCTCCGATGGAGTCCACCCACGTCCAGTGGCAGCAGTTCCACCGCAACAGCATAGCAGTGCGCCTTCTTCTGCATGGGTGACCGTCGTAGCTGGGAAAATCGGAATCGAGGATGCGCAGGAGCCACGGACTCCTCAGACCAAGATCGTCACCCCGCTCGAAGGCGTAGTGGCCTACGATATACTCAAAAGCCACCAATGTTTCCACAATCGAACCAGTATCTTCTGTGTAATCTGTGTACAGATAACAATGTCTCCCGATGTGGCCGAATACATTGCATAATCGATGCCTCCAAATGGGCAGTCGTCCCGGTTCCGGAAGCACGGCATCCTTGCAAAGGAGGACCTGAGGACGACTTGGATGCAGATGACAATGACCTTGCGGACAGCTACGAAGCCCTTAGATTTTGGAAATGATGCGAAGCGGAAGAGCAGTCCGGCCTCCAATAATGGAGCATCTGGGTCCCGTACCCACCGACGGAGGTGGAACGTGTTCATCACCGGCGGTGGATGAACCCATACATCTTTCTCATCAACAAGTTATAGTTTGAGATCTGCCACCGAAGTCCATCCCCCCGGATGGAAATTCGGCGCCGCATTTACATCGAAGAGGGGATGGACTTCGTCGTGTCCAGTGGCTATCGGCCCACCTGGCAGTGAGTGCCCATAGTTTTTGCATGGCAGGGTAGGAAACTGAAACGGCTACATTCATGAAGCAGCCAATCTTCATCGGTCCAGGATCCTGTAGGGGGGAAATTTAAATGTGCCCTGGAGTGTTTGTGAGGAATTGCAGCGTTAGCTTGAACTTTTTCCAGCCACCGCGCTGCTCCTCCTCCATCCGGGAGCTGCTGTCATTGAGCGTACTCCGCTACTCTTTTTCAAGGATGCCGTGCCGCCGAAATCCAGCCGACTGCCCTTATCATGGCCACGATTATGCTATGTTCAAACCAGAATCAGGAGACATCATTGTCTGGCTCTCTGTTTTCACAGACGCTGCTGGAATCAAGCAAGAGTCTTTGCGCGCAATGGAGTATCTGGAGGGCTATTACCGCTTTGAGCGAGGTGAGGGCGAGGGTCAATGCGGTCCGTGGGTCCTGAAAATTGTTGACCTCGATATACCAAGCTGGAAAGGGATGCCGGACAGATCACGCACGGCCTCGCTTTGGCGCTGGAACTGCTGCCAGTGGACCAGGGAGGACGGCACCGGGGAAAACTATATACGTGCAGATCACTCCGCTCTTCCAGTGTATGGAGACATTCGGCTGAGTTGCGAAGACGAATCGCACGGCACATGAGGCCCACAGTGACCTTGTCAATGTATGATGGTGGTATCATTGATGGACATGACATTGTCGTCGGCTCCAGCAAGGGCAGCAGAACGACCGAATTGCAGTTTACCTCGAGGTGCAGCAGTGATGAGCTTGTTTTGAGGGGTATCGAAGTTCCGTCGACTTGGTGAAGCCCATGTAGAAGGAGGAAGGCTTAGTTTTGTCTGCAGTTGGTAAATGTGAGACATCGTGTCCGATCAATAAACCATCGTACCTCACTTCTGTATGATTGTGTTTCATTGTGTTGAATAACTGTCGGAATTGGCCCACTGTTTACAATTTGATGTCTCATTTCTACAATGTGTCTGTCCGGATGAATATAGCAGAGTAACCGGTATGTGAGTCATGTGTCAAGAATATACCAGAGTAACGCCATGTCGGACATTGAAATGCGGCACCGCATTTCCATGTCAAAATGCGGTGCATCATTTCCGTCCAGGTACACGAAATACCAACACGGTCTATAAATTGGACAGACAACGAGGTTGGCATTGCAAATGCGGCGACGCATTTCCAGCTTGGCAATGGAAACTTCTTTTTGGACAAGGGAATGCGGTGCCGCATTTCCGTCCAACACTTCGAAAAGTGCACATTTCCGACCAGCGCGATGGAATGCGTTACCGCATTTCCGTGAGAGGGTCTGCAAATGGACAAATTGCGATGTCCGTTCTGGAAATGCGGCGCCGCATTTCCATGTCCGTCATCGACTTTTTTTTTACAATGGAATGCGGTGCCAATTTTTGCTGATGGGCCTGCAGTTCGAACAACGACCATCCCCAATATGGAAATGCGGCACCGCATTTTCAATTCCGCCATCTCGACCTCCTTGTTCGACCTCCTTGTTCGACCTCTGTAAGCGTGGTGGCATCCATGCAATGAGCGGGAGAGGCCAAAACTGGCGTGTGGACAAAGGAAATTTTGGAAATGCGGCACCGCATTTCCAATCGGCCGATTACTTTTTACTATGCCAACATTGAAATGGAAAATTAGTCCCTCCCCTGTTTTGGAAATGCGGTGCCGCATTTCCAAAAGAGGTTCTTAGAGTTGCCAAAATTTTGGAAATGCGGTGCCCATTTCTGATTTTGGGAGCGTCGTGGTTTGGCGATTGTGTGGCTGGAATGCACACTGGAGAGGGGTCACGAATGTCGGCAGAATTTCCTTTATATACTCTGGAAGAGAATTTACATTTACAGAGACTTCATTAAAATTCTATTAATCTTGAAAATCATCCGAATCCTCATCCTGTTCTAGACTGTCCTGCTCCGCCTCCCCCCCTCAGTGCCTTTCTCATCTCCAGCGGACTGCTCGTGGCCAGGCTTTCGAAAATCCCATCTTCCCTTGCGGAACTGTCCATCTCACCTCCGTTGGGTCGTCTTCCTCCCTGTCTGCGTCGCTCTCATCCGCTGAATCACATATGTACTTTCGTACCCGTCTACCTGTCTGAGCTGCTGCCAACTCTTTCCTTATCCTTCTGTCCTCCTAGCCCTCTCCAAAATCTGCTCTACTTTACTGGGATTCTCACTTCTTCTAATCGCTGTATTTGCGAGTTTAGCTGCATAACTAGGAAGGGAGTAGTCCCTCACCGGGCTCGTCATGAAGTCGGCCCTCGCAAAGAACGGGACATTCTTCCTGGCAGGAAGTGTAGGCCCTACATGTTTCGACCCGGACCCTGCAATCCTGCACATGACAATCATCAACGAGACTAATGAGAACCACAGTCGGGAAATTCGTTTGACATAAATGACCCAGAAGGCTTTGCAAACTTACAATGTTTGCACTCACTCGTATTCCGGGTTCTCCTCCGCATCAATGTCCACTGTGTCTTCCTCGGACTCCGACGAATCCGAGGAGACTTCCGCTCTGTCGGGAGCCTTAACATTCCGTTGCAGCCCTTCCAGATGGGATCCCCACACGGATGAATCCTCCTCGTAGGCAAAGAGGTGCCGGTCGGAAAACCGCCCAGCCCACATTGAGGCACCTGTTACAATGCCATCCACACATTACCACATGGCGCTTCAGATGTTGCGAACTACATCCTAACGAGAATTTGCAGAACAGCATAGATCAAGATTCTGCATACCTGTCCCACAGATGAGGTCGAGCACTGTGCCCTCCACGTCTGTGCATGTCTCCATAATTGTCTGAATGAAGGCAGGGCTCCGAGTCCGTGAGTACCGCAGGGGTTCCGTTGAAGTGAGGCTATGAGGGAGAAGTTCCTTGGGAACGTTGTTGAACAGAACGTCGTAATCGAGGGGTCGCAGTTCGGGTCAACCTTTCCTCCCTCCTTCCGGAAAGCAAAGGTGGAGTTCTCCTTCACAAAGCAGTATGCATCGAACTGCTTCGTCTGCATACACAGGGGGAACGATTAGAAACCGAATGCGGCACCGCATTTGAAAACACCCAAGCAAATGAATGGACGAGTGCCCAGTGTCGTAATCACCTTCTTCCCTTCCGACCGAAGGCCCAGTGTGTTGATGCACGTCCACTTCTTTTTCAGAATCGGGACGGCGCTCTTGCGGGTCCACTTCGCAATTCCTGTCTGAGTGTTTTTTCCTCTGCTCGCCAGGACAACCACACAGCCTCTGTCGTCCAACACCATGCGGGCAAGCCCGAATCCTTTCTTCCAAAAGTCCTCCGAGTACCTGTTCCAAGATGGCAAAGCTTGCAGTCCTTCCACAGGCTCTCCGTCCGGAATATCCAAGATGATCATATCGCAAGACCACTCGGTGGCATTTCCGCCCCTCCTACAATCCTTGTCTGCACACACCCTCTCAAAGAACGAGACCATATTCTGAAATCCTGGGGTGTCGGAAGGCTCTTCGGCAGTCGCCTTCTTCAGTGCTCTGCCCTTCAGACCCTCCATGGTCTTCATGTATGCCAACTTGCTGCCCGTCCATCCAAAGCCGCCAAGAAACTCTCATTTACACACTGGACTACTGTTTCGGGAGCCACTTTCGGCCTCTTCATTTCCACCGGCTCGAAAGGGTGCCCCCTGGGGTTGAAGAGTGCCTTCTTTGCCGAGCCAGTTCTCGTGCCTCTCGTGACAACGGTGGGCACAGGGGAGGCAACCTGCGTTGGGGGGGTGGCTGGTTGCAAAGTCTCCATCGGAGTCCTATCCTCACCTTCTCCTGAACAGGCTGTTTCTGCTTCTTCGTTTTGGCGGTGTCACAACAGCTGCTCCTTGCTGGCGAGTCCTCTTCTTCGACCCCTTTCTGTTGGGCCCTGCACAGCTGCATCCACCGTCTTTTGTGCCATCTCAGCTGCCTTTCTGGATTCTTCCAGAGCAGCAGATTCCTTTGCGACTTTGGCCCAGCAGGGACACGTCTTTCATTTCTTTCTTCTCTTCTGCCAAGGCGTGCAGATCTTTCTCAGACTCGTCAACAATACCGGCCAGACATGTCCAGTACCACGGGCATCCAACGAGATGCGCGGGATGCCATTGTTTCTGCATCTCGGGTGTGTAGACACAGCTTGGCCCGCCACGGTCCAAGCCATGAAGAATGGGGGCTCTTGAGCCAGGGCCCCTGTCTGAAGGAGCACGTATTTCATATACCTGCAAGGCAGTCAGCATGCGTGAGCAAAAGTTGAGACCAACCTACTCGCAGAGTGCCACGAAAACATTAAAATGCGAATGCGGTGCCTATTTCCGAGACAAACCTCGTAACCAGGCTTCGCATACAAGGGCAGCTGTGCTTCACCTGTAAACAATTCGCATGCAGCTTTCCCCGCTCCCTCCTGATGTGTAAACTCCACGCTTCTTTTGCTGTCTGTAGCTCCTCTGGCGAAAAGGTTGTCCTTGGTACGCACATCTGAAACGTGTCACGTAGTCTTCCAATGTCTATGTTCCATCCATTTGACGTACAAGCCGAACGAATTTGTGTGCATTACGACTTGCTCCTTCGCATTCGACATTACCTGCGATTCCCAAATGCATTGTCACGTAGCAGTTCAGGGAATTCATTTCAGAAAAGCAAATCTGGGGAAGTACCTTGAATTACCTGGAACCACCAAGTCATACGGTTGAGGCCACACATCCACTGCAGGGTCGGAAACTTCCAGTGGAAAAGACCACATTGTCCTTATGCTCTCGGATGCATTCCAGATCGACAGCCACCGTGTCTGCCATTTCCGATCCAATGTCAGGAGCTGGAGAGAGTGGCTATTGCTAGGAAGGAACTTCAATGCATTGAAACCTCACCTTCTCTTTCGCCTCCACACATGCCGTTGAGAGGTGATGCAGTTTCTCCAATTGCATGGTCGGCTGCATGGCCCGCGAATAGTGTTTTGCAATCTTGGGGATGAAGTCCTTTCCAAGTGCCGGATCTGCAATTGCCACCAGCTTCACAAGCTTTGACTTGTATTTGGTTCTGGACTTGACACCGGCTTCCTTCAAGTGCTCAGTCAATGACTGCAACGTTTTCACCTGCCCCTCACTTTCCATGAAGAAGCGTTTGGCATGGGCCAAATCCAGCTTGATGTTTGACTGCCAACAAAAACATGCAGAAGCGTTACATTCGATTCATGTGGAAACATTACTGAAAATTGGGGAAGGATGAGCAGAGGGAAATTGGAGGACGACTTACTTTGTATATCACCTCCACCATTCCATCCATAGTGAGACGATACCATGTCCGGTCTTTTTTGCAACGGCTTTCTGAATGAGCTCGGGCTCTAGCATTTCCGCAAACATCTGCGGATCAGTGAGACCAGTTTTCCTCACCCTGTACAGCATATGTGCCATGTGGGTATGCACGTACGCATTCTCAGTGACCCTGCAAGGCACACTCTCCAGTTCAGTACACGGAAGCACGGAAACAAACCAGAATGGAAACCGAAATGCGGCACCGCATTTCGAACGTGCTAGGGAGGGTATGAGTATCTTACGAGTTGAGGTCCGCGATGGCATTCTTGAGCAGGGAGGAGTCTGCCGCCTTCACCTTCAGGATGACACACTCTACCATGTAATGCCAGCCAATGTGCTTGGCATGGTTCTGCTTGATGTACTCCCACCAGGCGAGAAGTCGGTGATTCCCGTCCCACACAAAGAACATTTTACCAGACATATGGCCGAAGTCTGGATCACCCTTCAGCGTCGCCTCGAATTCGTCGTTGCGAGTGTGCCAGTGGGTATCCCACGTTGACAATTCATCGGCAGTGGGTCCACGAGTTTCGCCGTCCTCATTCTCAATGGAAACGTAAAACGCTGCCGATCCCAGACGGTACCCTTCTCGAAATGCGAACTTCAGCTTATCCACATCTCCGGGAAGGGCCTGCCTGACGATGGGAAGGGAGACCATGCGACAGAGTGGGATTCAAAGAGTCCGCTGGAATACCCTGCTGCGCAAAACTCTGCCAATGCTACTGTGTGTCTCCTCCAACATTTTATCCGCTACACTTTTGAAATCCTCCGGAGACATGTCTGTATGTGCCGGTAGTGGCTGAGCAGGTGGAGCATCCTCAACTGGAGCTGCACTCTGGGGCCTGTGTGCGGGCAATTCTGCCATTGCAAAGGCCTCATCCGGGCCTGCTTACTCATCGGTGGTGAGGTCTGGCTGCGAACGTTCAGCGGCAGCACCCTCCTCCGGTACCAAATCGAGATCAACGGTCGATCCCATTGCCTTCGCTGCAGCAGAGTCGGCCCCAACATCTGCAGGCGGGAAATCCTCCAGGAACTGAGCTTCAGCTCGTGGAAGCGGTTTTGCGGGAGATTGTTCGGCCGTCGCCCTGATTGCCTTCTGCTTCCTCATCCTTGCAGGTGAAGGTGTCTGCTGCAATTGAATCTGTCTTTTACCCTGCTGCTTCATTCGCGTTGGGGGGGTGAATCGGCCTGAGCCGGTTCAGAAGCCAGTAGAGGGACGGGCTGCTTCTTCTTCGACTTTGCTGGAGAAGGGCCCGACCCCTGCTGGCGATTCTCCATGACCGAAGAACGCGAGTCGATCTCTGGGGCTTTGAACTTGCCATTCGAAGCCGCGTCTTTGAATCGCACAGGGCTAGGCCCGGCAGGAATACCCGCGCTTGGGGATCGGGTGGGTGTACGTGCTGCAGCTAGCTCCTCGGACTCTTCCTGCGGCTCTTCGGATTCCTGCGATCCCTCCAGCACGTCCACCTTTCCTGTTAGGCATGCAAACATGTTCTGCATTCAAGTCTCCTAGCATTTAGTCTAAGAATTACAGAAGCAAAATGGGGGGTTCGGTGCTCGATCAGCTGCGCGCAGCCCGATCGCATGGAGCTCTCACTGGTGGCTGGGTTGCCTGAGTGGCCTGCTGCTCGGAGATGGCAATCTCCTCCTGTAGACGCATCTGCTTCCTCCCCTTCGGCATTGGCCTACGTCCGAAGTATAATTTCCGGAGCTTGCGACGAGGTCTCCTGTCTGGTGCACGAACTCCCCCCCTCTCAGGTTCGAGCATAAGAAGAACAGAGAGAGGGAAAATGGGCAAAGAGTGCAGATGGAAAGGGCGCGAGAAGGGTGACTGAGGAGACACGACAAAAGTAGATGAAACGGCGGTGATGCACCACTTGGGTTCGAAAGGGTTGGACGAAAGTGTCTCCTCGTGGACTTTGCGTCATTACGAAATTCGAATCGTTCAGGGTACGCCTGCCGTCCGAAAAACAAACATCATTATCCAACGGTCAGGCTGCGCCGCCTCATGCCCCTTCAGTCAGATAGAGTGCCGACATGTGCAGCAATTCCGTTGCTCCACGTGTTCACATTTCAAGGCATTTCCGTCCCAGCGTCTGATGAGTTGGAGCGAAAATGCAAATGCGGCGCCACATTTCCGTTAAGTACCATCACGAAGCTACACATCCGTACTTGTTGGAAGAAAATGCGGCACCACATTTCCGTTCCACCTTCACATACCTTAGTTGTTGAACGGAAATACGGTGCCGCATTTCCGTCCCACAGCTCCATGTATGAGATTCAAAAGGGAAATGCGGCGCCGCATTTCCGTTCTGGAATGTCGAAAGGTGCGATTCGGACGGGAATGAGGCACAACATTTCAGTTCCCGTGGTTCATGATTTTCAATGTGAACGGAAATGCGGTACCGCATTTCCGTTCCCCCTTCATATACGTTAATTGATGAACGGAAATGCCGTGCCACATTTCCGTTCGGGAAAGTATAGAGGTCTCACCTGGACAGAAATGCGGTGCCGCATTTCCGGTCTGGAAAGTTTGAAGGTCTCACATGGATGGAAATGCGGCAACACATTTCCGTAGCACAGCTCCAGGCCCCATATACAAAACGGAAATGCGGCGCCGCATTTCCGTTCTAGAATGTCGGAAGGTGCGACTCGGACGGAAATGCGGTGCCGCATTTCTGTTCCCGTTGCGCACGATTTTCAGTCAGAACGGAAATGCGGTACCGCATTTCCGTTCTGTAGAGTATTAACTTCTGACGCTGGCGGAAATGCTGTGCCGCATTTTCGTTCCACAGCTCCATGCCTCACATACAAAACGGAAATGCGGCGCCGCATTTCCGTTTTGGAATGTCGGAAGGTGCGACTCCGACGAAAATGCGGTATCGCATTTCAGTTCCGATGTTTCAGGATATTTCATCAGAACGGAAATGCGGTGCCGCATTTCCGTTCTGGAATGTTGGGAGGTGCGACTCGGATGGAAATTCGCTGCCGCATTTCAGTTCCGATGGTTGACGATTTTCAGTCAGAACGGAAATGCGGTACCGCATTTCCGTTCTGGATAGTATGAATGTCTCAAGCGGTCGGAATTGCGCTGTATGAAGCTGTCGGAATCGCACTCGGCTCCATGCATCAGATACAAAATGGAAATGCGGCGCAGCATTTCCGTTCTGGAATGTCGGAAAGTGCGACTCCGACAGAAATGCGGTGCCGCATTTCTGTTCCCGTTGTTCATAATTCTCAATCAGAACGGAAATGCGGTACGCATTTCCGTTATGGAGAGTATGAATGTCTTTTAAGGACGGAAATGTGCTGCAGCATTTCTATCCCTCAGCTCCATGCATCAGATACAAAGTGGAAATGCGGCGCCGCATTTCCGTTCTGGAATGTCGGAAAAGTGCGACTCGGACGGAAATGCGGTGCCGCATTTCTGTTCCCGTTGTTCATAATTCTCAATCAGAACGGAAACGCGGTACCGCATTTCCGTTCCACCTTCACATACCGTGCTTGCTGGATGGAAATGCGTTACCGCATTTCCGTTCTGGAGAGTATAAAGGTTTCCCCCGGACGGAAACTCGGTGCCGCATTTCCGTCGCTCTGGTGCATGACCAAGAAGCAAAACGGAAATGCGCCGCCGTATTTCCGTCCACCAGCAATCGAAAGAATCACTCGGGACGGGAAATCTGGAACCTGAATGGGTTGCATTGTTCCGAAACAACATTGCGGCCATTCTTGATGAGCACAACTTGGTTGTCTGACCGTTTTAACTAACAGTCCTGGCACTTGTCAGTGCGAACGTTCCTGTCTGCACCGAGAATACTGCTGGATCCACCCTCAGGAGAAACTGTCAGGAGATGTTATTTCGTCGCCGAATCGGCCATCATTGTCATACTTACTGGCTATGGAATCAAACCTCCCACCTTCATGCATGTAGCTTGAAACAATACTTTCCACTTCAATGTGCGACTTCCAATCGTCGATGGACTCCGCAGATCCACTTAGATGGTGCCTGTGAGCCTTGGTCTGTCGCTATACGAAACCTCACACTTGCCAACTCCGTGCGGTGTTCGATGGCTCCGAATTCCTACGCTATAGTTTGCTGTCCTCCGCAACTTGGGAGAGCCTGGATCCCAAATGAGGGAGGACTTTGCAGAGTGACTGAAACTTACCTTTGTTCCAAATTCAAGCTCAAACCGGGCACAGTTTATTTGGAAGAAGAAATGAAGGATGTTCCTGGACAGGTTGACGAGACCATTGTCGTGCTAGGTAACGACGGAAGCTCCACCTCAAACCCCCCCCCCCCCCCCCCCGAGTGCTCTTGCAATCCGTGCTCACAGCCATGAAGAATTCCAGACCGGTGGGTCAATAGGGGGCGGGAGAGGGGCAGGAGGAGGGCACGGTAGGGCCCTTATCCAGACCTTGCTTGGGTTGACTCTGGGAAATAGGGTGGGTGAGGAGCAAGATGTAGAGGGAAGAGGATGTGTGTTGGGGGTAATGGAGACTTTCATCCCCCATGTGCGTACGAGTAAGTGGTATAAGGTAGAGGGGAGGGTAATGGGCGTGGAGGTGGGATGGGTGTGTTGGACAAGTAGCAGTGATGTAGTGGTGGGTTCTAGGCATCGGAGGTATTTAGGGGAGAAAAAGTTGTGTTCGTATAGTAGCTGGTTTGGTTCAAAGGTGGCTAGAAGGGTGACGCCATCGGGGAGTTGTAGAAGGGGGTGGGGGTTAATGTGTGGTTAATGCGACCTCTAGGGTAGCATGTGCCGTGGGCCCAAGTGTCAAGTGTCATCTAAATCCAAGTGTGTAAGATCTTCTATGTATCCCAGTGCGTCTCCTATGTCGAGGCCCAAGTGACCTCTAGGATAGCCTGTACATTTGGCCCATGTGTGAAGAATTGAGAATCTAAGACAAAGTGCAATTTCCTATAAATCCAATGCGTCTCCTATGTCGAGGCCCAAATGCGACCTCTAGGGTAGTCTGTGCCATTGGCCCAAGTGTCAAGTGTTAAGTGTCATCTAGGCCCAAGTGCAATCTCCTACGTATGCAAGTGCGTCTCCTATGTCGAGGCCCAAGTGCGACCTCTAGGGTAGCCTTTGCCGTTGGCCCAAGGGTCCAATGTCATCTAAGTCCAAATGTATTTTTTTCCCAAAGAGCCTACGACCAGATTTGAACCGGAGACCTTTCCCTTGATATCTCTCCCATCGAGGCTCCAACCATTGTCCCAGGAATGCCCACTTTGCCATTTTTGCTATTTTTTGTGAATTTCCAGCGACCAAAAGTACTTGGAATTCCGTATCTCCCACACCGCAGGTCCAAAAGTCATGAGACCAAGCCGATGCACCCCTCCTCCTCGAGGGCTTTCCAAGGGTATCAAGCACCAGCGCCGGGGCCTCGCGGTTCGGGACATCTCAACGCTACAAAACAAAACAAAACAAAACAAAACAAACAAACAAACGTCTCGCTTCATAACGTCTCGTTTTGTTTTGTTTTGTAGCGTTGAGATGTCCCGAAC
Source organism: Takakia lepidozioides (assembly GCA_030704615.1). Taxonomy (NCBI): domain Eukaryota; kingdom Viridiplantae; phylum Streptophyta; class Takakiopsida; order Takakiales; family Takakiaceae; genus Takakia; species Takakia lepidozioides. The sequence continues at coordinate 18,582,194 of CM060731.1, read as the reverse complement.
CGCGAGGCCCGACGCTGGTGCTTGGTATCCTTGGAAAGCCCTCGACGAGGAGGGGTGCACCAGCTTGGTCTCATGATTTTTGGACTTGCGGTGTGGGAGATGTGGAATTCCAAGTACTTTTGGTCGCTGAAAATTCACAAAAAATAGCAAAAATGGTAAAGTGGGCATTCCTGGGACAATGGTTGGAGCCTCGACGGGAGAGATATCAAGGGAAATGTCTCCGGTTCAAATCTGGTCGTAGGCTTTGTGGGAAAAAAAATGATTAGACGTAGTTGGATACATAGGAGATTGCACTTGGGCAAGTTACATGACATTGGACACTTGGGCCTCTACATAGGAGATGCACTTGGATACATAAATTGAATATTGCACTTGGGCCTCGACATAGGAGACGCACTTGGATATGTAGGAAATTGCACGTGGACTTAGATTTCAATTCTTCACACATGGGCCAACGGCATAGGCTACACTAGAGGTCGCACTTGGGCCTTGACATAGGAGACACATTGGGATACATAGGAAATTGCACTTGGTCTTAGATTTCAACTCTTCATACATGGGCCAAAGGCACATGCTACCCTAGAGGTCGCACTTGGGCCTCAACATAGGAGATGCACTGGGATACATAGAAGATCTTACACTTGGACTTAGATGACATTGGACACTTAGGCCAATGGAAATTCCTGAAAAATAGCGAAGTGGGCTTTCCTGGGAGCCTCGACGGGAGATATATCAAGAATGAATGGATATATTACTACTCAATAAATTGATGAAAAAAATAATTGGGCTTTGACATGGGAGACGTACTTGGATACATAGGAGATTGCACTTGGCAAGTTACATGACACTGGACACTTGGGCCTCTACATGGGAGATGCACTTGGATACATAAATAGAAGATTGCACTTGAGCTTAGCTGGGCCTCGACATATGAGATGCACTTGGATACGTAGGAAATTGCACATGGAGTTAGATTTCAATTCTTCACACATGGGCCAACGGCATAGGCTACACTAGAGGTCGCACTTGGGCCTCGGACATAGGAGATGCACTGGGATACATAGGAAATTGCACTTGGTCTTAGATTTCAACTCTTCATACATGGGCCAAAGGCACATGCTACCCTAGAGGTCGCACTTGGGCCTCAACATAGTAGACGCACTGGGATATATAGAAGATCTTACACTTGGACTTAGATGACACTGGACACTTGGGCCAACGGCACATGCCACACTAGTCAATATATGAAGCGAAACGTTTGTTTTGTTTTGTTTTGTCACGTTGCGATGTCCCAAACCGCGAGGCCCCAGCATGGGTGCTTGGTGCCGTTGGAAAGCCCTCGACGAGGAGGGGTGCACGGGCTTGGTCTCATGATTTTTGGACTTGCAGTGTGGGAGATGTGGAATTCCAAGTACTTTTGGTCGTTGGAAATTCCCCAAAAATAGCAAAAATGGCAAAGTGGGCATTCCTAGGACAAAGGTTGGAGCCTCGACGGGAGAGATATCAAGGGAAAGGTCTCCGGTTCAAATCTGGTCGTAGGCTCTCTGGAAAAAAAAATTGATTAGATAGGGGATTGCACTTAGACTTAGATGACATTGGATAGTGGAGGTCGCACTCGGGCCTCTACATGGGAGAAGCACTTGGATACGTATGAGATTGCACTTGGGCCTAGATTTCAATTCTTCACACATGGGCCTCGACATAGGAGACGCACTTGGATACATAGGGGATTGCACTTGGACTTAGATGACACTGGACACTTGGGCATGTACATGGGAGATGCACTTGGGCTTAGATTTCAATTCTTCATAGGCTACACTAGAGGTCGCACTTGGGCCTCGACATAGGAGACCCACTTGGATACATAAGAAATTGCACTCGAGCTTATATTTCAATTCTTCACACATGGGCCTTGATATAGGAGATGCTACTTGAATACATAGGGGATTGCACTTGGACTTAGATTTCAATTCTTAACACATGGGCCAATGGCGCATGCTACCCTAGGCCTAGATCTCCCAAACATGAGGGTCACTAGATACATAGGGGATTGCACTTGGACTTAGATAATATTGGACACTTGGGCCAACGGCACAGGCTAGCCTATCAATACATGAAGCGAGACGTTTGTTTTGTTTTGTTTTGTAGCGTCGTTGAGATCTCCCAAACCGCGGGCCCCAAGCCCCGGTGCTTGGTGCCGTTGGAAAGCCCTCGATGAGGAGGGGTGCATCGGCTTGGTCTCATGATTTTTGGACAAGCGGTGAGGGAGATGTGGAATTCCAAGTACTTTTGGTCGCTGAAAATTCACGAAAAATAGCAAAAATGGCAAAGTGGGCATTCATGGGACAATGGTTGGAGCCTCGACGGGAGAGATATCAAGGGAAAGGTCTCTGGTTCAAATCTAGTCATAGGCTCTGTGGAAAAAAACTTACTTAGATGACATTGGACACTTGGGCCAATGGCAAAGGCTACCTAGACATTACAAAGTCCAAACTACCTTGCTTCATATATCAGTTTAATATCTTCCATGAATTTATTGAGTAGTAATAAATAAAACAAAACAAAACAAACTACATGGCTTCATATTGATCAAATTTGAAGTACTTTGGGTCGCTAGAAATTCCCCCAAAATAGCAAAGTGGGCTTTCCTGGGAGCCTCGACGGGAGATATATCAATAATAAATGGATATATTACTACTCAATAAATTAATGGAAAAAAATAAATTGGGCTTTGACATGGGAGACGTACTTGGATACATAGGAGATTGCACTTGGGCAAGTTACGTGACACTGGACACTTGGGCCTCTACATGGGAGATGCACTTGGATACATAAATAGAAGATTGCAAGTTTGGGCTTAGGTGGGCCTCGACATATGAGACACACTTGGATACGTAGGAAATTGCATTTGGTCTTAGATTTCAACTCTTCATACATGGGCCAAAAGGCACATGCTACCCTAGAGGTCGCACTTGGGCCTCAACATAGGAGACGCACTGGGATACAAAGAAGATCTTACATTTGGACTTAGATGACATTGGACACTTGGGCCAACATCAAAGGCTACCCTAGAGGTTGCATTTGGGCCTCGACATAGGAAACACACTTTGATATATAGGGGATTGCACTTGGACTTAGATAACACTGGACACTTGGGCCAACGGCGCAGGCTACCCTAGTCAATATATGAAGCGAGATGTTTGTTTTGTTTTGTTTTGTTTTCTAGCGTCGTTGAGATCTCCCAAACCGCGGGGCCCCAACGCGGGTGCTTGGTGCCGTTGGAAAGCCCTCGGTGAGGAGGGGTGCACCGGCTTGGTCTCATGATTTTTGGACAAGCGGTGAGGGAGATGTGGAATTCCAAGTACTTTTGGTCACTGGAAATTCACAAAAAAAACAAAAATGGCCTCCGGGTTCAAATCTGGTCGTAGGCTCTGTGGAAAAAAAAACTTACTTAGATGATATTGGGCCATTGGAAATTCGGGAAAAATAGCAAAGTGGGCATTCCTGGGAGAATGGTTGGAGCCTTGACGGGAGCGACAACAAGGGAGAGGTCTCCGGTTCAAAGCTGGTCATAGGCTATGTGGGAAAAAAATGATTAGAGATGGCTAAATCATTAGACTTAGATGACAGTGGACACTTGGGCCAACGGCACAAGCTACCCTAGAGGTCGCACTTGGGCCTCACTTAGGAGGTCCGCACTAGGATACATATGAGATCTTGCACTTGGGCTTAGACACATCTTGTTCAGCCATAGTGTTGAACACTCCCATTGCATCCTAGATGCACCCACATTTTGCAAACATGTCCACCAGGGTATTGTTCAGAATGAAATCTGGTACAATTCCAGCTCTGAAGATGCCGCCATGGACCTCTTTCCCCTTTTCCAGAGCTGCCAGGGCAATGTTCAGAATGACATTTGGTACAATTCCAGCTTTGATGATATCCCCATGCACCTCTTTGCCCTTCTCCAGGGCTGCCAGGCTTGCACAAGCATTGCAAATGCACACAAACATGATGTGCTTCCCCCATCATTTGCTCATAGGTCTCCAAAGCATCCATCCCACGTCCTTGCTGTGCATACCCTGCAAGCATCGCACTCTACGACACCACATCTCGTTCAGCCATAGTGTCGAACACTCCCTTTGCATCCTAGATGCACCCACATTTTGCATACATGTCCACTAGGGCAGTGTTCAGAATGACATTTGCTACAATTCCAGCTCTGACGATGTCGCCATGGACCTCTTTGCTCTCTTCCAGAGTTGCCAGGGCAATGTTCAGAATGACGTTTGGTACAATTCCAGCTTTGATGATGTCTCCATGCACCTCTTTGCCCTTTTCCAGCACTGCCAGGCTTGCACAAGCATTGGAGATTCCTCCAGCAAATCGCTCAGGGTTGAATTCAAGGGCATCCTCACCCCACAGCTGTGGATCGTGATGCATTTGGACTTGGTTGGTGATAATAGTAAGTCCTTTTGGGATGAGCAGATTGCCCAACCAAGGTCTTTTGCAGCCTGCCAAGACAGATGTGGAACAGGAGGGTAAAGCCGCATAGATTTTTCAACACCATTCCAACCTGCAGACAACAGAGTCATGCTCATGTCAATTAAATAACAAGACTCCAGAACTCAAGCCTTCACGAGGATGCCAACGAACAGCCGAGTGCAATAATGTTGCTAATCCAGTTTCAGATTACCAATTGAATGCACTGACGACATTTGTGAAACAGTGTACACCAAAACAACAAATCAGTCCCTAGTCTTGTATACAATGTAGAGGGCAGCATAGAGAAAGGAAACCCTGATGGCTTGATAGGCGAAAGAGAATCTAGACACTGCTCAAGATGGTTTGATATTTGAGGCTCAGAACTCACAAGTTTCAGCTTGCCGTGTTTTTGGCTATCAGGAGACGTGCCTTTGCAAACCTCCTGCACTTCTCTACGCAGACGATCCTGCCACTCGGGATATACCGACAGCAACATCAAAGTACATGTCAGAGAAACCGCGCTGGTTTCATGGCCAGCAAAAAAGAAGGTCTTGCACTCATCTACCACCTGCTGGTTTGTGAGTCGGGCTTGTGTAGGATTGGCCTTGTGGTTGTCCCGGGGGTTGTGCTCACTTACAGACAACATTATACCTAGCAGATCATTTCCAAATTCGGCACTTTTTCCAAGAATCACAGAGTCACGCCGGGCTTGGATGATCTCTCTGAGACCCTTTGTGATCTCGTTTTCTGCTTTCCACAGTGCTCGATTTTTTTGGACAGGAAAGAACCTGCAAATGTACCCAAAGAACACTTCAAAACAAGTAGCTTTTCAAAGAGAGAGGTTACGATACTAAGCTTAAAATTGAATTGCCCTAACATGAGCAGAAGTAATCGCTTTTCAACTACTTTCTGGAACTTCCGATGGATAGCTTAAGACATAATTTGAAGATAATGGGTTCCATTTGGATTTCGACATTTATACGGAGAGACAAATGAGCATCATGCTTGAAGTGGTCTTGAGACATCACACGACATCAAGGCCACTTTAATGCAAACCTTATCTGGCTTGTTTCTTCAGTCATGGGTAGCATCCACCCTCTGAGAGTAGGCCAACCACTCACCAAAGAAAATCATACTGTCTTTTGTCGGACTCATCACACCCATACATGCTGACTGCTCAGTAGTTCCCAAAATTTCTTGCAGATGGCTGAAAGCTCTTGAGTAGAAAGCTCCTCTTGGGCCATGCATAAGAAAATTCATCCACTCATCTGTCGAATTCTCCTCCATGAATATCCATGTAAGTTAAGTAACAAGGTCTGACAGTGTTCTCTAATTTCCAAATGTACTGAAAATAGAAGAGAAAGTATAGGGACACACTTGAAGCCTGGGATCCATACGTATCTTCCAGCTGTAGTAGCAAGCATCCCAATCTTGGCCTGCTTATCAAACAACTCTTTTCCGTCCTTGTAGCAGGTTGTACCAAATGTTGTCCGAGCAATAATATCCGCTGTAACATTTGCAAGATGGCTAGATACATCAATCTCCACTTTGTTCAGCCCGGAATTGTTCACTAGTCTCTCCCACTCCTCCAACATCAGTGAAGTGCTTGTAACGAATTCCCCTGTCATGTCCTGCATAGAATCATATCGATTGAGACATTCTCTCAGCTTTATAATTTAATAGGAACCACAACACACTCCACAAGTGAGAAGTGAGAGACACTTGGATGATCACCAAGCACAAAGTATCTTCACATGCCCAAAAGTGCCAGAAGAGGTGTTGTGGACTCCCTCTCTTGATCCTCTTTCATAAGTTGTGGCCATGGATGAGGTGCCTTATTTCATCAACTGTGCCGCTGCAACTGCTGCATTCAGTTGACCATCTACCCAGAGAGACCACATATAAAGGTGATACTGTCCGGTTTCAAGCCATTCTTTTACATTCATTCAAATAGTTGCAGGACCTCCCTATGACAACCATGCTGGGAATATCCTGCGATCATGGAATTCCACGACACCACATTTCGTTCAGTCATCCTGTCGAACACTCCCTTTGCATCCTTGATGCACTCACATTTGACATACAAGTCCAGCAGAGCAGTGTTCAGGATGACATCTGGTACAAATCCAACTTTGACGATGTCCCATGGACCTCATTGCACCTTTCCAGGGCTGCCAGGCTTGCACAATCATTGCAAACGCAAACAAATGTGATGTGGTTGGGCTTCACCCTTTTTCACATCAATTGCTCATAGGTCTCCAAAGCCTCCATCCCGCCCTTTGCTGTGCATATCCTGCAATCATCGCCCTCCACGACACCACATTTGTTTCAGCCATACTGTCGAACACTCCCTTTGCATCCTCGATGCACTCACATTTGACATACATGTCCAGCAGGGCAGTGTTCAAGATGACATCTGGTACAAATCCAACTTTGAAGATGTCACATGCGTGGACCTCATTGCACCTTTCCAAAGCTGCCAGGCTTGCACACGCATTGCAAATGCACACAAACGTTATGCGGTTGGGCTTCACCCCTTCGCACATCAATTGCTCATAGGTCTCCAACGCCTCCATCCCGCGCCCTTGTTGTGCATATTCTGCAATCATCGCCCTCCACGACACCACATCTCCTTCAGCCATACTGTTGAAAACTCCCTTTGCATCCTCGATGCACTCACATTTGACATACATGTCCAGCAGGGCAGTGTTCAGAATGACATTGGGTACAATTCCAGATGTGACGATGTCACCATGGACCACTTTGCACCTTTCCAGAGCTGCCAGGCTTGCACACACATTGCAAATGCAAACAAACGTTATGCGGTCGGGCTTCACCCCTTCCCCCATCATTTGCTCATAGGTCTCCGAAGCCTCCATCCCGCCCCTTGTTGTGCATATCCTGCAATCATCGCCCTCCACGACACCACATTTCTTTCAGCCATACTGTCGAAAACTCCCTTTGCATCCTCGATGCACTCACATTTGACATACATGTCCCGCAGGGCTGTGTTCAGGATGACATCTGGTACAAATCAGCTTTGATGATGTCACCATGGACCTCATTGCACCTTTCCAGGGCTGCCAGGCTTGCACACGCATTGCAAATGCAAACAAACGTCAACAAGCTTCTCCTCATCTATGTTATCTGTTTTTGGATACTTTCCTGCTGCCACATCGGCAGTAACTTGTCAAAGTCACTCCTAACCACCACAGATACACCCAACGAGCCCATGGAGACCTGCTAGCAACTGACACTGACCAACCCAATTCTGAATTGCATCAACAATTGGAGGATAAAGCAGCCATATAGAAATGAGGGAAGGCGACAGGAGGACAGGGGAAAGAGATGAAGCGACCGGTCGTTGGGCGCTTCCCCGCCGCTCCGCCATCGCTCTCTCCGGCCACAATTACGTTTTTAATTTGAATAATTGGGTTTTTTTTTTTAGAGAAGAGGGACATAGGCCTCAAACTTTAGGACATGAATGGATTGAATGGACATGAAAGGATTTTCTTTTCTTTTAAAGAAACCTGGGAGCGACAGCCCACAATTTTTTGTATTATTCTCAACATTCGTTTACCTCGCCACACTTACATTGTTTCTATTGATGGTCAACATAATGTGAAAATCTAATGAGGTTGGCGTAGATTTGTGTAGTTTTGGTGGGTGGATCTCCAGTTCGATCCATGAAATCCTTAGGTTTCATCGAGCGAAACCTAGCTCTCTTAAACGGATCACTTCGGGATTGGGTTTCATTCACACACTTTCAATTTATTCACCATATCGGATAATTGAAGTTGACAAATGGGATTTTATTCAAACAATGACTGGATTAACGGATGTACTCGTGATGCTTGCACCTCACTATTGATGTATCAGACAAGATTGCACAAATTGACTATCTAGGAACTAAACACTTTGGTGTCACGACGGAAGTGACGTCATGATTGTGACATGTCTTAATGTCATTTTGCGTCATTATTCTTTGAATCTTTTAGAGTATTCATGTCACGTCATTTTGTTGAACCATGGTATCGGAGGATCCCATTTATGGTATATTCTTATTTTTTATATTTCATCGGTAATGTTTGACTTTCTGCAGATTAGGCCCCGGCTTAGTAATTATGCCAAGAGCCACATTAGTCAAGACCCAATGCAAGAGGAAATAAGAGCTCGTCAACTACAGAAAGACTCATCAAGCAAGGAAAAAGCTAAACTCAGGGAGGACTCGCCTGTTATTCAACTGACTTCACCAACCAGCCAACCTAGCCCCAAGGTGACCATAAGTGTTGCTTGCAACTCCAAATTCGCCAATGCCTGTCTTCAAATGGCTTCCTTCCCAGGACTGGACCTCAAACGATGCAGTGCCTAGAGATTGTAGAACCCCCCAAAGCATCATGTACTGTTACACCACTCATCTTCAGGAAAGGTAACCCACCTGCCATGCTCATTACATCAGACGACCGGGAGTGCGTTGAATCACTTTGGATTACAACTTATGACATCACACACTTTGTAAAGACTTGTCCCCCCGACAGCAACCCATAGATTCTGTTCAAACAAAAGATTCAAGATTCTTGCCCCATCACTTTTTTGTTCCATCAACCAAGGTTTCGTGGGGAGCATACCTAGAAGACCACCCAGGCCTAAATTGTAAACCGTCAACGCAAGTACTGGCCCTTATGGAAGAGGCTGAGATTTACTCTACTCCTCAACCACTGACAGCTATGTGGACCTAGGAAGAATGGCTCGAAAGCCCTGGAGGAAAGTCACAAGTTGTAGATCCGAAATCAAGATACAATGTTTAATGGTTTTCAAATCCTGGGGGCTTTCCTTGAGTATGAAATAAAAGAGGACAATCATAGAATGGAGATCCAAAGGACTGGAGACTTCATTAATGGAGTTAAGGCACCTAAGACTTCCTCAGCCTCTTCGGACTCCCAGGTGGACTCTTCTTCGGCAGAGGCGAAGGCTAGCAAAGACGATTTGGTGACTATCGTCAGTACTCTGCACATCTCCCCACCGTCAGTCATTGACACTACTCAATTCACTTCTCAGGAGAGCTCCCAACCATTGGTTTTACCACCTGACTCTCAACTCTCTCCAAATCAGGTTCTCTCCTCATCCTTTCCCTGTTTTTTCTTCCAGGTCCTTTCTAGGGATACTAACAGATGATGGCTGTTGTGTGGCAAAGAAAAACTTCTTTCTGGCAGGAAAAATAGGCATTTTCTTCCAGCATTCCACTTGCCAGATAACATACCCTCGGGTACTTTACCCTTGGATGGTTCCCTTGCTGAGAGGTATCCAGATCTTCAGAGTTTGTTACCGGTAGATTTTATTCCAACAAGTGTTACCATCCAGTCAGTTTACCCTCAGGTCAATTTCAGTTGTATCCAGTGAGCCCAAACCAGTTTCCTCTAAGGGGCATTTTCTTCCAAATTAGCAAGAAAAGTCCAAAGCCCCCAGACCATTTAGTCAGGGTTAAATCTCTTCGTCCAAGAGACCGCAGAGTAAAGTTTTTCTTTCGAATTCTTAGGCCATCAAATGCGACGTCTTGCGTGCAGACCCAACTTCCATTTTCTTTTCTTAAAAATAAAAACTTGGCTAGCACCCTTCTTAAGGAATGACTCCATCATTCATGAACATAAGCTCGATCATTCCAAGATATACAGCCTCTCGGATTATATGTGGCCTTGGCAAACACTCTCTGGAAACCAACTTCGGAAGGTACTAAAGGGGGTACAGCCATTTTACTGTCCCCTTCTCTCCAACCCTTCATTTCTAATGAATCTATTTGGATTCCAAGGTGACTTCAATTCTGTTCTATTGCCCTCCCAAACTTAGCTGGAATCATAGGGATAGTTAACATTTATGCTCCAAATACTCCCATCGAAAGATCTGACTTTTGGTCTACCCTAAACACCAAGATGCGGGAATTTTAATTTATAATAAAATTTATTAGGGCTACAATCCCCCTGTTATGTTTTTGCTATAAAAATGCCAAGAAGTTCGTGCCAAAAGTAGGTGCCATGTAAGCATATTGGCCCACTTTGGTCTTTTGGGCTTGGTCCCTAGTGTTGGGACCAATTTTTGGCCCTCGCCCAATAATAATGCTCCATTTCCGCTTAGTCTTGGTCTTGGTCCTTGGTGTAAAGTGGCCCTTAAATATATACGTAATACAACAAAACAAGCTGCAACCCCCTCACTAGAATCTCTGTATATGATAGGGGGTATATGATAGGGGGTAGGAAGGTACAAAGGATTGGGGCTGGCCCACCAAAACTACACAAGTCTACTTCACAAGTCTACACCAACCTCCTTGGATTTTCACATTATGTTGACCATCAATAGAATCAATGTAAGAGCATCCCCACCCTACACTCCAACAGAATATCAAGGGGTGGTGGTAGGAAACGTCCACACCCTTGCACTGAACCCAATATCCCATGAAAAGCGGGCACATAATATCGTTCCGTGCACTGAACCCCAGCGCCCTATTCAGGGCCCGAATACGCCCATGAAAAGTGGGCACATAATATTCTTCTGTGCACTGAACCCGAGCGCCGTATTCAGGCCCCGGATAGGCCGCTCAATCCAAGTCAACGTGACCATGCCCAGGTGTGTCAATAGCTTGGCAACGAGCACGACCCCTCCCCAATGGGAGCAGAGCTGTGCGAGGATAGCGTGGGCGATTCAGAGGCAAGGTGTGCGCTTGAAGGGGCTGACTCGCCACAGAACCCAACAGGCCCTGAATTGATCACGTAATTTTGGCGTTAGAGGGAGTCTTTTGGGCTCAAGGGTGGGGATGCTGTAAGTGTGGAGAGGCAAACGAAAATCCATTCAATCCATTCATGTCCTTATCTATAAAGTTTTGAGGCCTCCGTCCCTCTTCTCTAAAAGTTTTTTAAAAAACAAAATGCCGCATAGGTAGCTTTATAAAAAGCAAACCAGGCCTGAAATGGATTACACAATTTTCATCACATCGACGCTTCCCGCTTCACCGCTCTCGCATTCTCAGTAGTGGGTCGCTCGAGTACTCGCTGCCGGGAGGACTGCAGCAAGGGTTCCTCAGCTCCAGCGCCAGTCTGAACATCTATCCCCCGCAAAGAATCCCACGAACGACGAGATGGAGCTTCCACCGCTCGTTTCTTCCCTGATCATCAGAGGCCTTCCTCCTCGACAGCAGAGCATGTTTGCAGTTGAAGCCGAGGAACGCCTGCTGAAATTTGCGGAGCGCTGGCAGATCAAGTCGTTTGAATCCTATATTCGTCTTTCCATCTCGTGTGTCAGCTTTTTGTTCAGCGGAGCCGTCAGTTGTGATCATTTGGTATCCGTCGCTCTGATAAGTGCCCTCACGTTCATCATAGATGATCTTTTGCTTGATACGCCAAACGACTTGCTCCTCGAGGAGTATGGCATCCATCGCAGCGTCCGGGAGAGCCATCACAAAATCGGCGAGTGCCTCAACAACTTGAACCTCCTCTTCAGGCAACAAGAGCCTCCGCGCGATCCCACTCCGATCGAGGGGATAATGTGGGAAGCGGGTCAGGACGTGAGACGCTTGTCCAGCCCGGAATGGCTCAATTATTTTGCAGACTCTGTCATTCTGCACCACAGAGCGGGCGTTGCCAGCCCTGCCGACATTGCATACGACCGCTCATATTTGCAAGACTTAGATTCTTACACCCAACTGCGCGCCTGGAACTTTGGAAGCTTGTTTGTTGTGAATATGGTGGAGTTCAGCAAGAACGCCTTTCTTCCAGACGAGGCCCGCACGCTACCCTTTATCCAACAGCTGAACAACGCGGCCGGCATGCATGCAGCTTTCGTCAACGATATTTTCTCCTACTACAAGGAGGTGCAGGAAAACAACCCGCGCAATCTAATCATGGTGTTGATGCAAACTGAAGGCACACCGCTACCCCAAGCTGCGTGGAGAGCCGTGGATGTGGTGAACTCGTACGCTCGTGTCGTCCTGGAGCTGGAGACGCAGTTGGCCGTGTGGGACGCGGAACCTTGGGCCTATGCTCTGCGCAGCTATGTGGAAGGTTTGAAGGAGCTCATGACTGGCAGTGTTTACTGGCACAGCATATACAAGCGCTACCGGCATCCTGACTCAGTTTTCCCAGAGCTCAGGGCCATCACCAGTTAACTACAAGATCCCTTTTGCATGCAATACATGAGCTCTAGAGCAATTAAGCTCCAGATCAACAGAAAGAATATTAAACTGAAGACCTTAGTCATTTACTAGTCAATGATCACTGACGATGATATTTCACTACCGAGGCAGCTGAAGAAGCAAGTGATGACTTTAAAGGTCCTATGTCGAAGAAGGTGATCTGTTGTAGGGAAATATTGCTGAGTACGGTATGAGGTTGGTTGCTAGATATGGGTACAGCTTCTTGTTACGTAGGGAATTATTAGCGCAGGCATGATTAGTGTGCTTGCATGATCTTGGGAAGTAGTGAGGTTGCAGCTTCTTGTTACGTAGGGAATGATTAGCTGCATGATTAGTGTGCTTGCATGATCTTGGGAAGTAGTGAGGCGAGTAGTGAGGTTGCAGTATGTAGCCTGTGAGTCGCTCACAGTTGAGGTGTGTCTGTAATGTGATCACGTGAGCGCCTCACATGAGTATTATGTAAGCAGTGATCAGCAACTAATACATTCCCCCTATTATGTGTGTATCAACGGTGTTTGGGATAAGTATGCTGCATACATTACTTCAATATGATCAAGGGACAAACCCCTTGCATGGGAAGTTAGTGGATCTGCTCCAGAATAAGGAAGATCAATTAGTCATGAACTATAACCAAATGCACTGTCCAAGAGACGGCAGCTGAAGTAATCAAATGATGATTGTAAAGGTCTTATGAAGAAGGCTCGAAGAAGGTGATCATCAAAGGAAGCTTGACAGTTTAAGTCCAAGTGGTTGGGGTGTCGGCGATGGGAAGAGGTGGGGCGGAAACTCCAGAGCTTCCCAAGAGAGGGTTTTGAGACAAAAATGCAGGCCTTGGTGGAGGAGGGTGAGGCCGAACTCCAGGCCTGGATATTCCCAGTGTCATTCCACCTTTGTTTGGAGGCAGACGCTCTCTTCCCTTTGGTGGCTCTCTTCCTTTTGTCACTGTTTCCAAAGTTGCAGGAGTCAGTCTACTGCACACAATTGAGCAGTGGCTAAGTATTGGAGTCCTCATACCTTCTATGAAATCACGGATATCAAGCTCAAGAAGGTAGTTGATTTTTGACGCTGTGTGCTGTGTATAATATAGGTAGACCGGTTGAGATTTTGTGACTGTAACTCTTGTCGAATGCGACTCAAGGTATTCGTCTTCGCCGCTTTCGCAAGCAATCCATTATAAGCAATTCATAAGCTAAAATGCATGAAGACCCCTGTAAGAGAACTTATTTTCTATCATATCACTGAATCTCTTCCTCGTACTTCTTGTTCGCTATCGACAAGTCTAGATCCATGTCGATATATAAGTTGCACGCGCATCAGGGCGGGAAGATTGTTGTACGATTATCCGCGAAACTTCTACCTGGTTTCTTCAGCTAGTGCTCTTCAAGTAGTGCTGGCGCAACAATCCGTCTCGTCGTTGGAGGATCAGCATTTGGATGATAGTGCTTACGAGCGAGCATTCTGATATCCATTGCGTGTACTTCATCTATTTGGACTGAGAATGTGTGCGGCTGAACACTCAATCAGTTATTATATTATTATCTGTGTCTGGCAAATGACCATAATTTTGGTACACAGAACATCCTGGGGAGTCAAAAAAATGGACCTGGGGTTTAGTGTTTACCTCATTTGACCTACGTGACTCGCTACGTGATAGAATTTCAGCCTCCATTGTCTACTTGCAGGATGCAGGACATGGTGTTGCATGGGGAGTTTATCATGAGGCAGGCAAGTATGGCCTTCTGAAATTTGGCCTTGTGTTTTTGAGGACAGATACTCTCTCATCGTCTGGTATGGTGGAACTCGAGTGGGCACCTCCATAGTGTCTCTCAGTCACTGACTTCGATTCAGCACAATATTCTTAGTCAGGATTTTGAAGCTCCACTGACCTACAAGCTGGATGGCTGCTTTTGGTAGGCATTTGCATAGGGATTTGTGTACTTTGATGAACTTGTATTAGATCCTTACCTCCGTTTTGGGCTTTCCATAGAAGCTGTTGTTTTCTGTACCTTTTCAAAAGCATGAACCTCAGCCAGTGTTTGAAGTATGGGAAAGCCCAATTGTAAAGTTGCATTAAAACCTGATTAAAACTGACACAAAAGGTACTGCTTGGTCTATTACTAGTGCAAAGTGCTATCAATCTATTACTCGTGGATATAATCCAACTGTGAGGCTCCTTGTACAGGTGAGCAGGCTGGAAAGCTGCAGAGAATTGGTACTGGTGCAAACAGGCGGTGTTGGAAGTACATACAGGAGGAGGTTGCACAACCTTGGAAAACTGTATGAGGATTTCAGAAAATTTATGAGCAAGTATGATAGGCACATTGACTCTGTGGCAAGCTTTTGGCACTGGTTTGTGGGAACTTGCAGGCCCACCCCAGACACTGGCAGAATCTTACATGACATGCTCGAGGTGGGCTCCAACAGTACGAATGTGGCTGAAGAGGGGGCACCTTTGCTGGTCGCCATCAGGAATTTGTTTCGAAGTCTGGGTGTCCTGGTGCAGAGAAGACATTAACAGTGTGGGGTGACCACACTCCTAGAGCTTTGCATTCAGTCATTCAGCATGTTCTTTATGTACATGTACCAAGCTGAGCAAGATGTTATTTAATTGGGAAATGCGGACTCTTTACAAATGTGAATACAGTGAAGATGTGATTTTTTCTCAGTGGGTGTGTGGATCAGCATGCAGAAGCTTGTGGAGGCTCGCCATAGATTGTGGCTTTACTCAAGTCGGCTTTGCATTCTGTAGCTTTTTTTCAAGGGTATTTGAGGACAGCGCATTCTGAAGTGTGGCAGGAAAAAACGGGAACGACTCTAGCTGTTCTGCCTCCCAAGTGTTATGTGATGAAATTAAGCACATGCACTTTGGAAGATAGAGAGTGTGTCCAAATGTTGCATAGTGAATAAACTTCACATACTTCCTAGATTCACCGGCTCATCTTTCGTAGATGAATGGAGCCAGAAGGTGTGGTAAGGCAATTGCTAGTACACGATTGTTGAACCCATGACACTAGAGAATGGCCTGGTGGCAAGCCCTTATTTCCCCAGGTAGGACCCGTGCACATCCATGCTATCAAGCTTCTTGTCAGGCATAACATTGTTTTGGCAAGTTCATGCCAGGAGTGAATGTCCTTGATTTTTTTGTTTTTCACTGTTAGTTAGTCTGTGAAGTAGTCTTCACTTGAGTGTTAATCTTTCTATCAAATTATAGGGTCACTATTTGTCATGACAAAATAGCGTCCCAGTAGATGCTCCCAGGAACACTCATCTGACGATGCTGATGCTTTAGGACAGGGTAACGGTGACTATTCACCCAAGAGCTTCACCACTTGTGTAAGCACATGCTGGGTCCAGCGCACCGCTGTAGGCGCAATTCAAAATGGGTCAAGAA
Organism: Takakia lepidozioides; assembly: GCA_030704615.1. NCBI lineage: Eukaryota > Viridiplantae > Streptophyta > Takakiopsida > Takakiales > Takakiaceae > Takakia > Takakia lepidozioides. Next base: position 18,566,139 of record CM060731.1, on the reverse strand, counting down.
AATCCGCCTTCGGCCTGGCCTCTGAAGGTCACTTTCGGCCTGAGCGGGGTTTTTAGGGCTCGAAGCGGCACTCCTCCGCCTACCCGTGTGTGGGGGCAAGAGAGAAGGTACTCATAATAGGTTGTTTGCCGTGGCTTGTGGCCATTGACCCCGCACTCAGTTTGAGGGGAACAAAAAGGGACAGAAACTCCCTTTGTCAGGGGCTGACACCGGTAGTATGACTTACCTTGGAACAGATGATTGATCCAAGTTTTCCAGATATCCTCTAGAAATCCCTTACACAAGCATCAATCTGCTGTGTGTGGTTATTAGCCCAATAACCAGGCCCCAAAAGGGCCTGGGCTTTTGGCTCAGCTTCAAAGACTTTCAAAAGTTGGTAAACAGAGGTACAGGCAAAACTCCCTTGATGGGGCAAGAGAGAGAATGTACTCATAAGACGTTGTTTGCCGTAGCCTTGTGGCCATTGAGAGAGAGAGAAAGAAGAGAGAGAGAGAGAAAGAAGAGAGAGAGAGAGAAAGAGGGAGAGAAATGCCAAAGTGGAATTAAGGGCCCCTGTCTTTTTGTAAATCAGATGCAAGTTATGAGCTGCCGCACGGCACAAGTCACAATGGCCCGTGCCTTGACCTGCTGCAGCTTGCTCTATTTCTGCTTCTTCATTCCCCGGTATGAAACCCGTACTCTCATGGGGTAGTTTCAAAATGGGGCGGTCATTCTCTGTCTGGATCAGCACTTTCTCATAGTAATTGACTGCTAGCTGCACTAGGCCCACATGGTGCTCGGGCTAAATTGTAGTTTGATTCCTGCAGTGCCAATGGAGCTATTAGTAAAAGCCAAACCTTGGGAGGCCCTTGCTGTAACTTAAGCATAATGTAACCTAAACAGCACTACCAAGTCTAGGGGTAATCATACCAACCTGAAGGTCTTGCTGGGCAATCCTAACAAATTAACCCTGGGGAACAAAACCAACAACCATTCGATCTAGGTATGGCTCCCACAGATCGACCTCGAGGTATGTCTCAAGGTTACTGAAGTCATTCTATGTTAGAATTTCACCAAGAGAGCTGAATAGAACAAACACAAAACTAGTAATAAATGCTGGGCCAGATGGAAAATCGATAAGAGTATGCACCTGGCTGTATTTGCACAAATGCTGATAGTTACAAAGAAATGCAAAACCTTGAAGGATAGTCTGATTGCGATTGCTCAAGCGAAACCCGAGTGACAGGTTGATAAACGCCACCCCTGCCATACCAAGCCAATCAGCAGCAACCATTGGCCCTACAATTGAGGCCATGAGTTGGACTTGATCCTAGAAACAAGGTGGGTGTACTAGCCAACCTTTTATTTTACTAGCCAAGAACTTGTATTACCAGACCTACTACTACCTGAAGGAGAAATTTAATATGACCACAACAGAGGAGAGAGAAACTTAATAACAGCTTCAAGTCCATAATCTTTGGGTCAACCAAAATTCCTTGTTGGCACACGATGTCCCAATAGTAATCCTGAATTCACACAAAATGTACATTTCTCGGGGTTGAGACTTATTCCATTGTCTTTGCAGGCTTGTAAGCAGAGTTTTAACTGTGTCAAGTGTTTGGATTTCTGTCCGAAGACGCTGAAATTGTCTAAGAATACCTACATAAAGTCATTGAGATAGCTCTTGAATATCTCAGATACCACTCTCTGAAACGTGGCAGGTCCCTCTGCCATCTGCACCTGATTGTACCCACTGAAAATGAGGAGAGCTTGAAAGAGGCTCACTAGACAACCTTGCAAAAACCATCACTTGGAATATAAAAAACGATAAAGGCAAGTTGGAGTGGGAGCTGAACTAGGCATGTGTGGATGCAGGCCTGCCCAAGAGAAAACTTAGGACCCTTGTCAAGACAAGATTTGCTTTGAAAGTCATTATGTTCTAGGAGACTTTGGCATATGTCTAATGCCATCAATATCTGCTACACATGGCAGTTTGTTGCGAGCTTGCAGATTAATGTTCCCAGTATTGGGCGGACAATATGAGCCATAACCAAACCATGGAGGAACTTTGCAGGCACCTGTAGTGCACCAATGCATTCTGAACCAACGAAGTGGTTACTGGCTGAGCTCTCAGATGCCCTCTCAGTTGGCTTGGCTATCATGACAAAGATGAGGAAGATTGTGGAAGTCGTGTGGAAGTAAGGGCGGTTCATGTGCCACCCTTGCGATGTGGATCCTTTGAGCAAGAGACAGAGTTGCTAATTTATACTCGCATGGTCATCGGCCAAGTCACAGAGGTTCTTCGCCCATTTTTTTCATTTGCAAATATTTCATTGAGATAAAGACACAATATAACATGGTCGCCTTAATGTTGGATCCACGTTTCAAAAGCTTACAGTGCATTGCTGATTACATTGGTAGGGTGTCAGTTGAACGTCTGGTGCAAGAATATGATTCAGTTGTATTGCTGCCACTGTTGACCACTGTGATTGAGCACTTGAACCCTAAAGGCGGCACAGCTCTGCATCCACCCACTCTTGAGCTACCCTGATCACATAGATTGTTTGTTATGGCTGCCTCCATTGAAGAGGCCAGCGAAGGCTTATTGAAGGCTGAGCTTTCTTTATTCTGACGCTTTTCCATTGACAATGTTGAGAAACTTGATCCAATGAAATGGTGGTTTGAGCCCTGTTTGAGCGTGAGACAAGGTTTCCTAATGTTGGGTTTTTGCAGGCTCGTCAAATTCTTGGTATACCTGGTTCGCAAATTGAGCACGGAGAGGAATTTTTCTGTGGCAGGTGTATTGTCTGCTCTTAGACGATGTTGTCTGGGGATGGATAATCTAGACAAATTTGTAATGGTTTACAAAAACTTGGCCCAGTGATGTCCGTGTTGATTGTAAGCTTGTTGAAGCAGGAAAGTTCAAGGACTTCTTGGAGGACGAAGACATACTAGTTGACGAGAATGAGGACTCGGTTGAGGAAGCAGGGTTCTTTGAGGACGACAAGTAAGGGTAAGCTTTTGAACTATGTTTTTTTGTTTTTTTTTTTTTTTTGTTCTTTGGCTCAGTCTTATTAATAAATTGGTAGATATATATGACATAAACATAACATTCAAGAAGATAATATACAAATGAAAAGTAAACTTCCATACCATGCTTAAAGTGTAGTAGTACCATGAACCAATGCATTGCAAGTTTTCAATTGCTGGATTGAAACGTTGGAATAAGGTTGGATGTCAATCAAACATTCAAGGAATTATTATGTTTCAAAATATTTAGATATCATTCATAAAGGTTCATATGACAAACAAATATTGTGGAAGAGTATAGTGTAGATTCACCTAGAAAGTCTTTGAACCAAATATCCCAACTCGATTATTTCGTACCACAAAACTGGAAAAAAAAAAAAAAAAACATCAAACATTGGAATTAGGTTTTAGGATATAGAGTTTGCTAGGGTACTAAACATACTTGGTATGAACGGAAAAGAAAATATGGGATATTGTACAGATGACTTGTCACCTATGAAATTTGTGAATTATAATATCCCAACTATAGTTCTATTGTACCAATCTATGAAGAATGCGCATCAAACATTGGAGTTAGATTTAAGGGTTTAGGGTTGTTTATGTTTGATGTCAATGCTTACTCTGCATCCACTTGACCTTTGCGGTCTAACTTGGCTGTTTTTATTCTCTTCATCGGTGCTGGAGTTTTAGGACATGGCACACCACCATCTATCATTTGAGATGAAGAATAATGTACTTAGGCTTCTCCAGAGTAGCGTGTGAATTTGCATGCTACAATCAATGTGTGCTTCCTTTTGAAATACAATTTTTTTTTATACTTTCCCGAAGTTGATTATCAAAGTTTTCATACCATTGTTGATACTAGGTCTGCAAATATGAAATGCTCGCATTATTGATACCCTACAAGTACCAAAATCTGGGTTTTTTTATAACATTGCATTCCCTTGTTTGGGACATATCTAAATTTTTATACTACTAGGACCCTCATGATATCTCCAATATACCATACCAAACCAACAGTGGTGTCAACCCCAATTTGTGTCACTATCGAGAGGCAGGAGGGGAAGATTTGACATGCCACAAACCGCTGTGCTATACCCTGTGCTGTCCGAAATAATCAGGTGTGCATTAATCCGTAAGCACCCACCAGGCCCAAATTGGGCTTTTAGGTTCATTTAATTGTTAATATCTTTTTCAGATTTTGCCCAAATTGCGTGATTTTTGTGCGGTAGATTCGGCAGCCAAGTGGGCTGCCCAGATCCGTTTACAGATTGAGAACCCACTGGGTAAGTGCAAAGTTATGCCGCGTGATGGGGGCCAGCTCCCGCCTCTCTCGCATTTTCACCTCCCGCATTTTTCTGACCACTTTGGATTCCTTCACGAAAGCACCAAACATGAAAATCCACAAAAAATGATGTTTGACCAAGTGTCAACACCACAAGTCTTGGCCAAATCCACTAAAAACAGGTGACGGATGTCACAGGAATGATGTGGACGCAGAATCAGCAGATTCTGCCTTCATCCCCTCACCCAAAACTCTAAAACGCTCCCTAGAAACTATTTTCTATTGCAAATGGGGCCCAAAGATGGCCCCCACCTTCAACGGTGGGGTTTTGTTGCATCTTATCTGATTGCCCTGAAATTTGGCATGTGCATGCAGGAGGTAAGTAGGTACCAAGGTCACTTTTTGGAGATTGTTTATTTCCTGAGAGTTTTTGTCATTTTACACAGTGGGGGTAAATGTTTCTGGAAAAGTTCAACTGGGACCACTTGGCGCTTAAGGCCACTGGGACCACTGGGGACCATTGGGCTCTTACATTGTTCCTAGTGAATTCTCCATTAATTACCACTTATCGTTTGTCCTTTTGTTTGTAGCCCTCTCCCGAAGGGTCATGTTCGCTAAGGTGGGTGCCTTATTATGGGCTTGGGGTTTAATTTTTTTTTCACATAATTCCAAATAAAATCTCAATCCAAGGGTATTATTGAAGAAAACAAGGGGCTAGTCTTGTATGGCTCCTCTTTGTGAGTAGTGGAATCTACTTTCATTCACCCATTTATTTTTCGTTCATTAACAAGCGGCTATGTAGGGCTCAGAATTTTGTGTGGCCTCGTCGTTATGAGGCTGGTCAGACGACCGTCAGGCTGTCTCATTAATATAGGATCAAACTACCTTCATGCGTCAAGGACTTCGAATTTCTTTGGCATATGAATTTTACAACTACCTCCATTCAGGTAGTTTTAGGATTTTCTACATGAAGGTAGTTGCAAAACCAGGCTGAACTACCTGCATGAGAGTAGTTGCATACCGAGGTAGTTACAGTGAACGCCATCCACCGGAAGTATGTTCAAGGAATGAAACTCAAGAACTGCATAGCCATATTGCCATCGACCTACCACCAGACCACAACCTCCACGGCAACAGTAAGTTGATGTTTTTTTTCAATATATAAGAGAAACAGGGGAATAGGGATCCTTTTAATGTAGCGGGCCCGCTGTCAGGTCCCTGTCCCCTCTGCATGGTGCGGCCTCATTACGACGAGGCCACACAAAATTCTTAGGCGCTATGTAGTCCCGTATGGCTCGTCTTTGTGAATAGCAAAATCTACTTTCATCCATAATAAACTTGAAGTTTCATCCATTTATACTTCATAAATTGTTCAATAAGAGAGATGTTACCTAAAGGAGGTGTTACTACCCCCAGGCAATTCATGAGATAGTTTTCAACAAAGGAGAGGAGGTGACACCGGGGCTTAGCGAGAGGTTTTGACACTGATGCCTACCTTAGTCTCCTCTTTAGAATATTCTAAAGAGGAGCCAACAAAAATGTGACCTAAGGGAAGTGTTATGTGGAGAAGGCACATCGTGGAAGTAGTTTTGAGCTTAGGAGAGGAGGTGACACCCGGGAAAGCCACAACAGTGAGTTAACGATTTTTGACACTGTTTCGTGGTCTCCTCTTTAGTGTAAAGAGGAGTCAATCAATAAATAAAATAAAACCGTAAACCCTAGACTTCCATCGCTGCTGGGAAGCTTGGACAAGTTTGTTGGGTGTGGAGAAGATCCGTGCCGGCCGTCAGCTATCAACATGGTGCCGTCTTGTCTCCACAAGCGTATCTGAGGATGAGACGGCAAGGTGGAGGTACTCCATAATGCGATGGCCAAGCGGCCCCTTCTCTCATATTTCCTTCGCTCTCCCCAATCCGTAGGCAGCATTGGTTGCAGGCGCTATGGGACAGGTGAAGATATGGCACTCAAGCAGGTCAACATGCCCCCTATTGCTCCCAAGCGCCCCTTTACAAGGAAAGCACATGGCATCAAATGGTGTGATCCATATAATTGGATGGCAAATTCCAATGATGCAGCTATTCTGAAGTATCTCAATTGTGAGAACAGGCATGCGGACATGGTGCTGGCTGACACTCTGCCGTTGCAACACAAATTGGAGGCGGAAATGGGAAGCAGGCTTGGAAGGGAGCTGTCGACTCCCCCAGAGCGTTGGGGTTCCTGGTATTTACATATCCGTTACGAAAGATGATACCGTTGTGCTCCTTCATTGCGGAGTTATCGGTACTCGTGGTAATAAATTTAAAAAATCCTTAGAAGGGCAGGGCAGCCTGTTTTACAGGAGAAGTGTTTCTTGGAGCAATTGGAAAGTCAGTAAGTTGGGAGCTGCATATGAATCTGCACTGTATCCCAGGGAGGACATTGATCTGCCAGTAGGGTTTGTCAAGATGGTGCTGTTTGAGAACTGCGCGGTGTCTCTCGGTGCCTTTCATGTTGTGAAGACGTTAAGAAAATGACCTGTAGCATTGATGAATGGCAGGTGGTACTATACGCGTGTGCCGGAAGGGAACGAGTTTCCGGTGTTTTACAGGAGGCGAGCAGGTGGAGCAGGCTTCAAGACATGGGTGTTTGGCAGCCACGAGGAGGTGTTGCTGGACCAGAATACTCTCGCTGAACAGTTTGGCACGGCACGCCCCTCCCCTCGTGTTCTTCTTCTCATGCATTGCACTGTTTTGCTTATTGGCTTCGTGAGTTGAAGAAGCACATCTGGTTGACGTTCACTGTTTTTTGAGTCTGGCCATTTTAGCTGCTTGTAGCAAATTTTGCATAGTCAGGAGCGGTCTGGATGCAATGTTCTTTGTTGCTGATGTATTCGCTGTACATCTGTGAGGAGGCATGAATAGATGTTGATGAAGGGAATGGTGGGTTTGCAGGTTACGTGCATTTGGGCATGTGCAAGCTATCAGCTGACCAACATTTGTTGGCATACACAGTGGATGTGAAGGGAACTGAAGAGTTTACTCTATTTGTCAAAGACTTGACCACGGGACTTGTGTTGCCTCAGCATACCACAGAGGGAATTGTTAGTGTGGAGTGGGCGCACAATGAGCCTTCTCTGTTCTATACCGCCAGCGACGTTTTAATGCGGCCTTCCAAGTACTTTCCAGATTTGTCTGTTCATTCATTACCTACATTGTCTGTCTAGTATTTTGACCAGCTGCAAAAAGTTTGTGGGACTTTGACCTGGTGGTCTAGGTTGTAGATTGGATTCTATCAGTGCTCTTGCGGCATAGCTAGCTGTCCACGGTGTTGTCCCCATTAGTCAAGGGTGCTATCAGACAGCTTTGCTTCTGCTGGTTGTGGATGGGGCAGGGTTTTTTGTCGTGGCTTGAACTCCAGTAAGGGAGATGAGCTGGTTTTGGAGGACAAGGATGCTAGCAGGTTTGTGGATGTTGCAAGGACTAAGGATTGGCGTTACGTGACTGTTAATATCAACTCCAAAACCTCATCAGAGGCAAGGCCACTCTCTTAATTTGAAGTGTCCCAGTTCTGAAAAGGCTACTAGTGGGTTTTCCCTGGGGTGGGATGCATCTTCAATCTGGGTGGTCTTGTTGGGCTTACTGGCACCAGTTGCAGCATGCCATGTGCTGATGCCCTCACTATGGGTCTGTAGTATAAGTAAATAGAGGCTTGCCTGTGTTTCAGGGTGTTGAGAAGCAGTCCACCCATAATTAGAAGGCCCTACACTAATACAAGTTTATTGGGTAGGAACCTAGCAGCTGCAGACATGGGTTTGCCAAGAACCCAGCAGTACTTACATGTTCTGAGCTTTGAGAGTATTGATGGTGACACATGAGTGCTGTATGGCTGTAGTAGAGTGGTGTAATTTGTATGGACCTCAAACAGTTGATGATTAGCTTAGGTGTGCTTTTTGTGCGTCGACTACTGTTTCATATTGAGACTAATTTGTGCTTCAGACATCATGCATCCTGACAATGGTCAACAGTTCAGATCACCATTCCACATCATACAAGGTGGATCAAGTACTTGTGTGGAAGGCTTGCAGGTGTATTTGGTCGATGCAGAAGATCCCCAAAGGGGGTTGCAAAGGGTGGAGGAGCGTAGGGGGGGCATCCAATATTTTGTAGAGCATCATGAGGGTTTTCTATACATCCTCACCAATTCAGCTCTTGCTCCTGATTATTACTTGGTGCGCTGTCCTGTGGAGACACCGACCTCAAATAATTGGCAGGTGTGTTGTTCCTGCAGCCAACAGGTTGCCAGTAGGCTGGCTTTGTCCTGAACTGTGATTGAGAGATGGCACTCCGTATGATTGTGAGAAAATTGGGCCTATCATCACTGTGGTGTGGACTCCTATTGCTCTTAGCATGTGTGCTTCTGTTCAGACAGCACAGAACTGAAATACAAGCCCCAAGTATCTGACAAAGACAAGGGTCTGAGGAGTGGACTAAAAAGGGAAATTGCACAAGTGTGGTAGCTAAAGATAAACTGCAGGCATCAACTTGCTGAATTGTGTCATTCATGCAGTTGTGGCAGTGGGTTGCCCTTTGAAGTAGGAACTGTTGCCATGCATTCTGAAGAAAATGTACGAACTGTTGAACATTGAGCAGTGGATGTAAGGATCAGAACTCTACTTTGAGGAGAATGCAAGAGTGTTGGCTATTTTTCCAAAACTCGATGTTACGACTGTCAGCACTTTGAAGTGCAGTGCTCAATTGAGCAATTGTGTTATTTCAGTATCTCAACCTCTCATTTTTTTGTGATTGCAGCAAATCTTGGGGGTGGAGGATGGAATCTCGATAGAGGATATGGATGTTTTCGAGAAACACTTGGTGCTGTACCAGCGGAAGGCAGGGCTGCCTTGTGTGCAAGTTTTGGATTTGCCTACAGTTGAGGAGTAAATCCAGGAACCCCTTTGAACAGCACTTCGTAATTTCAGCACATATAAGTTACGAAGCACAAGTGTTTCGGGGAGGTCAAATTTCAGATCCCAATAGCTGCAACCCTACGTTTGCCAGGTTGTAACAAACTGCAATATTTCAATCAAGCACATACACCTAGGCAGAGTCAGCTACTGTATTGAAGCTACGTACTCTGATCTTCCAGTGCTTAGTTGAACTTTGTTGTGTAGTGGAAGATATACTGGAAGGTATTGGCTTTTTCTTCAGGTTGAAGATGCAAGAGTTTTGAAAATGGGAGTGCTCACACAATGCAGATGCAAGGAAAGAGGGTACTGCCATTGCCACAGCAGGTGTGCAGTGTCACCCCGGGCGCCAATCAAGACTTCTTCTCTTCAACTCTTCGGATTGCTGTCACATCACCTACGGTCTGTCTTCACCTCTGAAGTTTTGCAATTTACTTGCCTTGACATGCACTGCCTTGTTGTTGTACTTGTTAAGAGAGTGCTCTTTGCTTATTTGTAACCATCACCCTGCTTTGAGTCTGGGCTGTGTCGTGGATACAGATTCGGGCCTGATACCATGCTCTAATCCATTATTAGTGAGCTTGAACTCTGCAGATTGCATCACTGCTACAGACAAATTTTTGATGAGGTTAGCTAGCTGTCTTTAAATGGACTTCGAGTGTCCTCCTGGCCTTTTACAGAAACTTCCTGAGTTGTTGCCAAGGTCATACTAGTGGCATTTCCTCACTCCATGGCTCGTCTTTTCATCAGATGCCTGAAGCAGTTTTTGATTTTAATCTGGCTAGTGGAAGAGCAATCCTTCTTCAACAAGAAGAGGTTGGAGGGCAAATATTATCATCTGCAAGAAAACCTGATACACTACAGTCTTCCAAGCGGAGGAATGAGAATTTAATTTCAGAGGCAGTTTGGGACAAATTCACACAGTTTTGGGGCAACAAAGACTTGTTTGAGCATGTGAATCGAGAATTGTTCGATCTTTCCTCTAGCTATGTGTGCGAGCGGGTCATGGTGTCTTCAGCAGATGGGGTGCAAGTGCCACTCACCGTAGTGCATGCCCGCACTTCGCTGAAAAATGGGATCAGTCCTGCACTTCTGGTTGGATATGGGGCATATGGGCAGGTCCTGCAGACTGAGTGGTGCAGTGATCAATTAAGCCTACTTGACCGTGGCTGGATCCTAGCCTTTGCTCATGTCAGGTAAGCCCTACCCTCCTCTTTTTTGGTTCCCTTTCTTGATCATGTCGGTCCCACAATTCATCTGTCTACACATGTTTTTGTAACGTGTCTTTTCTTTGAAGTCTGTGCGTATTCTTAGCATAGTAACTGAACACGACATGCTTTCTGTTGGTGCCACCTTCTTTTGTGGGGCCTGACTCCAACCATGGAAGGGCTAAATAACACGAGTGTAATGGGGATACTGTTACACCATTAAGGTGTGAGTAACCAAGCATAGGAGAGACTGATGCTGAAGCTTTAAGGTTTTTACTTCATCCTCCATGCTTTCAGTCTTGCTGAGTTGTGGAATATCCGAAGACCATGAACACTTTAGCTCAAGTAGACTAATTTATGGTAGTCTGCATAGCTCGTGATTGGTGGGTCACACCTTAATGGTGACAGGTACATCACCTAGTACTTTGATTTCTTGTCTGACCGTGATCTGCATCCTTTACAGGTAGGGCAGCTTTAATTTGGGTGAGACATGATCTGACTGGAAAGCAGGGGCGGTGGAGAACTGGGCAAGGCATGGCACCACGCAGGGAGGCTGATGCACAAGGACAATTCAGTTCAAGATTTTGTTGCGTGCGCTAACTTCTTGGTGGAGCATCAGTATGCACATCCAAGCAGGCTGGCTGCTTTGGGTGTCAGCGCAGGAGGTCTGTTGTTGGGCGCTGCCATGAATTTGTGCCCTAACCTGTTTCATGCTGTAATTCTCAAGGTATTTATGCACATGCTCTCAAAGTAGTCAGGCATGTGCAACACTGCTTCAATTATTTGTTTTCCTTCTCAGTTTGTGGAATTTAACCTGCCTACCTTGCTATCTTGGTGTACAAGGTATCAGCAGTCTTTTTGCCCTATGGCCAGTGCATCCATAGGTTTAGAATCCATAAATATTACCTAGAAGTGACAACTCTAATGGCTATCATTTGTCATTTCAATATCATTGTCCTATGAATGGAGGTTGGTGATGTTCATGGAAGAGAGCTGTGAAGCAGGTTCCATTTCTGGACATCTGCAATACAATGTTGGACGCCAACTTACCTCTCACGGTACATGAATATGAGGAGTGGGGCGATCCACAGGACCCTTCAGAATTTGCATACATCCGCAGTTTATCACCTTACGACACCATTCAAAAGGGAACCTGTTACCCTGCAATGCTCATAATGTCATCTTTCAATGATACTCGGTATTTCCTCTGCTTGGTTTTTGCTGTGGACTGTTACCCTGCTGTTGTGGGTCTTCGTTCAGAGGTTTGGTCCACCTGGGGTGACTGTTGAGGATACAAATGTCAGCTGCACTTATCCTTCATTTTACCATGCATTTGCATGCCACCTGGTTCAAAACATGTTGTTGTGGTATTTGTCTGATTAATGCCTTCGAATCTTTTTAGCAATGCAGCTGCACACTCTATCTGGAGCTCCAGGCAATGCAAACAGTCACGCCCATCATGTTAATGGCTTAACATATGCAGGTCTTATGGTGGATTGACTCAATTGGAGTTTGTTAGTGACTTAACATTGTGCTCTTGGAATGTCACATTGTGCAGAGTCGGATTCTGGGAAGCAGCTAAATGGGTTGCGAGAATTCGGGACTACAATGGCAACAATGTATCCAAGCCTGTTTTGTTGAAAACCAGCATGAATACCGGTCATTTTGGAGAGGGTGGTCTTTACCAGCATCTGAAGGCAACTGCGTTAGAATATGCATTTCTCATGAAGATGATGGGCATGGAAAACCTGTAGGCATCCGCTCAGAATCCACTAATGAGAAAACAATTTTGCACTGTGAAAACTGGAAGCATATTATGTCTTGTAAAAGTCTTCATACATCACAGCTCTTTCCAAACACACATGAGATGAGTCAATGCTCAGCTCGACTGATGAAAATGCAATTTTGCACTGTGAAACATTTGCTACTGCCATTGATACAGCTCTCATGGTGAATCCATGCTCAGATGACCAACCACGTTTGGTTCAAATCTTAGGTCGAGATATGGGGCTCCACAACCAAGTTCCTACCTAATTTCCAAACACCATTGACAGAAAACCTCGTCCTTTCCAAGGGCCTTGCCTTCTACCCAGGGAGTAGCAAGGGGCCCTTTGCACCATGGCTCCACTCAAGCTCCACTCAATGCCAGTCAGATATAACTGCAAGTGCATAAAAAGAAGGAAACTCTTATGGTATAGGGGAGACTGATGAGAATGACTGGTCTGCTCTCAGTAAGGCCTCTCTAAGGAGGGGCAGCAATATAAAAATAGAACTTCCTGTATGGGATTATTAGGCAGCAAAATCAGATGGAGACACAATTAGGGCTGCAGAAATCGAGGATGGATGGATTCACAGACAATAGACAAGAAGGGTTTTAGGGTACAAAACCCCTGGAACATTCTTGCAGCGATGGCAATGGAGGTGCAAGTGCTGCCAGAGAACCTCAATTTCTCGTGAGTTAGGAACCTTGGAGTGCAATGTGGGTGTGCGGGGCCTACTTTTGTAATTAGATGTGAGTTAAGTTCCAAATTTTCCTCTGAGGGAGGGACAGAAAGCAGGAGAGAATTAAAGAAATTTGTGACGATCGTTCTTGTGCAGCGATGGTGATGGAGGGGCAAGGTGACCAAGACCTCCTCATATTTGTGAGGTGGGAACCTGGGAGTGCAAAGTGGGTGTGTGGTCTGTGAGGGGATTGTTCAATGGGGAGTACTAAGGCAGTCAGAATCAAGCTCAGGTTCGAGGAGCCGGGCATACTGAGCAAGCTGCAGAGGGAGCAGGGCCTGGATAAGTGTTGGTACCTGGTGCGACCGGAGCTCCTGTCGATATCGGACATTGATTCCGACATAACTTCTGCCTTTAATCTTAATAAATCTTGCCCACATGGCATCTTCCTTGAGGTGAGGAATGCACCTTGTGAGAGCAAGTCATACTGTGTTGTTTACTTGTGAGGCAGCCTGATATCCATCCCTGCACAACCACGCTAACTGTCTCTTGGGGAATGTGAACCCATTAGGTCGTGCCATGGTTTTTGACATTGGAAGTTGATGGTATCGCGGTTGGCGTGTTCACGAAAGTATTTACGTGGCAGTTCGCCTTGGAATGCTTTCGCCCTTGTGATTTCTGTGGGGGGCTTAATGGCATTGACGTGGAGCGGTTATAGTCTGTCAATGCTTCGTCTGTTCTCACTGATTGGTAGTTCACAAATGTGAACCAAAGTATTAGTGGTCGGGCATGGATGTGTAGGTTGATGTCTAGTCCTTCTACAAGAGAACTTTGAGGAATAGAGTGAGAAAGCACATTTCTTAGGCAAGTGCAGATTGGTAAAAATAACTTCTGATTTGGTAGAGGAGACGAATTGTGATCCATGTATACTACCATTATTGTCAGTGCATGTCTGACGAAAAGAAAAGTTCCATCCTTGCTTACAGTCTCCTCCATAAAATGCATTCACTTGACTTTTCCAAGAGTGAATTTACCTTGGAGTGCCTGGGCTTAAGCTAAGTTTGCTTTCTGAGGTCATGGATTTGAGCTTGTCAGGGAGAAGGTCAGCTGTTTATTTGCATAACTCTACACTCAACACAACCTCACACAGTACTCCGTGGTTTTGCAGATGGGTGGTTTTTTTCTGCCCCGGTGGCAACCAGCCAATCTACTTCAAGACTCCGACATAGTGAGGTGTCTCTTGCACCCTCTCTCTATTTCTTACTCTGCAGAAATATCTCAAAATGTTTCGTAGAGTAGATGCTCTGTTATCTGTTCGACCAGGTTACCAGGGAAGTGAGTCAGAGATTGGTAAGGAGGTCAGTTGAGGGAAAAACAGGGCATGCCCTAGTCTTTGTATACAGGAGCATAGTATGGAGGATTAATAATTACATGTGTATGTGCAGTGTCAAGCGTATAAGTGGCATAGGATCAGTGACAGGGGAAGTGGTCACAAACAGTGGAAGTGCAGAGGATGAAGAAGACGCCAATGGCATCCGGTTTGGTGGTGTGAAGCTCCGTGCTCTCGATGAGTTTGAAAAAGAGACAGGAGGATATCAAAGTGAAGGAGAAGAAGAAACAGACCCATTATTGGGTAGTACAATTGGATGGAAATTGGTGGCCACTGAAAGAGTACTTAGCCCTTCAAGAGTCAACAAAAAAAGTGGGAAAAAGCGGAAACGTGCTCATACTATTGACAAGCTGTAAGTGTAGACTACGCCCTCCCCATCTTCCTCCCCTGCTATTCTAACTTCCCATTTGTGTCTGTCACTTCTGTACTAGCTGTGCTGAGCCATGTTAATGGCGATGTTGAAGGACTTGATCAAGAAGTCTATTAAGAGGAGTGCCGAACAGGTCGCACATAAGCGGGTGCTTGATATCTCATGCCAATTTGGTAGATGTGAAATGGTGGTGTGAAGGCTGTAGAATTGGAATGTGCTATTGTAATCTTTAGCCTTTATGCTTATTTCACAGAATTTTGTGGACATGTAGCATTATAACGCAATGTCTCTACGATGCTAGAATGCTGCAGTAGACCATTAGCCATTAACTTGCATTTTTTCGCAGACAGGGTGATGTTGTAGGAGCGACTGCATTGTGGGAGGTGAATGGTGGGAGGGAAGATGTGGATGTTGAAGAGATTGGAAAGGAAAGAGTTCTTTGCAAACTGCATGACAACAAGGAAAAAGCTAAAGGTAGTGGGAGAAAAGTTGATTGGGATGTTGGAAGCAAGAAGCTTGCTCATCAGAGCAAGCAAGTAGGGGAGGAGTCCTCTCTTAAGGACAAGCCAAAGAATGTTCATGTGACAGAAACTGAGAAGAAGACGACAACGAAGAAGAAGAAGAAGAAGAAAGAAAAGAAGAGTGAACCCAAGTGTGCAGCTGACAGTCAAGAAGGAAATGAACAGGTCCATGCGCAAGTTGAGGATGGAAGAATAGGAAGAAAAAGGTAACTTTCTTTTCTGTCCAGGGCTTTCATTGATCCATTTTGATGTTCACATGAGCACAGTTTGTTGGTAAGCAGCACTTTCTTTGGTGCACTTGTGTGAGCAGCTCTTCTGATGGACTAGGTACACAAGGGCATGTGTGGTGCCATTGCCTACATTCAGTGCTGTTGCTGTCTCCCCCCCACCCCGCCCGGCAATCTGCATATTGAAGTTAATAGTTTTCCCAGGAGTGTTACAACATCGGCGATTAATTCCAAGAGTCTTCTCGAGTGTAGGGTTTATGGCAAATGGTTGATAGTTGATGGTGAGGTAGAATTCCTAGGGACAAAAGGTGTCTAGAGCCATCCAAGTAGGGGAATCTAGAGAGGTCTGACACCTGCTGTATCTGTAGCTTTTGTTTTTTTATACTTTGGTAAGCCACATCATTTCGCTTGCAGCAGGTGAGGTTTTTGTCTTGGCTCAAAGTATGGTCCGTTGTAAGTCAGCCAGTTTCTTTCCACATTGTCCTGGTATAGTGATGGTCAGGAAGAATGCCTTCCTATAATTATGTTGGCACCCAAAAAGATAGAGAATCAGCTTCACGAATGTATATGGATTATTCTGTGGAAAAGTTCGGTTATTCCAACTGGGCTTGGGCCCCATGCGCCTTGCACTTAATTGGTTTCATCTGCCAACTCGTAACCAGAATTTTATTTTACATCGCTCCAGGTTCCAGATTTTTCAAGATGTTTATTTTCTTAAATGTGCATCTTGAGATTTCATGTTGTGATTGTATGTCAGGAAACTCAAGGGGGTCCAGGAGATGGAAGACGATCGCCACCAACCAGCTTTGAACCTAGAAATTGTGGACAACAACAATGGTGTTGTAAAGGAAACTGTTGGAAACAAGGATGAGTGTGCTGAAAAGTTGTCCTCCGGACATAGAAGACCAAAGAAGCATGGGCAGAATGCAGGGCTTGAGGCAGAAAAAGCTCAGGTCAAACCCGCAGTACAGAGTGGTAGCGGGGAGAAGCAGGAGTTGGAGACGACAAGAGAGATCAACACTGCTGGCTCTGGATATGTGAAAGAGGGAGAGAGGAAGGGGAAGAGGTGTGTAGTAATTAGCTTAGAACTTAGAGTTGCATTTTGGCAACTGGTGTTGTTGCAAGCTCTGCATCACGTGTTGATCATGAGAGCACCTATTAATTGTTCTCTGACAAAGTTTGGATTGTGCAGGAGCAAGACTGCTCAAGCAGATGTGGTTCAAGATCAACAGATTGTAGGGAGTAAGTGTAACAAAAAGCAAAGGTGGGTTAGAGTTACCCTGTTGCCTTCTTGATAAAAGGCTTTGGGAGGTACTGCTGCTCAATAGGCAACAGTCTGTAGAGCCATTCCATGGGGTTTTTTCCCCTATCCTTGAAGTATTAGAACTGGAGGCAATTTTCTCAAGTTTTGTGCAGAACTACAAACAGCTGTACTTTGTACAGCTGTAGCAAGACTTCTTTGGGCATCCATGGGTGCAATCCTGGTGGCTGTGATGGCTTCTCACCATTTTTATTGTATCTGTTTGGTTGCAGCAAAGAAGACAGTGCCATTAATGGTGTCCCTGACAGTTTCAAGGTGCAAGAAAATAAGACCGTTCCAGAAGAAGAAGGCTCTGCCGATCCAAAGGTGCTGGCTGTCACAATACTGCAAGTTCCTTCGAAGTTTCTTGATTTTGATGTTTGAAAGTCTAGTGTCCATAAAGGCATTGGGATCTTACACCTGCTTCTGTGGATGGTTCACATCCCATTATGTGTTCAACCAGTAGCATAGGCACCAACGTGGAATCCTCATGTGCGTTATTCAGGGGTTATCTCCTTGTCTTCAAGCCCTCTTTCCAAATTTCTCACCAGTCTTCGTGACCTATTCAATTTAGCGTGATGGGGCTTTTGTGGATGGTTGGGATTCAGAGGATGGATGGTAAGTTGGCATTGTGGCTCCCTGCTGATTCTGACTGACCTTTGGCTTGGAGTATGGGCTGGCAGAGACCGAGCAGAAGTGCTCGCAGGAAGCAAGCTAAGAGACGCTGGCTGCGTGAGCAAGCTCAGGTTAGCAACTCTGGTTTACTGCCTTCAATTGCATGAAATGGTCAATCTCAGTGGTCTTTAAATGAAGCAAGAAAGGTTACTCCCCTTTGGGTCAGTCTATATGCTTGTAAAGAACGTGGGAGATTTCTGGGTTAGGGTGGCATCATCCACCAGGCACTTTGTGTGGATGAGTGACCATTACCCGTACTTTTAGAGATGTGGACTCTCTATACTGCGTCACCCTGACCAGAAGGCTGGCACATCAGCCATGTGCAGAATTACCCTGAAATGCTTGTTGACCTTACTGCTGGGGCCAATGGCTAGTTGATTGCTGCCTTAACTACTGCCCTCCACAATGGAGGCTAGGGTGTTTCTGGCTCTCAATGGTTATATGTACAGCAGAGCTCTTCTGTAGGAGGTTTAAGTCAACCCTTTGTTTGACATGTATTGACACAGTTTCTTCTTCATTTTTGGTCGAGTCATTTTAGGTTTACAAGGGTGAAGCCAGAGTATTTCTGGTCTACCAAGGTAAGCTCTGGCAAAGGTGTTTGCCAAAGAGGTTTCTCGTGTAGCCCAATGTCTGTAGAAAAATGTCATGACGCACTCGTTTTTGGTGAGAGTCTACTGTAGACTGGCGTGCCTTTGGGACCTAAGGATGAAGATGCGAAGCAAATACCCAATCTTTATGTTCCTGAAGCATCAGAAAAGGAGGAAGAAGCAGAGGCAGAAGAAGAGAGGCTTCCAATCATGGTTGCCCCTGGCCACCTTCGGTTTGAGCCTCATGATGAGGGTAGTGGTTCCCAACTTAAAGTTGACCCCATCTGTTCCAATTCTTCTTTGTCTCCCTCTGTTGTATTGCAAAGTATCATTAATGCTCGAAATCCTTGGGAGTCCCGAGGGTGAGCTATTTGCGGTTGATTGGGTCGCGCACAATTAGGTAGTTGTATTGCAAATGTCGCCATACTTGAATCCGAAGGAAGAAACTGTAATAGCTATGTGTAGTGAATTTGTCTAGAAGCACAATCCATGGCAGCTCTTTCTGGGTAGCAGCAATGACACTCATTTAATAATTGTCACTGAAGTATTTTGGGGAAGTCTCTGTTCGTCCATGTGAACTCCGCTAGCTACCCGTGATATTCCAGCAGTGTGAAGTAAGATACAGTTCTTTGTTTGATGCATGCAGATGATGGAGAACATCTACTAGCTTGGCCTTTGGTAAGTCCTGTCCCTCTCTGGTGTATGAGTTGTAGGAAAGGTCCCCTCTTGTCACATACTGCACTGTTGGTTAATACACATTAGAAATAGGGCTTTCATACACAGCACATTTGTAGGTGCCTGACCTATGGTTTCTCTGGGATTCAGTTGGTACAACATCATAGATTTGGAACAGGACCTTTATGTACCAGGGTTGCCTTTGCACAACGTTTGCCAAGTATGCTGGACAGGTGGCTAGGGGATGCTCATTCATATTTGTTAGGGTTATCCAGAATGGATAGGAGGATAGGTGGGAAGTTGTGGCCTTTGTGCTCTGGAAAGTAGCTTTATGCAATAAGACAGGTACGAGGTCTTCATCTATGAGACTTTGTAGCAAGAGAAGACGGGAAATGACAAAGCCTTGAGTTGAGTGGATATGCAGTCTGTCCCGAGTGTGAGGAATGATATTCAAAATAAGAGGCAAGGCCAAGGCTGGGGCCAGGAGGAACCGTCTTACAAATGCAGAAACACACAGAATAACTCGGCAAGGAAGTTTACAGAGGAGGTTGCTGCACTAGAGGCAGACCAGATCAAGTTTGAGGAGCTTCCTCTACTGGAGGGAATACCTCAGGTCCTCTCTCTCTCCCTCTCCCACCCTATGGAAATCTGCCTAGTTAACACTTGCATGTTTAACAAGCGAAACAGTTCCTCTCAAATATACGACGAGTATAATTTCACTTTGAGTACATGAGAGGCATGTTTGTTTGTATCTTTGAAGTCCAAAGAGGAAGAGGTGTTTGATGAAAGAGGTTCGTTTTCCCAGGAAGGGGACATTTTGGCATACCGGCTGGTGGAGCTGACACAGTCTTGGACCCCTGAACTCTCCACCTACAGAGTAAGTTGTTCTGTGTAATCTCTCCATGAAGTTTTGTACGAACTCATCAGAATATATTTTGTCATGATAACCTATTACTCCAGCAGATGTCAATGCCATGTCAATCTCAAGAAGGGTTTCCATCATATTGGACACTTGTTCATTCTGCTGTTGAAGGTTTGCACTTCTCGAGCACAACTTCTAATCATGATCTTGCAGGTTGGCAAAGTGTCAGAATGTAAGGGCTCAGGCATGGTTACATTGGTCGCAGTGCCAGAGTATCCGTTAGTTGCATTGGATGCACAGCAGGATGAGATGTTTTCTGCACCTTATAACACAGATGGCTCACTGGAGGTGAGTTTTTCCGGACCTGTTGGACGAAATATATTTCTTGTTCTCCCCTCCAACGCTTGGGGTTGAATTTTCTTTCTTTCTTCTTTCCATCTTTCTTGCCTTTTTTTCTTTCTCATTAGTAACACAGTGTGACTTCCTTCTCTGCCCTAGTGTCACTATACCCTTTCCATGTGGCTGAGAGTGCAACCGTAGTATCTCCCCTCTCTATAAGCTGTACTATTCAGCATATAGGATGTCGATGTGAGCCTTCAGATGAATACTCAAATCTCTGTAAAAGGATATCATCCTGGGCTGCGAACTAGTGCCAAGGCAATTTGGAGATGATTTTCATAGCTGTTTGGGGCTGACACCCCATGACAGTTCTTAGAGGGTTATTAACACATGGAACTATGCCTACATTGGTTTATCATTGCCAACTTGACAGGAACCGGCAACGAGTAGATCCTACTTTGATCAGCCAAGTCATCCTGCACTGCAGTCTCTGTATTTTTCTTTTCTTTTCTTTTCGGGATTCCATGTTGCTGTGAGCTTTGTGTTTGGTTCCTGTCTGTTCACAATGTGATGAGCATCAGATTCGTCGTTGAACATTTGTGGTATTTGCAGGTGGAGGTCGTTGCGCTCGTGGAGGTGCGGGTTATAGAGAAAGGCCCGAATCCTGCACTGTCAGAACCCCAGGCATTAGTGCCTGACTGTCTGGATGGAGTTGGGTCTGCAAGCATACCCTCTCATGCCACAGCACAAGAAGGAGCTGAGAGCAAATCACTTGAGTTCAATCAAGATGTGGGAGGAAAAGCCACCCTACGGTGCAATGGTGCAGATGTCAAATGTGGTACTCAAACCAAACCTGAGATGGTGGATACAGCAGCAGCAAGAGCAGGAACCCCATTTATGTCAGATGCAGGTATTCACGTGTTCTGAAAACATCCAATATGGTTACCCTTTGACTTACAGTTAGTTAGGCCAGAGTAGGTCAGCAAAATGGACAATTATATCTGACCTTTTTGTGTCCAACCCATCCTACCAAGTCTACTTTTCTGGGGGTAAATTTGAACAGTTCCTATAGCAAGCATCGGCAGGGCACCTGGATATCTCAGAGCTGGCCGATGCAATCACTGTTGAGTTGTTGTGGTAATGGTAAGCCAAGAAGCTACATGGGCTGGTGAATTGTCTAGGTACGTACTACTTGATACTTGGAAGAAGTTTTGATTCAACGTCACGGATTATAGATACTTTTAAAGGCAGTGCTAATTTTGCTTAGATAAGGAGTCCAACTGATGTTTTCACAGTAATGCCTTTGGTAATAAATTCCTTTATCATGAATAGAAGGAAACTGATGCCGCAGGATGGTCTGTACTTGGGGACCAAAGATACTCCACTGATTGCAAATTCCAGCAGCTTGGCAGGACATCCTCTCAGTGGAGCTTGATAAGAAAAAGCTGGAGCTGTCTGGGAAACTTGTCAAGCGGAATGGCAAGAGTTTAGGAACACCCAACACCGACATGCCCACTCAGACGAGGTCCGAACAAGTGGAGCAGCGAAAGGGCATTGACGGGGTTGCTGATGCAGAGGAATTGGGGGTTGAGAGAGAGGGAGATTGTGGAGCACCTTTGGCGAAGAATGCAGAGCCACAATTTCGGCATCGGTTTTTGCGGGCCGGTGCTTTAGGCCCCACAATATCACTTCTGAGAGCCAGTCAAGCCTTGTAGGGACCGGTGGTTTCCATTTGTATAATCTGACCTAAGCACATGCTGTCAAAGATACTATAATGGTTTAATTTTGAGTTGTGGCTTTTTTGCGAGGAATAGGCCAAAGGACCTAAGGCTTGTCCTAGCGCCTAGCTCTGAAGGGTAAGTACAGTTTGAACTTAGATGGCATAACCATCAACGGCAGTCAAAAGGGTGTTGTTGTCATGAAACTAAAATACTTGAAACCATGGCGCTCTCATGAGCGGACAAGTGCCATTGCCATCTTTACATCACAAGCTAACTAGATGTTTTGCCAACTGTATTAGCCCTACTTATTGCCACTCACCATAATTTTGTAACAAGATGTGATGATTTTCTGGAAAGAATGAACAGGGGATGCATGTTATCATCCTGGAGCTTTCATGCAAACAAAAGTGGTTAAGATTACAGGGCTGTACACAGAGGGATTATAAGAGATCCTGATCAAAGGTAAGGAAGGATTCCAGTCAGTAGGGCCCATGTCTATGACCTGTCACCAGTTTTCTCTAAAACTACCTTCTTCATCTTTTTCAGACCAAAGACATCAACCTGAAGAAGGATTCTAAATGCCCTGGTTCCCTCCATCTGTCAATTTGTTGAACAGTAATCTGCAGTAAGGTTTCCATGACTTCGCTGTGCAGCTGTTAATGCATTTGTACTTTGGTGCCACCAGCGTGGGCAGCTCAAATTCTCTATGCAGACTGGTTTTTGTATTCAATTTCCTATCAATCAGAGGTCAGACACCTTGGAGATGTGATGTGGTCAAGAGTAGGACCAGATGTGTTCAGTAATTGCCACTCAGATTTTGCTGAATGCCATGAACACTCCCAGACATGTGGTGCTTTAATGATCATTTCTTCCATCTCTACTCTTTGGTATACGGAAGTAATATTACATGATCACCCTTCTGCCCTTTCACCAGTAATCCCCACAAGAACAAACCCCATTTTGGAAGTGGTGAAAGCGGTTGGCATCCCTAACAACAATTGCTCGCCCGGCAATATTTGAGATGAATTTGGTAGCCGTGTGGCAGTCATCACATACCCGAAGGTTCTTCATAATACGGATAGCTGTCCCAGGGGGGGTGCTGATTAGCCCAAACACTATGGCCAGCTTCTCACTGTGGTGGCAAAGAGAGAATTCCTTTTGATCCTCCTCCACATCATGTAATACAAAACTTGTGTCAGGCATGTACCCAGCCTTCTCCATCTGCATGATAATTTTCTTCAGCTCAGCACGGATTTCCTTAATTTGAGGATGCAATTTATCATCCATGGCAAATGTATGCACCTGGTTTTCCACCTCGATGCAGCAGCACCCTGGCTCCTTTCTGATCCCCCTGACCTGCATCATTCTTCTCACCTTTGCTGCATCATCCCATCTGCCAGCAGCAGCATAGATGTTTGATAGTAGCACATAAGCTCCTGCGTGCAGTGGATCCCTCTCCAGAAGATGTTTTGCTGCAAATTCTGCTAGCTCCACATTGCCATGGATTCTGCAGGCACCAAGCAGAGCCCCCCACACTGAAGCATCTGGTTTGATTGGCATTGTCTTAATGAAGCATTCGGCCTCATCTAATCGCCCTGCACGGCCAAGAAGGTCCACCATGCAGCCAAAATGCTCCACTGTTGGAATGAGGCCATGATCTCGACACATGGAATTGAAGTAGTGATGGCCTTCATCCAGTAGGCCCATTCTGCTACAGGCAGAGAGAACACATGTGAACGTGATTCTGTCTGGCTTCAAGCCATCCTTTTGCATTTGTACGAATAGTCGGAGGGCCTCTCTACTACACCCATGTTGTGCATATCCTGCCATCATTGCATTACATGAGACCACATTTCTTTCAGCCATATTGTCAAAAACACGGCGTGCATCTTTTATGCTCCCGCATGCTGAATACAT
Source organism: Takakia lepidozioides (assembly GCA_030704615.1). Classification (NCBI taxonomy): domain Eukaryota; kingdom Viridiplantae; phylum Streptophyta; class Takakiopsida; order Takakiales; family Takakiaceae; genus Takakia; species Takakia lepidozioides. The sequence continues at coordinate 18,542,669 of CM060731.1, read as the reverse complement.
GTCAAGAAGGGTATTCTCCAGAATGATATCTGGCGCAATTCCAGATTTGATGATATCATTGTGGACCTCCATGCCCATTTGATATCATTGTGGACCTCCATGCCCATTTGCAGAGCTGCCAGGCTCGCACAAGCATTGAGAACACAAGTGAATGTGACCTTGTTGGGCATCACCCCCTCCGTTATCATCACCTTGTACATCTTAAAGGCCTCCCTTCCACACCCGTGTTGGGAATATCCTGCAATCATTGCACTCCATGAGACCACATTTCGTTGAGCCATATGATTGAACACTTTTCGCGCATCCTTTATGCTGCCACATTTAACATACATGTTAACAAGGGAAGTCTCCAAAATGATATCTGGTAGAATTCCAGCTTTGATGATGGAAGCGTGGACCTCTTTGCCCTTTTCCAGTGTTGTCAGGCTCGCACATGCATTGAGAGAGCAGATGAATGTGACCTTGTTGGGCGTCAACCCTCCCTGTAGCATTTGCTCATAGATCTCAAAAGCCTCCCCACCACACCCATCTTGAGCATATCCTGTGATCATTGTGTTCCATGACACTACATTTCGTTGGGTCATATTGTTGAACACTCGACGTGCTTCCTTTATGTTCCCACATTTGGCATACATATCGACAAGGGTGTTCTGCAGAATGATGTCTGAAGCCATTCCAGCTTTGATTATCTCTCCATGGATCTCTTTGCCCTTTTCCAGGGCTGCCATCTTCGCACATGCATTGAGGACCCAAACGAATGTGGCCTTGTCGGGCGTCACCCCTTCCCGTATCATCTGCTCATAGATCTCAAAAGCCTCCCTGCCATTCCCATGCTGAGCATATCCTGCCACCAGTGCATTCCATGACACCACATTTCGTTGAGCCATGTTGTCAAACACTTGACGTGCATTCTTCATGTTCCCACATTTGGCATACATGTCGACGAGTGCAGTGTACAGAATGAGATCTGGTGCAATTCCAACTTTGATGATGTCAGCATGGACCTCTTTGCCCTTTTCCAGAGCTCCTAGGCAGGCACATGCCTTCATAACACAGGTGAAGGTGACCTTGTTGGGCAATGTCCCTTCCTGTATCATTTGATCATACATCGTGAAAGCCTCCATACTGCACCCATATTTCACATATCCTGCTATCATAGTAGTCCATGTAAACAAATCTCGATGAGGCATTTTGTCAAATACTTTGCGTGCGTCCACCGTGCTCCCACACTTGGCATACATATTGACAAGGGTGTTGAGTAAAAGTATGTTTGCGTTGAATCCACTTTGAATAATGTGGTCATGCACCTGCTTTCCCTCTGTTAGACCTTGCATGTTGATGCACTCCCGCAAGAGAGAGACGTAAGTATCAGAATCCGCCGAACTGCCTAGTTGGTTTAAAATGTGCAGGGCCTCTTTCAGCTGTCCTGCCATACATAGTTTCCTCACATCACCACATTGTGCTTGATTTCGTATCATGGCAGCTACCTCTGCTTTCACCCAAGGTGGATTTGACCAGTCCTCAACCCAAAGAGCCTCTTTTGTGTGCTTATGTCTGAAGTCTGGTGATCTTGGACTTTTCTGAGAAAACCACCAGTGGGATGCGCATACATCAGACTGCCACCACCATAGCTTTCCATAACAGGGAACAACCTTAAGTAAAACTCCTTTCATGCTCTGCTAGCAAGGAGGAACAACACAATAGAAACAACAGTTATAACAACTACCCTTTTGTGGTTTTTAGAAGGGAAATAGAAAAATCCTAGAAGATAACTCACCTTCTCAAACCTGTTGTCCCACCACTGTGAAGGATCAGAGAAGAACTCCTGCCAGAGCGGATCTCTGCTTATTGTTTGGCCTGCATGCAAACACAACCTTAGCAGCTCCTAATTGTGTCAGTCTTCACAAGGATTGCTAGTCTCTAAAGCTCTCTCCACCACCAAAAGGCCAGGAGCAACTGCCAATGCACACACAAATTCTATATGGTGGTAGAGCAGCATATAGCCTACATATGCTTAGGGTGGAGTAAATTCTGCTGCTCTCATGCCAATAATCAGAGACTCAGGATTTTGAGCAAAGATTTCATGTTCATACCTTTCTTCGTAATCTCTGGAGGCTGAGGAGAAATCACAGCCATCAATCGCAAGGAGCTGGGACCTGGCATTGCCAAAGCGGATAACCATTTCAGGTCCACAACCTGGTCCGTTACTCTGCTGCAGAATATGAGGGTTTCCCCTTCACCCCTAGGAGAAGACAGAGTATCGGGTACAGCCTCTCCCTGCAAGCTCAGGAGAGCCACGGAACCCGTTGCCATCTCTGTGCCTGAGAGAGTGAAGACAACGGGGAACCATGAATGGAGCCGCGACGCAATGCACAGCAAGTACTCACTTAAAAGGAGAAGCAATTAATGAGTGACGGATAGGGTAGCACTGACAATTCAATCCATTGTATAGTGCATGCTGTGAAATGGTGGCGGAGTGATCATCTCTACGATAGCCAACGAATCAAGCCACCAGGGAAGAAGGCATTTTTTGTGCCCGATATTGCCTCTTTGGCCCTCATAGCAACGATGATTGCTCCAGGACTGGAACTTACCTTCCAAAGTAATGCTGAATCTTCCCTTCCTGATTTTCTGCAAACAGCATCATCGTAATCGCCCTAGAATTCCCACATCCTCCAGCAGTGCCTTCATCCTCTCACACTTATGATCGAAAAGTCGTGAGGTGGTGGTGGTGTTCTGCATGTTTTCGAAGCCACCTCCACTGTGGAAACTTTGCGATTTTCGCAGTCTGCTCTCCCCTTGATCCCTCCGCCATTCTTCTGGCCTGTATGCTCCACCCCAATTCGGGGTGAGATCTATAACCATTGCAAGCCAAGTCTGAAGAGCCCATCTCGCAGAATCAATCCGAAGAAAGAATGTGGAAGCCTTGGGACAACTGCCATATCCTTGCAAGCCAACATGCTTACGTTCTGTCTGTTCAGTGCTTGCATTTTTGCCGCGGGTCCGGGACCAGCGGCGCGCAGTCTGCCGCACGGTCGCCGCGCGGGTCACTGTGTCGCCAAATCTTGACTGCGGTCAAGTAAGACGACCGCGCTTGCGCACGTCTGACCTTCTCATCACCTCGATTCTCCATCCAAGCTACTGTTCATCCGGTAAAGCTCATCCATTTAGTCTGAAGCTAAGTCGGATGGATGTCGTCCCTACGACGGCTAGATCCGTGGGATATGCTTGGAGGGATAAAGCATCTAGTAGCAGGGAAAGAGAGTGCGATGATGCATGGCCGCCTAAGGAATTCCAAAAAGGCCTTGATGTGAAATGCATCGCAATTCACTTGATCACCCCCTAAAAGTGCGCAATTCAATTGAATTGCTGACTACAATTCAATTGAATTGTAATCTATAATTTTTAACTTATTTCTGTATATAATATATATGTGTATATATATAAATTATACATATATACATACACAGGTATAAGCTAAAAATACATGTTGCCCGTCTATTCTTGTTGTCCGTCTGTCAATCCTTTGCCCGTGGTAAGGCTTGAGCCCAAGATAAGCCTAAGGGAGAGCAAGAGAGAGAGAGAGAGAGAGAGAGAGGAAGTCACAAAGCGCTTGTAAAAGTGGGATTGTCTCTCTTTGTGGATGTTGGTGCCAATATATGGCTATGTACATATACCAAACATGATACCAATGTAAGAGTATCAACGTGTAAGAGTTTGATATATTAAACTTATATAGAACACACATCCCAACTTCAACATGATACCTTTGTAAGGGTATCGAAATTTTTCATAATTCTCAAGATGAACATATCTTTTGTTTTCTTTGTTTTGGGCCAGATACTAGTATTAGGGGACTACATGGTGATGTAGGGGAAGCCTTTCATCAATTGTCAGGTTTGATTTTGTCTGTTTTTTTCGGAGCCAGCCATGTTTCTTTTGCCAGTGATTCACAGGAAGCTGCTGATCTGTCTCCGTCTCTGGCTCTCCCTTTCTCGCTGAGGCTGAGGGTGGCTTCACAACTCCACAATTTCCTCAAGGGCACAAGAAAGAGGGCCAGCAAGAATAGACCAGTGCTGGGCGGTTACCCGCCTGGCCCCGGGTAACAGCCGGTTCCGGTTCCGGTTCCGGTTATGTGGAACCGGACCGGAACCGGACCCGCCTTTGCAGAACCGGAACCGGAAATTGGGGATTGTGTGGGAACCGGAACCGGCGGTTCTAGCTACGACCACATGTGTGGGAACCGGGGTTTGGGGACTCTAAAGCGCATCCGGTTCCGGTTCCACCCGTGGGCTGTAGCCCTAAGTGTCTCTACAACTCATCCAGCTCGCTCTCTCTCGCATACATCTTGCTCGCTACTCCAATCCAGGTAAGGTTCGTGTTCCGTGTCTCCATCTCCTACTTTATTTGTTTGATTTCTCTCTCGCTCTCATTTCATCTCCATCTCCATTCTCTTTCCCTCTTAGGTTGATTGATTTAATGTGTTGTTTGTTTCTTTTCTTCTCAGTTTATCGCACAAGAGGGGGCTGATCTCTCTTCTGCTGCTGTGGCACGTGGTGGACACAAAGGGAGGGAGTGTAAGCAGGAGGGCCCCGCCAACCAGTCGTCGCTTGTTGTTGGTGAGCATCCACCATGTTCTTGTTTTTTTTTAATTTTTTGGTTCAGCGGAGCTAATGGGCCCCATGCTCTTGTATTGTGGTAAGTGGTGCATTGGAGGGAGGAAGTGCCAGCAGGAGGGCCCGCGCAACCAGCCCCGTCATCAACCAGCCCCTTGTTTAAGCATCCACCACTTTTGGTTATTTTTTCTGTTTTTAGCTTTAGTTCACTATGAAGCTAATCAGCCTCCTCCTTTTCTGCTATGGCATGTGGTGCAGGAGGTAGGGAGGACGAGTGAGGGCCCCACCTGCAACCATGGGAATCATTGATCATCATCTTCTTCTTTTTTTCTTTTTTTTTTCCTGTTTTCTTTGATGATATACCAAGGGGCTGATAGCCCCTTGCTCCACTATGGTAGATTTTACATTGGAGGGAGCACAAGCAAGGAGGGCCCCACCAACCAGCCCACATTACCCACCGGTAAGTATCTTCCCTTTCTTTAAATTTTTTAAATCTTGATACAATTGGGGGTTGATAAGATAGCCCCTTTGGCTTCTGTTATGGCAGATTCTGCATGAGAGGGAGGGAGCCCAAAGCAGGGAGGGACCTGCCAACCAGCCCCCATTACCCGCTTGTAACTCCCTTTCATTGAGCTTTATTTTTTTAGTTGTTTAATTTTTTGTTAAAAGAGGGGCTGATTAGCCCATTGCTCTTGTGCTACGGCTGATCGTGCATGGGAGGGAAAGGAGGGCAAGTAGGAAGGCTGGCCAACCAGCCCCTCTTGCACCGCACATGTAAGCATCCCCCTTCATTTTTTTTTTCCATAAAATTGGTATAGCAAGGGCTGATTAGCTGTTGCTAATGCAGATCACACACAAGAAGGAGGTCTAGTGCAAGTAAAAAAGCACGTCAACCAGCCCCTCTCATCTTGTAGTAAGCCCCCACCCTTTAGCTTAGTTTTTAATGTTATTCTTTCCAATGTGTGGTACAACAAAAGGCTGATTCGCCCTTCCTCATACTGATATGTTGCACTCGGGAAGGGAGTAGAAATAGGAGGCCTCTTGACCCGCCAACCAGCCCCATTACCCGCGTGTACTTCCCCTTCATTGTTCTTTATTTTCTTAATTATTTTAAGTTTGTGATATGAGAGGAGCTGATTAGCCCCTTGCTCTTTTGCTATTGTAGATCGTGCATGGGAGGGAAAGAGGGCAAGTAGGGAGGCCTACCAACCAGCCCCCGTTCCACCACACATGTAAGCATGCCCCTAATTCAATGTTGCATATTTTTTTTTTCCCTGGAAAATTGGCATAGCAAGGGGCTGATCAGCCCCCTACTCTGTTGCTATGTAGATCACACATAAGAAGGAGGAGTGCGAGTTTAGAGCCCGCTAACCAGCCCCCTCATCCTATGGTAAGCCCCCACCCTTTAATAGCTTAGTTTTTTTATTTTATTTTTTCCAATGTGTGGTACAACAGAGGGATGATTTGCTCCTCCTCTCATAGTGAAAGTTTGAACTCGGAAGGGGAGCACAAATATCAAGAAGGCTTGACAGCCTGCCCATACCTCTTGTGGACAATCACCCCACTTTAAAGCTTCATAATTTTTAGTTATAACTCTTCATGTTGTGGTACAACAAGGACTGATTTATTTATATGTGATGGGGACATTGCAGATCATTTCCCAAGGCATGAAGTAGCCAAGTTGACCACTGAAGCATAAGACTGGTCCACCCCCAACTTGCTAGGTAGTTTTTGTAATTTGAAAATGTAAATGTACATGTACTAGATTAAAAAAATAACGTAGATCTAAATGTAGGCCATGTATGTAACATTCAGCTCAATATGAAATAATAAATGAGCAGTGCGGTGTCTCTCCCCACACTTTCGTTTTGGCCAGCCATATACCATTCCAAACTTTTGTAAATATATGAGTTGTGCACAATTATTAAATGCCTTTTGGATTCTTTGTTTGCATTGTTTTTACACAGGAGTTGGTCCACAAGCTTTTTATGTCATGGAGCCCAATATTTTTGATGAACTAGAAAGGGAAGTTGTTCCTGACATCAATGTTGATAATGAGAGAGTTTTGGTGGAGTGCCATGTTGTGGAGGATGCTCATCATGCAGCCTCATTTACATCAGCTCCTCAAGCCTCGGCTGCAATGTCATCTTCCACAGTTTCGCCATCACAGATGGTGTTGGATTTGGAGGCGCAGCTCCCAGTACTTGAAAAACAACGGGATTTTTGGAAGCCCCACAATCGCACTGCTTCGACATGGGCATTCTATGCAACAAAAGACTCTGCTCCAGTGGACATAACAAATCCATGTCGTGCACCTAAGCATCGTGCCACAACATACATCGTTGTCCACCATACATTCTAAGCACACAATCCTAGAAAACCATGCCACAATCGCCCCCCTAGCTGGTGATTAGGTCCCTCTAACACCGGATAGCTGACAAGTATCCATCTCAATAAAATCATCGCTTGGTCTTCAATCACACATGTCCCAGTATCTAAAGTCAATAGATCAAGAGGCCCGGTGCAAAAGTAGCCCCATCGTTACTTGCCTTCCTGCAATCCATGATCTTCAATTAAGTATCCATGGCGTTGAGCTCCCATCAGCTAGACCTTGGATCACTTGTCAATTCCACCATTGTCATGCCCACTACCTATGTCCAAGGCATCGTGGACACAACCATTCTCCACTAGGAACCTCCTCAAGTGGCGGTGTCAAGCATCCCATGTGCCACCCCCTTGAGCATTTGTCACACACCAACATGGTCGCGGCACCACCAGCATGCCCACATAGCATGCAACGCAACCTTGCAGGTACCACTGCAAGGTTGGGATCTATCCTCCCATCCACATGTAGAAGGTGACATGGCGCACAATTGCGCACATGGTCCTTCCATACCATGCCATCTCGACCCTCCAGAATCAACACTCCTGAAGGCAACACCTCCCGGACCCTTAGAATCACACATCCTGCTGTGACATCCAAAGTCGTAGGCGCTGTCTGCTGCAGATACACATAGTCCCCAGGGTGGAAACGCCGAACACTTGGCCGATATCCCCCTCCACGTATAGTGGTGTACCTCAACGTGTCTCGGTGTTGTGCAATAGCAAGGTTCTCAAAAGCCATAGGCATGATTCTCTTGAACAACTCTGCTCGTCGGGCACATGCTTGTGTCCACACATCCGAATCATCAAGGTTGAGAACTACTGTAGTCTCCCTGCGAATAGATGCAGGCAAATCTGACTCTCGGCCAAAGAGAAGGAAATACGGCAAGAACGAGGCAAGTGATGCTTGTTTGCTAAACCTATAGTCCATGGCCAACCAAGGTAGCTGAAGGTCCCAATCTCCTAAGTGTCCCTTCTGCAAGCCATACTTGCGCAAGCCTCGCTTGACTGTTTGTACAACCCTTTCTGCCAGGCCATCAGCCTCGGGATGATCCCGAGAAGTAGTGCCGTGATCTATCAAGGCTTGCTCACACAAAGCCTGAAACTCCCCCAAGAACTCTCTCCCCTGGTCCGTGAGTACCTCGGCTGGAGCACCAAATTGGCTAAGCACTCGATCTAAGAATGCATACGAAGCCCCCTCACTTGCCTTGTCAGGCAATGCCACCAGTTCAATCCACTTGGAGAAATGTTCCACCATCACCAGCACATACTTGTTATGACGAATCGTTAGTGGCAATGGGCCTGCGAAGTCAAGACTCCAACGATAGCCCAAACCCATAATGGGTAAAGGATGCAATTGTGGAGTAGGTGCATTGAAAGAAGCTCGCAATCTATCACACACCATACACCTTGCCACTAACTGTTGCACATCCGTGAGCATGCCCCGCCACCAGTACTATCTTTGCAGCAAACTATGAGTGCTCCGCACCCCAAAATGTCTCAACTCCTCATGGGCATGGCGTACCAATCGCGCTCGTTGTGTTGGCTAAGGCACAATCCTCACTCGTCCATCCTCCCATACTCGCTCGTGCATGGATTACGACTCAATCCATCTGCATCCCGATTGACAATACCGGCTCGATGCACCACCTGAAAATCGTATTCTTGAAGCATAAGTGGCCACTGTGCAAGCTTCCTTGTAAGCTTGTCTGACTCCATCAACCACTTCAATGGTTGGTGATCCGTGACAAGGGTGAAGAGATTGCCATAGAGGTAGCATCTGAAATGTGCCACTGCCCATACCGCAGCTAGACACTCCCCTTCATAGGAACTATACTTCGCCTCAGCATCATTGTTTGAGCGGCTAGCATATGCCACTACAAACTCTCTTCCCTCATCATCCATCTATGTGAGCACTGCTCTAATCCCCAGCATACTCCAATCCGTATGTAGCTGGAAAGGCCGCCCCCGAATAGGCCGCCTCAGAATAGGTGCAGAAGTCAATCGAGCCTTGAATTCCTCAAAGGCTTCCTCCTGCTCCTCCTCCCACTGCCACTCCTGACCCACCTTGGTCAACTTAGTAAGAGCCTTTGCAATGCTGCTAAATCCCTTGACAAACCGTCGATAGTAGTTTGCCAACCCCATGAAAGCACGAACTCTGCTAATATCTATGGGGCGTGGAATGTGTGCAATGGCCTCCACCTTCGTCTTTTGAACACCCAATCTTCCAGGGTATATCATATGGCCCAAATACTCAATCTGGTTGTGGAAGAACTTGTATTTCCTAGGGTGCAATTTCAACCTATGCGCTCTCAAGCGTTCAAACATCACCTGAAGGTGTCTCTCATGCTCCTCAACCGTAGCACTAAAGACGATGATGTCATCAATGTAACACCGGGCAAAAGTCTAGCCCCACGAAAATCCTATCCATAACCCTCTGAAACTCTGCCGGAGCATTCTTCAACCCAAACGGTAGGAAGCGCCATTGGTACAAGCAATCCTTCCCATGTTGGTCAATCCCCCAGAATGTCGTCTTTTGCTTGTCAGCCTCTTTGATTGGCAACTGATGGTAACCGGATCGCAAGTCCAATGTGCTAAACACCTTCGTATGCCCAATGGCATCAAAGATTTCCTCTGGAGTTGGCATGACATATCTATCGGACTTAGTCTGACGGTTCATAGGACGATAGTCCCCACACATCCTTCTTTCTGTCCAATTGCCATAGATATCCTTCTTAGCTGGCATCACCGTTGCCGAGGCATAGTCCCCGCCTGACAACTCCACCAATCCAGCTTCGAACAACTCCATAGTCCGTGACTAGATCAATGACCTCTCCATGTCACTATACCGGTAGGACCTTCGAAAGATTGGCGTGTCACTTGCCAAATCAATACGAATCTCCTGACCCTTCATAACTCCCCAAATCCTTCAAACCGAAGGCAAAGCAATTTCTATAAGCCCTTAGAAATCGCTGGATCCTCCGTCTCTCTCCTCCGGTGACTGTAGGTCCAACATCTGGTTCCCAATTGTCCTCAGTGACTGCAACCTTGGGTACATCAGGCTTGGGGGTAGGAGACGAATCCTTTGGTTGCTAGATAGCAACCTCTTGGGCCTTGTCCGCCCAATCTGACTGTGGCGTAGCCTCCACTTGCTCTGCCATAACCACCTTGAAAACATCCTCTAGGGAAGAAACATTCTCAACCTCTTCAAAAACATTGGCCACCTTGGCCTCCAACTGATCCTCAGTGTATGGCTCTCCCCACTCCTCATATTGCTGCTCGCCCCCACTCACTGCCTCAACCGTCCCGGTTGGCAGAGGGGATACAATACCAAATGGGAGTGCATAATTAGCCACCACTGTCTGCAACCTTCGTTGCTCAGCCATGCACAAGCCAATGACCCATGTCAAGCAATTCTCTCCATTGCTTGACCCAACACATGTCGGCATGATGCCTCTAACAGAGCTGGCACAGTTGTAGTGCCCGTGGCATATCCCATTGCCCGCTCTCGCTCATCTGCATTGGGCTCCACCAATTGCTGTAGCACACTGTCCAAATCAACCCAGGACCATTGTCTCGAAAAGCATGAGACGAGGGAAAGCTCATGAGCGTAGGCAAGGCCGCACGTGGCTGCCCCACTCAATTTACCACTACTAGAGGTGGACGGTCATCATGTCGCACCCTCTGTGGTTGCCTCCCTTGATCCAAAATGCCCTCAAGTGTGAGATTGGGTGGCCGTTGAATGGAATCGTATGCTCTTTTGAGCAGCTCTGGTGGTGCAAGATTGGTCCACCACAATCGAGGTCGATGCTCGTGATCCCACCGCTGCTGCATCCAATAGCACCGCCGATCCAATCCAAGACCGCACTTGATGCACACTGGCCATAACCCTGGCCCGAGAGTCCCCCATAAGAGGAACATTCTCCAAGATATAGGCTAGAGGTTGCACTTGCCTCGTCTGCAAGTCACGCAACACTCTCAACATCTCCCAAAACAAATGCGATCGAGCATCATGCAAGCCGTTCCCATGACCTGTGGGAGAGTGTCATTGGCAAGGCCATCCAGCTATCACCAAGTCAATGGCACCATGCCAGTCCAAATTATCCGTCCCCAGCAAGGTAATGTCTGCTAGCAAGGCCTTTTGATACCCTTGAATTGCTGAGAGAGGCAACAACTCAGGATACCGGTGTGTGAGCAAGGCGATGTGGCGCATAGAAATACGCCGAGCTATCTCATCCTTCTCCACATACAAGTACTTGCATACTTTAATCCTAGCTTGCAACACTCCTGCAAGCCCAGTGCTCATGCCTCCAAACAGGTCTAGCAAACAAATCCCTGAGTCAGGTGGTTGCCAGGTAATGGGCACTGTATCCAAAGGAGCTAACTAAGGAGGTCCAGATGCTGAACTCCCCTCACTCACCAATGGATAGGCCTCCTGCCATGCTTGGTGCACACATTCGTCTGCTACTCGATGCAAATTCCTAACTGTACCCCACAGTGGAATATGAACAGACACATGAGGAAGCAAATCAGCCTTGTATGCCAATTGTTTGTCCTCATCAGGTGGTGGCCTATCATCTGCATGGATATTGCCCTCCAAGAGCTCACCACCCCTGAGAATGCAGCCAATGTGGGCATCATGTTCCTATGATCCACCGCTACATTCCCAATAAACCGCACTGGGAGCAGTGCATGCCGACCATCCCCTGACTGCCATTCCGGCCTGTAGGATGTTGTTTCCTCCCAAAAGTCCAAAGTAAAGCCCATCGGGTATAACACAGCCCCACCAACAAGTACATCATAAGACATCGCGTCCGTAACAATGGCTTTAGCTCTCATGACAAAGCCATCTGTAGGATGATCTGGCTGCAATCGAATGAAGAGCTCATGGCGTGTAATCCCTCGTGCTTTCTCTGAACCGCCCAAAGATGTTTGAATTTGGAAAGAACAAGGCTCCAAATCCGCCTCTGTAAGGCCCAAGCCTGCAATTGCTGCTTTCCCCAACATCAATGGCTGTGCTCCTGAGTCCAACAAGACCCGCAGTGGCCTATACCTCCTCCCGGCCGGGCCACCCAACTGAAACACACCATCCTGATTGTCCACCAGGACTACCCCAGGAGTCACCACACTACGCTCGATGGCTGGTCTAGCTGGCAACTCTTGCAACCTTGCAGCTGCCGCTTGCCATGGCGCAGCTGTGGCTGTCTTCACCCTTGAATCCAGGGCATCCATGCACTGCACCTGATCCGCTATCCCCGCAGATAGTGCCGATGCATCACCACTCTCACAGAGTCTAGCTGCCAGTCTAAACACTGCAGCTGGCCGCATCCTCGACATTGCAATTGTCGTGGCAGAAAACAATGGAGCTTGGCAAATTGCCATAGCCGCCCCCAACAATGTACTGGCTGCACCTTGCTTTGCTGCACCACCCACTGGCATTTCCCGAACCAACCAACTCTCCCCAATGACACTTGTGGCTCTACTTCTGACACACTTGGGCGAGCGGGTGCCATCGATGACATAGTTGGCACTGTCTCAGCCAATGTGAAAGACTGTGGAAGCATTGTCTGCTGACTTGCTTCTCCTCTTTGTGGATCAAAATCCACATCCGCTCCTCTTGGCTCAGGAGCACGCGTTGCTGCTCGAGTGACAGCAGCTCCAGAGTCCACATGCAATGGTCCTGCAAGTGCGGCTCCACACATGAAGCCCATACCAATCTGGTCTTCCCTAGGCATAGGAGGTTGTGCAGGTGGGGCTTGAACCTCAAGCCTTGGAGCTGGCGCAACATGAGTAGTGGCCATGGCAGCAAGACGTTGCTCTAGCTGGGCAAGTCTATCCACCATGCCTTGGTCATGACCTTGACCCTGACCCTATGCTCCTTGGTTTTGGTTACGTCCTCCACCCCGACCTCTGCCTCCTCTACCTCTCTGGACTACATTGCCTCGTCCTCGGCCACCATTGTTCCCTTGGAACTGGCCTAGCCGTAGCTCAGGATGCAAGTCATAACAATGGGCCTCTTCATGCCCATACTTGCCACAATGCCCATATTATAGTTGTGTAGGCTGTGCCTGAGCTGGCCCTTTGCCTCTTTCCGGGCAATCTCTCTTAACATGGGGTCCTCCACAATCCCAACATGTCATACCCAACTGTTGTTGGTCTGAGAATGAAGGAAGTGACCTCTGCAATTGATATCCTCTCGGCCCTTCCCTGGGCTTTGCCTGAGCCCCCTTGTTGCCTTGAGCACGTTGGGGTAGTGGTTGTTGTTGGCTAGGAGCCCCACTTCGTTGTGTCTCCTGACCAAACCCCACCATGACCACTCGCTCCTCCACCATATTGAGCTCTATCCGCTCTGCCAGCAAAAACACATTTGCTACGGTGGGTTGGTCCACTTGTAGGAGAGTTGCATCCCGCGCCCTTCTCCTCAGCTCCTTGTCCAGGATCCCATACCAGAATTGGACTGCCTGAGCTTCTGTAACCCCTTGGGTTACGTTTATCAAGCGCCTCATGCGAGTGTAAGCCTCCCTCAAACTCTCAGTAGACCTTCGTTGGAACTCTTGCAAGCTCCGCAACTTCTCTGTCCTTATCCCTTGGTAGTTTCTCCTCAACTCCTTGAAGAACTCCACAACTAGGTTAAAGGCAGGCACGAGTGTTGGTGCTGCAGCAGGAGCTTGGGTGGACTTCCCAGGTCCTGTTCTACTTGACGTCCCACTGCTGCTTGCAGAAGCTGCCGGTGTAGCTGCCGGTGTCACCACTGCCCTTGTGCCTCTAGTGATGGAGACATAGTCAGGTGACCAATACACCCGCCATTCCTCAATCTCCACCTCATGTCCCCGCCTAAACTCATGGTAGTCATCCATGGGCGGCCCCTCAAAGTGCTGAAACAACCCCTTCCACGCCATGAAAGGCATAAACAGTTGTGGATTGCGCATCTGCTGTAAATCACACCAACTATCAAACTCCTGTATGAAATCATCAAGCTCGATGGTGCCCACAGCTCCAGAGTACCGACGTGGCCCCTTGGTAGCTCCATACATTTCCTCCACCACAACAATGGCACGGAAATGGCTTGCACCCTCAGCAAGAATCCTCCTAACTCTGGGTCTGAACCTTCCTCAGAAGACACTGAAGGTGAAGGTGGCCTAAACCGCACACCTCGTCTTGTATACCCACTAGTATCGCTGGTGCTCGTACCGGCACTCTCATCAGCAACTGGTGGCACCTCCGTGATGAAAGCTCACAACCACACATGTTGTAAACCTGTCTCTAATCCCCCTTTCCACAAGGTAACCGGGTAGAGAACCTGTTGCGGCTTATGGCTTAGACTACTAGGTTCGTAACATAAACTTGCACCTGCATCCACCGCAAGCACTCATATGGTCTGCTGGTCATCAACCTAGCCTCACCATAAGAGAAACAATGGTGGTCTGACTGGTCATCACCCCAGCCTCACCACCGACAGCATGCTCTAGGATTGGCCGGTGATCAAATCCGGACCAACCTCCTATGAAAACAAGCGCCCACACAAAACTGACATGGCGCACAGTCAAGCATGCAGGTGCGGGGGGGATCCAAACACAAGAAAATCAAGACAGTAACTCCCCCACACAAAAAAAAAACACTCCACAGTGTCGTTCCTGCAAGGACACCCCAGCCCAAACCCGAACTGACTCTTGCCTCCACCTACGGAAAGGTTTTGGCCTACATAGAGGGTGGAAGACTACGAGGAAGAGAAACTAAAGCAATTCTTAATCCCAGAATGCTCTCATCCCACTAGTCTCCCCTTATCTCTAAACGCTCTTGCTCATGACCAACAGACAGAACTACCTTCCAGGGTCTCTCAATTAACTCTCCAAGAGCCCTCAAGATGTCTCTCAAACAATCTCACTAAGGCCCCCAAAGCCTGCCAAATCTTGGCCCTCAAGGACCCCAAAATAGTCCTCCAAATAGCCCTCCAAAGCTCCAAATGTTTGCCAAATATTGGTCTTCAAGGACCCCCAATAGTCCTCCAAACACCCCTTCAAGAGCTCTTCAAGTGTCTTACAAAAGCTCCTCAAAGGACCCCCCAAAGATCCTCCAAAGGCAATACTCCTCCAGATACACCCTAGATGTCATACACTTTTAAGGAAAACGTATGGTAGGCAAAGTCTCTCCACTTGTATCCATACACTGTTTACAAAAGAGTATGGTGGTGCAGATGGAGCCCATACACTGTTCACAAAAACGTATGTTGGGCAGAGGGGGCCCATACTCTGTTCACAAAAGTGTATGTTGGGCAGAGGGGTTCCATACACTGTTCACAAAAGAGTATGATGGGCAGAGGGAGCCCATACACAGTTTCTTGAAGAGTATGGAGACTAGGGTTTGTAGAGTATAGTAAGAAACACCTTCTTCATGGTATCTTCCCCCCTAACATGCATGCAAGATTGCATTATCTTACTTTGCAATGCATTCATCCCAAATTGACAAGTTCCTCTTGATCTCCTTGGAACTCATAGCAAGCTAATGTGCCCAATGACAAACGCCAAGCCTTGCTTGAATTTGAATTTTGTATGCCATCTTCCATGTGCTTTCCCTTGCATGGGCTAGCCCCACACACTTCCACCTCTTGACCTAGGTGTTCTTTTCATTCATCATAATGTGTATCCACACCTCTATTCAAGAGCTCATCTTCTCAAACTTGAAGTGACAAGCCCTAAAGAGCATGCTCCACATAAGCATCACTTGCTTGATCAACCATCCACCACAAAACTTAAATAAAAAGGGAATGAATACATGAGCTTCCCCTTCCCCTTCCTTGTCTTGTCACATGCTAATATATGGTTGAAGTTGCTATGCATGCCGTGAGCCACAATCTCCTTTATTCATGAAGACCACCTCCAATGATCTCCCACATGTGCTCCAAGCTCTTCAATACTCTAGGCTTGGTTTCACATCATCATGGATAGAATTCTTACCCACATGCTTCCCTTTGGAGTCATCTTGAGCTTCTTGATGCTCTCCAAGTGGTTGCTTTTGTTGTCTTCAAGCCCTAGCCTATGTAGCTCCTTGGCTTTTCTTCCACAACTCATACACAAGGAATGAACTTGCTCACTTCACCTTCTAGTTTTCCTCAAGCTTGAATTGGAAGCCACACTTGGAAAACATGCTCCACACATGCGCCACTTGCTTGGTCAATCACTTGCTTGGTCAATCACTTACTTCACCAAGAGCAATCCAAGAACTCATAGAACTAGCAAAAGCACTCTCTTCTAGCGCCGTCTTTGCTTGCTTGTTTGTCAACCAAATAAAACACCACTTGGCTTCATTTCACCTTGGATAGAACAACCACTTCTTAGCTTCTCTTGAGCTACTCAATACTCCTCAAGCTACCCTTGTTGTACTCCTTCTATGGTGTTTCCAACCCAAGCATGTGCCGCTCTTTGGCTTCTCTTTCACACCATGAACAACTAGAGCTTGCTCTTGAAACCCTAGTGTCTATCTTTTCCACACACAAGACGTTTCTCTTGTGATACAAGAGCTCTTTTCCAAGCTCTCAAACCCTCAGTGCATATACAAGCACTTACCTTGCAAAACCATGCAAGCTTTGTGATACAAGAGCTCTCTCCTTAAGCTCTCCACCTCTGCAAAGTCTTGTAACTCAAGAGCTCTCTCCTTGAGCTCTCCACCTCTTTGATGCAATGCAAAAACACTCCTCCTTGCAGCACCTTGCAAGCCTTGTGAGATACTTGAGCTTTCCTAGCTCTCTCACTCCTCGGTGTCCACCAACACAAGTGCTAAAACTAATCCTTACACTCCGCACTCACAAGCATAAGGTGATCTTCTTGTAGTGATAATGGAAGCGAACACACAATGAAAACACTCCACTCATGAATCCACTCAATCACATAAACTAAATCAAGCCAAGGGCACCTTTGCTAAAGGAATCCACCCTACAAAGCCCTCACCACACTCCCTCTCAATACCTAGAGCTATGGAGGTGGGAGAGGCTCATGGAGGCTCAACTACAAGAAGATGAGCCCTCCTCAACACTCACAAGAGGAAAACCCATCCCATAGTACATGAAAGCGTACTATATGTCATTCCCGAAATTGACCATGTTGGTCCATGTATTTTACAATAATGCTAACATGTTCCAAGTGAGGTTTGACACCTCACTTGGCATGTGAGACCAAATGAAGTCCCAACACACAAAATACAAATATAAATATCCAAAATGTCCTAGTTAACTAGAAGTAGGTAATTCTAGTTAATCGTGACTAAAACCATGACATCCATAACAAAATGAGGTGTGTTCTATGTCATCCTGTTGGTGTCACTCCTGCAAGCAAGAAGGGCATTGTGACCTATAATAAAACCAATGGTATCTCTGCCCTTCGAAAGCATGTGGATCAAGAACATGACATTGTTTTGCGTAGGTGGATTGAGAGGGAAAATGAAGGACCTGAGAAGGCCCGTAGGCCAGCAAAAAAGAGGCCCAGCCCCACTCCTGGAAACATAACTTCTTTTTTTGGGAGCTCCACTCCATACAACCAAAATGATGATCAACAGAAGCAGTTCAATGAGGATTTAATCTTGTTCATTGCAAAGGAGTTGGTTCCACTGTCTTTGGTAGAATCCCCTTGGCTAAGAAGGATGGTGTTGAGGCAAAATCCTCGGATTGTTTTCCCTTCTCGACGGACATTTGTGAATGATGCCATTCCAATCTTGGCAGAGAAGACGAAAGAGCGCTACATGCCCCCATCTCTTCAGAGTTGTGCTACTTGCTCTGTGAGTTTTGATTTGTGGATGTCAAGAGGGGAACTGACACTTTTGTCATCATAGCGCACTTTATTAATGAACAGTGGGAGCAATGTCATGTGACTCTTGGCATGTTTGAGACACCTGACACATCTGGGGCTGCCATGGCACATCAAGTCAACAATCTTTTTGTGAAGTATGGCCTCAACACTCGCATTAGTGCTTACGTCAAAGATGAGGGAGGTAACTTGGCCACTTTGACCAATGCTTTGAATTTGGTGGTCTCATGTGCGTGTTTGGGGTTGGATTCTCCATTTGTGGGTAGCTGTTTTGGGCATGCAATGTCCAAGTGTTGCCGGTATGCAACAAATGATGCAAAAGTATGCACAGATATGAGATCAGTTTCTATAAAAAATGCCCGATCAGAGTTGCAAAAAACCATTACTTGGACAAAAAAAAATGGCAAAGCGAGACAAGAATGGGCAAAGGCATGTGTGGACAGCGGCATTCATCCCCACAAATTGAAGACTCCGGTGAAGACACGGTTTGCTTCCAAGGTGATCATCTTCCAAGAGAGTTTGGAGTTTAGGCAAGCCATAATCACTTGTTACTCTAGGCAAACCTCATTGGCACTGCAGTCTCGCATACCAAGTCCACAAGTGTGGGCCATTGCCCAATCAATTTCTACAGTTCTAGGGCCTATGGTTCATGAGTGCATTATGAATCAATCTGGGGGATTTTGGCTGTTGTCCAATGTTCTTAATGCAGCCATTGCCACAACAATTTGCATGCGAGGAAGTAGTGCTCCCAGGGCTGCAACTGTGGATCATTGCATGGGGGATTTCTCAACAGAGTTGACATTGTTGGAATGGCGGATGGCTCGAGAGGTGGTATATGTCTTGGAACCATTTCTTTCTTTTTTGGAAGGGTTTCAATCGCGCAAAGCTCACAATATGCTCGCGCTTATGCTTGACCCACGTTACAAGGGGTTGTCATTGGTATCACAATATGTGGGCAAAGAACGTGCTTTGCATATTGTGTCCCAATATGATAGCATGGTGTTAGAGCCTCTTTTGGTAAAGTGTTTCAAGGTCTTACATCCGGATACTCCGGCCCAATCACAGCCCACTTCCATAATGGACGAGATGTCCTTATTTGGTGTGCATGACCACAATGAAGATGTGACATTGACAGTAGTGAGAGAACAACTATCACATTTCAGAAGGACGAAGATAATTGAGGATGAGTGCGTGGCTCCTTTGAAATGGTGGAAAGAACACGGGTCTCTCTTTCCATATGTGGGATTTTTGGCACGGCTAATCTTCGGCATAGTTGGATCTCAGATTGAAGCTGAGAGGGTTTTTAGTATTGCAGGTGTCATAACAAGCTTGAGACGGTGCAGGTTAAATATTGAAAACCTTGATATGCTTGTGAGTGTAGTCAAGAATTGGCCAAATGATGCTAGAGTTGGTTGCTTTAGTACTTCCATGAAAGAGTTTTTGGATAGGGAAGAAGTCCTCTTAGATGAGAATGAGGACTTGATTGCATAGGCAAACCTCTTTGAGGTGGAATGATTTGTCTTAGAGACAAATTATTGCTCAACATATTACACTATACTCCTTTGATTGGAGTTTGTTTATTTGTCATTTTTATTGAAAATTTCAGTGACATCCCGTGTACTTAGTTTGTTGTATGCTATATCGACAAAGCATCATCCAAAAAACACAAATTTATGTAGTTTTTTTTAGTTGTGCTTTTGCTGCACCATAAAAGGTAACCATAGAATTACACATGTTTAATTTGTTTTGTATTTTGAATTAAGATCCTTATATAGTTAGTTTGTTTTAGTTGTTCTTTGCTACACCGTACGAAAACTTATAAAATCTCTGGTTTTCCGTTTTTAATGGAGACCATGCGTATTTAACTTGTTATATATACCATAAAAGACAATCACAAAAAACATATAAGTTTATTTACTTCTGTTTTACTAATAAACTCCCTGGTTTTAGTTGAAAATTTTGAATATTCAGTATGACCAATCAGATCAGTTCATCTAATTTTCCAGAAGAATAATTTTTTTAAAGAATTTAATATATTTTTAAAAAAGAACCGGAACCTAACCGGAACCGGTGTTTTTTTTCCAGCAACTAACCGGTAACTGGAACCGCCCCCATAAAAAGTCAGAACCTGAACCGGACCGGAACCGCCTTAATAAAAAATAACCGGATCCGGATCCGGAACCGTCTCTTCAAAAATTTGTGGAACCGGAACCGAAGGTTCCTTCACAAAGGCAAGAACCGCCCAACACTGGAATAGACGGGCAACATGTATTTTTAGCTTATACCTGTGTATGTATAAATGTATAATTTAAATATATACATATATATTATATACAAAAATAAGTTAAAAATTATAGATTACAATTCAATTGAATTGTAGTCAGCAATTCAATTGAATTGCCAAATTCGCAATTCAATTGAATCGGGTGCCGACAATTCAATTCAATTGCCCTTGCAATTCAATTCAATTGCGCACTTTTAGGGGGTGATCAAGTGAATTGCGATGCATTTCACATCAAGGCCTTTTTGGAATTCCCTAGCCGCCGTGTTTGGTGCCATGTGTAGCGCAGCCACCGTGCATGCAGCCCACCTCGTTAGGTCCGCACTCCCTCTGAGCCTCTCGTATGGTCTCCATCTCTCTCTCATTGTTACTTCTCTAGTGGAAGCCTACTAGAGAGTTGCGGGACTGAAGATATTAAATTGATTAGCAGATCCGTGAGGGGGTGTCAGTAAATGGAGAGTATCGTCCAACAAAGGCAACTGTTTTATTGAAAACCGTCTGTGCGTGTCTCTTGTCAGCTATCTCCCGCATTACAGGCCGATCTAGAGAGGAAATCGTGACTCGGGAAGTCGGAGAATGGAGAATCCCAAAAAGGAAATCAAAGACGTCATCCGGGGGCTGGTGTGCAAGCCCAGTCTAAAGCAACAGGCCGAAGTGATCGAAAAATACTTCACGCCAGACGTCCAGTTTCACCATATCTACATCAACTCGGATGGTGGTAGCAAAAATTTAGCGACCATCTACCAAATTGGGGAGGTGTTCGCTCATTACCAGGGAGTTGATTTCCAAACAATTGTTTATGATGAGACAGAAAATGCCATGGCGGTTCAGATGCTTGTTAAGACAAGACCGGTTCTTCATTTCTGGTGTACCGTTTCACTGCAAATTTTGGTTCTCCTCAAGTTTGAGGACGTCCAAGAGGTCTGACTCTCTCACCCTGCCCAGAAAAGAATCAGTAGTTGTCATGACTTCTTAGATACAATAAATCTTTTCTTTTGCCATGGTTGGAAGGAGTCAGAATTCATCATAAGAAGTGTATCTCATCGTCCATGAGCACAATTATTCGAAGCGAAATAAGGAAGCACAGCAGGAAATGACACGTACTGGTACGTGACTGAGTGTATGGAAACATTCTTAGATGCATTGAGATACTTATGGAATTGATCTTTAGTACAGATACTTGCACCTAAATTTTCTCTAGTAGCGATCATAGAACTTGATCCATCGCTTACTCAAGCTTTACGTGGTTTGTTGGGCAGGGAGGAAAGACCGTGAAGAAAATCAAAGAGCAGTGGGACTACTTCGAGCGCTCCCCGATTTTTCAGATGATACCTGTCATTGGCCACATCTACGATTCGGATTCAATTCGATATCTGGCTGGTAAATTGATGACAATAAGTTTTGAGGTTATTCGTCAAGTGTTGGAGACATTCGCCCCCTTCCTCAAAAGAAGTAGGTTTATGGGTGTGGGAATGGACTAGGTATGGCATGATCACCATCCTCGCTCCTTTGGCGATCACTCAAGTCACGGGATGGTGAACTTCAAAAGGCAGTCCCTGGGTGGGGAGATTTTGGGACACAGTTCACACCCAGATCTGGGCCCAGGGCCCATAGTGCATAATGAGTGCACATGAAATATAGATCGGCTAGAATGTAATGGTAGACAGCTATTTATTTAGCTGATTCTTTCCACCGCCGGGATCCTTCCACTCATTAATGCCTCAGTCCCTATATATCCTCTTATTCCCTCTGCGTATAAGTTAGTATTGAGTTGGATATACATTGTTGAATGTTTCTCCATGCTATCATAGCTCTCTTAGGCCCCCGCCGCACCGCGCTGTTAGCGTAGAACACCTGCTAACGGTTAGCAGGCCCATTTTCATAACAGTTGCTCCAACTAACAATATCCCTGCCGCACCAACATTTTAGCTTAACATGTTTTAAGTGCATATTGTTAGTTTTAAACATGCGTTCGCCTGCCCCTGCCCGACTTCCTCTCGCCATTTTCTCGCGCATGCTTCCTTTTCGCCATAGCCAAAGGGAGCACAATGCTGCACATTACTCGAGGCTTTCAATGGCGAATGGGAATGGCGATGGCAGACAATTGCGCGGGCAGTTGCCCCAAAACGGCGCGCCTGTTTAGATTTAGCACTAGGGGGGGGTAGTGCTAGATTCGCTCTAAAGTAGGAAGGAAGTTTTTAGGATAGATAACTATAGTTATGGCTAAAACATTTAAAACATGTCAGTGCGGCTGCAATTTTCTATTTAGCAGTAGTTAGTAGGAGTGTAGCAGGCGATAGCAGGCTGGTGCAGTGAGGGCCTTACGGGGTAACACCCAAGACTGATCCTTGGTGAATATGATGAGTGTTTCTCCATTTGATAGGTGGAACTAGTGACCTCAGGAAAACTACTCCATATATAGTCAGTCTGCCTGACCTTCCCAAATTGGGCAAATGAGTTGGTGTACATAGTAATCCACTCCCCATATAGTTTAGGGAATCATGTGGATAAAGAGATTTTCTATGAGGGTTTTTTTTTTTTTTCATCCACCCTCTAATTATTTAATTTTATAATATGCACAAATATCTGGTAAACTTTTTTTTTTATTTGACTGCAATCATCAAATATTTGACACCACCCATTGTGAACTATGTGTTGCAAACAAGGGTTGAATTCCACCACCCAATACTCCCATACTGATAAGCATTGTAAGAGCTTAGAAATCACATGAACATAAACGGAGGATGGCCGGGGATGCAGTTTCAAAACAAAGAGTAATTTTGAGATTTTTTTTTATCGCAAGGCCAAGTGGCTCTTATTTACTCCGGTTTCGACCGGAGTCTTCTCTCGTTTTTCATAGCATGTTAGGCAGCTTGAAGAAATTCGCACTACGTAGTGTTAACCTGACAGGGGAAAAAAAAACTTGGAAAAACTAGCGAAGCTTGACATTCTGAAAAGCAACTGCAACTGTGCAAAGGAACGCACAAAATTACTATCGTAAGAGGAGACTTTAAAAGCATAGAAATACATACAAGACTCGTAGTACTGGAGATCGAGTCTCACCCATGTTGTGTGCAAAGATTTCACAACGACACCACGTGGAATGCGGTTGTACAGGTGAGCAAAAACCTCATGCGCATGCAGATACGAAGAACGGCACGAAGCGATGGGACCCACGACTGGCAATCACAGGAGACGAACAAGAGGATATACTGATCGAACCTGCAACTGAAAACACACTGGATACTCTGAAAGATACTGGAACTGCAACATTCTTCTCATTATTCTCAAACCCTAATTAACTGTTGGAAGCAGCGTGGCTGCTTGAATCGCAAGGAAGAGATCTGCTTCGCTCGGCAGAGGCAAGAGAAGGGCCCACCTTCGCAACCGCAGAACAAGAATTCCGACTCGCAAGCTCCAATCAACGCTCGGCCCACCATGTTTCTAGCTGGTGGAAGTGCGGTTGTGTTTCCTTCTTCTTCCCTCGCTTCTCTCACGATTCTCTCTCTTTGACTTTCTCTCCCCAGGCTGGCTTGAGGCGTACGCTTATGTTCTGAATAATTGGAAAAGACTTGGGACTCTTTGCTAGTCCCGCTTTCTATCAAGAAATCAGACATCGTCTTTACTTATACCTTTGGTCTCTCTCTTTTTTTTCGGCGAGAGCGATCTTTTCAAATTGCTGCAAAGAACTTTTGATCAAATTGCTTTGGAGAGATTAAAAGTTGTGACAATTAGAACGATCTAAGAGATTCCAAGGACTTGAATCAAGAGCTCAGTGACGGTGTATTATTGAGCAGATTTTCGAATATGTGGCCAATTGGATCCGAAAGCTCCGGGTTGCGTACGCTTGGCCGCTCTATAGACTTGGGCGTTGATGTGGCTCATATGAAAGAGGCATTTGATCTTCTGGACAAGGATGGTGATGGACACATTGTGGCGTCTGATCTGTTGGCCTTCCTGCAAACAAATCTCAACAGCAGTGTGAGTGCAGACGATATTGATCGCATGATAGCAGTTGCAGATCGGAATGGTCATGGTGGCGTAAATTTTGAAGACTTTCAGAGTCTTTTGCATTCTCAATCGGCGGGCAAAGCAGGGGGTGTATTTGGTCCGGACAACAAGGTGTTGGAGGATATGTTTGGTGTGCTAGATAGAAACGGGGATGGTGTGATCTGTGTGGATGATATCAAGGGCGTCATGAACACGCTCGGACAAGCGCTCTCTTTGGAAGACCTTACAGCAATGCTGGAAACAGCAAGCGGCTCGGCTGATTCCCAGGTCTCTTTCCAACATTTTGTCCGGCTGATGAATTCACCCAAGACCCAACACTAGTAACATTAAAGATTCTGATTCCCAAATTCTCAATGCAGACTAAGGATGTTGACGACTAGCCCTCTTCTTGTATCCCTCACAGAACTCTTGAGGGTGTTACAGTGGTCAACTACCTCAGTGGCCATGCTACACTGCTTCTTACTCTTACAGGTGAATTCACCTGTTTAAGATTGTTTCTAGAGTCCACTCTACATCAACAAATTCAATTCTTCAGTGCTTTGGTGGTAGCAGGATTTCCATCAGCGAAGGTTATAGCACCAACTCAGTAGCGATTACAGCTTGCCGCAAGAGAGGCCCTCATAGAGGCTTGTGCCGTAGGAATGCACTAGTCAAAATAATCTTGGGAGTTACCCAGATAGGGTGGAACTACAGGTCAGAGTGTTGGAGAAACCAACCGACCTTTTTAAATCGAACCTGTCCAAATTTGTTGTCGCTGTTCTTAAGTTCAAATTGAACTTGTCCAAATTTGTTGTTGCTGTTCTTAAAGTTCCTCAACCTTTGAATTCATTGTCTCCAAACTTGACTCATTCAATCTGTATTCCGAAATAGCGCACTTGTTCACATTCTTGAGCTTGTCCCCAAAGCCTGGATGGAGTGGCTTCCAACTGTGATCTCCTGAGCTTTGTAAGGGTGCATTTAGGTTTCGACTGGTTCAGCAGTGCAAATCCCAAAAATGCAGAATGCGCAACACCAACCCTGAGGTACGTCACTGTAAAGAAAGTCATATCATCCTCTTTGCTTCAATGCCTACCTCGTGACCACAGCCTCATGATTTGACATCCATTAGGTGTCTTTGCTGAGGAACAAACTGTTCTATGCTATTTGCCATGCATGGTAAAACTGGTCGCTTGCAGGAACTGTTCAACCTTTTGAGTAGGTTGACCTTTGGTTGTGTTTACATAGAGCAAGGTGACAACCACTCACCAGCCGACACATACCACAACATTCAATCACAAGATTGAATGGAGAGTCGACACTGACTGATGTTCAAAGACTCGGAATTTTGGACCAGGTTCAGAGACCACAAAACCAATCCAATAGCCATTGAAGGCTGCCAAAGAAGTGATTGTAATATTTCCATAAATGGAGGAGCTTACCCAGCCAGGTCTCCACAACAGTCTCTATAGATCCCCCTTCACAATATCAGGGTTATTTCACAATGACTTTCACAAAATGCACTGCTTAAGATGTGGTTGGCAGAAATCCTGTCCAAATTCAGATGAGAGCCGATTCAGTTGTAAGTTGGAAATATGTGATCCCGAAGAAGACTGGGTCACTCACCACTAAGTCTTCACAAACCATACTTACTGTCATCTTCCCCTGACAAGCATGACAGGTCCAGCATTGGCTTTCTCCCAATCCACATGGCGTTCGTAGTGTGATCCTTTACCTCATTCCCGGTGTTGGGATGCACCAACACAGAGAAGCCGCGCCGATTTACTTGAATCCATGGCACAAAACTCAGAAATTGTTCTGGTGTTTTGAGGTCCACCTCAAACATTCCTGTTGGGTGCGGTCCTACTGGTTGATCCCGATTGTATACCTTCAATTCAGGAAATTTCTCAATAATTTCTTCTCGGAGAGCCTTGGCTGCTTGCACATGTTGTTCATTCCTCTGAAAGTAATAGATGTGCACATCATACGACCTAATTGGAGGAGGAAATGCTGATAAACCATTTGATTGTGCTGCTGCAGACGTCATGCTGTAGAACTTTCGATGCCTCAATCGCAAACTGCATCTAACTTTGCATTGTTAGAAGAAGACCACCTCTACTTCACAACTAACTCTCCCTTTCTCAAGGGCACACCTCCCTGAGAAATCAGTGGAGGACATCTATGGGCAAGATGAGTAAGGCTGCAGGGAAATGTTGCTCAAGTTCAAAGCCCAGGGAAAATCAACTGTAACTTTCTTATCACTTAAGGACTCAAGGACTGCCTGAAAGGCCTTCGCACTCGGGATGCTTGGGCACTCTGGATGTTTGGGCGTTCACACTAAGGAAATCCACATATTTAACCTGTGGGCACGATCGTGACGATAGGGACACAGTTCTGATGCGTTGTAGTAAGTACTAAACTCGTGAACGAGAGGCCTCTTTGCATCCACATGACTGTCAGTGTACCTCTCTTTAAATGAGTGATAGAATCAGGAAGAATGGCAGTTGTCTTTGGCTCTGGATTCTAGGGGTGAATACTCTAGTGAAGGCGATGCTCTCCTGTTGAGAAAAAATGAAAGCCCAGATTGAGTTCCACTATTGGAGCCAGTCTTTCGCGAGGGTACTCGAGTCTATACTCTGCAGAGCCCCGTAAGCCCAGAATTCCTACAAAGCAACATGCAGTGTAATTCAACCCAAAGTTTCCTAACTGATGGTTTCAAGAGATGAAATTCCACCTAAAATTCCTTACCTAATAGTTGAAGAGGACGGTCTTCCAATATGTACGGTACCGAGCGTGCACTGACCACGATTGAGAAGAAAAGATACATGATTTGGCGAACTATATCAGAGTCTCTCTCATGGGTTTCTATAATCACGCTGCATCTTCGCACTGATGCAAAGTTGGTGATTGGAAGAAAAGTTTATTCAAGGCATTTGCAGCAAAGATCTCTGACATAGACAAGCACAATCTTCAACAAACATGCAATTGCAACCTCGGGCATACTCCCCAATTCCGATGACAACGAATCTATACCACACCCAAAGATGCCAGGCTACAAGACACCCTTCAGACCACCTGAAACAACCCCCATATGCCATAAATCTGAACTGGGTGTACAGACAGAGATTCAATCCCAAAGCATCAAAAAGCAGGAAACAGGTTAAGGCTTAGACCTTACCTCTGATCAAAAACCCAATATTGATACGAGGACCTTAACTGCGGCCGTGAGACACCCACAAACCAAGATCTCCTACTTGAAAACTCCAGAGCAAACCAAGCCACAATTCATAACCTGGTGATAGGTCTAGAGCCCCGGTACATGCACCTTGCCTGCTAGCTCATCACACTGCCCCACACCGACGTCATCAAGTCGTTGTCCCTCTCACTATGTACCCCAACTCATTTGGCCAGTTTGGGAAGGTCAGGCAACCCGATCCACAGGGATGTATGAAGTCCTGTACAGCTATATTTACAGGAAACGTGAGGTAGGTGTCTTGCGTGACCTTGAATGGACCCCTATATGTGACCTTACGTGGCTGATGAAGTCCTTAGATGGATGCGTTAATGTCATTGGTTGGTAACCCCCTAAACGACGACGCGACCAGAATCGGGTCGCGTCGCTTTTCATCCACGGTACAGAATCTGCGGATGAAGTCGGATGAAAACGTTTTCTGAAGCAAAAGTGTGCGGGGCTGGGGTGAAGCGTGCGGAGCAATTTACAGCACTGAAAAATAGTAAAACCTCCCCCGCCTGGAATTTTTTGAAGGCCGAATTTTGTGTGGTTTAGGGGTGTCTAGAGTGTTGACCCGCCCACATGGCAGGTACTTGGCGCCAGGCGAGGCGAGAGAAATGAGGGGGGCTGCATGCGGGTCGTGTGGACAGCGGATCCCACCCGGATCTGCCTGCGACACCCGTCGTGGGTGTGGGGAAGGCGACCCTTCAAATCTCGTGGTTTTTTATGACGTGGCCCCCCAAAAGCTTGCCGGAAAGTCTTGCCGGTTTTAGGCCAAATGGCCTGAGTTGGTTTGGACTCAAAAATTGGATAAAAACCACATCCAAGGTTGAAATCTGCTTGTAATCAGAATATTTTTTCCCAGCTTCTACTCACTACTACAATGCAGCTACCAACCGGAGGGAATCTGGTTCCTCCCTAAATTTCATAGCATATGGTGGCATTTCTCCCCACGGTGTATATTGATGTGAAAATCCCCCCTCCCCCCCCCCCATTTTCACATACAAAGCAACCCCTATGGAATCCAGGATTTTTGATCTGGAAATTGGAGACAAACCCAAGAAGGTGCCCAGGAATTTGAATCTCCCCTCAGTTTTCAGATGAAAAATGCAGATGGTCCTCAAAAGTCATGGTCAAACCTGCATTTTCAGAAATTTTGAGTGGGCTTAAAAAATTCACAATAGTAATTTGTTATAATCTACCCATTCCAACGGTGGATCTTCCTGACTTTTTGGGGGTAGATGAATGTGGTAGTTAGGAATGTATTTGTAAGGTTCAAATTTCTGGATGATTCAGGGTAGCAAGATACAGCTCAAACAGGAAGGTATGTCCATTTTTGGGGGTGGCCCACCAAAAGAGGTCTCCTCCTTTAAGGGTTAAGTTCACCAATGGAGAGAATTGCCTATATATAGGATACGTTGGTAACTGGTATTGTACAGTATTTTTGTACTTAATGTATGCTCCATAGGACGGTTAATAACAAAGCTGGTGGTTAATTGTAAACACGATTTGCATGCCTTGATCACTTATCAAAACAAGTGGGTCCCGGTAGTTTATTTTTTCCTCCTTTCTATACTGTCCGTCTTTATTAAATAAAGTTGCCAGGGCCTCTTTCCCCTGTTCTCTTTAAAATAAATTAAATTTAAATTTAAATTTAAAAAAACAAGTTTAGATTGGATTTGGGGAGGATAGTGCTTCATAGTGAGTAATGACCATGACGGCTGCTCCAATTAAACAGAGTGGCTGCTCAATTCAAAATGGACCCGCCTACCATTCAAACTTTAATACCAAGTCTAACAGGCCCACTGGCCACAAATCCACATGTGCAAGAGTCCCATTGTGCAATTCAGGTTGCTACCAGATACCGAGGAGGATATGGCTTACAACAGGATTCAGATTGAGAGCCAACGATTCATCCCCTGAGAGACAAAATTACAATGATAGGCATTCACATGAGGGTAGTCAGAGTGATGAAGATGAGGAAGATGTCAATTCTTTCAGTGGGCCCAACATCCCAAGATCCATGGGCCAGTGTACAGCTCTCAGCTGGGCAGGGTTCTCAAGATGCTAACCTAAGTGAAAGAGTTGAGAATCGATCTACAGTTCAGGAGCGTGTGTCAGTGGACCCGACCTCCAATGACCCCTAAGTTAGCACCTTCCTCACATAAACATCCTGAAACAAAGTTTGAACTTTAATGTAGTTGCATACCTTGCTTTGTTTTTGTAATATGGTTTTTTTAACATAACTTTCATGCATTCTCCTTATGTTGCAAAATCATAGTCTCAACAGTTCAGACTTCTGATTTGGCTGATTTCTTATATTATGCATATATAGGATCTATCTTTAAATTTGATGACTTTGAGAAGTACATGAAAATTTTCCAATGAATGGTTTGTACTCGAGGAGGAAGCCTTACACTGCGCAGATTGACATGTATCTAAGACCTGTCTTTACATTTGATGACTTTGAGAAGTACATGAAAAATTTCGAATGAGTGGTATCGGTATCAGGAAGCCTTACACAACGCAGGTTGACGTGTACACGAAGATGAAGTAGAGTACATACACAGGCATTAGAAGAGCTTCGTTTACCACTCGGCCCACCATGATCTTCGCTTTTGGAGTTCCGAAATGACCAAAGTGTTGTGTTTGCCTGCGATCCCTATAAATTGACTTGTCCCCTATACCCCAAACACAAGAGTGCATGCCTGTCACGCACCTCACTTCGATAAGCTCCCCTTCAAATCATAGTTACTCGCTTTGATGCGCGCGCCTGACTCCCAACCTGGCCGCCCGGGCCAACTTGGAGCTTCGGCTGCTCACCGGGACATAACGGTCCCCCTTCACTTCCCTCTCGACCCTCCACCTATTTGGGACTAGGAGAATTCCCTTTGGTAAATGGCAGTCCGGAACAGTTCCCCACTCTTTGGTCGCTTTCCGGCTCGCTCGCTTACTCACTAGTTTTTGGTCACCAACGGGCTTGCACCGTTCTCGAGGTTACTACTCCCTATATATACTTCTGTAGCTGTCCGCGGGGGTTTCACAACCAGCCATGCCATTTTATGGCGAACCACCACGAAGACCCTCGATTCCCGGTGGTGAGTCGCGGTGAGTCTTGGCCTGCTCACCACGGCCCCTATGGACCGTGATGAGTCCCAAGACTCCCCACGACTCCCACCACGAGGTCTCCGCCCCCATGGTGAGTCCTATGTCACCCCCACTAAGTCCCACTAAGCTACCACCACCCCTTGTGGAGCCACCCCCACCGCAACCCGGTGTGCGGGGCTCCACCTAGTGAGCGCCTCCGCTTCCCTGAGTGCCTTGGGCACTCAAGGGTGCTTCAGCCCCCCATACCTATCGCTGCCACTGCCCCCACCACAGGGGCAGCCCCTCATGTGTCCCGACCCCCTGCCCTCAAGGCAAAGGGCCGCGACACACACCCCTACCAACAGGGAGTCGATGTCCTCATCGACTTGTCCATTTTGTAGAAACGAACATCCAAGTTGTGGCGTCCCACATCAAGGAGTTTGTTTCCGTACCATGGCGTCCCATGGCAAAGAACCAAACCCCACACTTGACTCTACTCTCCACTAGCTAGTTCGGCCGACTTCCTCCAAGTCCCGGCCAAGGGTGGAGCCTCTCCAGCTCCTCCCAGTGCACTCTTCTTAGCCTACTGTAAGGCCAAGGAACGATCCTCCCCGAGGATCGAATCGCCTTACTGCAACAACCTTGCTTGCGATCGCTCATGAGGCCGTTTTTGGCATCACCTTGAGCAAGGGTTCACCTGGAACCCTCTTTGACTAGGAAGATAACCTTGAACCAACCGTGCGCCCCAATCACTACAATTGGGTCCGCCTTGGAATGCTGGCCTGAGGTACGGGAACACGCCGAAGCCGCACTACGACTTCGTCCCGAGGCTACACGATTATAGTACGTGAACGGAAGCACGTAGCTTCCGCGTTAGCCTGCACTACAAGGCAACCCCCTCGGTAGCGCAGTTATAGTACGCGCACGTGCCAGGTGCGCACTAGCACGTGAACTCCCAAAGAAGGCGCAAGTTTCCTCGCCCCTTGGATGGGGGTTACCCGATTTCGGCACTACGCAAACACACGATTAACCCAATTTACCTCTCCCACTTTTATAAGCTAGCATGCATTCTACACACTAGCCAACCATACCATGCATCACCATTCCAAACAATATAGGACGCACAACATTTGGAATCCATTTCATTTATAGCACGTTTTGGTACAATACAAGTTTTTGCAATCGGATTACTAAGCTAGCTAAGCCGGGCTAAGCATGCATTTCCTCCCCCACGCTCCAAGGTTGATGTCCCCATCAACGCTTCTTCCGCTTTTGAGGTCGCCCTTCGAAAGCTGCAACCGCCTCGGATGCGTTTCCCATTTCTGAGGCACGCACCCAAGATGCCTCCACATGATGATAGCCCTTCCATTTGACGAGATACTCAGTTTCTCGGTTCTTGAACCTCCTCGACTTAAGTATTGCCTCCACCTCGTACTCAGGTTCATTTTCATGATCCAACAGCATAGGTGGCGGACGCAACACTTGATGCCGATTCGGCCGCGCTTCATCTTTGAAGTAAGGCTTAAAAAGGGAGACATGGAATACTGGGTGCACCTTGCTGTTTGCCGGTAGCTCCAATTCATACACATCCTCATTCATAACCTTCCGAATGCGAAAAGGTCCCGCATACGGAGGTACAAACTTCGGACTCACTTCCGGAGGTAGTTGGAAATTCTTGATGTTCAACCAGACCTCCATGCCTGCCTCAAACTTCACTTCCCTCCGCTTCCGATTCGCCTGCCTTTAATACCGTTTCCTAGCTTTGGCAATGTTGTACTTTGCGAGCTTCAACAAACGCTCGCGTTCTTCCAGTACCGCCGCTACTGCCGGTTCCTCAACGTCCTTGGCGGCCCAACTTGTCGGCACCAGAGGTGCTTTTCCATAGACCAATACGAAAGGGGAAACTCCCGTTGCGGAGTGTTCTGTGTTATTATAACAGAACTCTGCCGCGTCTAAGTGTTCCACCCAGTCTGTTTGGTCTGCCGACACGTAATTCCGCAAGATCTGCTTCACTACGGAATTCACTCTTTCTGTTTGGCCGTCGGTCGTAGGTTGGAAGGCGGTGCTCATCTTCAGCCTCGTCCCCATCTTCTTCCAAAGTGCTCTCCAGAATTTACTCGTAAACTTTGGATCGCGGTCCGAGACAATATCCCTCGGGACTCCATGATGCTTTAAGACGTGGGCGAAGTAAAGTCGCCCTGTCTCCTGCACCGTTGCCGTCTCCTTGGTGGGGATGAAATGGCCCATTTTACTGAACCTATATACCACCACCATGATTGCATCGAATCCTTTTGACAGCGGCATAGCAGTCATGAAGTCCATCGAGACGCATTCCCAAGTCCCCTCTGGAATCGGCAAGGGTTGTAACAGCCCCGCTTGCTTTTTGTACTCGCTCCGGTTTTGTTGGCATGTGGTGCATGTCTTGACATACTCCTCTGCCTCCTCCCTCAGTTTGGGCCAGAAATACTCTTTCTTCAAGAGTGCCGTAGTGCGCTTGGCTCCGCCGTGGCCCGCAAGCGGGCTATCATGGCATTCTTTCAAGAGGCTATCTCTGATCCCTCCCTTCGGCACGTAGAGACGTTTTTGCTTATACCGGAGCAGTCCATTTTGCAAGTGGAACTGTGATTTAACCCCCATCCTCAAGTCCTGCATCACGGACTTCGCCAGCTCATCCTTCCGGCAAGCCTTCCGGATCTTCCTTTGGAGCGCCGTCTCGCCCTTGTACACCAACAAGAGCTGCTTCTTTCTACTTAAAGCATCGGCCACCACGTTGTCTCGTCCCGGTTTGTACTGGATATCCACGTCGAACACCGCCAAAGTATCTTGCCACCTAAGTTGTTTTGGGGACAACTTGGGCTGCGTGGCAAAATACTTCACCGTGACATTGTCCGTGAACACCTTCACTGGGTTGGAACCAACATAGTGGTGCCAGAGCTCAAGGCAATGCACCACCGCCTTCATCTCTTTTTCGTGCGTCGGCCACCGTCGCTCCACTTCATTCAGTTTCTTACTTTCGTAAGCCACTGGACGTCCATCTTGCATAAGTACACCCCCAATCGCGAAGTCCGATGCATCTGTATGTATCTCGAACGGACGATCGAACTCCGGGATTTTCAAGACTGGAGCTTCCGCCATCCGTTGCTTCAATTCAGCAAAAGCTTGGCCACAAAAGGTGTTCCACGCCCAGACTTTAGATTTACACAGAAGGTCCGACAGCGGCCCCGCAATCTTGGCGAAATTTCTCACATACTTCCGGTAATAGGAGGCGAGTCCTAGGAAGGATCGCACTCCCGGGACCGAAGTCGGAGGCTCCCAGTCCAAGATCGCCCTCACCTTTTTGTCATCCATTTTGATCCCATCCTGTGTAATCACATACCCCAAGAACTCCACTTTCGTGACCCCGAATTCGCACTTTGAAGCTTTGGCGTAAAGCTTCCCTTCCCGCAATTTTTGGAACACCATTTTGAGGTGCTCCAGGTGCTCCTCCTTTGTTTTCGAGTACACCAAGATGTCGTCGATGTACACGATCACAAAGTCATCCAACCACTCCTGGAAAAGGCTGTTCATCAGCGTGCTAAATGTCGCTGGTGCATTGGTGAACCCAAAAGGCATCACCAAGAACTCGTATGAACCATACCTTGTCCTGTACGCGGTCTTCTCCTCATCTCCTTCCGCCACCCGAATTTGGTGATAGCCAGAGCGCAAGTCGATCCGGCTGAAATACTTCGCTCCTGCCAACCAATCGAAGAGATCGTCGATCCTTGGCAAAGGGTACCGGTTTTTTATAGTCACCTTATTCAGAGCCCTGTAATCGACACACATCCGCAGCGTCCCATCCTTCTTGTCTGCAAATAGCACCGGGGCTCCGTAAGGTGACTTACTCGGCCGGATGTACCCCTTTGACATTAGATCCTTGAGCTGAGTCTTCAGCTCGACCAACTCTCTGTGGCTCAACCGGTAGGGCGCCTTGGCAGGCGGTTCCGATCCCGGTATCACCTCAATTTTGTGGTCAACTCTTCTTCGCGGTGGCAAGCCGCTTGGTAAATCCTCCGACATAACATCCTGGTATTTCTCCAAAATCTCCTTGATCCAATCTGGGCTCGGCTCCCCATCGCCTTCTCCTTTCACTTCTCTAATGTAAAGCAAAAATTGGGGCTCGTGTGCCTCCTCCACGGCCCACTCCCTTGCTGATAGAATGTTTATTCGCCCTCCCACGGATTTGGGCGTTTCCGACACTCGTAAGACCTCGCCACCATTCCCACATGGCAGCGTGACTACTCTCTTGCGGCCATCTATGACCGCTCCGGATTTGCTCAAAAAGGTCATCCCCAAAATGAGATCCACTCCATCGATCTCGCAGATGGTGAAGTTCTCACGTCCCTCCCAACTCCCCAGTTGAAGAGGAACATCAAACGCCAACCTTGTCGCCAACTGTGGTTCTCCTTTGGCAGAACGCACCTCAATAGAGGCCCCCACGTCACTTGTCGGGAGTCCCAACTTTCGCGCCGTCGCCGGCGTCATGAAAGAGTGCGACGCTCCTGTGTCCACCAACAACGACACGTTAGTTCCGGATATTATCCCTTCCACGAACAATAACTGACTCTCTTTACGTAGGGCGCCAGTTTCCTGATACAACTCACAAGAATAGTTGCCTACCTTGCAAGTCCTGGCAACCACCGCTTCCACCAAGCGACTGATGGTATCTTCCGACAGCTCCGTGGTTGCCCGAGTCATGTTCAATTGACGAGGTTTTGTGCACTTCTTGGCCATGTGCCCGGGCTCCCCGCAATTGAAACACACTCCATCAAAGGTCGCCTTCTGTCCGCCATAAGCCGCTCCACCCGCTTTTCTTTTCGAAGCACCGGGTGCCGCCTTGACGTGTGAAGGTCCTCCCTTCGATTTCCACGTGCCATTATCGCCGCGTGGCCTATCCCACTTCTTTTCTGGTCGGAAGGAGTCACCTTCCCGCCGGGTCTTCTTGTGGTTCAGCTCCGTACGGCCTTGTCTCTCACCCCTAGGGACATCCGAGAAACATTCAGCCCTCTCAATTGCCTCGTTCAAAGTCTTGGGTGGCTTCTCCTCCAACTTCCGCCTGGCCCATGGGGCCAGTCCCGCCACAAAGTTGAAGACCATTTCTGGTTCTGCCATGTCCGCGACTTCGAGCAACAGCACATTGAAAGCCTGGACATACCCCCGAATGTCATCTGTTTGCTTCAAATTCCTCATCTTGTCCTGGGCAAGCCAGGACGCGTTGAGGGGCACAAACTGTCTCTTCATCAATTCCTTGACCCACTCCAGTTCAAGGTTTCCGGACTTGGACCTCGGTCGTGAAGGCGTTTCTGCCACCATTGTTGAGCATAGCCCCTCAAATAGGTGGGAGCCACTTCCACGCGATCCTCGTCACTCAACTTGGCCGCCCGGAAGTACTGCTCCAGCTCCAAGAGCCAGGCGTTGAGTGCCTTCCGATTTCGGATGCCCTCGAAGGTGTCGGGTTTCTTAGGCTTCACCTTAAACTTTGCCTTAGTGGAAGTGGCATTAGCCGCCTTCAACACGTCTTTCAACGTCCCGCCAAACTGCGCCAACAACCCTTCCCAAAAGGCTGCCGGCATGGGAGGCATCTCTTGGTTTGTCGGAGCTCTCAAGGATTCCTCGGGCTCCGACTCCTCAGATTCCTCCCGCTCTTGAGCGGCCTCATTTTCGGAAACATTCATCGCTTCCTCAAACGGCCGCCTCGGTGACACGTCGCCCCCATCGGGCTCACCAGGATCATCATCTTTTGGGCCGTTCCGCTTTCGCTTCGGCTTGCCCGACCCCATGATGAGGCCAATCCCACGGACGATCGCGTACTGAACTCTAAGCTCTGATACCAAGTGTCGCGCACCTCACTTCGATAAGCTCCCCTTCAAGTCATAGTTACTCGTTTTGATGCGCGCGCCTGACTCCCAACCTGGCCGTCCGGGCCAACTTGGAGCTTCGGCTGCTCACCGGGACATAACGGTCCCCCTTCACTTCCCTCTCGACCCTCCACCTATTTGGGACTAGGAGAATTCCCTTTGGTAAATGGCAGTCCGGAACAGTTCCCCACTCTTTGGTCGCTTTCCGGCTCGCTCGCTTACTCACTAGTTTTTGGTCACCAACGGGCTTGCACCGTTCTCGAGGTTACTACTCCCTATATATACTTTTGTAGCTGTCCGCGGGGGTTTCACAACCAGCCATGCCATTTTATGGCAAACCACCACGAAGACCCTCGATTCCCGGTGGTGAGTCGCGGTGAGTCTTGGCCCGCTCACCACGGCCCCTATGGACCGTGATGAGTCCCAAGACTCCCCACGACTCCCACCACGAGGTCTCCGCCCCCATGGTGAGTCCTATGCCACCCCCACTAAGTCCCACTAAGCTACCACCACCCCTTGTGGAGCCACCCCCACCGCAACCCGGTGTGCGGGGCTCCACCTAGTGAGCGCCTCCGCTTCCCTGAGTGCCTTGGGCACTCAAGGGTGCTTCAACCCCCCATACCTATCGCTGCCGCTGCCCCCACCACAGGGGCAGCCCCTCATGTGTCCCGACCCCCTGCCCTCAAGGCAAAGGGCCGCGACAATGCCCATGCTTTGAGCTGTACCGAGGATTGGCATGATGGGGTTGATTTTGTTTGTCGTTGGAGAACGATCCATGACGGTGTATGCAAGCATTCAGTTTGAATTAGCAGGGGCACCGCTTTGCAATCATCCATGGTTTGAATTTTAACCCGCTCATGTGATATACTACTCTAACATAAGGTTCACCGAATTAAAGCCTGGTGAGAGAGCTGGTGGCACACCAGCAGAAACGCTTGAATCCTTACCCTGCGTAGGTTGACATGTATACTGTTGAAATCGAAGATCCAGTCCGTCATTGACATCTGGACCATGCTAGTCGAATAGTCATAGTCAGCAACTAGGTGGCAGTCCACCGAGCAGTCACAATCACAGATGCCAGTCAGTCACATTTTGAATCTCTAGCTAGTTGGATCTCCCGCACTTAGTAGTACTTGTATTTTTTGGTGGCAGACGATACTTAGTTAGTTTTTATGTATGTTCATAGCGTGGTGTAGTTAAGCTTACAGATGCGTGAGCATCATTGATTTTGATGGATTGCCTTGTAGATTGATAAGCCGCGTACTTCTCAGTGTTTCAATAGTGTTGGATAGCTTCTTTATAACTTACTGGCTACTCTGTAAACAACTATGAGCAAGCAATGAAATCAGTATTTTCAAGAGGTTATGGGCCCACAATCGCTTAATGCTATGTGAGAGGTTTTCTTTCTGTAGAAGTAAGGGTGATAGAAGAAATGGCGTCAGTGAAGACAGATTCTAAGAATGTGACGAATATTGAGAAGTTCACGGGAGATAACTTCCAACTATGGAAGTTACAAATGCAAGTGCTATTCCGAGCAAAGAAGCTTTTACGTGTTGTTGAGGGAATAGAATTGAGAGAAGAAGCTTTGGATCAGGATGAGTGGGATGACAAGGATAACTGTGCTTCTTTGTACATCTGTAGGTCGGTAGACAAGAAGCGCATGCAGCAACTCATTGCATGCAAGACATCAGCAAAGATGTGGAGTCGTCTCATCACCATTCATGAGCAGTGCGCAAGCGAAAATATCCATATGCTACAGCAGAAATTTTTTGAATACAAGATGAGTGATGGTGATGATGTAGCTGAACACATTAGCACCATAGAGTCCATGGCCTGCCAGCTTAACGATCTTGGGGAGGCCACAACAGATCGAGCAGTAATCACCAAGATTATTTGCAGTTTACCTCCTTCATACCGACACATGATCTCAGCGTGGGACAGTGTTCCGAACGATGAGCAGACGATCGAGAAACTTACCGTAAGACTGCTAAAAGAAGAAACCCTGAACAAAGAACGAGGAGCATTTGATGAAGCCAGAGATAAGGCCTTTTTTGTTGGTCGGCCAGGTAATATGAACAACAGCGGAAGCGGTGATGGTAAGCCAAGATTGACGTATGCTGAACGTCAGGAAAAGAGAAGGAGAATCGAGGAATTGAAGAAACGAACTCATTGCAATGGTTGTGGAAGAAGAGGACACTGGGAGCGCGAGTGTCCTGATAAGAAGGCAGCAGAAAGTCAAGCAAATCAAGTGGAGAGTATGTCTCCAGAGGTCAATATTAGCACTGCATACACTGTTCACAGGGCTCAATCTTCTAGAGTTACCATGGCTGAGAGTAATTGTTGGTATGCTGATGGCAGACATGTCATGATCTTCCGGCTGCAGGACATTTCGGCTTCAACAAAACAATGGAATTGATATCCAGGGACTATTGGTGGCCGCAGATGTGGAAACTCGTGAAAGAATTTATAAAATCTTGCGACACGTGCGCTAGAGCGAAGGGACCACGACATCGACCTTACGACCTTCTTGAACCATTACCCATTCCCAATGGTCTATGGTCGTCCGTATCTATGGACTTTATTACGGACCTTCCAATTTCCAAGACCACCGATTCAATCCTTGTTATTGTAGATCGTTTTACAAAAATGGTACATTTCATTCCATGTAATAAGACGGTTACCGGCGAGGAAACTGCAAGACTCTTCCTTAATAATATCTACCGCATTCATGGACTCCTGAAGGACATCGTATCTGATCGAGAACCACAGTTCATATCAAATTTCTAGAGGGGATTATTTCACATATTGGATACTAAGATCAATCTCTCTACAGCTAATCATCCACAGACTGATGGTCAAACCGAACGCGTAAACCAGATTTTGGAGCAGTATCTTCGCTGTACGATAAATTATCACCAAGATAATTGGACGGACCTTCTGTCATTGGCTGAGTTTGCCTACAACAACACTATTTATTCTTCGACCAAGCAAACTCCATTTTCTCATCATCCTCGAGCAAACCTTTTTCATATGAAGACTGTTGGAAATCATGTTGCAGAAAGCCTTGCTACTCATCTTGCTACGATTCACAAGGAGCTTACATTCCACCTCGCAGAAGTTCAAAAATAATACAAGGAGTATGCAGATCAACATCGCCAACTCCAACCCCAGTTCAAGGTCAGAGATCGTGTGTGGCTTCTTCGACGGGACATACAAACCTCGCGACCATCAAGGAAGTTGGATTATCAACGCCTGGGACCATTCAAAATTATTCGACAAATAAATCCGGTCAGGTTTCGACTTGAACTCCCACGAAGTATGCGCATCCATCCAATCTTTCATGTTTCATTATTAAAGTTGTATCATCCATCGAATATTCTAGGGAGAGTCTCCATACCACCTCCACCAATCGAAGTCAATCAGGAAATCGAGTATAAAGTCGACGAAGTCCTAGACTCTCGCATCAAGTATAAACGTCTTGAGTATTTCGTACATTGGAAAGGCTACGACATCAGCGAACGAACGTGAGAACCTTCATCCAACCTTGCCAATGCATCTGACAAAGTCCAAGAGTTTCATCAACGATATCCAGCTAAGCCCTGAGCTACACGTCAATAAGACGTCACAACGATGATGTCAGTCAAGTTAGCTTCAAGGTGAAGACTCCACATTCAGTATATCTGATATACACTAAGGATGGAGGTTCTCCAACTCTAAGCAAGTCCAAGATTTTACCGCTCCTCGAGGAACTCGGCGCTAGAGGAGGGGATGATGTCATGGACATAGCCCAGAGGAACTTACCAGGAGTAAATATCAGAAGTTACCAAGTTACCATGTTACCATGTTATCAAAAGTTACCATGACTTACCGTAATTGACCATGATCTACCATGATTTACCATTACTTACCAAGTTACTGGGAGTTTACCAAATTACCAAGAGTAACTTGGGAAACTACTCATGAAGCTTCATTTGGAGGAAACTTCTCCATCAAGATACCTCATTTGTTTAAGGAAGCTTCTCCATCAAGAAACCTTTGTTTAATCTTGGAAACTTCTCCAGCAAGAAACCTCCGTAGGGGAAGCTTCTTAGTAACCAGTATATATAGGAGGCGAGACTGGACACTCTTCAGTCTCGCCAACACCAGTTCAAGCTACTCTTGTTCCCAGTTCCAGTACTCCAGTCCAGTTCCCAGTACTCTAGCCCAGTTTCCAATATCTGGTACTCCAGTCTAGTTTCCAGCATTTCCAGTATTCAAGTCGTGTTCCAATATCTTGTACTCTTGTTCATTGTTATAAAGATCGTCTTGATTCCTATTTACTCATCATGCATTCGGCCACGCCGGCCTTGACTTCTTGTCTAGTCTTGTACCTCTAGTCTGATCTCTGGTTTGTGTACTTCAGTCATGTTCTCGTCCTTGACACATTTGATGAAGTGCTTAGGCAACCTTTGTTTGGTAACTATAACCGTGACTCTGAAGCTCTCATACATGGCTCTGATCACTGAGCGTTTGGGAAAAAACAGAATTGTCACATCTCCTGCATTTTGGGATGAAGACTCGGGATCCCTCCATTCCCCAGAAGCGATCTCTGAAAGGCTCTCCGCTAGGAAGGTTGCATTGGGTTGGGATACAGTTCTTGGGAATTTGCCCTTATGTTCGACTCAGCTACTTTCTCAGCATCACCATGAAAAGGTTCCTGGTTGGTTGGGTTATAAAATTAATGCCCAACTGTGGACTTTCTATGCCAAATCCTGGATGATAACTAGCTTCAGGGAACCAGTTACAAGGTGCTTCGGGATGGTATCCTTTCAGCCCCTCGGTTGATGCTTCTCGCTGCCAGTGTTAAGTGCTACCAGATAAGGGTATCATGTTTGATCTCTGGTAAGATGAATCCTGCGCCACCTGCTGAGTTGCGGACTACACCAGCTCCTTTGTCTGGTTCTTATCTGCCCCACTGAAGCTTTTAAAGTTTGATCCAGGAGAGTGGATCTGGATGAATAAAAACCACGACCATTTCTTTTCTTATTCTGTAAGATTGGGGTATAATCTCCTTACGCCAAAGAAGACCTTCGAACAGAAATGGAGTGGTAAATGGGCACAGTCGGCCGATCTTACTTCTTCGTGGCAAGCTGTTTCGGCAAATACATGGAAGAAGCACAGATCTACCACAGTTGTTGCCTTCCTATTTTCCCCTCGGCATGTGCTTCTTGCAACTCGAGCTCTCATGAGGATATAGAGCACTGTTTGGTGCAGTGTCCCTTTGCAGATGCTGTGTGGAAGAAAGCCTTCTCTCTACTCCCATTGGAACCACAATCTGACTTACTCTACCATCTCCTTGCTTCTCAACATCAGGAATGGTAGCATTTTCTGTTATTGTCCTATTTGGGAATCTTTAAGATGGATGTCCTATGGCATATTTGGAAGATGAGGTGTGCAGTCGTCTTTCAAAATGCTAGTCCATGTTTACAGAAGGTCCTGTATTCGGCTCACACAGATCTTGTGTCTGAGGCTCGCAAATGTTGGCTGGTAACTGTGACAGCTCTTTAAGTGCAAGCCAGCTGCTTGCAGCCTTCGACAATTCTTGGGGAAAAGGGAACGTTTTCTCCATGAGAATTTTGGACTCATGAGTCGAATGGAAGGACTCCATCCCTGCCTGCTGGCAGTTCTACGAGCACTAGATGATCTCCCTTAGATGCTGAGGAGACTGAGGTGAATTGGCGCCATATGCGTAGCTTTAGGAAGGTTAACAGCTTTCCTTTGATGTTCCAAAGTGCAAAAGGGGTAGTATGTAGCATTCATTGGCTCCCCTTTGCTTCTTACTTCTCTTAAATTATCCCATGTTTGCTTCTGCTGATCCTGAGTGGTCTCGTTCCTCTGCCTTCATGCTTATTGTAAGGTTATTTTTTCCTTACCTTTTAATAAAGTTTCCAGGGCTACTATCACCTGTTCTCTAAAAATAATCAAAATCAAAATAAAATGAAATAAAAAATAAGTTATATCTTAGCTGAAAACTAACTTGTGAAACTGTGCTAATGAAAATGTGGGTCTGTATCTTGTTTGTTTCGGCACCCACTGAAGTAAGTGTGCAGGTTATCCATTACATTGCCCATAAACCTTCTCATTGTTTGATAATTGGGACTTGAATGCGGGCACGTGTGGTTGTGGCGGGGCCTGCGGGTGGCACATGGGGTGGGGCGACCCCTACCCGGCGGGGTCAGTCTGCTGGGGTGAGTCACCTCGGGGCGTGCGCGCAGGGGAAGGGAGAGGGGGAGCGAGTTTGATGGGCCCACAAAACACCTGAAAAATGTACATAAATAATTAATTATTTCAAGGGTTTGCAGAAAGTAGCGGCTATCGTGATGGTAAAGAGCAACTTGTGACGAACGTGAGGTCTGTTGTCCAAATCCTGGCAGATGGAATTGTGGCGGTAATGTGTGTTAATTATAAATATATATTTTGCTTGAGGAGGGTCTGAAGGTTGGAGTTAGGCGCTTGCCAGTTCGAGTCCGTTGTTGGTCAGTCCGCTCGTCAATCGCCAGTCTGATGGTGAGTCCGCTCACCAATCGCCAGTCTGCTGGTCAGTCCGCTCGCCAGTTGGAGTCAGTCTGTTGAGGGTTTGGCCAGTCTGCTAGAAGGTCCGCCGCCGTTAAAGAACTATGACTTAGAAAAAATTCAGAATCTAGACCCGGTGAAAAGGGGTGGGTTCATGAGCTCACCCCATGGGCCGTACTGGCGGGGCCCATAGGTGCATTCAAGTCCCAATTATTAAAAAATGAGAGGCGCCCATAAATCAAGCAAGTAAAGCTCACGGTACCTCCTCAGCTGTGGCATCAAATAGAGCAACAGAGGAGTTGCACTATTTGATTCCGCTTCTGCGCTGGCATCTTTCCTCAAGGTCCTCGGTGTGCACAATCCCTCTTTGAACTCAACTTTTCTAGGCTTGATTTCAGTTATAGTGGATAATACCACCACATGCTTTGAACCCGAGTAGTTGTAGACAGTTGTGGATGGAGA
Organism: Takakia lepidozioides; assembly: GCA_030704615.1. NCBI lineage: Eukaryota > Viridiplantae > Streptophyta > Takakiopsida > Takakiales > Takakiaceae > Takakia > Takakia lepidozioides. Next base: position 18,499,380 of record CM060731.1, on the reverse strand, counting down.
GTTCGTGATACTAGGCTTTCCCGTGCCTACGTTGGCAGCGCCTTGTGGACTGCAACCAGCACTGGACATGAAATGTGTCTGCAACACGACCAGCTTCTCGTCCATCCCTTGATACTGTTGAAGAGCAACCAAGAAAGGAGGAATCACAAGAGCGGCGCATCCAGCATGCACTCTGCCATCTCCCTCCCTGACTTCCCGCACATGGAAGGGTTTTTCAAGCATTTTTAGGGTTTCTATGTATAGACCACAAAATACAAAGCAGGGCTGGAAATAGTAAAAGGGAAGTGGATGGCGAGCAAAGAATTACGATCGAGTATCAGAGGCTCAAGGCCGAGGCTCTCTTTCCATTCGTAAAGAATTTCAGAAAAATCCTTTCTTACGGAATGTAAGCTCACTTCTTTTTTGGGGAAATTCTTAACGCAGGGAAGGAACACGCGCGGTGCTTCACTGGTTCATACCTTACCCTACACGTCTCTTGTCCCAAGCTCCCTGTTAGGATCACAAGAACACATTAGAGGTTTTGTGGCTGAGCAATATGGAGGTGGAGATTTGGAGCAGGCTCCCTCTTGAGTTAGTGATGGTAGTGTTGGCCTGGTTGCCGTATCGAAGTCTTGCCCACTTTAAGTCGGTTTGCAAGTTGTGGAACTCCCTCCCATCGGGGGTTGCTATTCCATGAGCTCATGAGCCCATGAGCGGGCATGCATGAGCCATGAGCCGCCAAGTAACACACTACGAATAACGGCAGGTTTTTTTCAGGAAATAAACCATAAAATAATCGAAAGTGGTATTTTTTTAATACTTTGTGAAGATCAAAATTTGCTTTTCGAAGATTTCCGCGCTCATGCTCAAAACACTCCGCTCATGAATAACAGTATCCGCTCATGACCGAGAGCCCAAGCTCATGTACCGCCAGCCCAGATCATGGAAAAACTGCATACTGGCCAATAACGGCGCCGCAATTACCCCACAGGAAGGGGCGCCCGCGGAATTACAATCGATTTTTCCAGACTCCCAACACGCAATGTGGGCCTGTAACCGTGGATTGTACTTTTCTAGAACTGTAGGCTGGCTGGGGATAACGGCGCCGAAATTGGGCACCGGAAAACCAATAGGCGGCTGAAGGCTCCGGAGTGAAGGCAATAAAGGCGCCGAAATAGAGGACTCGGGGTCCTGCCAGACGCGCAATGTGGACCTGTTTCGTGGATAGTACTTTTCGAGGATTTCACGATTCTCCAGGACTTCGAAATAGGTGATGTTCCTTGCTAACGGCACAGAAATTGGGCACCCATGTCCAAAATGTGTCGGTTGATTTGACCGCAGTGAAGCATCAAAGGCGCCAAAATGTAGGACGGTTGACCCCGAAATGGGGCCTGAGACTGGCAATTGCAAACTATGCTGAATCTTGTGGTGTATATGTGCAATAAATGTACCGACATGTGGAGAAATTTTGAGTTTTGCCCCATACCACGTTGGTGGTGGAGCAATGATATCCAATTCTGCCGGCCTCGGTCTCATTCTGCTCTGCTTGTTGCTCCATTGCACATATCATCTCTCATCTGTACGGTTTGCAATTGAGCATAACAATTTTTGGGACGTGTGGTCTGTGTATGGGAATGGTCTTTGTGGACAAGGTGCAGTATGTGAATGCAGTAATCATTAATACTAGGCGCCATGGACATTGGAACAAGACACCTGTAATCCATTAAAGGCACTGCATGTGGCAAACATAGCCATATCATTGGAAGCAAAAGTGAGTTCAGGGATAAATATGCCACAATGGGCCCATGCATCTCCAAAAAATGAACGCTCCGCACTGATCCATTATTAAACAAAACCAGAATTGAAGGCATGCTTATTGGAAAGAGACTACAAGGGGACACTTCTCCTATTACGGCACCGTAATAGGGGAGGCGATGGAAACGCAACGGCACAAATGTAAAGTTTTTTGCCAACAGACATGCATGTTGCGGGATAAATGTCTCAAAATTGGGTTACAATATGAAGTCCAGAAGTTTCAGAAAGATCAAAGCACCGGAATAGGCCTGAATGGGCCTTTGCATCTCTAAGAAATGTATGCTTTGCACTGATCCATTAACAAGCAATTGCAGAATTAGAGGCATGCTTATTGGAAACAGAACTAAAGGAGACACTTCCCATATTACGACACCGTAAGAGGGTAGGCGATGGAAACACAACGGGACCAAATCTAGAGTTGTTGCTAATAGACATGCATGCTATGGGATGAAGATCTCAATATGAAGTGCAGAAGTTTCAGAGGAATAAAGGCACCAAAATAGGCCAAAATTGGCCCCTGCATCTCCAAAAAATGAAAGTTTTACACTGATCCATTAGTAGACAAAACCATAATTCAAAGATACAGGCTGGAAGGGGACACTTATCCTATTACGACACCGTAATAGGGCAGTCCATGGAAACACGACGGCACCAAAATGTATAGTTCTTGCCAAAAGACTTGCGTGTAGTGGGATGAAGGTCACAATATGAGGTCCACAAGTTTCGAAGGGATAAAGGCGCCGCAATATCAACACTGAAAGGGTATATGTGATGTAACACACTTTACAGATTCTGAATTGCGATCGCCCAATGTCAACCTTCTCCCTATATCCTGGCTGAGGAGCTCGTGGAGCTCGTTGAAGCTCAATGTTGGAGCATGGATGAAGTCATCCACTGTAGGAATGCACTTCATGCGCTTCAGATATTTGTAGTACAAGTGTTTTCAGGGGAAGAGTTTACAGGTGTTTGCAGATACATCTTTCTCCACGACTGGCCTGCCGTATTGGGTAACGATCTGAAATGCAGCTCAGGCTCGTCCTCGTGACGCAGTGCATTGTCCGGCAGTGATTCCACCGACTGTGACGGAGAGGGAGTGGGAGTCCTGCTTGCACCTAATGTCCTAAGCAACATCGTTGGGCCCCGAGGTTGAGTGCGGATGTCCATATCTGATCTCCATGAATCCCCGTCGCCTCCTGGGAGGTCGTCAATTATTCTCTTCACCGGCCAATTGTGGACATCACCCTCGAGACAGTCCCCCCGATGGTGTAAGGGTGTCGATCTTATAGCTTCTCGCAATGCTGCAGTCCATTTCCCAGCTTCCAGCAGTTCCTTCATATCCCTCTCGCCCAACTTCTTCCTTGTGTCGTAATAGAGATTAACAATCCCGACATGACAATATGAAACCCTCGGGATGGATGAATTACGACGACGCAAAAGGGATGAACAGGCACAAAAGCAGACGAGAAAAAGATGTCACACCCCTATTATAGCGCCGTAATAGGGATGAACGGGATGACAATCAAATGAGAATGGCATGATCTGGAGGAATTTAAGGCGTCGTAATAGGGATGAACAATCCCAATATGACAGTTCGAAACCCTCGGGATGGATGAATTACGACGCCGCAATAGGGATGAACAGACACGAAAGCGGACGAGAAAGGGATATCACACCGCTATGACGACGTCGTAATAGGGGTGAACGAGATGACAATCAATTGAGAATGTCATCATCTAGATGAATTCCTAGATTAACACACTTTGAACGTAGCTGATTTCGAACACCCCATCCCGGCGACGGATGAATTTCGGCGCCGAAATAGGGATGAACATACCCGTGAGCAAAAAGAAATTTCAGCCCACGGATGAATTTCGGTGCCGAAACAGGGATGAACTTACCCGTGAACAAAAAAAGAATTTCCACCGACGGATGAATTTCAGCGCCGAAATAGGGATGAACTTATCCGTGAGAAAAAAACAATTTCCACCCATGGATGAATTTCGGCGCCGAAATAAGGATGAACGAACCCGTGAGCAAAAATGAATTTAAAGCCATGGATGAATTTCGACGCGGAAATAGGGATGAAGATACGCGTGAGTAACAAGTTATTTCGACCCACAGATGATTTTCGGCGCCAAAATAGGGATGAACATACCCTATATCAAGAAGGAATTTAAACCCACGGATGAGTTACGGCGCCGAAATAGGGATGAACGTACCCGTGAGCAGATGGATGAATCATAATGTCGCAAAAGGGTTGAACAGGCAAGAATGCGGACGACAAGGGGACGGAACCATTAGATTGCGGCGCCGTAATAGGGACGATCGAGCCCATCACGTCGAAAAAAAAACCCATACACACACTCAGAACCTCCTTCATGGATGAATTTCGGCGCCGAAATAGTGATGAACATACCCGTGAGCAAAAAATTATTTCGACCCATGGATGAATTTCGGCGCCGAAATAGGCCAATCCTGAGGAACCAACACCAGGGGCTAAAAAAAAAAAAAAAAAAAAAAAACCCGGTTACGGATGAATTTTGGCGCCGAAATAGTGATGAACATACCCGTGAGCAAAAAATTATTTCGGACCACGGATGATTTCGGCGCCGAAATAGGGATGAACATACCCGCGAGCAAAACATTATTTTGACCCACGGATGAATTTCGGTGCCGAAATAGGGATGAACATACCTGCGAGCAAAACGTTATCTCGACCCATGGATGAATTTCGACGCCGAAATAGGGAAGAACGTACCCGTGAGCAAAAAATTATTTCGACCTACGGATGAATTTCCGCGCCGTAGGGATGAACGTACCCGTAATCAAAATGAATTTAAGCCCACGGATGAATTTTGGCGCCGAAATAGGGATGAACCTACCCGTAATGAAAAAAGAGTCGGCCCATCCGCAGAACAAGATAACCCGGCACTGTTGAAATACGGCGCCGTAATAGAGTTGAATGGGCCCATCTGTAGAACAGAATAGTCCGGCACAAATGAATTAATATGCCATATTATGGATGAACATGCCAATCCCCATAGTGGGATAACCCGACACTGATGAGTTGCGGCGCCGTAATAGGGATAAACGGGCCCATCCCGAGGAACGGAAAGCATTCCTGGCCTGGATGAGTTCCACTATTGGATGAACTTCAGCGCCATAATTTAGATGAATGGGTCTATCTTGAAGACGATAAAGAGCGCTTTGGATGATATGCGGTGTCTTTTTGGATGAATTGTGGTGCCGCAATAGGAATAAACGGTCCCAGCCTGACGCCGGTCGGCCCCTCTACTGATGAATTACGACACCGCAATATGAATGAACTGACCTAGGTGGTGGAAGAACAATGACACTGTTATAGGGATGATAAGTGACATTGCTATTTGATGACAAATTTTATACATGGAAATGACGTTTTTTCTACAAATTTGCATTTTTGTAATGGTTGTAAAGACATGAAGTACTCGTGCCGCTACAGTCGCTATTGCGGCGCCGAAATTGCGTACGGCAGTCAGTGAATATTGACCGTTGGGTTTCACGTCGAGGTGTCCGTACCTAAGTACTTGCAGATTTAGGCTAAGAAATCTAAGTTCGGTAGCATACAATGGCGCCGTAATTGTAATATATCCTGGTTTCATTTGGAATTGGATGACTTATAGACCTGGCCCAGAGTCCTCGCAAGTCTTCATAATGAAATATAGGTACGAGAATTGGCCGATGAGGTTGTCATCCGAATACTTTCCAACGAATCCTCAGACGGAGGATTAACGTCGCCCTCACTATGACTTGTTCATGATAGACCTTCTGTCTCCGTAGCAGCCACTTTTAATATCGGACCCATCCAATTGGGTTCAATGTCATCATTTCTTCTCTGCATACGGGCCGGATTGCGTTGTCATTATTGGAATGTGTGTATTCTGTGACAGGGTGACAGAGAAGCGTAAAAACGCACATGGCACATATGTTGTGTTAAGAAGTGGGACTTGCACCTTTGAAGGACTTTAAAATAGCCATCAATCCGAAGTTGTTAAGGAAGTCAGAGGTGAAAGCAGGCCGCACCTAGTACGCTGGCTTACCTTGGACACCATGGTCGAATACATCTATTTGGTGAGATTCAGCCCTCTTTCCGGTTAGTCCCCTTGCATGTTATTGTCTTTCAACCACCTGGATCTCTAACCAATTGCTTGCATTTGCACTGCAGAGCTGCATAAAAGACAACTTGGTCTACACAAAACGAAAATCATTGAGAGTGAGATCCCTAATAAGACCCAGGCCCTCGTCCGGGATGCCATCGTCCTTGCAGGCAGCGGTCACGGACCAAGTACAAATCCAAAGTTGTCAAGTCTATAGTGATCCCTGACCCAAGCCTTTAAGAGACAATATTGTCAGAGATAGCAAAGCACTACTCAAAAGCCATCAAACCAGAGATGTGGAAAAACTACATCATATCACCACCGCATGTGTGGACCCGGCCGAGAAGGTATGCAAATGTCTGCTACTATTTTACTGTCTCATTAAAATTCTCTGTCAGCTATCAAAATTGCTCTCTAACATATGTTACAAGATGAGTGCGGAAGCCTTAAAAGTGTGGACGGAAAGAAGTGTTGCACCCATCCTGAAGAAGAGGTGGACTTGTATCAACAGCATAGACCATCTAACCTGCGATGGCCAGAAAGTAAGCTCTAGAGTTATCCAGTGTAAATTGCGGCATCCTTATTCTAATTGTGGGGAATCTTATGTCAAGATAACGACCTTGTTTTTGTGCAGCCTCTTCTATTTGACACATTCATCAAGAAGAATTCAGTTTTGAATTCTGGGGAGACGGTTGTATGGTTGACTCCACAGTGGACCCTATAGAGTATGACATTCTCTTCAACCATGTCTCACCACGCAATATTCCATGGGACATGGGGGGGAGGGCTTGGAGGCATGGGAGGACAAGAAGTCCCACTTTCATTCAAATGCTGATGGAAACATGTTCAAGCATAGAAGGCAGGGTGTTGGACATTGCAACCAACACAAATAGGAGATTCTTGTAATTGCGGTTATAGTCCATTATCTTCTGTAGATATTCATGGATTTACTATGGCTACTCACGATTACCATTGACATATTTGTTCTTGATCACTAGACTCATGGATAGGTGCTTCAATGTACTGGGCCGGGTGCAAGTCTAGTCGGCATGTCTTTGCATTTGAAGGAAAAACAACTTTCTACGACTCCCATATAGTGGGCCTGCAGCAGTTGCCAACAGAGGAGGATGATGAGGACGATGAGGACTGGCAAGAAAGGACCTTCTGGCAAAGAATGAAATTTGTATTTCAGTCTTTGTTTCATCAACCATCTCCTCATTGGACGAGTCTGCAAGGCTGTAACATGGCAGTACGTAAATATTGCCATATGTCAACAAACGTTTAGGGTTTATAATGGTCAAACATGGATGTCGCTATAATTGAACCCAACACACTTACAATGGTGCAACTCACTCAAATACATGCATTGGGGGGAAACGGTTTCTCCCGTACTTGAGCCTCCTCAACTTCGGTCTCCTCCTCCCCTTCTTATTTCTTCTCCCATTGTATGCAAACACGGCTGCTAGAGATCCATTAGGAGGGCGGAGAGGCCTAATCGGGCAGAGCAGTTACTGGCTGCAAGAAATGAGAGAATACAATTGAGGGAGGCCCAATACAGGAATTGTCAAGGCCAAAGTACTCAAGTTTATCGCTCTGTCCGCGTCTGAAAGTGACGGCGATGAGGAGGACACTTTGCAAGCTTAGGTGGAGAGTGAATGGCAATTTCCTAGCCTCTCTTTAGTCAGTGTGGGATTTATTTAGTCTAAAAAAAAAGCCAATTCAACTGTATTATGTGATGGGACCTCTTATCTTCGACAGAAAAATGACACAACAATAGGCTAGTGTAAGGTGTTGGGAGCAACAAGACCTTTACAAATGATATAACAGTGTTGCAATAAGCCAATGTCAAACTTTACTTTATAATTTTGGGTGACCACAAACAAAAAAATGTCGCAGCAATAGGCCGGTCTCAGGTCATCACTACCAAGAAATTTTTTGAGAAGCACGAAGCTGGCATTACGGCACCGTGATTAACCCGTCTCCTGCCATTTTCAATTCTTTTTCCAAACCCTAAATGTGAATAACGGCGCCGCAATAGGCCTAGCCGCGTCCCCGGAGTTCAGAAATAGTGCCTATTACCGTGGATATATGCCCTATTACCGTCAATAACGGCAGATAATTTCTAATTCCGTGGATGCACGCTCATGGGCTCATGAAATAGTAAACCTCCCTCCCATCTACTGCTTGTTTCCAACAACTCTGTCAGCACGTCCCTCTTCACCAAGACTCCTATCTCTGGTTTTCAGGAGATGTTCTTACGTTGTATGCGCCCACAACTCGACGGTGGCATAGGATGGGCCTCCAACCCCCACTCCCCGAGGATAATTTACTAAACAGAGTTTGTGCTGCAGATGGAGGCTTATTTTGCATAACGGAGGAGGTCGACGATGACATATCATGCAGTGTGTGCAATCCTCTGTTGAACACTTCTAGACAATTGCCTGCCCGGCCTCACGACAATTCAAAATATTCCGAAGTGCAAAGAGTACATTGATTGTGGATAGATGCAGCAACACCTACAAGGTCCTTGTGATGGCATTCATTGACGACGGAGGAGGTTGGAGAACAGACATCTACGACTCAACTTGCGAGTGTTGGACCGAAACTGGAAAGATATCCTCATTAACCGATCTTCCGTTTTGTATAGCAAGTGTGATATGTGGCACAGTGGCCCTACTCTCTTTGCTCTATTTTATAGAGCAGACTACATTGTGATGGCTTGTGACATTGGCACGGGTGTGTGGACTAAAGTTGCTGTACAAATGGGTAGAGGTTGGTGTCGACTTGGAGAGAGTGAGGGGTGCCTGTTGCTGGTTGGGCCGCCTCGTGATCAAATTCACATCTCACCAACATTTTGTGTGTGGGAGCTTAAAGTTTCCACAACGAGGGCAGAGTGGCTGGAGATTGCAAGGACTGATGAGATTGCAAGAACTAGGCTGGGGTACATGGAATTTCAAATGGTGAGCCATGACAATCTCTTATTCATGTGGAGCTTACCCTATGGAAGTAGTTGTGATATATGACATGAAGCAACACACATGGACATCCACTGGATTTCCACTTGAATTACGAATGAGGGCCCGGCTAGACCTTCACCTTAATGGTTTGGTTGGCGGTCTTAGTTTAGGTGCAAAAATCTAGACAAGCTTTTGTATTGTTTTGGAACATGGTCCAATTCCATCAGAGTGCAAGAAACCGGGAGACATGTATGGCTTCTTTTTCCCTTTCCTTGTTGGGCTGCCATGAGCCATGTGCTTGGTGCATGTGTTTACTTTGAAAGTGATTAGTTTTTCAAAAGTCGTGGTGGGGCAAGATTTGAATATGCAGCCTGCATATTGATGTGATGAAGGTGGTTGTCCCTTATGTGCTCATAACTCTTGAAAGTCTCCTAACTAGTACCCAACATTAGCATGCTAGCATCATTGCACACTATGAAACTACATCTTGTTTAGTCATTTTGTCCAACACTTACTTCCACACAGTCTTATTTACTAAGGAGCTTTGAACCATGGAGATACCATATGTAGTACCCTTGCCATCTCTACTGAAGGAAGGACAAACGACATGTGGAACAACAACAAAAATGCTTGAATGCACGATAAATTCAGTGGAGCCATAACGATGAAGTTGGTTTCCTCTTAGCCCATGTGTGTGCTTGTATCTGAAAGGAAACTACATCAAACCACCGTGCTTTAGGTCAGCTTATTGAACACAACGAAACGTTAGATGAAGTTGGTTTTCTATGATCAGCATGGAGCTTGGGTACACAAATCTGAGAACCTGTGGCTGCTGCTCGTCGCCTGTCAGGAGCGGGAGGGCATTCATGCAGGTCCACTTCCTCTTCACAAAACGAAACGGCGCATTGCTCGCTATCCGTCAAAGGTCCATCTCTGTCTTGCCGTCACCCTTGCAGAAAATGAGGAGTCGCCCCACATCATCCGTGATTGCATTTGCCAACGATATGGCAGAGCTGATGTGAGAAAGCTTCCGAACATTCCAATCTGGCACAACACCCTCTGCTCCACAATTATGCACCATATGCCCATCTGGGATATCCACAATGACGAGGTCAGCGTCTTCCTTCATGTAGGGTTCGGATACCCCCCCACGCACAGGCTCCCTCCTCTACTTGTGGCGCTCAATGAAGGCATCTACCATTGCCCTCTCCGGTGGCCACCTCTTCGTGGTGGATTCGGTTGCCAACCGCTGCTCAACAAGTGCGAAGCTGTCACAGTGGATGCATTTCACCTCACAAGTCGGCACAGACTTTTGCAGTGGACGCGCCTCAAACAAGGATTGCTTTATGGCTATGGGCAATGCCGTTGACTTAGGTACTCTGGTAGTAGCCCCCGGAAAAATCAGACTTCGGCTGGGCCACGGCGTGCGTTTGCTAGGTCCATTCCACCCAGATGCTCGGTGATCCCCGTTCTGCTATGTTGTTGAACCTGTTCGCCTTCCACCACCTGCACGTCCTCTGTCTCATCCGCCCCTTCCTGGCTTTTCTCCATCTGGGCTTTGTCTTGTTTGGCTGGAGATGACTGCTCGCCGACTCTCTGAGCCTTCTTCGGCTTCTGCTTCCTGGTGTGGCCCTTTTTTGATGCTGCCTCCGCCGCAAGGGCCTCCGTGGTGTGCTCAAGATGAGCGACAGCGGCATTGTGGGCTTCTGTTAACCGCTGGTTTATGACTTAGACAAAACATGATATTAACACTACTGCCCATTTCCTAAGACATGCAACAGAGGTTATCCGACGGTATGCTTTCAGAAACGATTACGAAGTAATCGTTTTAAGGATAACTAAACCATGAACGTCGGAGGAAGCCATACCCTTGCAGACTGCTTAATCCTATTGATTAAGACCAATCTACAGTCTCTTAAGCATAAAAGATCTTAGTTTTCAGCACAATCGTTTCCCTATTAGATATGCCTCCCTGCAATTCCGAGAACAACCCACAAAGCCAAAAAATTTCAGCAAAGTGAATGACAGATACCTTCTCTTGCCTCAACAACTAGTCATGCACTCAAGCCGCTGGAGTAGACACCCCCATGATGGAGGTGCATGCTTTCCATGAAAAGGCTTACATAAGTGTTTGCATGTTACTTCAACACTACAAGGGATCAAAGACGAATGCCAGAATTTCGCTTCTCTATAATTCCTATATTACGTTAAGCGCTCGTGGGCCACGGAACACCTATAATCCCTGTGTATATATTCTTTTTTCTCTTGGTATATCTTGAAAATACTGATTTCAATGCTTGCTCATAGCTATTTACAGAGTAGCCAGTAAGTTATGAAGAAGCTATCCAACACTATTGAAACACTTAGAAGTACGCGGCTTATCAATCTACAAGGCAATCCATCAAAATCAATGATGCTCACGCATCTGTAAGCTTAACTACACCACGCTATGAACATACATAAAAACTAACTAAGTATCGTCTGCCACCAAAAAATACAAGTACTATTAAGTGCGGGAGATCCAACTAGCTAGAGATTCAAAATGTGGCTGACTAGCATCTGTGATTGTGACTGCTCGGTGGACTGCCACCTAGTTGTTGACTATGACTATTTGACCAGCATGGTCCAGATGTCAATGACGGACTGGATCTTCGATTTCAACACTCCCACTCAGTCCGACATTGTATGCATGCTTCAAAGATCGCTTGCACAGAGATTGCTTGCTGTGGAATGCAACCCAAGCATGGAGCGAAAACGAAGGAACTTGTCTGGACCAAGAGCCTTCGTAAAAATATCGGCAATCTGATCGTTCGTGTGAACATACTGAATATCAATTTCTCCCTTCGCCTGGTTCTTGCGAATGACATGGTACTGAACGTCTATGTGCTTTGTTCGACGATGGTACTCTGGATTGTGAACCAGTCTGATGCAACTCTGGTTATCGCTGTGAAGTGGGGTGGGTGTCTTCTGTGAATGTCCAATGGAGTCCATGAGTCTCCGTAACCAAATAATCTCCCTCGTAGCCATGTGAGCCGCAACGTACTCCGATTCAGTTGTCGATCCAACAGTACACGCTTGTTTCCGACTGCTCCAAACAATTGCTCCTTGGTTCAACATAATGACACATCCGGATCTGGATTTTCTATCATCTATGTCACCAGCATAATTTGCTTCGCAAAATCCTGTGAGCAGATTTGTGTCTTGCTTCCCATTGTAGGTCAGAACAAAATGAGATGTTCCCTTCAAGTATTTCATGATCCGTTTCACAACGTTGCAGTGCACAGGTCTGTGTCTTGATGCGTATTTCGCCACTGTACTTACTGCATATGAGATGTCAGGACGACTCCCGATGCTTGCAAACATCAGCTCCCAACCATTTCCTGACATGGAAATTGGTAATCCATGATGTTTTCCTTTTCTTCTTTCTCTGAGTCACCCGAAAGAGAGTAGAAACTCATTTGAGTATTAGGGTCAGCAGAAGTCGTCACTGCCATTGCATTTTCGAAACCATACTTCGTGATCATCTTCTCAATGTAGACTTGGCGATCGATTGAAATAGTCCTGCGTTGCCGATCTCTTTTAATTTGCAAACCAACATAACAGTCTGCCTCTCCCACTTTCGTTTCAAATTCCTTACCCATGTATTCAAACATGTTGTCAAGCCTTGCTGACTCAACGCAACAGGCCAGTCCATCATCCACGAAAAGAGATGTGATGATTTTGGGCTTCTCCTTACTGTAGTAAATGCAAGGATCTGCCGCACTTGGTACCAAATTGTACCTAAACAGAAAATTGTCAAACTTCGCATTCCAAACTCGTGAAGCCTGCTTCAGTCCATACAGACATTTTTTCAAACTGCATACCAGGTGCTCTGTGCCTGGTACTATGAAGCCCGGCGGCTGGATCATGTAGATCTCTTCTTCGAGTTCTCCATAGAGAAACGCGGTTTTAATATCAAATTGCATGATATTCATATCCTCAGATGCTGCAATGGCAAGAATGGTGCGAATGGAGTCATACTTGGCTACAGAAGAAAATATTTCTGTGTAGTCGATACCATACTGCTGTGAGAATCCCTTGGCAACTAATCGTGCCTTGTATCTCTCAACTGTTCCATCTGATTTTGTTTTTAGTTTGAAAACCCATTTACATTGCACCGCTTTGCGATCACGAGGTAGTTTTGTAAGCAACCATGTCTCGTTTTGAGTGAGAGAGTTGAATTCCTCGTCCATCGCTTGCTGCCATTCGACTCTCTGTTCTGAGTTGATCGCAGTCCAATAATCATGGGGCTCTTCCAATGAACTCGCTACTCCAGCAAAAGACTGCACCTCGGCAAAATAAGCCCAGTCACCATACCTCGTTGGTGCTTGCCGTGATCGCGTTTCGTATCGTGTCATTTGCCCATATGGTTTCTCCACACATCCATCAAGGACCACTTCAAGCTGAACTCCCACTGGTTCATATACCGCTTGCTCATTGATTCGTCCTTCTTGAGCTCCCATCAATTCTTCTATTGCCTCAACTGCATCCACTGTTCCCTGCATTGCTCCCACTGGTTCAGGTACTTCCACTGAGTCCTCAAGATCATCATACAGATCCATGATGGAGACTCCACTTTGAGTTTGCAATGACTGTGTTGTAGATGTGTATGATCCCTCATCAAACACAACATCTCGGCTGATTATCACCTTCTTAGTGTCATTGTGCCAGAGCCGATATGCTTTGCTCTCGGTGCAATATCCTATGAATGCACATTTCTTGCACTTAGGATCAAGTTTGGATCTCATCTGCTTTGGAATGTGAGAATAGGCATCTAATCCAAAAATCTTGAAATGAACAACAGATGGTCTTGCTCCTGACCATGCTTCGATCGGTGTCTTTCCATCTAGTAACCATGTTCCTGTTCTATTCAAGATGTAAGCACTCGTTAGTACCGCCTCTGCCCAAAATTCCAGGCCAATATTGCTTATATGCAACATACTCCTTGTTGACTCCATGATGGTTCTATTTTCTCTCTCGGCAACACCGTTCTGCTCCGGTGTATAAGGAGCTGTCAGCTCATGACGGATTCCCTCTTTCTCACAAAGCTCTTTAAAAGCTGAACTCATAAACTCTCCCCATCGGTCACTACGAACTATTTTGACATTGTTCTTTGTTTCTTGTTGTGTCTGCTTAAGGACCTTTCGAAAGTGCTCTATGATTTCAGACTACTTCTTCATGCAGAATACCATTCTGTACCCTGAGAAATCATCTTTGAAAACAACATAATACCTTGACCCTCCGATGGAGTCTATTTTCATCGGTCCACACACATCCGTGTGTAAGAAATCTCCAGCTTTCTCAGCTTTTACTCTCTCATCATTGACATGAAAGCTCTGTCTATGGCTCTTGCTATAGGCACATCTTTCACAGAAGGTAGATGCCTCACTTAGACTACCTATCTTCAGACCTTCTACACTCTGTGATGCCTCCATTTTCTTGATCATAACATGATTTAGATGTCCCAAACGACAATGCCAGAGATGTAGATTGATAGGGTTTGACTCACTCAAGAAAGTGATGCTCTTATTTTTGCCACTTAACAAACCCTTGTCGATATTCTTAGGTATAATGACCTTCAACTGCAGCTTATACAGTTTCCCTTCACGCAAACCTACCATCACAATTCTTCCTCGTCCCTCATTGCTAATTAATTTGCAACTCTCTTTGTTATAGGTAGTGACAATTCCCTTGTCTGCTGCCTGTCCGATTGAGAATAGATTCTTTTTCAACTTAGGGACATACAAAGCCTTTGTAATCACTCCTCTCTCCCACCTATCTCCAACAAGACTCAGAATCTTGATATCCCCAACTCCCTCAACCCACACAGACTCATTGTTAGTGACCATGACAGGCCACTTCCCCTTAGCTATTGGTTCCAAATTCTTGAACCACTCTCTCTTATCGGTCATGTGCGAAGGGTTTTTGGCGACGTGACCCCTTATATTGCCAACCGGAAAAGTTCACCTAGCCGAAAAAATAAGCCGGGCCTGGAAGTGCCTGGAAAAAATACAAAATAATCCATCTACACTTGTGCTTTTGGTTTTTTCAAAAAAAAAAATCAGATTCTTTTTCACCTTTGGGCACTGCAAGATTGCACCAGAGGAAAGTGCATTTGGTTACAATGTGTACGATCTATGCAGTATTTTCTATGTCATTGTTGTTTCACACCAAGTGCACCCCTTTAATTGTACATACAAACCAACTAGTAGATTTTTTTGGAATTTGGTGTTGCAATTTCAGGAGGACACCTGTAACCCATCAAGGAATCTGTCTGAGGTGGTCCGGAAGCAAAAAAGATTGTGATGGTAAATTTCTTTGGTCAAAGTGATTTTTTCTGTCCCCACTTGCTTGGATTGATAAATTCACCATAATAATTCGTTATAATCTCCCTAAATTGACGGTCACTTCTTCTGAAATTTGGTCGATATATGCATGGAGCAGGTAAGAACTAGATAGTATGGTTCAATTCCCTAGATAAACTCCTGCCGACAGATAAGGGGTTATTGATGACAATGGGTCCCATTTTGGGGCTGTTTCCAATTTTGGGGCTGTTTCCAATTTGGCTCCCCATGCTTAGGGGTTAAGAATGGAATATACCAGACAGAATCTCATTCAAACTGATTAGAATTCTATTCCACACTTCAAATTTTCAATCTCATGTTGCTAGCTAATGTCTACCAAATGTTTTCCCTAGGGTCCCAATGTGGAACCTACCTACATGGATCCCACATCACAAGAAAAATGTCATATGTTACGGTCGCCCAAAAATTACCTTGCATCTACCTAAATTAAGTGTCTAATTACAAAGGAGAAGAATGCCTTGCCATGATCCAGCTTGGTTGCACTGTAAGCAAGAACTTAGATAAACAATCTTGACA
The DNA here is from genome assembly GCA_030704615.1 of Takakia lepidozioides. NCBI lineage: Eukaryota > Viridiplantae > Streptophyta > Takakiopsida > Takakiales > Takakiaceae > Takakia > Takakia lepidozioides. The sequence goes on along the minus strand of CM060731.1, from coordinate 18,483,573 downwards.
TGTCACCAGATTTCAATAAATTTCAAGGTGAGGTGCAGGTGAGGGTGGGTTGATTTTAGCAAGTGAGAGAAGTGCTGCGGGAACGCTCCAGATGCCATCCCTGCAAATCAATCCCGACGCTACAACTGCTGAATAGATATCTGCCTCCTTGTTGTTGAGAGTTTGCCAAGCAAACAAGATGACTGACCCAATAAACATGTCAATTGCAAAGTAGGCCCCAATGTAGAATGGAATTCCCATGGCCATTGGGATTGGGATATAGGAGGCAACTTTCTGAGGCACCAGGTCACGAATGATGTTCAGCACCACAGCCAAAGCAAAAGCCACATAGCAAAACTCGAGACAGTGTGGCAGTAGTGCTGAGAAACCTTCAACACCGACTATGGACATGGCCCGGAAAAGGACTCCATTTGGGGCTTTATACTCTCCATTTGGATCTCCAACATCGAATGAAATCCAGAACAGCCAGAATGTGAGGGTTGCTATCACACAGCCGATTACCGTGCCCAATAATTGGCTAACAAACATGGAGCGTGGGGATGACAGCGTAAGGTACCCAGTTCGAATGTCTTGCATCAAATCAGCTGCTGTCGTGACAATTGTCATCACAAGTCCACACCCCACCAGGCCTGCAAGAACGCCTCCATTGGTTCCAGCCCAGCCCGCAAAGACAAAGAGACCACCAATCTTTCCATAAGTCGTTCCCAGACTCCAGTCTGTTAACCCACAACCATAAGCATTGCAGAATGCAAGAACAGGGGCCAAAATGTAAGCCCCTAACACAAAGTACCATGTTACAGAAGGAAACATCTGGGGAATCACCATCATGGATATGGCTGCCAATGCAACATAGCCCGATGTCGCGACCCACAATGGTACTCCTTCCTTCAAAAACACCTCATCACGCCGCTTCTCATCCACAGATATATTTCCCGTGACCACACCTGTTAAACCACTCCATGTGGGTAAGGACAACAATGGTTGTTGGTTACCACCCTGCTCTAAAGAATGGTCTATATCTAGTCATACAAGAGGGAGCAGAGATAAGCAAGCAATCTAGCAACCTTCTACTTTTTCTTGGGTTTTAAGAACATTTTCAGAAGAATGTACGTGTGTGTGCTTGTTGGGTTTCTATCAACTCAAAATGTCCAGAATCCCCACACTTAGAAGGAAGTGGAAAAACGAGTTAATAAACAAAAGAATTTCTGCCAAAGTGTTAAGAAAGATGACTGTAAACTTGTTAATTTTACAGACCTGTGAGCATGGGTAGCTGCTGAGAGGTCTGGCTTTGGATATACAGAGTCTTCCCTGTAATGAATGAAATCTTCACAAAATTGTAGAGCCCATCTCCCAAGATCAGGGCAGCTGCTATGAACACCTGTTAATCCATCACACCCAGATTATGGTGGTTGCAGCTTTTCAGAACTGCCTGTAAAGTTTTATGCCCTTCTAAAGCAACAGAAAGAGGCATCTGACAAGAGAATGCGACAGAGACTTCACCTATCAGCAACTGCCAGAATGTAAGTCAACCTCTTCTAGAAATCCACTAAACCTAAAATGACCAGAGAAAGAATTAAAGAAAGAATATTTTACGTCCAAGAGGCCCGAAGAAGCCCAGGATGCAAGTAGAACAACAAAACAAGAACCACAGAAAGAAATCAGTAGAACCACAAAAGGCGCACCCAAAGCAGAGACCTTGTAGCCGTAGAGCCCTTTGAAGTCACTACTCGAAAGATCAGCTGCAAACCATTTTCCTTCTTGAGAGCTGATTAGAGGCCACATGATCCCCCATGAAATGATAGCACCCAGCATCACGGAGCAGTTCACAATGTGAGGGCATATCATACCCACACCAATATATGTTAACCTGAAGTCAAAGTAAAACCTGCAACCCCACGAAATCCACTTCAACTTCCACAGAGCTGGTAGATGAGGGAATTTTCCACTTCGCATAGCTACCAGTTTTGCACATGACCAAAAGGAACCAATAGCCTTGTCAGGCATCCAATGGAACTTACGAAACTGGAATAATGGTCCATTAGGATATTTTCTGTATGAAAGTCATTCCCTATAACAATGGCAGTGGACAGGAAAGGTCCAACAAAGCTCACGTGTGTGCAAAGGCCTGAAAGCCCAGAGTAGGAAAGTTGTCAAAGCCACAGTTGTCTCCAATACCACTCCAAAACCACTTAAAGAAACTCCACAGGAAACTTGCACCAAAAAACTTCGCTAGGCTCATCACCTGCTTCCTGCACTTACTCATAAAATAATCATCAGTCCTCATCTCTTCCTCCCTGTCAAACCTCATCAATATGACACGAATAAGCTGATCACCCAAAGATACATGTGCACTGGACATGGTGCATCTGAAGCCACTCCAACCAAATCCCCAGTTCTATCAATGGAAATTCACTCATCAGAGATAACTGCATCCATCAACAGTGGCTATCCACCCTCTGAGACAATTGTTCCCAAAGGATTGTAAGCCTTCAGGAGCAGGTCCAGGGTCTTACCACCCAATCAGTCTGTTATTGCCACCGCGTTCATTTAGAACAACAACTACTTGTGCGGGACGCCAACCGCTTTCACCACTTCCGAAATGGTGTTTGTTCTTGTGGGGAGTACCGGTGAAATGAAATGCTTGTCACCTAATTGAATGCACTATCTGTCAGCTGCAAGTCAGGTTGGACTCCAACAGTAGCAGCAAAGGCGCACGAAATCTTTTCGGAGACGAATTCTCAACAGTAGCTTTTGAAGATAATTGGACCTTGCGAAGGTTGAAAATGTAGACAAGTTCACTAACTGTCCTAGTTGGTGAACAGAGGTGCAGGGACTAAGGTCCTGATGGTCCTCCAAGAGGATCACTCTCTGATGAAAAAACCCGGGACTGTGTATCAGCAAATGGAAACTGTCTTCAGGCCTCCTGCGCATCGAGCATTGACAATGTCCCTTTCCTCTCTGTATCTGTTTATTGATCAAAGTGAGATCCCACACCCTGAGTTTAAATTTCAGTCTGGTGCCAAGGGTAGGTAGGCCCTTGAGATCATCCTTATAAAGGTCCTCGCACATGTCATAGACTAGCAACAAGTTCATGGAAGTTTTATGCCTGACTTCATTGGAGAGGGAGAGAGACATAGAGGTAAGGCTTGTCTTGTCAAGACAGGATACTGACAATACAGCCTTGCTAAGCAAGGCACCATCACAAGATTTCTAAGTTCATGAACTCGGAATGAGTTTGGAATGTGAGAGTAATCTTTCAGTATGCGCAGAGTCTGAAACTGTTGATAAACAAGTATCCTGAGGTGTAACCTCACCAAAGCCAGTAAACCAGAAATGAATTTGACAATACTAACTTAGCCCATTCATGCTGTAAAGAAGCTCCAGGCCCTTGTATCCTTAGTGATTCCAAATCCAAAGCATGAAACCTCATTCCATGTAAAGTGATCATATCAGTTTGGTAGGACAAGGATACAAGAGTGAATATACAGCAGGTTCATAGTCTGAATCCTTTGACAAACAAAAGCATTTGAAACCAGCTCATGGAGTTAAGAGATCATGGAGCTTTTGTCACTTTTCAGAGGTCTACTACTTCTCCTTGGTGGAAACGCCGTACTTCTCTTGCAGCTTTGTGATCTCCTCCTCCTTCTTACGCTGGTCGATCTTTTTAGACATCTTGGCCTGCTGGTAGTACAACACAATAAGATAACGATTGGCAACATTAAAACCTGAGAGATGGTCGACCGCATTCTTGGCATCGTAGATGTCCTCATACACAACAAACGCGGTCCCCCTAGTGTCCTTGTTGGTGCCAATTCGAATCTGACGAATGGCACCATACTTCCCAAAAATATCATACATCTCCTCCGAGGAGATGTGGAAGGGAAGGTTTCTCACATACAGCACTCTATTAACCTCCGGCGGAAGACGCGCGTTACCTCTCCTGATGCTCAGAGCTGCCATGGGCGAAGACTAAGCGCTCGGAATCTAACCGTAGATTGTTGCGAGCTCCTTTGTGGGAGACACAAGATAGGGTTAGGTCCAAAAACGAGGGAAGCGATTAACGTCCAGTGAATTTACAGAGCCTACTACTCAACACACAGCCCATCGAGGGCCCCATGGACGGTTTGAAGGAACTAGCAACGACTTCTGAATACAACGTCCAGATAGATGGGGTAAATTGCTTCTCATTGTTTGATAATTGGGACTTGAATGCGGGCACGTGTGGTTGTGGCGGGCCCGCGGGTGGCATAGGGGGTCGCGCAGGGTGGGGGACCCCTACCCGGTCAATCTGTTGGGGTGAGCCGGCCTGGGGCACGCGCATGGGAAGCTAGAGGGGGAGCGAGTCTGTTGTCTGTTGGGCCCACAAAACACCTGAAGATAGTTGAAGGTCGGAAGCTAGTTTAGCGTAGAGTAGGAATAGGGTGCCATAGTGTCACATCATCGTCGCCACGTCATCGTCGTCGTCAATTTCTTTGGAATCTGCCTGGACGGCCCGTGCGAAATAGGCCAATAGAAATCGCCGCGCCAACGTTTTTGGAACTGCCCGCAATGCCCGGATCTTGATCTTCTTGATTACCTATGATTCGAAAAGACAACAAATGGGGAGGAGTTTCTTGCAGACGGAATCGGAAGCTTTCACTCGTGATTGGGTGGAAAGAAGAAAAATGCAGCTTAGATTACATCTTACTACCTTGTTTCAGACCCGCACAGTGAGTCTCCATGATTGATTTTCCATGAGCACGAAGGGTATGTCAAGTTGTGTCTGGTTGCAAAAGTCCCACATCTGCTTGAAGCTAAACCCAAGTTTCAAACCTAATCTTACATTGACTAGATTGTAATTGTTGTCTGTCTGCCATAACCTCCCTATAAACCCTAGAAATTGTGATCCTTTATTTAAACTTCAAGGAGTAATTGGCCGATCTGCCCTCTTTTGGGAGATTTCAATGGAAATTAATTAGAACGGATTGTTCTCCTTCAGGGTTCGTCCATCTGAATTCCTAGAAGTGTGAGGTAAAGAGAGGAGGGGGAGGGAAGGAAAGGATGGACCAATGAACACACCAGGGATGGTCTCTACTGTAACAGAGCAAATGAAATATGTCGTGAATCAAAGCGACAAACCATCAATGCTGAGGATGTGCTCAAAGCTATTGAGGAGCTGGACCTCACCGAGTTTTGTGAGCCCTTGAGAGCTGCACTTGCACGTGTGTATGGTTTTCTCTCTCTTTCTCTCTCTCTCTCTCTCTCTCTCTCATGATGATTTGCAGTGATGACTTGAGTGGATTATTTGAGTTTTTTGTTCTGTCTTTCCTTAAGGGCAAGGTGCCAGATCAAACTCTAGTAGAAAACCTCTTCAGGGAACACCTCAGAAGTTTGAAAAAGCCAAAAATGTCAACAAAGGCACTAGTCTTTCTCACACTCTGTGTGTCTTCCCTGACAAAAAATAAATGCACCAGCTGCTATACCATTAAACAGTTTAGCAGGTCTGTCATGCAGTCCATGCTAATATATAGAATCTTTTATTCTTTGATTTATGGTAGTACACGCTTTGGTTCCAAATTGACGGCGGTACTACTAAACTATGGTGGAAGTTGGACATGACAATAACTAGGTGTGCAATCAAAAGCTCCAGAGCTCCAGACCTCATGCATCAAGAGAGACTTAAAAGTTGGAATTTTGGGAGCAATCGAACGAAAACAAATACCAATAGATGGAAGGTGAGGAACGCTCCCAACTCAAAAATAAAATCTGTGCTTTCCAGCTTCTTCAGGCCAGACTTTCACTACAACAGATCGCGGTATATATGATTGTATATATGACTGTATATATGACTATCCGGTAGTCATAAACGGTACATATAACTGCAATGACTTTAAGTCGTGCAAACCAAGTGAATACAATGAGTACAGTATGGTCGGTCATGGATGACTGTAGTCAGATGAACCAAGTGATACATCTCACTGTCATGTGGCAGTCATATGTACTTCTACCATACATGACTTAGTGTGCTGCTGCAAACTGTACACGTGACTCTTTTTAATAAGTCCAAGAGGTTTTGTGGATGTGCGCCATATGGCGTCTCCCGAAACTGCCACGTGGCATATCCATGAGGAGACTCTGCAATCCTGACTACAACCATGTTAATATTTGGACACGTGGCATATAATGAGAGGTCTTACAGTCATTGTTCTGACTGCAAACATCATGGTATGTGGACACGTGGCATGTATTGAGGAGGTCATGCAGTCATGATCCTGACTATGAGATGCTGATATATGGACACGTGGTGTCATATGAGGGGTTGTTTTGAACTTTTAAATGTATTGGACAGTCAGAGCCGCAACTATGCTTATCTCGTTAGGATTAGTAGAGATTAGGGTTAGTATTATTCAATACTAAAAAAAAAAAAACAAAGGGAAGAACTAAGAAACAAAAAATGACTCTGCAAATGAATGCTTTATTCATAGGCAAGAATCACAGGAAAGAACAAAGTCAGCAAGTGCAAAGGACAAAACATAGGCACTTAAAGACAGCAATAGATATAAGAGCTTTTCTTAAACTGCTACCAGTCAAATTTACAATATAGCACCGGAGTCCCAAAATCTGCTCCTCAAACAATAGTATGACAAAGTGCAAAGGACACTACATATGCACTGGAGATAGCAACAGATGTAAAATGCATATGCCTTTCTACTTTTGCTACTGTTCCAGCACAACAACAAATCAGCAGGATAGGGTGCACCCACATTTTGCATGTACATGTCCACGAGGGTATTGTTCAGAATGACATTTGGTAAAATTCCAGCTCTGACAATGTTGCCATGGACTTCTGTGCCCTTTTCCAGAGCTGCCAGGCTTGCACATGCATTGCAAATGCACAAAAATGTGATGTGGTCGGGCTTCACCCCTTCCCCCATCATTTGATCATAGGTCTCCAAAGCCTCCATACCACGTCCGCCCTGCTGTGCATACCCTGGCCTGCAAGCATCGCGTTCCATGACACCACATCTCGTTCAGCCATAGTGTTGAAAACTCCCTTCGCATCCTTAATGCACCCACATTTGGCATACATGTCACCAGGGCAGTATTCAGAATGACATCCGGTACAATTCCAGCTTTGACAATGTCACCATGGACCTCTTTCTGGCCCTCTTGGATGAATCTGGACCCACACTCTATCCCTGCTCCTTCAGCTATCCATGCCTATGCACAAATCATGCATACATCCTTGCCTTGCTGCTAGCAGCTGACGATGACACCCTAGATTTATTCTAGGAAACACCCAACTCAACTTATCACACTAGTTCCTATGCTCAATTGCATCTGCTACTCTCTATAATCAGACAGACATTCACCTTCTTGCCTCGATTGTCCCACCATTGACTGGGTAAGAAAAGTATTCATTCCACAGCTTCTCCTCATCTCTGTTACCTGTTTCTGGATACTTTCCTGTTGTCACATTGGCAGTATCATGTCAAATCACTCCAAACTATCAAAGGTTCACTCAACCAGCTAACATGCAGAATTCAACATGGAAACTTAGGGTCGATTCTGATAAGAAGGAAAAACAGGGTGAAATATGTTGAAGAAGGTGCCTTCATTAGCAGTGCCTGATTTATCAATTCCACCGCTACTGTTGCAGCTTCCAGTTGACCATCTATCCATGCAGGTTGCTAGTAGCTATTGATCCACAGGGAATCATAGGAGCTTGAAGTCCGGCCCTCTTCAATGAATCTGGACCCACACTCTATCCCTGCTCCTTCAGCTATCCATGCCTCTGCCAAAATCATGCATTCACCCTTGCCTTGTTGCTAGCAGCTGACAATGAAAGCCTCGAATTGTTCTAGGAAACACCCAACTCAACTTATCACACTAGTTCCTATGCTCAATTGCATCTTCTACTCTCTGTAATCCAACAGGCAAATTTCACCTTTTTGCCTTGATTGTCCCACCGTTGACTGGGGTCAGAAAAGTAATCACTGCAACAGAACGCTCCCAGGCTTGTACACGCATTGCAAACACAAACAAATGTGATGCGGTTGGGCTTCAACCCTTCACGCAGCATTTGCTCATAGGTCTCCAAAGCATTCCTACCAACCCATGCTTGGTAAATCCTGCCAACATTATATTCCATGTGATCAAAGATCATTGAGGGATTCTGTTGAACACTTGGTGAGCATAGATGTACACCAGGGGAATGTTCAGAATGACATCTGGTATAATTCCAGCTTTGATAATATCACCATGAACCTCTTTGACCATTCCCAGAGCTGCTAAGCTCGCATATGCATATTATAAACACAAATGAGCATGACCTGGTTTGGCTTCATCCCTTCCCACATCATTTGCTCTTAGGTTTCCAAATCCTTAATCCCATACCCATGCTGCACATACGTTGCAATCATGGCACTCCAAAACACCACATCTCATTCAGCCATATTGTCGAACTCTCCCTTCGCATCAGGCTTGCTGCACCCACATTTGGCATACATGTCCACCAGGGCATTGTTCAGAATGAATCTGGTACAAATTCAGCTTTGATGATGTCACCATGGACCTCTTTCCCCTTTTCCAAAGCTCCCAAGCTTGCACACGCATTTCAAACACAAACAAACGTGATGTGGCTGGGCTTCACCCCTTCGCCAGCAGTTGCTCATAGGTCTCCAAAGCATTCCTACCACACCCGTGCCTGGTAAATCCTGCCAACATTATATTCCACGTGATCAAAGATCGTTGAGGGATTCTGTTGAACACTTGGTGAGCATAGATGTATACCAGGGGAATGTTCAGAATGACATCTGGTACAATTCCAGCTTTGATAATGTCACCATGAACCTCTTTGACCATTCCCAGGGCTGCTAAGCTCGCATATGCATATTATAAACACAAATGAGCATGACCTGGTCTGGCTTCATCCCTTACCACATCATTTGCTCTTATGTTTCCAAAGCCTTAATCCCATACCCATGTTGCACATACCTTGCAATCATGGCACTCCAAAACACCACATCTCGTTCAGCCATATTGTCAAACTCTCCCTTCGCATCAAGGCTTGCTGCACCCACATTTGGCATACATGTCCACCAGGGCAGTGTTCAGAATGACATCTGGTACAAATCCAGCTTTGATGATGTCACCATGGACCTCTTTCCCCTTTTCCAGAGCTCCCAAGCTTGCACACGCATTGCAAACACAAACAAACGTGATGTGGTTGGGGCGCAGCAGTTGCTCATAGGTCTCCAAAGAATTCCTACCACACCCATGCTTAGTAACTCCTGCCAACATTATATTCCACGTGATCAAAGATCGTTGAGGCATTCTGTTGAACACTTGGTGAGCAACCATGATGCTCCCGCACTTAACATACATGGAGACAAGGGTGTTGAGTAGAAAAACATTTGGCGTGCATCTACTTTGGATAATGTAAGTGTGCACCTGCTTTCCAGCGTCCAGACCTTCCATCTTGTTGCACTTAAGCAAGGGACATACATACGTACCTCAATCTGCTGAAATGCCTCATTGGTTTTAAGTCTGTAAAGCCTCTGTCAGTCTGCCTGCCGCAAAGCATCTTCACATGCCCAGAAGTGCCAGAAGAGGCATTGTGGACTCCCTCTCTTGATCCTCTTTCAGAAGCTGTGGTCATGGTTGAGGTGCCTGGTTTCATGAACTGTGCCGCTGCAGCTGCAGCCTTTAGTTGACCATCTACCATGCAGGTTTCTTGTAGCTATTGATCCATAGGGAATCACATCTGGTACAATTGCAGCTTCGACGATGCAACCATGCACCTCTTTGCCCTTTTCCAGGGCTGCCAGGCTTGCACACGCACTGCAAATGCACACAAACCTGATGTGGTTGGGCTTCACCCTTCCCCAATCATTTGCTCATAGGTCTCCAAAGTCTCCATCTCGTGCCCCTGCTGTGCATACCCTGCAAGCATGGCGTTCCACGACAACACATCTCGTTCAGCCAGAGTGTGGAAAACTCCCTTCGCATCCTGAATGCACCCACATTTGACAAACATGTCCACCAGGGCAGTGTTCATGATGACATCTGGTACAATTCTAGCTTTGACGATGTCACCATGGACCTCTTTCCCCTTTCCCAGAGCTCCCAGGCTTGCACACACATTGCAAACACAAACAAATGTGATGTGGTTGGGCTTCTCCCCTTCGCACATCATTTGGTCATTGTTCTCAAAAGCCTCCATCCCACGCCGTAGCTGTGCATATCCTGCAATCATCGCACTCCACAACACCCACATCTTGTTCACTCCCTTCATACATGTCCACGAGGGTATTGTTCAGAATGACATGTGGTACAATTGCAGCTCTGACAACTACCTGCATGAGAGTAGTATTTAACTACCTCCATGGAGGTAGTCATGTCCGAAGACCAGACACAGTAGAGCTGCGGCCATGGCCGGGCATGCGTGCTGCCCTGGAGCTTGAACCAGGATTTCCAACCCTCTCGGCTTGGGCCCGGACCAGCCCACTTTGCAAAAGCCTGCGAGCTACCCTTTGGTTCTCCATCTCTCCCAAAACAGCATGAATACGTGATGTACCAGTCCCGTGAAATGTGGCGGATGGTCCAAGAGGGAGCCCCCGGACGTGAGAATTCTCTTCTTGTTGCAACATCCTCGCCAATATTCATCATCCCAAGGTTGATCGCCTCTTACTGCTTCAGACTCAGCCTGCTGCAGCTCTCGCACCAGCCTCTCATCCCCCGCCACCTGAAGTGCAACACAATCAATATTTGTCCCGGGAGCACGGGCGCCCAAAGACAAAGACTCATCTGTTTGCATAGGAACCATACCCAGGTCCCTTCTCACAACCCTACCATCCAACCCCGACCTCGACCCAATGCGCCTGTGTGGGCGCCTCCGAACAACTGAGAAACCAAGCCTTCTGCTGGCAGTTGACGGAAAGCTTCTACCTGGTTGCCCAATCCCTTCTCGCACTGGCAAATTGGAGGAAGCTTCAGGCTCCGCTGAACTATTGTTGCTGGGAGCACCCATGTTAAATGCCCGGCTTCTTCTCAGATCTGAAGGATCTACCTGCACTGCAGTCTCATCTAACCTAAGGATCCTGTCCTCGTTGCCACAAAGAGAGCCTTCTCCCATGTCCTGAAGAGCCTCCCTGCCAAACCGAGAAAACCACTGAGGCCCTGCACGTTCACTGGTGCCATTTATGGGTCCAGGCTCAGGGCTCTCTGAGAGTGAAATATGTGCTTGTGAGCTCCCGGCCCCTCTGCCCCCTGCAACATCATTGGCATCTGGAAAGAGAGACAATCTCTCTACCTAAAACCGGCCATTTGGCGGCGACAAATCATTTGCAAGATCTATTAAATCAGATGACCCCTCTCCTCTCCCAAAGGCCAGCACAGGCTCTTCCGCACTCGTTCCTTGCAACAATGAAGGATTTGAACCTCCCCAATTCCTTCAGAGTCGTCCCTACCATGTAGTGGCTCACCTAAATGAAGGTCAAATAACTCAACGAAGTGCTCCTGCTCTCTCCTATCAATGCTGGTTTGTGCGGTTGGCGATGCCCGAGCAGGTTGGTTATTAGCGCCAAATCTCACTCTTGCGTTTCTTGTGGAACCACTGACACTCATGCTCCTCCGAATCCTTCGCAGCTCAGCATGATGTTCCTCAGTCACATCCAAACCATCCCTCTTGTCCCTAGATCCAAGTGTCGGCACTCAGCCGCGGTGTTCAGCGATGAGAGGGCAAAACAGACTGAAACAGGTTGAAGAAAAGGTGCCCTCACCAATTTAGGGCCGATTCTGATTAGAGGAGAAAATAGGAAACGAGGTGAAATGTGTTGAAGAAGGTGCCTTGAGTAGCAGTGCCTGGAGTAGCAGTGCCTGATTTTATCAATTGTGCCACTGCGATTTCCACAGCTGAACTGGCGGAGATTGAAACGCGGCCTGCTAAGACCAAGCTGACTCTCCCAAGAACCTTGTAAATACCAAATCATAACAGGAGCCAAGAGCCCACATTTGCAGGATGGACTAACTTAGAACTTTACATGGTACATTAAGAAAAAGCCACACCTTGTGATTGCGGTTGTCCCACCATCGTGAAGAAATTCAGGGCCGAGTATGATGAGAGGTCAAAACAGGCTAAAATAGGTCGAAAAAGAAGGTGCCCTCACCACATTGTCCTCGACCTTGTGTCATGACCCATGGAGGATTTGACTGACCATGAACACAATATGACCTCTTGTGTGTGTTGCTTGTGTCTGTAGTCAGGTAATGTCGTATTGGTCTGTGAAAACCACCACGGTGCAGCTGAGCGGGAGTCAATTGAAACACGGACTGCTAAGACCAAGCTGTCTCTCCCCTATCATGTGATCGTCGCGTTCCATGACCCAACACTACAGCTCGATACTAAGAAACCGCGCAAGAGAAAAAGAAAACTAAGTCCCAACCCTCTCATGCGCAACCCTATAAGCAATTTTTTTTTAAACTTTTTTAACCTTTTGGCTACCGGGCTTGCACTAGAAGTCATTCGGGCGACTAATTGGTGGTGAGCTCGCACGGGTTAACCATCGTTGACCAACCATCTCTCTAGTGCGGAGCCATGCAATCATGACGACGTCTACCAAAGTAGTCACCCAGAGGACTACATAGTCACGTAGTCATTTCAACGACTACGTGAAGCCCCATTTGGTCCAAAAAAACAGGGAAGTCATGGTCAAAGTCAGAAAAACCATGACTACGATGGCTCGGCAGTCAGATATACCGCGATCTGTTGTAGTGTTTGCGTCCTTTTTAAATGTATCTTTCCAGTTAGATTCTACATTTTTCTCAAAAAATTTCATATGCCTCAAATCAAACCAACTCCTCTCTTTCTCTCTCATTGTCCAGGATATTCTGACCAGATAGTGACCCTCTGCAGGACAATCAAGAACAATGTCCTTGCACCTCTATTCACCAACTTTCAAAATCACCGCCTAAATCCTAAATCCTTAATCCTTATTTACTGACTGATCACCAAGCATTTAGTGGGAATTTCTCTGGATTTACAGGTCAGAATGTGCACTATAAGCAGATGCGGTTAGCATGCCCAAAAGGTTGGTTCAAAATGGAGACAGTATTCTCGTGAGCTTGGAACAACATCAGGCGACTGCTCACTGTCAGTTCCCTGAGCACCACAACTTGAGAATTTTGAGATAGACAATTATGCCTTGAGATGCAGGATGAACAGCTCATGCTTGCACCTATCAAGAACAGCATTTGGTTCAAGTTATTTGTATCCGCAAAGAGAGCTTGGGGTCTTTGCAACTTGCTCTTGTGAGGGCGAATAAGGATACGGCAAGCCTTGCTCCCTTGATCAAGACAACCTGGGCATTGTGACATTATTTACATTGTCTTAATCGGCCCAATTCAAGTATGTCCGTTCCCATGCTTTTTGTGGTCTTCGTCAACTAAAGGCACGTTTGTTTGCATTTGCAGTGCGTGTGCAAGCCTGGCAGCCCTAGAAAAGTGGACAGAGGCCCATGGTGACATCGTCAAATCTGGAATTGTACCAGATGTCATTCTGAACACTGCCCAACGCAGGGTATGCACAGGAAGGGCGCGGGATGGAGGCTTTGGAGACCTATGAGCAAATGATGTGCGAAGGTGAAGCCCAACCACATCACGTTTGTGTGCGTTTGCAATGCGTGTGCAAGCCTGGCAGCCCTGGAAAAGGGCAAAGAGGTGCATGGTTGCATCACCAAAGCTGGAATTGTACCAGATGTGATTCTGAACACCACCCTGGTGGACATGTATGCCAAATGTGGGAGCATTGAGGATGTGGAGGGAGTTTTCCACACTATGGCTGAATGAGATTTGGTGTCGTGGAACGCCATACTTGCAGGGTATGCACAGCAGGGGGGCGGGATGGAGGCCTTGGAGATCTATGAGCAAATGATGTGCGAGGGGTGAAGCCCAACCACATCACGTTTGTGTGCGTTTGCAATGCGTGTGCAAGCCTGGCAACCCTGGAAAAGGGCAAAGAGGTGCATGGTTGCATCACCAAAGCTGGAATTGTACTAGATGTGATTCTGAACAATACCCTCGTAGACATGTATGCCAAATGTGGGAGCATTGAGGATGCGGAGGGAGTGTTCAACAGTATGGCTGACCGAGATTTGGTGTCATGGAACGCCATGCTTGCAGGATATGCACAACAGGGGCGCGGGATGGAGGCCTTGGAGACCTATGAGCATATGATGGGGGAAGGGGTGAAGTGCAACCACATCACGTTTGTGTGCGTTTGCAATGCTTGTGCAAGCCTGGCAGCCCTAAAAAAGGGCAAAGGGGTGTATGGTGACATCATCAAAGCTGGAATTGTACCAAGGTTGCAATGCGGGTGCAAGCCTAGGAGCCCTGGAAAATGGGAAAGAGGTCCATGGTGACATCGTCAAAGCTGGAATTGCACCAAATTCATCCTGAACACTGCCCTAGTGGATATATGCCAAATGTGGGTGGATCGAGGATATGCTCAACATGGATCTGGTATAGAGGCTTTCAAAATGTATGAGCAAATGCAACAGGAAGGGGTTATGCCCAACAACATAACATTCATTTGAATTCTCAATGCATGTGCCAGTGTAGGAGACCTGGGAAAGGCCGAAGAGGTCCAGCTGACATAATGAAAGCTGGAATTTCTTCGTGTATTAAAGTGGAGAACAGCCTTCTTGACGCCAAATGTGGGAGCAGAAAAGATACACATCAGGTTTTCGACAAAATGCCTAAATGAGATGTGGTCTCATGGAATGCCATGATTACAAGATATGTTGAGCATGGCGATGCTGAAGAGGCTTTCAAGATACAAACAAATGGAACTGGACGCGATGACACCGAACAGGGTCACGTTTGTTTCTGTTGTCAATGCATGTGCCAGTCTAGGGGCCCTGGAAAAGGGCACGCGGGTCCATGCTGATATTAACAAAGCTGGGGTTGTGTCATATATTAACTTGGACAATGCCCTTGTTAACATGTATGCCAAATGTGGGAGTGTTCACGATGCACGTCAAGTGTTTGAAAATATGGTTCAACAAGCATGGAATGCCATAATTGCAGGATATGCTCATCATGGGTGTAGTACAGAGGCCTTCCAACTATTTGAACAGATGCAGCAGGAAGGCTTGAAGCCAGATGGTATCACCTTCGTTTCTCTTCTCTCTGCTTGTAGGCATGTAGGCCTGGTGGATGAAGGCCACCACTTGAAATGTGGTGTCGTGGAATGCGATGATCGTAGGATATGCCCAACATGCTTTGATTCCGTGAATCAAAATCATGGCCTCGCTCCTACAATGGAGCATTTTGGCTACATGGTGGACCTTCTTGGCCGTGCAGGTCGAGTGGAGGTGGCAGAGGACTTCATGAACAAAATGCCAATCGAACCAGCTGCTTCAGTGTGGCAGACCTTGCTTGGTGCTTGCAGAATTCATGGCAATGTGGAGGTGGCAGAAAGTGCAGCAAAATGCCTTTCTAAATGGGATCCACAGGTTACTGCTATTTATGTGTTACTACCAGGCTGGCAGGCGGGACGATACTGCCAAGATGAGAAAAATGTGGGAACAAAGTCACCACCCTGGCTTTGGTGGGGGAAACTCTTTACAGTGGCTCCCAAGATAGAAAAATTCGGGTATGCTCTCTGTTCATTTCTATCGCAAATGAGATAGATTATCATGGTGATGTTGAGAATGAGAAGATGTAGTCATTTTCTGTTGCTATGAATGTTGGTATTAGCTATCCTTGTGATTGTTGGGTACTATGTGCCCTTGGGTATGGTGGATTCAGCGTGGTTTCAAATGCGAAAGAGCGATTCCTGCACCTTTTTTGGGGCTGATGGAGAAAGATAAAAGAATGCGTTGTTGAGTGCATAGATTCATAAATAAATTGCTACGGACTGAGTTGTGACTTGTTTGCGCAGGCCTGGGCCCTGACAACAGACTAGACCTCTGATCAAGCCCTAATGTGTTTTCTTAAGCATGTTCCATGATCACATGCCTAATACGAGATGTGGTGTCATGGAAGACGATGCTTGCAGGGTATGCACAGCAAGGACGTGGTATGAAGGCTTTGGAGACCTATGATCAAATGATGGGGGAAGGGGTGAAGACCGACCGCATCACATTTGTGTGCATTTGCGATGCGTGTACAAGCCTGGCAGCTCTAGAAAAGGGCGAAAGAGGTCCATGGCGACATTGTCAGAGCTGCAATTGTACCAAGTGTCATTCTGAACAATACCCTCGTGGACATGTATGAAGGGAGTGTTTGACAGTATGGCTGAATGAGATGTGGTGTCGTGGAGTGCGATGATTGTAGGATTTGCACAGCAAGGGCGCGGGATGGAGGCTTTGGAGACCTCTAAGCAAATGATGTGCGAAGGGGTGAAGCCCAACCGCATAACGTTTGTTTGCATTGGCAATGCGTGTGCAAGCCTGGCAGCCCTGGAAAGGTGCAAAGAGGTCCATGGTGACATCATCAAATCTGGAATTGTACCCGATGTCATTATGAACACTGCCCTGCTGGACATATATGTCAAATGTGAGTGCATCGAGGATGCAAAGGGAGTGTTCGATAGTATGGCTGAATGAGATGTGGTGTCGTGGAGTGCGATGATTGCAGAATATGCACAACAAGGTTGCGGGATGGAGGCTTTGGAGAGCTATGAGCAATTGATGTGCGAAGGGGTGAAGCCCAACCGCAACACATTTGTTTGTGTTTGCAATGCGTGTGCAAGCCTAGGAGCTCTGGAAAAGGGGAAAGAGGTCCATGGTGACATCGTCAAAGCTGGATTTGTACCAGATGTCATCCTGAACACTGCCCTGGTGGACATGTATGTCAAATGAGGGTGCATGAAGGGTGTGAAGGGAGTTTTCAAATGGATGAACAAGATGTGGTGTCGTGGAACGCGATGCTTGCAGGGTATGCACAACAGGGGCGTGGGATGTAGGCTTTGGAGACCTATGAGCAATTGATGGGGGAAGGGGTGAAGCCCGACCACATCACGTTTGTGTGCGTTTGCAATGCGTGTGCAAGCCTGGCAGCCCTGGGAAAGGGCAAAGAGGTGCATGGTTGCATCGCCAAAGCTGGAACTGTACCAGGTGTGATCCTGAACACTGGTGGACATGTATGCCAAATGTGGGAGCATTGAGGATGCAGAGGGAGTGTTCAACAATATGGCTGAACGAGATTTGTTGTCGTAGAACGTGATGCTTGCAGGATATGCACAGCAAGGCGTGGGATGGAGGACTTGGAGACCTATGAGCACATGATGGGGGAAGGGGTGAAGCGCGACCACATCACATTTGTGTGCGTTTGCAGTGCGTGTGCAAGCCTGGCAGCCCTGGAAAAGGGCAAAGAGGTGCATGGTTGCATCGCCAAAGCTGGAATTGTACAGATGTGATTCTGAACAATACCCTGGTGGACATGTATGCCAAATGTGGGAGCATTGAGGATGTGGAGGGAGTGGAGTGTTCAACAATATGGCTGAACGAGATTTGGTGTCATGGAACCCCATGCTTGCAGGGTATGCACAGCAGGGGCGCGGGATGGAGGCCTTGGATCATACCTATGAGCAAATGATGGGGGAAGGGGTGAAATGCAACCACATCACGTTTGTGAGCGTTTGCAATGCTTGTGCAAGCCTGGCAGCCCTGGAAAAGGGCAAAGAGGTCCATGATGGGGGAAGGGGGGAAGCCCGACCACATCACGTTTGTGTGCATTTGGAATGCGTGTGCAAGCCACATTCATTTGTGTTCTCAATGTTGGTGCCAGCATGGTGGCCCTGGAGATGGGCAAAGATATCCATGTTGACATTATCAAAGCTGGAATTTCGTCATACAGTAATTGGGAGACTGTCCTTGTTAACATATATGCCAAATATGGGAGTGTAAGGGAGGCCTGTCTAGTGTTAATATGGTGGCAGGATATACCAAGCATGGTTGCGGTAGGAATGCCTTCGAGACATATGATCAACTGATACAGCAAGGGGTGATGCCCGATCAGGTCACATTTGTTTGCATTCTCAAGGCTTGTGCGAGACTGGCAGCCTTGGAAAACGGCAAAGAGGTCCATGCTGACATATGAAAGCTGGAGTTGTACCAAATCTGATTTTGAACAATAGCCTTGATGACATGTATGCAAAATGCGGGAGCATGAAGGTTGCAAAGAGAGTATTTGACAACATGGCTGAACGGGATGTGGTGTCGTGAAATGCGATGATCACAGGATATGCCCAACATGGGTGTGGGATGGAGGCTTTGGGGACCTATGAGCAAAAGATGCAGAAGCATTCAACAGAATGCCTCAACGATCTTGATCATGTGGAATATAATGTTGGCAGGATTTACCAAGCATGGGTGTGGTAGGAATGCTTTTGAGACCTATGAGCAGATTTTGTGCAAAGGGGTGAAGCCCAACCACATCATATTTGTTTGTGTTTGCAATGCGTGTGCAAGCCTGGTAGCCCTGGAAAAGGGCAAAGAGGTGCATGGTTGCATCGCCAAAGCTGGAATTGTACCAGATGTGATTCTGAACAATACTCTCGTAGACATGTATGCCAAATGTGGGAGCATCGAGGATGTGGAGGGAGTGTTCAACAATATGGCTGAACGAGATTTGGTGTCATGGAACGCCATGCTTGTAGGATATGCACAGCAGGGGTGCGGGATGGAGGCCTGGGGGAAGGGGTGAAGCCCGACCACATCACGTTTGTGTGCGTTTTGCATGTGCAAGCCTGGCAGCCCTGGAAAAGGGCAAAGAGGTTCATGGTGACATCATCAAAACTGGAATTGTACCAAAAGTCATTCTGGACACTGCCCTGGTTCACTTGTATGCGAAATGTGACTGGAATGAGGATGCAAAGGGAGTATTTGACAATATGGTTGAATGAAATGTGGTGTCGTGGAATGCGATGATCGCAGGATATACCCAGCATGGTTGTCATAGGGAGGTCCTGCAACTATTTGAAGGAATGCAAAAGAAAGGCTTGAAGCCGGAGAGTATCACCTTTATATGTGTTCTCTCTGCTTGCAGCCACACTGACCTACTGAATGAAGGAAGATGCTACTTCAATTCCCTGAGTGAAGATCATGGTATCAATCTGACAATAAAGCACTTTGGCTGCATGGTGGACCTTCTTGGACGTGTGGGACAACTGGATGAGGCAGTGGACCTGATTAATAAAATGCCAATCAATCCAGATGTTGTGGTGTGGAAGGCCTTGCTTGGTGCCTGCAGAATCCATGGCAATGTGGAGATGGCTGAATGTGTGGCAACATCTATCCTCAAGTGGGATGAACAGGATGCCATGACTTATGTGGTGCTATATCAAACATCCATGCTGCAGCTGGCAGGTGGGATGATAATGCAAATTAAAGGTGTGAAAAAAAATCAAAAATCAAAGGGGTTAGAAAGGAGCCAGATGACAAGTTGCATCCTAGAATTAAGGAAATCCATGCTGAGCTGAGAAGATTGTCTGGGCAAATGAAGGAGGCGGGGTATGTGCCTGACACACTTTTTATTGAATGATGTGGAGGAAAGGAATTTTCTCTTAGCCACCACAGTGAGAAGCTGGCCATTGGTTTTGGTCTGATCAGCACGACTCATCAAGAATCTTCGAGTGTGTGGAGACTGCCACACCTCCACCAAATTCATCTCAAAGATTGTTGGCCGAGCAATTGTTGTATGGGACGCTAACTACTTTCCACCACTTTGAAGATGGGATTTGTTCTTGTGGTGATTACTGGTGAAAGGATGTTTTCTTGGAAAGATGCTAGTGTCTTGCTTCATTCATTGATCTGTGTAGCTACTTAGACTGTCCACCATTTCCTGATAGTGGGGTCTACCCGGCATAGGTAGGAAGTCAGCCCACAATTGCACTTGACTGAAGGGTGATTTTTTACTGATTCTGGTGACAGTGGATGGAAATCAGAGTGCTGTCCTAATTCTGGGTTTGGGTGGTGGAGCTTCTCCAAAGCTTGAAGATGGAAGTGAATACGAATTTTAATGAGCTTGATGAGAGGGGCAGCCTTGTGCACAAGTTTGTTCAGCCACCAACTGATGCCGGCCTCCTCTACTTTATAGGTCTGAATGATACATTGGATACACTAAATTGTTGTAGACATCATTCGTACTCTTGGGGAATTCGATTACATTCTTTTCAGGCAAACTGTGTAATTTGTCTCTTGCTGCTCAAGGTAGTCAGTCTTTTTGTGTAGACCACGAGCCCACAGTCTTCTATCACCGAACAGATTTTCAAGCAATCTGATGCTAGTCTGCAGCTTGACTGGCCACTGACTATCTCCTGCCCTCTCTCTCATGCAAAGAATGCCAAGCTCATTGCCCTTCCATGAGGTTTCCTTGCATTTAGAAACAAACAGATGGCATAAGTACGTTCTGATGACATTTAACCCAGGAAATGATGGCGCAAATGTGTCCCACCCAGTTAGGGGTATCATCTTCCTGTGTGCAGGTACATGTAAATGAGAAAGTCCGGCGACTTCATCCCTCACATATTGCAATGGATTACTTCATTTGTTCCAAGTTCCCCCTTCTTGAACAGCAGAGGGCGCCACAACCTTGAAAGTTCCCATGATAGCGCAGCCAAGTTTGATAGTTTGATAAACACCCAGGAGTGAAAGAGCTCACCACAGGACTCCAAGCTAGGAATCTTCACATCCCTCAGTTTGGAGGCATTTAAATCACCTCCAGAAGCATCTGAATCTTGATATGCACCAATGTTAGTATGTTCTCCAGTAAACTTGTGATGACAAGTATAGTGCAACGGACAAATGAGTTTGGTGATATTATCATTATGAGCTCTTCTGTAAAGTAGAAACTAGCTATGATGTTGTGCTTGCTACATTGATAGATCGACTAAAAGCTTCAAGCAGCCACACTGAAACTTGCTGTCAAATAAATGTGCACCTCAATACAACACCACAAATAGGGAGTCACGTACTAAAACAAGGCTCTATGAAGTTGCTTTCTTTGAGAAGCTGTTTAGCTGTCCTCCCTTAATGCAAAGACAATCTCCTCAGCTCAGCATGTATTTTCTCAATATGTGGATGTGATTTGTCATCTACACAGAACTCATGCACCTGGTTCTCCACCTCTATGCAGTTGTGCCCTGGCTCATTTCTCACATCTGCATCCTTCATCATCTTTCTTACCTTTGCTTGATCATCCCACCTCCCAGCAGCAGCGCAATATATTGGATAAGAGCACATAAGATCCAACATATTCTAGATTGCCTTGAGAAGGCATTTTGCAGTTCTGCTCGATCCATATCGTTGATGAAGTCTGCAGGCGGCAAGTAATGCCCCCCCCACACAGCAGCACCTGGTTCAAATGGCATTCTCTCGATGAAGCCCTCTGCCTTATCCAATTGCCCTGCACGGCCAAGAAGATCCACCATGCAGCCAAAATGCTCAGCAGTAGGGGTGACGCCATGATCCTGACTCATGGAATCAAAGTGGTGACTGCCTTCATCCACCAAGCCCACATGGGTACATGCAGAGTGAACACATACAAAGGTGATACCATTTGGCTTCCTTTGTGTTGCATTTGTTCAAATAGTTGGAGGGCTTCCCAACCACACACATGCTGGGCATACCCCGTGATCATTGAGCTCCATGAGACCACATTCCCTTGGGCCATATTGTCAAACACTTTGACGTGCATCCTTCAAGCTCTCGCATTTCCCATACATGTCGACACGAGTATTTTCCAGAATGATATCTGGAGCAATTTCAGCTTTGATTATATCCCCATAGACCTTTCTGCCCTTGTCCAAGGCTACCAAGCCTGCACATGCACCGAGAACACAAGTGAATGAGACCTTATTGGGTGTCACCCCATCCCACATCATTGACTCATACATCTGAAAAGCCTCTCTACTCTACCCATGCTGAGCATATCCTCCAATCATTGGATTCCATGAGAGAACATTCCGTACAGCCATATTGTTGAGCACTTGACACGCATCCTTCATGCTCCCGCATTTGGCATACATGTTGACAAGGGCAGTCTTGAAAATGATATCTGGAGTAATTCCATATTTGATGATGTCAGAGCTTAGCTTCAACCCTCTTTTGTAACATCAAGACTTCAGTACAAACACATCAAGGCACATGGCATATTGTGGTGTCATCTGTGTTTAGTGTGAGCCAAACTTAGATCAGCACTACTCCCCGACATGTAGGACTTTTGCACACCATTTTAGGAAAGCAAACCCCTTGTTAAGATTCCCCTGCCGTACATTGGTTACTAAACTTCTTTTGTTGTGATCTGCAACTATGAAGGTCTTTGAAGAGAGGATAGGTGCAGCAATCGTGCTTTGGTGCTGCATGAAAGTGGATGGGGGCTGCCGGTATTCTGTTGCATATAGTGCAAAGCTGGCTCCAATGGTGGACATGCTCCACAATTGCAAGGGACAATCACGGACAGTGGCCGTTGCATGTTTTTCAGAGTTTAGCCGTCTAAACAGGTGTGCTGCCATTAAAACCACCATAGATCCACCAACGAGGTAACTTGCAGAACTCAACATGAAAATTTAGGGACGACTCTCATACCAGGGAAAAAAAGGGTGAAATGTGTTGAAGAATGTGCCTTCATTAGCGGTGCCTTGTTCTATCAATGGTGCTGCTGCCGCTGTTGTTTCCAGTTGACCATCTACCCACGCAGATTTCTTGTAGCTATTGATCTACAGGGAATCAAAAGTAATCTTGTGTTTGAGTTCCGGCCCTCTTGGATGAATCTGGACCTCTATCCCTGGTCCTTCAGCTATCCCTGCCTGTGTACAAATCATGAATACATGTGTACAAATCATGAATACATCCTCAGCCTTGCTGCTAGCAGCTGACACTGACGACGTGCAGTTCTTCCAGCAAACACCCCAACCCTATTTATTACAGTAGTTCCACTTCTGAATTGCATCTGCTTCTTTCTGTAGTCCAACAGACATTCACCTTTTTGTCTCCATTGTCCCACCATTGACTGGGGTCGGAAAAGTGTTCATTCCAAAGCTTTTCCTCATCACTGTTATTTGTTCTGTTTTTGGATACTTCCCGCTGCCACATCGGCAGTAACTTGTCAAAGTCACTCCAAACCACCACAGATCCACCCTACGAGCTAACTTACAGAACTCATATGCATCTCAGGGTGGAGTCTGATGAGAGGGCAAAACAGGCTGAAATAGGTCGAAGAAGAAAGTCCTTGACCTTTTGCATGACCCATGGAGGATTTGACCGACCATCAACCCAAAAAAACCTCTTGTGTATGCTGCTTATGTTTGTAGTCCGATAATGTCGGATTGGTCTGGGAGAACCACCACGGTGCAGCTGAGTAGGCAGAAATTGAAACACGGCCTACTAAGACCAAGCTGACTCTCCCAAGAACCTTGTAAACATCAGGAAGAATACCAAATCATGGTTACTAACAGGAGCCAAGAGCCCACCTTTGCAGGAATTACGCTTTGGATTACGAAAAAATGGAAATTATATAGTAAGTTTATTATTAATATGAAATGAACCTTCTCATAGCGAGTTGTATCATTTCCTTCCCATAAATATAACGTCCAATAGCACCAAATTTATTGCTGAATATATATAACAACATAATGGTTGGTTGAGTCTTTCATGAATACTTGATTCTATTGAATATTATTAAGTTAACTGTCCATGTAATTGCATATCATGAATGGAACAAACAAAAAATGACAACTCAATATAGAATAAAAGATATCGATGGGGGTTTCCAACCTCATAGAATTGAGTTTTTTTTTTTTCGATTTCCCACCACCATTGTGGCCAAGAAAAATGCTACCGTAGATCCAACAATTGTAAATAACTTGTTGCTTTGGGTTCTTCCTTTATGTATAGGAGGTGGTCGGGAGGGTGATGTTATTTTGATTTCCTCGTAAGAGCTCAAAGAAGATTCCAAGACTTGTGTAGGTACATTAGTAGGTTGACTAACTATGTTGGAATTAAGTTGCACAATGGTCCCTTGCTTTGATTTCCTTAAAAGAGATGGTGTTGAAGATGATGTAATTGCATTTTGGGTTGACCATCCCATATATTTTAACAATGACAATATATGTTGTTGAAGCGACAAAGACTTAAGTAATGAGTTGCAATTGATGGGATTTTCCCACAAAGAAGCCACATTTGAAGTAGAAACATTTGTATAATACGATACTTCATCATTTTCTTTTGTTGTACCAGCTACATCTGTAATAATCCTCAAACATATCATATTCTACTACATGTAAATATACAGAAGGTCATGTTATATGGAACTTATAATGGATGTCTATATATATATATATATATACACACATTTTAATACGGTCAAAATGATACAAATCAAACATGTTACATAGCGGTTTTTAAATACTTATACAAACATTGAGTTATGAAATACCAAGTATTGTAGTCAAAGCTCTTGAATAACATATAACAAGACAAACTTTTCCAACATCTTTCGAATTAACGTCTTTGATAGTCAACCATTGCACAGTTCTCTCAATGTCTACAAACTCTTTCATACATATGGATGATCTACCAATCAAAACTTCTCGATCACAAGCCTTATTCTCATGTATCACGGAAATCTGAATACCCAACACAACAAATTTTATTTTATGGACTCCTTCCAGCATATTGAAAAACACGCATTGACAAACTTGTTCAATGACATACATTAATATATAGTTTGATTTAGAAAACAAAACTTACTAAGAGGGTTTAGGAGAGGGTTACTAACCAACAAATATGAATTCTCTGAATACATCCGTAATTTGAAATCTGTAAGCCAATCTGGATTGAGATTATTTCTCATTGTCATAGTACGTACCTATTAGGCATGGTGAGAACACATGGATCAACTTGTGAAAGGACAATACTTAATGAGTAAAACTTACTGGAAACGAGACAATGTAACAAATTAGCTTGAAGCATACATGTAAGAGCAACAATTGGAGTATTATCAATACATGCAAATCACATTGCTCAACAATTATGATACATTACTCTGAGTTTTAAGAGATTTATGATGATAATTTTCCTCTTCCTCAATGACCAACAAACATATAGCCGATATTATACAGTTAATCCCAAAAAGATTCAATTAACGATGGATGTTTCATATAAGTATTATAATAAAAATAAGTCTCGCATTATCTTTTTGATACTTCATCTTGTATTAGAAGGTGTGATATTTCTCAAAAGTAATGTTGTGTCTTGTGTTAAAATAAATGTCTAAATCCACAATACATCATAAAATTTGGTTATAATTCACTATACTTTTTAATCTTGATGAATATTATATTATATTATCTTTAATATTTAATCAATTTATTTATATGTATATAAAATTTTGGCCAAGAAACAATTGCATGCATCCATCTCAATAACACAATAGGGTGTATATCTTACGTGACAACCACAAGAGAATAAATTATAAATAAAATATCTTGTTAACATTTATATTAGAGAGAAAGATATATAACCATACCTTCCCATTGCCTATTAACTCAAGCATGACGTATGAATCTAAAGTTCCATGCGGTTCTTGAGGAATCAAATTCCTTGCTTCCACCACAAAAACTTGAACGTTTCCAACGCAACTCATTGCAAGCCTAAAAACCAAATATCTTTTGTTTATGACGTTTTGTAGCCTTTAACATACAAGTAAGTGGGTCTTAATAATGACAATTTAGTATTTTAAAGTTTTTTCTAAAAATGACACAGTGAATTTAGATCCAAAGAATGCTTGGTGTTCAATTATATAACATCGTATGGGCAATAGTTACACCACCTGAGGATATTTTCACAAGTGCCACAAACTCTCACATCAAAAGTCAAGTAAATGTAATGGCTGATTTTTTTAATCACACACTTGTTTCTTTTATAGATAATACCTAAAATATACAAACATCGCGTATGTAGGTTTGTATGTTGTTAATGAACATTTCAAACCGTAATAATCCATTCCTACTTGTATTTCATATGACAACCACATATATATATACATCAATAAAGTATACGAGAAAAATAACATACTTTAGCATATAAACCTCATTCTGGAGCAACAACTCTATCTCTATCAATCTATTTTCTTAGGGTATCTAGAGCTTTAAGGTCATGCTTACACCGTATCAATTTATGAAGGAAGCCAGTTTGTTTGTTTGTTTTGTTTGTTTTGTCACGTTGAGATGTCCCAAACCGCGGTGCCCAGCGCTGGTGCTTGGTACCGTTGGAAAGCCCTCGATGAGGAGGGGTGGCACCGGCTTGGTCTCATGATTTTTGGACCTGTGATGTGGGAGATATGGAATTTCAAGTACTTTTGGTAGATGGAAATTCGCGAAAAATAGCAAAGTGGGTTCTTGGGGCAATGATTGGAGCCTCGACAGGAGAGATATCAATAATGATTGGCTATATTACTACTCAATAAATTCAATTAAAAAATAATAATAAACAAAAACTGGCCTTGACATGGTAGACGTACTTGGATACATAGGATATTGCACTTGGGCTTAGATGACAGTGGACACTTGGGCCTTTACAGGGGAGATGCACTTGGATGCATGAATAGAAGATTTCACTTGGGCTTAGATGGGCCTTGACATAGGAGACGCACTGGGATATTGGAAATTGCAGTTGGTCTTAGATTTCAATTCTTCACACATGGGCCAATGGCACAAACTACCCTAAAGAGGTCGCACTTGGGCCTCGACATAGAAGACGCACTGGGATACATATGAGATCTTGCACCTGGGTTACATGACACTAGACACTTGGGCCAACAGACGTGCTACCCTGGAGGTCACCCTTGGGAGGCTTAGATGACCCTGGACACTTGGGCCAACAGCACAGGCTACCCTAGTATTAGGTTACAGTACAGAATTTGTGCATACAACTTTAGTTTTTGCCCCATAACTTGATCCGCTAGCTATCTTTTTTTCACATATATTTTGAGAAACTATTGTCAATACATTAACCGTAGAATTTTGAGAACACTGGTGTGTCACCTATTAAATATTCCACAATGGACTGTTCCCTAGTTTGGGCTTTTTCACTAAGTCCCTGGCAAAGGGACCTGTTTT
Organism: Takakia lepidozioides; assembly: GCA_030704615.1. Lineage (NCBI taxonomy): Eukaryota > Viridiplantae > Streptophyta > Takakiopsida > Takakiales > Takakiaceae > Takakia > Takakia lepidozioides. The sequence continues at coordinate 18,456,470 of CM060731.1, read as the reverse complement.
GACCTTTCATTCGAGGTCAAATGTTGAAGCTCTTCCAAGCACCGATAAAGCATTCAAAGAAGTTAAGCTCGATTCTGCTAAGTTCCTTGCCAAAGGCATGTGGCCTTGTTAGGAGCCTTTAATGCCCGGGTGAGTCAAAATGAACTGAAGACAAGCTTGTAAAAGCAGATAATATATCAGTAGTTTTAGTACCAGGTAAGAGCCCTTTAGGGTAAAGGGATACCATAAGTTACATATGTTTGTGTTTTGGCAAGAGTTTTGCTCCATTTCTTCCTTCCTTCTTATATTTCTTGATATTTTCAACTTTAAATAAAAACAAAATACACCAGATCTTAAGAAAATTACACTTCAATAAATTTTTGACTTAATTTTTATTTTGAAAATCAGAACATATTCGATCAATCAATGCTACAATTTTTATTATAGAGAGAAAAGACTTGCTGACGTAAGAAAATGCTATCATTTTATGGGCTCCCTATCAAGGGCGGGGTTCTATAAATATTTTTATAAATCAAAATCTTAGCAAGAAAATTTAAAATAATCAAACATAGAGACTAAATGGATGTACATACATCTAACATCTATCATAGAGTTTGTTGATGTGTATTTAAAATATATCGATAGATCTATATTTTTAATTATCCAAACTACATACAAGAGATAAAAGATTCAATATTAAGTCTAGTTTTGACATTTCACTAGCAATTATCATTACCATATTTATAATGTATACAGTATCGCACTATATTAATAAATTGATTAATGTGCTCACCACAAAACCAAAGGGTTGAACTTATGAGGGTTTTGGAAACTGGGCAAACCACTGATTTCTGTTTAGTGGTTTTATCATAATTAATATTTAGAAGTGTTGCATATTTATATTGAATATGTTAAGAAAATAAAAGAAATAAAGAAAATAATATTACAAGAGATTTGACAAAAATGAACAATGTTGAAGTTCAAAAATGGGTTCTATAAAGGTTTTATAAATCAAAACTGAAGTAGATTTAAAATATTTAAACATAAAAAATAAATAAATTTACACACATTTAATATCTATCATAGAGTTTTTTTTAATGTATATTTATAGCATATTAATATATCTATATTTTCAATATAGACAGGAGACAAGAAGCCAATATAAAGGGTTTTGACAATTTATTAGCTCTTACTATTATATATACCATAAGTGCGAGCAGCAAAATACGTTGATACTCCACTGAACTCACTACCCCAAAGTCTGTAGTTGCACATCCACATTCCGTCCAACTCCCAACCGCGGATACGGTCGCAGGTGGGCTGTTTGTGGACATGAAGTGGCTATCCCAGTTAAAATTTCTTGTCTTGAAGTCGGAGACAACAGATAGGATTGGAGCAAAGGTTTTCAATAAAGTACATGACGACCGCAATGCAATATTCGATGGTGACGATGATGAAGCAATGTAACTTTGTTGTATGCCCTCGTTAAAACCTCAATCCCTACATGTGGGCAAAGTTATAACATTAGATTGTTCTCGAATTTCGTTGCTTGAATTCTTTCGCAAATCCATCTTGTCCATTTTGTGCAAATTTTCTTGTCTTCTCCTCCACACCCTATGTCAATAGTAATTTATAGTATTCCGTGGAATTTTCATGGAGACATGCTTGAAATATAGTGCTGTTGACTGCGGGGTTACAATGGCTCTTCCAATAGCTATATCCATTCTCTGTAAATCCACCAAAAAGCCAGATCTTCGCTATTTTTCAATTGTTTTACTTTCCATTTCTGGCCATTGCGGTTGTTTGCAGATGCACCCCGATGGACTACATGAAGAGAGGAACAGCTCATGATCAGATCGCGTGTTGTTGTCCTCTTTGCCTTCTGCAAATCATCACTACTAGGCTCCAACTCATTGTCTTGATCAACTATCAAGTAAATACAAACACATTTGTTTGCCTCTTGTTTGTAAATTTCACCACGGACCCATCATCTTCCAATGCGGCTATTTGCATGTATGTTGCACTATCCTCTACACATGCTAACATTAATGACTTCTCCATTTCAAGAATCCACCGTTTGTCATGCAAAATCTGATCACAGTCAGGTTTCTATAAACCCACTGGTATTGCTGCTCCCCAGTGGCTATCTTACGGAATGCGCATAACAAATCGCATGCTAGTGTCCCGCTAAAATATGAGATTTTCTACTACCATTGTCGCCCCACAAGCCCGCTTCTGAGTAATCATGCACATTTCCGTTAGTTGCATCGATCTACCTTCACACGTGAATCTGGTGTACATCCCATTCCTATATTTTCAACCTTAAAAGTGCATTGCGCACTTCTTGATATTTCTTACGTCCCATATTCTTCACGAGACACCTTCAATCGAGAAGATTGCGGGGAAAGACAGCTTAAACACGACGCTTGAATCCACAAATGATGAGTTTGCTACAATTCGTTCAACGATATGGTCGGCCAACTTCTGAGCCCAAGGGCGCCACGACGTTAGACCTATAGTCGATGCTGCTACTCCGGTTAGTGGTGCTGCTCGTACTGACATCAAGATAATACAATACAATAATATGGAAGCAAGTATGCAAGTGTGATAAGAGGGGAAATCATGTGAGAAAAAATTAATATACCTGAAATGATGATTTCGGGTATTCCAAAGATTTTCCTTCTCTTAGCACCCTCATATTCACCTACGAATAAAACATTCCCACACTGTTGATCAAGAAAACTAAACGGGCTGAATCAGATTCATTGCCACCAATTTGACCCTCATGCGTGACTGTTAGCAACCTGACCAATTCTGATTTTGTTTATTTTGTCAGGAGGTTTGAGCAAGGCTATAAAAAAAAACTCAACAGAAAAATTGACAGACACTGACCTCAGCAATTTATGATGCAAAGGTAATTAAGTTTCCAAGGCACAATCTCTTCTCACTCTCACGCATACACACAAATTGAAGCCGTCTTTCATTCTATATTTCTGATTGTCATAGTGCCAAAGTAGTTCCATGGTTTTGTATTGTGGTGTCCATTGGGTTATTAGCGCCTCCCCTAGACAAAATAAAATTTTCGTTCCTTCTTTCTTTCTCTCCACAAGACAAACCACACACAGCAGCACCGCATCGCCGTTGCAACACTTTGTCTCCTAACAAGACGACATTGGGCAAATCATTCCAAAATGTGTTCTTAAGTGGGCTTGCTTGTCTTCGGCCTACAGCTTCCGTAGTGAATACATACACAAAGCAAGTGTGACAACATTAAATTTCAAGCATGTCTCCCATGAAATTCCACGAAATATTACAAATTACTACTGACATATGGCGTGGAGGAGAAGATAAGAGGATTTGCATAAAAAAGACAAGATGGATTTGCGCAAGAGTTCTAGCAACGAGATTTGAGAACAATTTCATGCTGTAACTTTGCCCACATGTAGAGACTGGAGTTTCAATGAGGGCATACAACAAAGCTATCATTGCTACATCATCGTCAACATCGAATATCGCATTATGGTCGTCGGGTGCTTTGTCCAACACCTTCACCTAGCTTTAAAACAAGTAAGTGATGCTGCAAAATAAGAACGAAAAATAGAAGTTAAACAAGAGGTGAAACATGAAGCACGAAAGCAAGAAGGTGAGTCCTTAGATGCAACAATTGAGCTTGAATATATTACACTTCCCAAGATTGACTTTATTTTGGAAGGCATTGACCTCGAAGATATGTATGTACAAATCGAGCTGGTATAAGGTGGTTCTCATATGTACAAGGACGGTTCAATGAAAATAAGAGGTGAGAATGACAAGTGTCGGCAACTTAAACCTAAACCATATGTACAGCTTGATCTACAAACAAAACAAGGTGATATCAAGTTTGTGACAATAATACCGGGAATGAGAGTGATCAATTTAGCTGACCTCCTTCATCAAGTACAAGCATACTTCAGCGCCCAGAAAATGTGGGTAGACATGTAGGGTTTTTTTTAAGGATTTTGAAAAGGGGTACGAGTGGCTATATATTGGGTGTAGGATAGTGCAAGTGGCCACTCTAGGTAATTTTCCTCGAATTGGTAGGCTACATGTATTTCCACTCTTGCCATATTTTGTGAATCTGGATGTTGATGAGCAATAGAAGGCGAAGTACAGAAATAGTTGAAAGCCATAATCAACGAATGGAACTCTTTCTATGGAAAACCATAGACTAATTGGTACAAATGAGGTGTATAGTTCTGGCAAGACAGGCGAAGAGCATCTCCGAGGCCCCACAATCCTAAATCCACTCCTCATCTAGCATGTCAGATCATCCTGCATGGGGCCCGCCATGGCTACATCTCTGCTGCCCCGTGGGTCCACAGGGCGAGGACCTTTTTGAGACCCCCAGTTTTTGGCAAAAATTGCCTTATTTGGACGTCTTTTTCCTTTGTTTCATTTGCCAAGGGGATTTCCAAGCGGCCAAATGGCGAAAAATCGCCAAAAAAAAGCAACGCTGACATGCCTTCTTTGAACTTCCTCCCACCAAAGGTAAATGGGATCCTTGCAGGAGAAGGGGCTCGTTTTGTTATATGGGATACATGACCTTACGTGGCAGTGAAACGTGCCGATGGTGAACCTGTCGAGAAGAACTCTTCTATCATGCCTTTTGTCAATTTGTCCAGGGCAGTTGCTGCCAAACTGGAATTTCGGGGAGTGGATAACCAGACCCAGATACTGGAGGATTTGACTATCTCAACCTCTCGATTGTTGAGGAAGAATCTGCGGTCGGCCTGCCCATTGAAAACCATGATCTTGGTTTTTGTAAGGTTGAGGTGCAGCCCATAGTCTTTGGCGAACTGTTCCAAGATGTGGAGATGGCGTTGTAGGAAGACATGAGATTGTGCCAAAAGCCGGGCAACATCATCCGCGTAGAGGAGATCTGATTGTGTTGGTCCTCAATCCAATGACACACCAACACCATGGTTTTTTGAGATGTAGACTTCCAAGGCGTCAATGTAGATTCCGAATAGGGTAGGTGAGAGGAAGCAGCCCTGTTTGACTCCAATGTTGCTATGGACCACAGCTGAGAATTCCCCTGCGACCTTGACCATGCCGTTGACAATCTCATACATGGAGGAAATAGCATACATAATGTTTTGAGGGACTCCCCACCTTATGGAGCCGTTGGAAAAGAAGGTTGCGAGGAACCGAATCAAAAGCCTTGTGAAAGTCAACGAAGCAGACGTAAACGAGTTTTTTTTGGTCAAAGCTAGTACTTTCTACTATAACCTAAAGAGTGAAAATGTGGTCAAGAGTGGATCTGTTGCGACGGAAACCAGCTTGTCCCTTAGCCCGTATGTGAGAGGATTCAGCCCAATCATCCAACTACATGGCCACTACTGCCCCAAACAGCTTAGCCAATAATGATGACACCATAATTGTGCAATAGTTGGTCAGTGCGAGCCTGTCACCGCTCTTGAAGAAGGGGTGGATGATGCTCTTTGTCCACTCTGTTGGAAAGCCATGTTGCACTGCCTCATTGAAGAGGTAAGCTATAAACGGGGCCAAAGTGGGTGTTGCGTGCTTGATAAATTCACCCTGTAGCCCTGAAATATCCAATGCCCTGCCATTTTGAAGCTTCGTGATTGCCTTGCTGATGTTGGTTGTAGTAAAGAGAGAGAAGTGTACGAGTTTAGAGGTTATGGGAGAGGGAGTTTGGTTTGGGGAATGATACAATGACTAGGCATACTCATGCCAGATGTGAATGTCAGTGATCGCAGGTGGGTCTCTATGAGGTTTAAGAAGGGACCAAAAAGAACGAGGAGAAAGTCTGACTTTTGCAAGAAAAGAAGATTGCAGCTTGAGAGTGTAGGCTCTCTTTTTGGATCTAATGAAGGACTTATAGTGCTTGAGATCAAGGATTTTAGAATGTGGAGAGGAATGAATATCTAGGAGTAGAGATTTGATGTGACATCTAGCCACTTTGCATTCTTTGTCATAGAAAGGTGCATATCTACGAGTGGAGAGGGGTGAGGAGGTAGATGGAAGGGTCTGGAAAGGAACGCAGGGCTGAGTCCCACAGAGCGTGTGTTAGATGGGTAGCCTTGTCATCAGTAGATGGTCAAGCAAAGATGGAGGGGAGGATTGAAGCTAGAAAGGTTTTCATAATCAATGTCGTGTAAGTGAGAGAAGACGGTATTGAAGTGAATACGAGGGTTTGAAGGGAGAGAAGCAGAGGAACCCCCCCTGACGGGGAGAAAGATGGAAGGAAATACAAATGAAAGGCGCGAGTGATCAGAATCTGGGTACCTCATGATGTAAAAAGAACTAACTCTATCAATTGAGTTGGGGCTCCCCAATAGATGGTCAACCACGCTCTGTCCTTTGTACGTGTGGCAGGTGAACTGGCTTGAGGTATTGAAAGTGGTCGTGCCATTGTAGATGGCAAGTCCTTGAATCTCGCAAAACTTAAGTAGATGGTGACCATAGCTTGTGATTTCGCTAGAGACGTCCGGACTTTGCCTCTCTAGGGTCACATGTGAGTGTTGGATGTGTTGAGGATCCGTGGGGTCGAAGATTGGAGCTTGTAGAGAACCTGTACGGGCGTTGAAGTCGCCAACCAAGAATATGTCTATGTGTGGGCACGGGATATATCCTCTTCCAGTGGAATATAAGGTGAATCGGTTCGCATGTGGAGGCCACTGTGTGGAGATGCAGCCGGGGCAAAGTAACATCCCGCCAGTAGAATGTTTGGTTGGTGATGGTTGCCTTTGATCTTACACCAAATGTACCTTGTGGGTCTTTGTATGGGAAGGAGATATGTGGGAGAAGCCAGTCCGCAAAGTAACAAGTTACTCCACCAAAGCATTTGAGTCCTGTGCGTGGACGAGTCACTGACTGAAAGCTATACCCAAGAATCGATGGAGGGTCTTTGCCTTCGTATGCATGTGTTTCCAAGAGAAAGAGAATATCAGACTTGGAGAGGATGTCGAGAAGCCCTTGACTATGGCTCCACAAAGATCCATTACAATTCCATGAGCCTATGTTCAAATGCGAGCGTGAGTTAGTCTCATGGGTCCCCAACCCCTATTTAGAGTTAGAGGGGCGACGCTCCTGTTCTCGAATGATGACTCTACCATCTCGGAACACCGCGTAGTGTCCCTGTGCCTGAGCCTATTTGACTTGTGCGAGTTGAGCCCGCATGATATTGTATTGCATGGGGGTCAAGTCGTCATTTAAGTACATGCTATGGCCTCTCAAGTGAGGCCTCTGACATAGAACCCTCTCCCGAGCAGCCTTGTCCCTAAATCTGATGAACAAGACTTTGTGTTCCGAAGTTCCTGCACGCCAAGCCCGTTCCGTTACCCGCATGCAAGACACGTCGAGTGTAACCCTCCGTCATGTACCCATATATGATATAACCCTTCGTCACAACCTCATGTACCCCTAGTCTGTGACTCCCGAACACAACATCCATGTAACCCTGTCATATCAAACCATTAGTATGCAACCTCCAGGTAAACATGGTCAATGTAACGCCCCACCCATGTAACCCTAGCCTATGTGGCTCCGCGAGTGCAACATCCATATAACCCATCAAACATGTAAACCCCATCTAAACCTCCATTACTAAACCGTCTACCAAGCCACCATGTATTGAGAAAGAAAACAACATGTAACCCCCTGTGTGTAACCATAGCACACGTGACGCAGTCATATAAACCATCAAACTTGTAACCGGTTGATAGTGCTTGCAGAACACGCATGATTCGATACGTATTGCATCTAGAATAGCGATGAGTAGGCTGCCCCGGCTGGTGTGTGGACAAAAGATACACGAGAGGAGAGTGAATAGGCACCTCATCAAATGAGCGGCTGCTTGCATGGCTAGACCGAAAGAAACAAAACCCTTTCCTAATGCAAATCTCAAGAATACCATAGCCATCGGGGACGGTGACAAAACAACAAGAATGACATTGAGAAAGAAAGCATGATAGAGACAACTGTATCAATCGTAGAGAAAACCATAGTAATAGATTTGCCGGATCGCTGCGTGGAAAGCGTTGTCTTGCATATTGCTGGGAGGACGATACTGAACTGAATGAACTACACATGTGTCACATTGATGTGTGAAGCCGATTGGGGGCCACGTGTCAAGGACGAGAACATGACTGAACACAAACAAGAGATCAGACTAGAGGTACAAGATTAGACAAGAAGTCAAGGTCGGCCTGGCCGTATGCACGATGGGTAAATAAGAATCAAGACGATTTTTATAACAATGAACAAGAGTACAAGATATTGGAACACGACTTGAATACTGGAATGCTGGAAACTGGACTGGAGTACCAGATACTGGAAACTGGGCTAGAGTACTGGGAACTGGAAACAAGAGTAGCTTGAATTGGTGTTGGCGAGACTGAAGAGTGTCCAGTCTCGCCTCCTATATATACTGGCTACTAAGAAGCTTCTCTAAGAAGCTTCCCCTATGGAGGTTTCTTGCTGGAGAAGTTTCCAAGATTAAACAAAGGTTTCTTGATGCAGAAGCTTCCTTAAACAAATGAGGTATCTTGATGGAGAAGTTTCCTCCAAAGGAAGCTTCCTGAGCAGTTTCCCAAGTTACTCTTGGTAATTTGGTAAACTCCCCATAATTTGGTAAGCAATGGTAATTGCAGAGTCTTCAGCTCCAGATGCAAGAACTTCGTGCCTCTACTGCCTAATTACAAGCTGATCAGTCTCAAGATCTTGGCAACGCTTTCAACAATTTGCAACAACAAATTTCAGAGTTGAAAGAGTTGAATAATGGATCTTCAACCTTACGAGTCCCTACTACAGCAAATTATAACAACGGTTCCTCCAAATCTTCAACAGATTACAAAGGAACCAAAGGTCAGCATGCCCGAAAAATTTGATGGGACGAGATCAAAATTTCGCGGTTTTGTTCAACAAGTACGATTGTTCCTACGACTACATCCACAACACTACCCTGAAAAATGTATTCAAGTGGGATTCATGGGCACCCTTCTATCAGGCACTGCCCTATCTTGGTTTGCACCGCTATTAGAGAAAATTTCGCATTTACTATACAATTTTGAAGTATTCATGTCCGAGTTCACTGCAACGTTTGGAGAGAATAATAGAGAGAGAGAGTTGTAGAGATAAAGATGCGAAATCTTCGACAAGGAGCACGTCCAGCTTCCGTTTATGCTGCCAAATTTCGACAACTTGCGTGCGACCTCGACTGGAATGAGAAGAGTTTCATTAGTCAGTTTCGATGTGGCCTAAAAGAGGATGTAAAATATTTGTTGCTGACAATGCCAAACGTGAGTACACTGAGCGAATTCATCACCCAAGTCATTGCATGCGATAATCGTTTGTTCGAAAGACGTCAAGAGAAGCGATCTGGATGGTCGACGACGCACCATGCCGCTGCTACTATGGCACCAAACACAACGATCCATCAGACATCCACTAATGATCCTATGTAGATTGATGCTGTCCGATTCAAGCCATTGACGCCACAAGAAAAACAAAGACGGCGCTCAAATGGATTATGCCTTTATTGCGGAGAAGATGATCACATAACATTAAACTGCCCCAACAAGAGAAGATTCAAAGCTCGGGGCACAACTCAAGTGTTCGATACGAGGAGGTCGGAAAACGAAGATGTCCAGTCACAGTAGGGACCATGTGACTGGACACCCCAAATTCCTCACAAAAAAAATGTCTCTTTCTACCTCCAGACCCTGTACCTTGTTTCACAGTTCTAGTAAAGATCAGGATGCAAAATCGAGAAATCTCCGTAGAAGCACTTTTAGACTCGGGCGCTTCAACGTGTTTTATTGACAAAGAGTTTGCGAAAGAACACAATTTAACGCTCGTAAGAAAGAAATTCTCGGCCCCTGTTGAAGTCATCGATGGACGACCATTAGCATCAGGAAATATTGACCGTGAAACTCGACCCCTTGAAGTGAAGCTTAACCCCTAATGGACGAGTCAACCTGATTCAGGTCGATTGGATATTCCGACCGTTGGTGGGCCCCTTGGATGAATCTGGATGAAGATGGGCCCTTAACAGAAGTTGTAGCCCTTGAAATTCTACGCCGGACAGAATTTATTGCACCCTAATTGGACAGATCCTGCGTTATCAGGATTTTTTGAAGTGATGATGAGCACCCAAAATCCAATGGTTTCTGGCCCTCAATGGGCTCCGATGGGCTTTACTTTGGACTTTTGGGAGGAAACGGCATCCTACAGGCCGGAATGACAGTCAGGGGATGGTCGACGTGCACTGCTCCCAGTGCGGTTTTATTGGGAATGTAGCGGTGGATCATAGGAACATGATGCCCACATTGGCTGCATTCTCAGGGGTGGTGGCTTGGGGTGGTGAGCTCTTGGAGGGCAATAGCCATGCAGATGATAGGTCACCACCTGATGAGGACAAACAATTGGCATACAAGGCTGATTTGCTTCCTCATGTGCATGTGCATATTCCACTGTGGGGTACGGTTGGGAATTTGCATCAAGTAGCAGGCGAGTGTGTGCACCAAGTATGGCGGGAGGCCTTTCCATTGGTGAGTGAGAGGAGTTCAGTGACATCACCTGGACCTCCTAAGTTAGCTCCTTTGGACACAGTGCCCATGACCTGGCAACCACCTGACTCAGGGATTTGTTTGCTAGACTTATTTGGAGGCATGAGCACTGGGCTTGCAGGAGTATTGCAAGCAGGGATTAAAGTACGCAAGTACTTGTATGTGGAGAAAGATGAGATAACTCGGCATATTTCTATGCGCCACATCGCCTTGCTCACACACCGGTATCCTAAGTTGTTGTCTCTCTCAGCAATTCAAGGGTATCAAAAGGCCTTGCTAGCAGACATTACCTTGCTGGGGGCGGATGATTTGGACCGGCATGGTTCCATTGACTTGGTGATAGCTGGATGGCCTTGCCAAGGACACTCTCCCGCAGGTCATGGGAATGGCTTGCATGATGCACGATTGCATTTATTTTGGGAGATGTTGCGAGTGTTGCGTGACTTGCAGGTGAGGCAAGTGCAACCTCCAGCTTACATCATGGAGAATGTTCCTCTCATGGGGGATTTTTGGGCCAGGGTTATGGCCAGTGTGCATCAGATCCGGTCATGGATTGGACCAGCTGTATTGTTGGATGCAGCTGCAGTGGGTTCACGGGCACATAGGCCTAGGTTGTGGTGGACCAATCTTGCACCACCAGAGTTGCTCAAGAGAGCCTATGATTCCACCAATCGAAGTTAATCAGGAAATTGAGTATGAAGTCGACGAAGTCATAGACTCACGCATCAAGTATAAACGTCTTGAGTATTTCGTACATTGGAAAGACTACGACATCAGCGAACGAACGTGGGAACCTTCATCCAACCTTGCCAATGCATCTGACAAAGTCCAAGAGTTTCATCAACGATATCCAGCTAAGCCCCGAACTACACGTCAATAAGACGTCACAACGATGACGTCAGTCAAGTTAGCTTCAAGGTGAAGACTCCACATTCAATGTACCTGATACATGTTAAGGAGGGAGGAGCACCACACATCAGTATATATAGTTATATTTCCAGCATTCTTACATCTTGTATTGACAGCATGGAGTCACAGGAACCAGATACATTGGAGTTGTTGCTTACCCAGCTACCAGATCAGCTGTTTCGACTCTCACGACTTTCAACATCACGCCGACGCTTTCGAGACGATGAGCCACCAATGCGACGCGTACTTCCTCGTCTGGACCCCATACGACGGCAAGTGAAGCCTACTCGAAGTCTGATAATTATGTTGGAGGTTGAGGCTTCGGACCCAGAGGACAACGAAATTATGTTTGAAAATCATTTGAGTCAAAAACGAAGAGCCGAAGTGAGGGTTACACTCGGTGGAGTTATAGGGGGTTACATAGGGTTACATATGATTACAGATGGTTACAGAGGGTTACATAAGGTTGAGGGTTACACCCGACGGAGTTCCAGGGGGTACATGAGTTACTTAGGGTTACATGGCGTACACATGGGGTACAGAGGGGTACATAGGGTTACAGAGGGTTACTTGGGATGAGGGTTACACTCGGCGGAGTTACAGAGGGTTACATGGGGGTGAGGGTTACAGGCGGCGGAGTTACAGGGGGTTACATAGGATTACAGAGGGTTCTATAGGGTTGAGAGTTATACCCGGGCGGAGTTCCAGGGGTTCATGAGTTACACAGGGTTACATGGGATACAGAGGATTACAGCGGGTTATTTGGGGTGAGGGTTACACTCGGCGGACTTACAGAGGGTTAGATGGGGGTGAGGATTACACGCGGCGGAGTTACAGGGGGTTACATAAGGTTACAGAGGGTTACAGAGGATTACATAGGGTTGAGAATTACACCCGGCGGAGTTACAGGGGTACATGAGTTACTTAGGATTACATGAGGTACAGAGGGTTACAGAGGGTTACTTGGGGTGAGGGTTACATGAGGGTGAGGGTTACACGTCCCAACGGAGTTACAGGTGGTTACATGATACGGGCTTGCATTGGGTTACATATGCGGGTTACATATGAAGGGGATTATCTGGGATTACATAATGGGAGGGTTACATTATGCGGGGTTACAATGAGAGAAGGTTACAAGGGGAACGGGTTCCACGACGTTGAGGGTTATATGTTGTGTGGGTTACAGAGGGTTACATGGGGTTAGAGAGGGTTATAGAGGGTTACAAAGGGTTACACTCCGCGGAGTTACGTCGGGTTACATGGGTTACTGAGGGTCACATAGGTTACATGGGTTACAGAGGGTTTCATGGGTTTACATGGATTACAGAGGGAGGGGTGAGGGTTACAATCCGTGGAGTTATAGAGGGTTACATGGATTACAGAGGGTTACAGAGGTTTACATGGGGTACAAAGGGTTACATGGAGTGAGGGTTAAATAGGGGTGAGGGTGACACTTTGCGGTGTTACAGAGGATTACAGAGGGTCACTAAGGGTTACATGGGTTACAGCGGGTTATATGGATTACATGGATTACAGAGGGTTACATGGAGTGAGGGTTACATAGGGATGAGGGTGACACTCTGCGGTGACACTGTACAGAGGGTTACATGGGTTACATGGGTTACAGAGGTTACATGGTGGTGAGGGTTACAGAGGGTCACAGAGGGTTACATGGGTTACAGCGGGTTATAAGGGTTACGTGGATTACAGAGGGTTACATGGGTTACAGAGGGTTACAGAGGGGTAATAGGGGTGAGGGTGACACTCTGCGGTGACACTCTACAGAGGGTTACATGGGTTACAGAGGGTTACATGGTAGTGAGGGTTACATGGTAGTGAGGGTTACACTCGGCGGAGTTACAGAGGGTTACATGGGGGTGAGGGTTTCACCTGGGGCGGGGGTTACAGGACCTGACGTGCAAGGGGTTACAGGGGGCATGGGTTACAGGGAACTGGCGGACTGGTGGAAGCGGCGGATTGGTGTCGCACAACGACGACGCAGGTGACGACAACGCCGATGGGATTGGAGTGGGGGTGGGGAGGGATTGACCGAGCCCAACCGGCTGCCTTTCGATGGTTGCCGGAGGCAGAGAACCGACGGTACGGGGTGTCAGGGCTAGACCGTCTTGACGCGCTCGCATTAAGTTCTTACATTATTCCTATTATCTTCCGACCATAAACTTGTATTTATTGCTTTTAAATTACCTCGTACATCCCCTTGCTACCAACATATATCATCATCAGTGTTTTTTTAAGAAATTTGGAAAATAGCACGAGTGGCTACAGAGTTTTCCAATACATTCTGTTCATCCATCTCTGTACCATAATCCATTTATATCATCCATATTTGGCGAATTCATCCATAATTTATTTTTTATTTGGAAAATTTGGCGATTTCATCCACGAAAAAACAAGGATTTACGACGAAATATTCCATTTTATTTTTTGAGGTCGAAATCTGGCGAAAATTTGCCAATAAAAAAACGCTGATCATCATAGTACTCTAATAGGTAGTCACCAGGAGCCATTACACGACGAGACGCTTGTTTTTTTCCCCTCCAATAAAGTAAATGGCCAACGCCTAAGTTAATTTCCAAAAATTAAAAAAATTAAAAAAATTGCTCTTCGTATAAATAATAGTAATAATAGTAATAGCTTGGGGTGGTTAATAACTGAACACCTTCATGGTCTAGTGAACATGACACTTGCAGGACTGTTGGTCGCTGAGAAAATCTGTTGGACCTTTGCTGCCACCACCCCTCGACCGACAGCACCCCCAAGCGTCGCGAGGCCGGCCAAGAGATTGCAAGCGAGCAGAGCCCAAGAGCGAGAGAGTCAGAGAGGAAGAAATGAAAGGAAATGGTTCTGAAAGCAACACGCAATTGTACAGTGTAGGGCAAGTTAGCTCGTGGCTGTTTCATTGTAAGGACTGCGTTTGTCATTGATAATGTCTGCACCGTGTGCAAATCTTTTTCTTTGTTTTCTTGGATTGTAATAGCCGGCGTTCTCGACTTGGGAGAGGACTCACATTTTGCAGCTATGGAGTTCCGATCGCAGCAACGAGAAGATGGGCATAGACTTGCTTTTGGCTGTTGGAGCCTCAGGGTAGGTTGAGTTACTTCACCAAAAACCTTCCATGGAAAAGTTTGGGAGAGTATGGAGGACTTTGGGCTGCCATTGAGACAAACTGATGGCATATGGATTGAAGAACGAATGTTTTTTTGTAAAACCTGGAATGATGGTTCGACCTAGGATACACATGACGTTTTGGTCAGCCGTCTTCTCTCTCTCTCTTACTTCTCTGAGAGTTGGTTGGCTTCATGGGAGAAGTAAAACCATATCTCAACTAAGAGGATGTAGTGCCTTTTTCCACTCACCATACTCAGCAAATCCAAATGGCAGCAATACAATACTAGACTAAAAGCTCAAGTGCATTCTACCCCCCATTATACGAATCGAATAACAGAGGTGAAGAGAGGCCGAAATAAAGCTGTCAACAGTGTGACAGGTTTCAGAGAATATGAGCTTGTCCTTCAGGCTTGGCATTTTGGCAGTCTTTGCAGTTTCGTCAATCCTCATGGTGTATACAAGCAGGCGCAAGGCAGTCTGCTGCCCTGAACACTGCATCAGGCGGCAAGAGAGACGCTCTCGGTTCAAATGCAACTTGGATTTCCTAACATGTGGAACAGGGATGTCAACCGACTCTGAGTTGCACACCACCTGTGCTGCTGACAATGGTTTGGCAAAGCATGGATCGATCTGCCCCCAGCCAACGATCATCGGGACACAGATGTGTTTCCAGTGTGAAGAACAAAGGTTTATAAATGTGTTGGAAAGAAACAGCAGGTCTTATTGGAACTGGTCTAACCCAAAAATGACACCACCTGCTAAACTTTCCCCTGCTCATGATGTCATCCAAACGTCTGACGATTCAGGGGAGTCTGTTTCATACACCAGTGTTACTGGTGTGCAAGAGTACACTGCAGAATCAGGTAAGGCAACAAAAACCTTACATATACTCTTGCTTTGACAATCACTTATATTTGCTAGGAGATAAAGAACACAAGAAAGAAGGAGCTTTATAACGTCCGCAGGAATTGGATAGCTGAGAGCTTCCAGTTGATCCCTTTAGAGCAAGAAAGAAATGAAAACTTTATAGCGTCCGCGTAAAGCTCAAAGAGCTTATGGGACAAAATGGAAAAAACAAGAGAGAGGAAACAAAACCAGAGCCAAAAACCAGCCCAAAAGCAACTACTGCTCAAGGGATTGTCCAAGGGTGAAGGCCTCGTGCAGGTAAGCTGCCAAGCATTTCTGATCCTCATAGTGGAAGACTTCAGAGAGAGATTGAGTTCCGCGGAATAGACAGTGGAATCTCCCAAGGATCTCATAATATAGAGGGCAATAAAAGAAGAAGTGTTCTTCAGTTTCAATTTCCTGGTTGCGCCCGGTGCAAGCTGGACATAGGCGGTCCTCCCGTTGCAGGTTTTCCCATCTGAAGAACAGTAACATCCACAAAGTCACAGCTTTCCGCGGACGTTTTAAAGTACCATTTCATTTCATTTCAAGAGATGGGCCCTCCACACAGAACAAAAGCAATGAGGAGATGGATGTCAGAGAGAGGAACTTCACAATGTCCAGGGGAGCTCATAGAGCTTATGGGGCCGAAACAGTCAGATAGATCTGGATTCTAATGGCTGACCGGAAACAAATTCAGAGGTGGGTTGGACACAATTAATTCTCTTCTGCTTACATGCATCCTAACAGATGTAAATTACATACCCTTGGAGCGTCCAAACCTGACACGCACCCTCGGGACTTGTGGCTATGATTGATACCCCTGCGAGCGTGGAAGGTGCATGGAATGAGATGTATTTGAATGTGTTTGTTTTAAGCAAGGAGAAATGAGGGTTTCACAATTCTGGATATATAGGTACATACATTGATATAAACAAGTGCTGTGAGACATGTACTTTGTTAGTTTTCATGGAAGCTGGGTGACTTGTGTGTTAACTGAAAACAGTGATACCAACAGCAATTGCCACAGCCGTGGACATCGACATCGATTTGCCTCATGTATCTATCCTGGAGAATTTTGGGTTAATGGTGGGTTCCCATTCAGCTGCTGGTTGCACTTTCTATAGCATTTCAAAGAAATTTTGTTCCAGGAGAAGTTTGAAATAGTTTCACTGAGTTTCTTGATAATCAAAAACCTAGAGATGATCACCAGTCTCATTTTTCCCTTTTATCCAAGCCAACATGTATGTCAAATTCTATAGCTTGTCAGTGGAATTCTTTGAATAAGCACAGTTCCAGGAAACGTACTCATAGACTGTGCTTCTTCATGAGGCGTTGCAGCCATTGACCCTGCAGTGAGCGTACAAAATGAAGTAGATAGCGCTGGCCTTCCATGTTTTCTTATGGAACTTCTCTACAATAGTATCAAGAAAGAGAGAAAATGTACTCATGAGACATTGTTTGCAGTAGCCTCGTGGCCATAGACCCCGGGCGGAACAAAGAGAGAGAGAGAGTATTGACTCACTCTGGGTTCATTTTGCAGTGCAAGTCAGGTGCTCCGCTCTTCGTGCTCCTTTTGACGTACTCCTGGCAGTAAGTTGTCAACCTGCAGCATAGCTTTCCTCCTCCAGTATCCTGATCTATACTACCTACAGGAGGTTCTCTGTCGTAAATGTGTACTTTACAGTCTAGAAAACTGGAACTTTCTCTAATCTCTCTGAAACGCAACAGTGATTCATCAGTGCGAGCATTGGATAATTTAAATTGGTCTAAGCAGCATGAGAGGCCGACAGATGCATGCCTAATATATATGACCTTGACTTGCCCACCTTTGCAAATTACAGCTTGGAGGTGCCCTCTTGCAAGTTAACGGCAAGTATTGCGTCTCTCGCAACAGGCACTCTGTTGACGTGTACGTTGACCTCTGTCCTTCTCTTTTTCATTAGTTTTAGTGCATGGGTAGCCCCCTCCCCTTCTGCACGAGGGCTTTGCAAGAACGGGGATCATGGTCTGGGAGTAAAAGTGAAGTGCTAAGACAATGTTGACAATGAGCTAGTGCAATTTTTGTAGAACAAGCTTAGGGTGTACTGGTTTACCGACCTGACACATACGTCTGCAGTTGCACGGGCCAATGGTCACCATTTTGAGGTGCGAGACTTGTTTTCGCTGATGCTGGGCGCCTTCGTGTCTGGATTGCGTTGGACAGGCGCCCAGATGCTCCTTCAGGTCAGAATCCTTAAAGTGGTATTTCGATGGAATGCTTCATGCGCGGGAATCAGTCAAGGTGTATAGGTTATAACACCACCAACATGGTCGCTGAACCAACTGTGAGATGATTGAAAAGCTCATTGATAAGGTAGTTTTGCAGATGATGAACCATGTATGGGATTTCAGTTTGATCTTCAGAACGGTGTGATGTGAGGTGCCCACTTACCAACTGTAGTTCTCTGTGTATGTGGGTACCCTTGGCGGGAATGTCATGGCAACGCTTTGGCAGAAAGAAGGTCTATTCTATTTCCTCCTCTCCTGATGCATGCTTTGGCCACATCTATGTCAGCACTCTTAACACGCACGCACCACATTTTTATCTCACACGTCTTAATTTACAACCACGTCAAAGGATGTGGCAGTATTTTGACTGGTGCTTGTCAGATTGTGTGCAGGGATTTTCATCTCACATAGATTCCAAAGGCTTTTTTACCATTGCTCATAGCTACTGTAGTTCACATTTCCATCTCCAGAGGCTTATTTCACTTGCCATCTTCAATGGAGTAATGACATTTATGCCAAGGCGAAGTTTTGATCAGCAGGCCAGAATCCAAAGATATAATTGTAGCATTCGTCGCTTAGCCTCCAGAAGACTTATGAAAAATGTCTGATTTCACAGGATTGGGCAACCCACTAGCCGCCATGCAAGGCCTGGCACCAGTGATGGCGATCGTTACATTTGCAATTTCCTTTTACACTGAACCTTGGCACATCCTTGGCCTGCATCGATTTTTTGAACGTTGTGGAGATCTCCGGCCTTATCGGCACCTGTTGCGTGCTCGCCACATTAGAAGTACAGTTTCTTCCCTTCATGCACCACATGTTCAGAAATGTTCAGAAAAAGATTTTTGAGGCCCTTGAAAGCTTGATCAATATGATGCAATGTCATACCACAGTTCAATGCTTTCTCAATTGCTTGGTAGATCGTTATGGGAAGGTTCTCTTCTTCTCTTCCTGTTTGTATTTTCGTTCCCTCTCTCACAGCGACTTCTCACATCTGGGTCAGATTGGTGGCTAATAACAGCCTTCCCCTTACCCACCCTTTTCTGCTCTATTCGAACTAAAGCTGCAATAATATCTTTCTTTTAAGACCATGTCTGTGTTCATGCAAAATTGGAAAACTCAGCCAATTGGGCATAACAATCCCACAGGGCAGTCACAGGGTTTGTGGTTACAACACTATGGTGTGCCACTGCTCTGTGGCAGAGGCAAGGGGACAAATTTTTCTCCACCTCTTCTTGCCAGTTTCTCTCTTTTGTCACTGTGGACGTCATAAAGTTTCTTTCTCTGAAACTATAAGCCTATAAGCTCTATGAGCTTTCCGCGGACGTTATAAAGCACCATTTCATTTCATTTCATTTCTGAGTACCATTTCATTTGTATTTCTTTCCTTTAAGTTCTACCCCGTCCCAATGGCCTCCGTTGCCCATCAGCAGCAACTCTGCCACTGCCTGAGCCCATCCTTGCATTGCACAATCATGTCAGAGATGATGTGCACTTCGCATTTCTGACATGCCTAGTCCCCAGCACCCTCCTGTAGCTGGTCTCAGGTTTTCACGTATTGGGTTTACACTGTCTCACAGTCATAGGAAGGATAGGAAAGGAAAACAGTTTTAATGTCCAGATTTTCAGAGCATATTGCTGTAGGCACAGCCCAGCAATGGACGACTCTTATTACTCATTCTAGAGCCAATGGTTACCTGTTGTGCACAGGCAAGGCAATAAGAAAGACAGAAAATGTGTTGCGTCCGTGGGAGCCTGGAGAGGGCTCATGGTGGGCCAGTTACGTTCATAGTGGCAGTCACTGTGAAGGATACTGCCAACGTGCTGGTATGCTCTTTGCTTTTCATCATGATGCTGTCTACATCCTCTGGTTCCAACTGCTCTCGCTATACATCCTTTTCACAGTCATTCTGACGAGTTTTGATTCATTTTGCAGAGAAAATTATCGAACAAGGGCTGGTATTCTGAGGTATGTACCTCTGTCTCTCTTAAGCAGCATTCAATATCTCTCTGACAGTGGTTGTAGTGCTCTTGTTTATAAGCTGGTGGTTTGAGAGTGATACAACAAAAGTTTCCTTTCAGAAAGTAAATGAGCGAGAACACATCCAGGAAAACTGGGGTTGTCCCAAGGGCTTGCAAAGATGACCTTATACCCATCATGCTAAGAATGTATCCATGCAGCTGGATGGGGTTAAGGTCTTCTTGCAAGGTCACAAATCTTGTAATGAAGATTGTCACTGTTGGTGTAGGAGAGAAGATACATCACCAGGGAACACATCATGAATGACGAGACTATTGGCCTCCATTACATTGGGTTTGGCCTTATTTTGTTTCTTTTGCATAGGTACTGATCATTCTTTTCAATTTTCTATGGACTTGCCCAATACTCGGCTTTGCAGATGTCAACTGAATATTATAAAAGCTGACTAAAATTGGATCTTGAATTCTATATATCTCTCTCTATCTCTGTGTTGTCCTGCAGAGTTATAAGTACTCGTCTCGAGGTTGATCTGGAGTCTAGAGGTTGTTTCCACGAAGGCCAAGCTGGCTTTCGGCGAAACAGGGACTGTGTGGATCATATCTTCACTCTAAGGCAGATTATCCAGGGAAGGAAAAAAGAAGGGAAACCCACTTATGTCTTTTTCCTGGATGTCAAAAAGGCTTATGACACAGTGTGGAGAGATGGCCTATGGTTCCGCCTCTGGTCTTGTGGGATCAAGGGAAAGATGTGGAGAGTTGTCCACAACTTGTATGCTCACACCAAAAGCTGTGTCACTGTTAACGGACAGAAGTCCAACTTCTTTGACATAGACCAAGGTGTAGCTCAAGGATGTACTCTCTCCCCTCTGCTCTTCAATGTTTTCATCAATCAACTCCTCGAGGATGTGGAAAGTGAGGGATTTGGGTTAAGGGTGGGTGATACCACCATACCAGCCCTTATGTTTGCGGATGACTTCGCAGGCATAGGGGAGACTCCAACCAATCTCCAGGAGTTGATTGATTGCGCGAAGAGATACTTTGATCTTTGGGGGCTAGAGGCTAATGTCAGCAAATGTGCAGTGGTAGCATTCAACGACAGAGGAGAGGGAGGAAGTGATCTTAAGTGGCAGTGGGGTACCCAAGAGATCCCGGTCCTCCCTTCCTACACTTACCTGGGCCTTGAGTTCTCCTCCAATTGTAATTGGGATGCACATATCCGGAAAGTTGTTCAAACTGGCAAGGGCAAAGCTCTGGGGCTCACTAAATTTTTCCACTGCAGAGGGGTCAACTCTGAGGTTAAGAAAACCATGCTTTGTCGCGTTATTAGACCTGCCTTGGAGTACGGATCTGCTATATGGGTTGATAACTCCAACCAGGCTAAGTCTCTAGAATCCATTCAAGTGGGGGTGCTTAAGGAGTGTATGTCAGCATGCTCCAAAACAGCCAATGTGGCTGTTCGGGGTGAGTTTGGCATTCCGTCCTTAAGCTCCCGACGAGATGAATTCAAGGTCAGATGGTGGGGTCAGCTGCAACATATGCCCAACACCAGATATCCTAAATTAATCGACTCTATATCTTGGAAACAGGACTGCCCTGTCAAACAGGCTAAGTCCTGGCAGAAGAGAGTAGAAGAGATCCTCAAGGACCTGGACCTGGATCCGCAAGTCTTGACCCTGCTGGATAAATCTGACTTAGAGGCTGTAGTGTCCTCAGCCATGTCTGTTGCCATGAGATTGTCTGATGAAAATGAAGTTAGGCAGAAAACTTCCCTGAACTTGTTTCCAGTCTGTGACATGGGGGAGGACATCTTGGATGACCTCAAGGGTCTACCCACTCTCGGCACTAGACTGAAATTTAAACTCAGGGCAGGAAGCCTACCTTTGAACAGCAAACAGAAGCAGAGAGGAAAGGGAGAGTGCAATTGCCCGTTGTGTGGGCAATCTGAAGACAGTATTCATTTTCTGATACACTGTCAGGGGTTCTCTCACCAAAGAGACGCTCTCTTCAAATCTATTAAGGGAATTGTGCCTGTACCCCTGTTTACCAACTTTGAAAGTCTCGAGGCTGAGCCAAAAGCCCAGGCCCTCCTGAGGCCTAGTTTTTGGGCAAATCACACACAGCAGATTGATGCTTGTGTGAAGGGATTTCTAGAGGATATCTGGAAAACCCGGATTAATTCTTTATATGGAGGTAAGTCTTACTACCAACGTCAGCCCCTGACAGAGGTAGGTTCTGTCCCTTTTGTTCCCGCTCAAACTGGGCGCGGGGTCAATGGCCACAAGGCTACGGCAAACAACGTCTTATGAGTACAATCTGTGTTGTCCTACTGTCCCACATGCCCTCTGGGGCTCCTCATGTGTAATACACTTTGTTAATTTCTTTTCTTCTGGCAGCCATGTGTCTCAATTTACCTAAGTAAGAGAAGGAAAAGTCTGGGAAGGCCTCTTGTTGGACAGGGAATAGAAGACTGGCCCAGCGTTGACCAAATCTGTCCATTGGGTCATAACCTTGCTTTGGGCACCCCTGTCTAAGGCAAGGTTGTTGATACATTGCAGATACCAAAAATGGGCAGAGGCCAGAGGCCAGATGCCAGTAGTCGGCAATGGTGGTGGGCTGCGTGGCTCCAGCCGGCATGAAACTGACAATTTTCCAGTCCAATATGCTGTTTTAACATAATATGAACACAACTCAGACCAGAGACTCTGCCCTTTCCGATAGGTATGTGGCAATTGTCCTATTTATGCATCAAGTATAGTGGACATCCATGAGAACTTTGGGAAAGAGAGAAAATAGGGTGGAGGTGAATACAGGGCCTTATCAGCACCATCGTGCCTGCCATATAAAAGGGGCTTCGGTGTCTGTGAGGGCTTCAGTTTATGAGGACGACAGAGTAGCTAAGGGCTGATGAACTGACCGGCATTGGTGGTGTTAAAACCAGGGATCAGGGCCAAGACTGTACTGTATGGCAGAGCCCAACATACTTCAACTTTGAGACTTACACGGAGTGCTAAACAGTTCATGTAAGCCTGATGCACATAATTGTGCATGCCAACTTGTCAAACGCATACTTTTGTTGGCGTGCTGCAACCCCTCGGTGATCCAGACCCTGCTTACTACAGAAGGTAACTGTCTTGTCAAGTCCCAGAATGCATATTGTCTCCTGAATATATATGAATACCGAAATAAACAACTCAAACATATATCCTTGTGGTTGGAAAAGAATGATGCCGGCTGGAGGCATCACAACTATTGTTGGCAGCTACTTGTTATGGATGCCTGTCCAGCACAGTCCATAGTTGAGTGCACTGCTTAGTTTACCGCTCAACACAGGCCTACACTGTGGGCTATCTGTTGACAGCTTTAGTTCTTGGCTTTTACAGTGCATCTCCTCACCCACACTCTGATGTCATATATATGTGAAGTGAAGCAGAGGAGAAAACGCTCATACTCATGTAAAAAGAACCTATAGCTTTTACCAATCAAAACTTGTCACCTCGGTAGAAGAAAGTGACAAGCTTGACATTCACACATGTATGAAAAGAAGTGACATGCTTAACGGATCCATGATAATTTCTTTGCATCCTCAAAAAGGAGAGATCCAGTCTGAGTGTGCAATTTTTTTCAATTTTCATCCTGATATTATGTGCAGGACAAGTACTCCACAGGTCAATGGACCAGTTAAAGGGGAGCAGCAAGGTTGGGCAGATTGTTGATCAGATGCAATCCCACAAGAATCCTCCACCTTTCTTTTCTTGACTGTCCGTCCTCTGATCAATCAAATGGGGATCAGAGGTGATGAGCAAATAAAAGTAGAATATGAGTTCATCTCATTCAGCCCTCCCTCTCTCTATCTCCCTCTCTCTCTCTCTCTGGACCACCGAAAGGTATCAATCATATCTGTTTATGGTGCAGCCTACAAAATCGTGCCTTGGTGCGTGACTGCAGCCGGCAGAAAAGTGAAAGTACTCGGATCTTCTTCATTGGGAATTTGCAGGAACAGCTCCAAGCAACCGAGAGAAATAGAATTTAGTTGCAGTCATCTCCCGCCTACGGAGCACCCAACCCGCGGCATTGAGGGCGGCTTCCACATCACCTTCTAACTTAAATCCTGGCTAATGTGTTACCTTGCCATTGGATGTTTTCAAAATCTCTGAAGCTCGTTTGGCAGCTTCAGCGACCATTCCCGAAGAGATGTCGCTTGCGCTCACCCCAGCTCCCTCCCTTGCCAGAGGAATGGAGAGACACCCTGTTCCACACCCTGCATTACAAATCGTAACCCCCTCCAGGGACCCAGAATGCTTGAGCAATTCGAGATTCTTTTTGACAGTTTGATATCCAGCTGATTCACATCCTCAGTCTCGCCGTAAATCGCTTCCATCGCTCAAAGCCTGAGGTATTGAAGTAATTTCTCACCACAGCCTTTTCATCTCCCCAGTCTCCGCCGCCTGCTTCTGTCTCCGCTTCTCTGGGTCTGCACGAGACAGAGCTGCCGCAAGTGCAGCTATGGCGCCCCCACTCACCAAGGCAAAACCCAGACTCTGAAACCCATTACTGTCTATCACTGGAAGACCTGCCGAAGCACTCCCTGATTGAAAAGCTTGCAAGCCCAACTCCAAACAGACAAGCCTTCAGTTATGGGCAGCCCTCTGCATCCCCAGCAGTTGGAAGACAGCGCAGAAACTCCAGAGACTTTTTAGCTCTTCAATGGACACCCCAGCATCAAACTGGTTGCAGCACAAATTTCACACTCTGTTTTCTTCCTCCCGGGAGACCAACACTGCAGCGCTGCTGCAGCAGCAGCGTTGCAAGGGGCAGCCATAGCTTCCTTCCAAACCAGCTTGTGTCATCCCTTAAGTATGTTCTTGGATGAATACAGTGCAATCATCCTCCCGGTTGAGCAATAAAGTTCAAAGGCTATTTTTTCCCCTCCTAAAGTGAATAGGGGGCGGGTGATGGTGAAGGTGAGAGCAAGCGTACAAAGGAGAGGGCTTGCAATCCTGTGCAGAGAGAGGATCCAAGCTCGCATTCAAGTGGGTTGGGGCACGGAGGCGGTGCGCGAGGCAGAGAGGTAGAGCCCTGCGCTTGCTGCGATGCGGAACTTAGTGGTGTTCAGTGAAACTCACAGCCAGCTGTGTGAAGATGGCGATAAGCTGCAACTGGCAGCAGCTGCACTCGATCCTGACAAAGGCCATTTTTTCGTTGCTTCTCAGACATCCATGCTCTTCTGCTTTGATCTTGCTTCTTCACAGGTATGCGGTCCTTTACTTTTCTCCTCTCTTTTCTCCCGCAAAGGTGATGAACGCATTTACACTATCAGAATTAGATTTTCTGCACGTCCGTGTCTTCCTCATGTGTCCAGGCCTACATCAAAGAAAATCTTTCGAGTCTGAACCAATTTGAGGGTTTAAGGTTTAGGGTTTATGGGTTGGAGCAATGTCGGATTTATACTGCAGGCCCTTATTATTGCAACCAAATTGAAACTCGAAAACCCTGGGGAGGTCTTACACAAGTGTACTCTGGTTGCTATGAGACACTAGTGTAACTTGAGTAGGTCAACCTTGTGTTGATGGGAGAGAAGGAGCTGGTAGTCAGATTATTTATTTCATTTCCATATGATGGACACCTAGAGGACTGGCATGGTTTCAAGGTCAGGTTGTATATAAGGATTGCAAGTCATAGCCCCAACTGTACTTGCTGGGATGAAACAGGTGCGGTGGGCAGTTCCTTTAGAGGAAGGCGGGGGACCTGTGGTCGCCATGGAGTGGAGGGTGGAGGTGGAGGCGGTGGTTGTAGGCCAGGCCAATGGTCAGGTAAGGGGATAATCCTGAGCTCTTTTCTGCTCAGCCTGCAGGTTAGGGGAAATGTACTCCCCATACGTATCAAATCTCTGTAGTGTATCAGTTCTTTCACATGGATATTTGAGTATTGGTGTCCCTTGATGCAGGTTCACTTATACAGAATCTTGTAAACTAAACATTTGCTGGTATAGATAGCATATTGCAACATGTTGGTGCCCTTGTGCAATAATTTGTCAAATTGCTGCAGGTCGTGGAGGTCAGTGACTCTGGCCGGGAAATTCAAGTGGTGGGGGCATTAGAGGGTGGCCTGCAGGCTATGGCTGCCAGCCCTGATGGTGAGCTGTTGCTATTGGCCACAGGATTGGACCAGCTACTTCTTATGACCC
The DNA here is from genome assembly GCA_030704615.1 of Takakia lepidozioides. Classification (NCBI taxonomy): domain Eukaryota; kingdom Viridiplantae; phylum Streptophyta; class Takakiopsida; order Takakiales; family Takakiaceae; genus Takakia; species Takakia lepidozioides. The sequence goes on along the minus strand of CM060731.1, from coordinate 18,430,562 downwards.
AAGACTGGGATTTACTCTATGAGGTTTCTCTTAATGAGGGCCATCATGCTGCAGTAAGTGCTTCAACGCCTCCTTCCAAACTTGTTTTCTAGTTGGCCTCAGAGATCTGCTAAATTCAGTGAAAATGGGAACAAGGATTGACGTATCTCCTCAGTGACTCATGTTTGCTTGGTAATATGACTTGGTGCGGTTGGGGTAGCTGGGCTAGTTTACATTGTGAGAAGATCTGATTTTTCCAGATTGAGCTAAGGATGGGAATCCTCATGAAGAGGGGCCTTGTGCTTGTGTGCCCCTCTCGTGCAGGGTGTAGGTATTAATGTGGATCACTCCATGTAGGGCAGCGTGCAACTCAGCTGGCGTGGGGACGGCAAGTATTTTGCAACACTTGTGACAGGAAGGCTTGATTCTACTGGCTCAGGTCAACTGAAGATTTGGGAGAGGGATACATGTACCTTACATGCCTGTGGGGAAGCCCTTCCCTTCGTGCAGACAGCAGTGGCCTGGTGCCCAACTGGAGCTCGAATTGTCACAGCATGCAGCCAACTGAGCAATGAGGGTGTGCCAATAGTGGTTGCCTTTGAAAAAAATGGACTCCAGCGTGATAATTTTGAAATTGTGGGGTCGCCAGATGCCTGTGTGACCTCCCTGCAGTGGAACAGTAACTCTGAACTGTTGGCTGTGGTCCTTCAATGTAGTGACTGGAATGGTGTGCAAGTCTGGAACTGCAACAATTACCACTGGTATTTGAAGCAAGAGTGGCGGTTTCCAGGGTCAGATCAAGTCAATGTGATGTGGGATCCTGAGAAGGCAACACGATTGGTTTGCTGGACTGCTGATGGAAGTATACGCACTCTCAGGCTAGTCTGGAAGACTGCAGTGTTGGAAGGGAGTACGGCACTAGTGATAAGTGGGCTAAAGTTGCTTGTGACCCCGTTATCTCTTGCAGTAATCCCTCCTCCTATGTCCCTGTTCACCATCACCTTCCAGGCTCCTGTTCAGGTGGTAGCATTCTCCCAACAAAGGGAGGGCAGCTATCTGATAGCAGCGCGCTTGTCAGATGGCTCCTTGAGTGTTGTGAGATGCCCTGAGCTTTCTGCCTGGTCAGACCTTGAGGAGAACTATTCTGTGGTCTCACTTGGAGCCTATCTTGACTCAGGGCCAAGTATAAGTGAGCTAGGGCATCTTTCTTGGTTAAATTCTGGAGTACTACTTGGGGCAGCTCCTGTGAATGGGAACTGGGCCTCTGATCAAGCAAATGCAAAGTATTTGGGATCACAAAGTAGATCTGCAAGTGGAATCGTCTCTGAGGACCAATTTGGAATGCAGCAGTCAATAATTGAAGTTAGGCTCATGTGGGTTGGTGAGGAAGTTGATACCAGTGTTCTGAGTGACAAGTGGCAGATCCAGGCTGTGCGGCAGACACCAGTGCAGCAGGTGGTAGTAAGTATCGTCAAGAACACTTTGGCAAGCACTGAGCAGCCTGGGTTTGTTTTTGTTCAGCTGGCTGATGGCTCTGTGCTGCCTTATACGGAAGCTGGAGTGAGTTCACAGCTGGGGAGGGCCTCCGCTGCAAAGTTTTTGGGACCTTCCCCCTGGATGGAAGTGGTGAGATTTGGAGAGGGCAAGGGAGAGGTTAAGCTGGTAGCGTTGGATGAGACTGGGCGGCTACAGTTGCTGGGCCATTCCGTGCTATCCAATGATTGCACCAGCTTTACAGTGCACCATACCTCTAATGCAGCAGTGCACCTTCTCTATACCACACAGCATGATACGCTGCATGTCGTCAACCTGACAGTTTCCAGGTCTCTCTCCCTCCTGGATTCCAGACAGGAGCTGAATGAGAGAGAAGTGAATTGGACTGCCAGAAGGCATAAAGGAGCTGGCATTCGAGCAGATGACTTGAAGGCTCGGCCAATGTGGGAGCGTGGGGCACGGTTGATCACAGCTTTGGGAGGCAACGATGTGGCTGTAATTATGCAGACAATCCGTGGGAACTTGGAGACCATATATCCACGAGTACTAGTTCTGGGGGCAATTGCTGCAGCTCTCAGGCATGGCAGCTATCATGATGCCATGGGGTTGGCAAGGAGACACCACATAAATCTCAACGTGATTGTGGACTATGGGGGTTGGCAGCATTTCTGCACCATGGCTCCCCAGTTTGTAAAGCAAGTAGGCAAGCTTAGCCACATCACCGAATTGGTATATGCCCTTAATGGAGATAACATTATGGACACAGCTTATGCAAACCTTCTGCCAAGCTATACTGAGGGAACCAAATCAACAGATCTTGGCATTATAACTGGTCCTGCTTTGACAGGTTTCAGTGGCACTCCCCTTGCCAATAAGGTGCAAGGTGTTTTGGGTGCCTTGAGGGCAGCTCTCGAGAAAGAGGCGGTGGATGGCCCAGGCAAAGAGCTGTGCATTTTGGCCACTCTTGCAAAATGTCAACCACCAGAATTGACAGAAGCCCTCCATCGAATTAAACGTCTACGTGAGTCAGAATTACTAGGTGAAAATGCTGTGGAACTCGATGCAGTTGACCAGCTAGTGGAGGGGGAATCAAAGAATTTGAAGTTGAGTGCTGAGGGGGCATTGAAGCACCTACTTTGGCTGTCAGATGCTGAGGTAGTCTTTAAGGAGGCTCTGGGCTTATATGATTTACATCTTGCAGCTATGGTGGCCTCCCATTCTCAGAGAGACCCTAAGGAATTCCTACCACTTCTGAAGGAGCTTGAGGAAATGCCAGCACATATGATGCGATATTCCATCGACTGTAGGTTACAACGCTATGAGCTTGCGTTGCAAAATCTTGCAATAGCAGGGCAAACACATTTTGGTGACTGTTTGGAACTTATGAAGAATCATGCAGAACTTTTCTCCCTTGGCGTACAGGTGTTCCGAGATTCCAGGAACAGGGAAGCAATAAGGGAGGCCTGGGGGGATCATCTCATGGCCCAGGAAAACTTCGAGGATGCTGCTGCTGCATTCTGTGCTTGCTCACAGCTTCACAAAGCCATGGCTGCCTATCGAGCTGCTGGGCTCTGGCAGGGGGTAATGACTGTAGCTGGCCAGTTACAGCTTTCAGTGGAGGACAGGGCAAGACTTGCTAGTGACTTAGTTGAAGAGCTCCAAGCCATGAGCCGGCCTGCCGAGGCAGCCCGGGTGGCACTAGAGTACAGCCATGACATTGATGTTGGTGTGCAGGCCTTGGTGGAAGCACACGAGTGGCTAGAGGCAATCCGTGTGGCCTCATTGTATGAACGCAATGAGCTGGTAGCCTCTTTTATTGAGCCAGCTGCACTTGAGTGTGCAACTAGTCTCATCGGAGAGTACACTGAGGGGTTGGAAAAGGTAGGCAAGTATCACGCACGCTATTTGGCTGTCCGACACCGAAGACTGCTGTTGACAGCAAAGCTAAAGGCAGAGGCAGATGGAGATTTGCACCAACCCTCTGACGATGATACCTCCTCTGAGACTAGTAGCCACGTCAGCAGCATGAGTGCTTACACTCGCGGGTGCTGCTTGCTTCCCTTCCTCTTTTGTTTTCCTCCTCCCCTCAATGTATAAACCCTTAAGTTCTATCCCATCTGATTGTGCTCATGAAACTCATTCAGGCTTGGTTTGTAGGATTGCTTTTAGTTGCTTGTTTGGTTAAGGTGACTCAAATTATTGTATGTTATCATTGATTCAAGGCTGCAGTCATTTCTTCTTCTTTTGTTGTTTAGTATTGTTCCATTGTTCTCGATAGGTCCGTATGGACTTGTAACTTTGTACTCACATAGATGATTCAATTGCTACCATAATCTTTTCATGCCGTGTACAATGCCCGTTGCTGATTCTGATGATAGGCTTGCTTGGTGCCTCCAGATCCACAGCTCCAACTAGCATGAGTATAGAGTCAAAGAGGGGGGGAAAGCGCAGTACTCGGTCACAGGCAAAACAACAGGCCCGTGGAGGCAGAATTCGTGCGGGCAGGTGGGTGTTTTGTTATCCGCAGCTATCACAATCATGTGTTCAGGATGGATTGTAGCCTTTTAGTGTGCAGTTGTATCTTCACATCCAGATATGCACCTCACCCTGTATAGTGACGAGGTGAGTCATGTGGAGATTGTTGGTATTTGGGATCAGCTCTGTTCTGTTTTGTCTAGTAGGTGCTTGGAACGTGGGAACACTTGCAGTTTAAAACCAAGGCTAGACACCCTATGAAAGTCTTTTACATATACTCCTGTTGTCCACATTTCAAGGCAGTGACTTACCAAAATCTACTTTTGTCCCTTTGAGTGAACTCACTAGCCAGAAAATATTGCTTTGGTTGGGAATTCTACGTTGTTCAAGGACTACAAGGCTTCTTTTACAGGTGGCTTAGATTTGGAGTTTCAGGTGTAGGAAACATGTTGCATGTTTGACCCCATAACCCTGGTGCAAGACCATAAACAAAAGAATGCCATGAACTGAGTCGTGTTTTAGCAGATGCTTTCGTCTGTTCTTGATTGAGTATATGTGGAACACATTTTTTCCAGCCATTTCCCAATAGGAAATTAGAGTGATCACTTGTGGGGTGATCACTTGCAGTCCTGGAGAAGAGCTGGCTCTTGGGGAGCATGTCCAGGGTATGGCAGTGAACACACGGATTGTAGAGGAGGTAAACCGCTTGTTAACGGTGTTACTTCTTCTCGGGCACCCAGACCTTGCGCAGCGCCTGCAGCACTCTCTCTCCCAGTTTCAATCTACTCAACAGTCAGCACAAGACAGCATGAAAGAAGAAGCAAGTACGGGCGAGGCTGTGGAAAGGGGGGTGTCCATGAGAAGGGGGCACGAGGCAGCTTGGAAACTCAAAGTTCTAGAGGCTCCGTTGGCTGCAGCTGACTACAAGAAGTAGAAACATTTTCTTTATTGCAGCTGTCTACTTCCTGTAGTGTTGGGGTTACTTGTGTAAAATGGATTGATACCATTCTTCTAGGCAGGCTTTTGTGCCCTCACAGAAAATGCTGAAGGTGACAAAGATTGTAGGAAGCACCGTTGGAAGTACATATGCTCTCTCACTACTTTTTACAGTGACAATGCAACTGCCATCCTCAGCAAATTCTATCGACTTGCACAAGATTCCATTGAGGCAGAGCTCAAACTTTGTTGCAGGAGGCAAACTCTGGAATCAAGCTCTGCATAGCCAGACATCTGTTTTTAGACATTCTCTGCTACACCGCCTAACAAGACCAAGTTCATCTGGGATTTGACCTTTCCACCCTACACGTGGCAGTTGTGTGTTGGTCCTCGCTCTCAGAACACAAGTCATAGGATGGATGATTTTTCTTTTCATCCATAAGAATCCTGTTTGTAGCGCGATTATCATTTCCCATCCGTCAGTGATTAAGTAGAACTAGTCATCACGGGACTCGATATTCGTGCATCTTTGCCAATTTATTCCATGTCCCATTTGACTGGAATTGCAGGGATCCAAGGTTGACTAGGTCAACGTGGCAAATTTCGTTTTATGTTCTGTAAATATACTTTCTGTTAGTAATAGTGTGTTATCTTTTATTTTTCCGAAATCGCAGGCGGGCCCACATGTGAAGTTCTATCCAGTGCCCATGTGGCGAGCATAACGAGGTGACAGGGTTAGAAAAGCGGCTATATTCCAGGTGGCACATATCAACTAGTCCACGTCAGCAATATTAGGCTCCTGATATTCAACTGGCGCTTTTTGGCGAAACTTTTGGATTTTATCCCCATTAATTCCTTTGTACAAGTAGCTGACCCTTCTCCAAGTCGAAATCTGGCGATTTTTCGCCAGTAAAAAAGAACACTACATCATCCCAATGGATCTAGTAAATGCCCACAAACATACCCCACATTATTATTATTGTTATTATGATTATTATTTTTGGGTAAAGGACCGACCAGAAAAAATTAGTAAGGCAAGGAGACAATAACCTTGCAAATGAAGCCATGAAGCTAACAAAGTGGGCCCTGCCTGGTAGTAATCGGGCCCTTGCTAGTGAGAGGAGAAAATAACCTCTTTCACAGTAACCCGCCATGAGGCGTAGGAATGGGGCACCACCCCAGGAACCATACCACACCAGTCAGTAGCAAGATTTGACCCCAGAATCGTCTGGGTAGCACTCAGTGCACTTAACCAACTGAGCTACTGACTGTTGGTATATTTTCCGAGAATGGCTTTTATCTTTGTTTTTTCTTTGTTTATTCCTTAAAGTGAAAGCCATGCCAGGAGGCACCGATCCCTAGACCCTAAGCCCGACAATATCTTCCCTAGCAGGAATCGAGCCCCAGATCACCTGAATGGCTTGCCGTGCAACACTATCCACTGGAGCCACCGTACCGACTAGTAGTCCGACTAGTGGTTGGCCATACTGGAACCATAAAAGTCTGTATATTAATTGTTGACTTTGTAGTTGATGCTGTAATAATAGAGCCCAACATGTGCCGCCTAACGTACCATCAACTAATGCATTTCAGGATCCTACTTCGGAGACACTAAGAACCAATGGGGCTAATTAAGGGCTCATCAACTATTTTACGAGTATGTACGTCTTGCGGTCAACCCCGGTCGGTCGCTGTCGCCACACTGGTGGGTTGCGTGTAGCCACTAGCCACGCCTGAGCCTCATCCACCCAGGAGCGCTGTTCATCCATCCTACGGACCTTTTCGTCCACTCGTGCGATCCTTTGCATTGGTGCGTCAAGTTGTCGGGATGAGATTATCGTTTTCTTTCCCGGCGAGGCGTGTTTTTTAATTTTAGATAGAATTTATGCTACCTATTGATTTGTTAAAAAATAAAAAAATGGGAATGTGGTGACGGTGTGGAATCCGGGGCCTGACGTCGGGCAGGCTTTTGCCGCAGGTGAGCTGGGTTTCGCCAGCCTGGAAATGAAACGCTGTCGCCAGCTCGCCGGGGCTTCGCCAGGGTTTCGCCAAGGCTGGCTTATTTCCCGTTGTCCCCATGGCTCCCACTCGTCGAGCGCACGCCAGCCTTGGCAGCGCCCTGCCCGGTCTGTGCAAGTATGTCAGATTGTGTGTGTGTTTGCTGCGTGCTCGGGGAGCGAGTTGGATTGGTGGTGATGCGCACTGCGTTGTAGATTGAAGGAGGACAGGTGCAAGTGTTGGAAGAGGAACAAGTGAGAGAGGGGGAGAGAGGGAGGAGAAAGAGGGATTAACAAACTGAGGAGTGGAAGGGAGTGGGGGAGTCGAGGGTAGGCGGGGGAGGGAGGGAGGTTTGGAGAAGGCGGAGAGGATGAGGATATTACGAGTTGGAGCATCTGGAATGCTTAGAGAGCGGTTTCAGTAAGGGTGAGCGAGTTGAAGGAGAGAACTGAGAGTGACAGTGCGTGACAAGGTTGGAGTTTTGGGAGGCTAGGGTTGGAGATTCCAGAAAAGGAAACGCAATGCGCTGTTGTTTGCTGTGATTTCCCGGATACAGTGTTGGAGCCATAGGCAGTGGGATTGCCAATGGAATAGTAACCTGGATCAAATTTGGTCTATGATCTGCATTTTATACAGGGATGGTATAGATAATCTAGGGAGGGAGACATGGCCAGTTCGGCTGATTCTGATCAAGAGTCACCAAGGGACGATGGAAGTGGGATGAGTTAGGTCGCAGCCTCACTGGAGGCCTCGCCTTTGATGAGTGTAAATACATATCATCAGGAGAGGGTGAGGGAGAAGGCTTCATATTGAATGTTGTATTGGCGGAGGATGATGGAGCAGTTGGTGAACTTCGTGATCCGCCCACCGCGGTTTGTTCACTATTCCATTTTCCTTCACTGTTTGAGCGACTTCCTCTCTTTCTTCGCTACCTCTCTGCCCGTTGCACCGCTCCCCTCTCAATGTTACATGTGAAATGCTTAATATCTTTCTTATATCTGTCTTTCCTTTATGCAATAATCTTTCAATATTCTCTCTCTCCCCCGTGTGTGTGCGTTGTGTGTGTCAACTCACTCTTCTCTTATTATCTCTCATACACTTTATCACAGCCTTGTTCCACCTGCATGTGCATTGTGCTCAGCTTTTGCTCGCATATTCAAATCTCTCTGTTTTGTCTCCGAGTTGCCTGTTTGGTCACATCATGTTTGTATGAGTTGAACTAAGTGCCAAGAAATCACAGATGGTTTACCTGTCTCATGGATCCTTCACAGCTGAATGCAGTTTGGCTGCATACACAGAAATTTTTAGCAAGCACTTCAAGCTCAAAAGGCATAACTAGTGTATGTGGCATTGTGTATGGGCGAGATCTTCTAAATTTATTAGCATTTTGCACCAATTGTATAAGAATGCTTTATTTTCCTTGCCTCTGGACATTTGGCTTGGATGCAGGCAGTTTGACAGTAGGGAACCTTGGAAGCGAGCAAATAATGACTTTTCTCTCCCGTTTTTCCTTTTGGACTCTATTTTCCAAATTTGGACACAGGAGATAGAAGGAGGTACCAAAGAGAAGGAGACACACAGGGCCAAGAAAACAGACAGAGTTTGATGAAGTGATGGTTTGTCCTGACTATTGCAGAGCGGACTACAGTCCTTCACAGGATTTGCTGGAGCAGGAGTTTCTTCTAAAGGGACGAAGATACATGCGCAGAGACCTTGAGGCAAGCCTTCTAGTTATCTCACAGTCATGGTCACTATGCTAGGATTTTGGTTTCTCTCAGTCCAAATGTTCTGAGGTTTAGTTTCCATGTCAATGGCAGACACCCCAGATTAAATGCTGATCCCTCAGCTGCAAGGCCTTCAAGATTGGTTCCTTGGCTGAGAAGTGGGAAGTTTGAAGATAGTGCAGGAGTGTTGCAATGCAAAATGAATGCTCAGTCTATGGTGGAACTTCGACACTTTAGGGAAAAATTTCCACGTGTGTTTTCTCCATGAATGAGGGTGAGGTTGGACCACTGGTGCCTGGGATTCCTTGGGAAATAGTTGGGGAACAAGTAATATATGGTGGCGACTACAACAATGCAGACAGATGAACCTCAACCACTTGTGCAAAGGTCATCCTATATTGGTGAAGTAGGTTCAATATTTACAGGCATTCAGGTGTCCAAGGCTCTCCGGTACCGCTACATAAACTTGGGGCCACCATTGTTGTAGAAAATAAATACCGCATTTCAAGACTGGAGATCGACCGACAACTACTAGCTGATTACAAATCCTAGCACAGTTTCAGTATGAGGATGTCCTTGGAGCTAGTCACTGCACAGAGCAGCAAAATCATCAATGGAGCGTTCACACAATTTTCCCTTCTCACAGTTGGCTTGTTAGATGAAGATCATTGATGAGAAAGATATAGTTGCACATGCTAGATCACGATTGAATGTGTGTGAGTGCGAAAGAGGTCTAGCTGCAGCTGCTCAATATCAATGTTGGAGTGGCATGCAGGTGACAAATAGCAGAGGCCACGTGTTGCAATGCAGCCACTACATGCCTCACCCGTTGCCAGACGATACGCCCCTCCCTTGTGTCGTCTACTGCCATGGTAACAGGTAATCTTTAGTTTTTGTCAGGTCTGTGGTGTGCTTAGGGGCTCCTGAAGATATTGTTTGATTGTCCTAGAGTAGCTTTACTCCTGAACCTGACCCTCTAGGATTTCACCTAGCAACATTTGACTCAGTTCCTTGCCATGAAGCAGTGGAGGCAACAGGGAGATGTGAAAACTTGCGAGTGTGAGCAATTTTCAAGTTTCCATATTAGGGTGAAATTACGTTGACACCAATAACACTTGTTTTCTTGTTCTCTTGTTAATAGGCAAGGGAACTCTCTACATGACCTGGAATTCTCCTGTGGCTAATTTAATCCTGAAGCGAGCTGTTGATGATTTACAGTGGGACAATCCATGTATGAGGGCTATTCTGAAGTCAAATTGAAGAGACTTCCCACTGAGATTTATCTTTTCGCTTCTTGCTACATCTGGTGGATAGGCTTAAGGCAAGCCTCTTAGCAGAGATTGCCCACTAGGCCCCAAATCTTTTTTCATAAGGGAGGGCTGTCAACTGACATTGCACTTCTGTTGCATGATGTCTGTTTGAGAGAAAAGGCCACCATGTCTTTAGGGCCACTTAACGGGTCAGCCCGTTTTCTGACATCACGTAGGGGGTAATCGGGTTGGAAGCCTGCTTGCCCATGTGCTCGTGACCTGTTCATGGGTCATTCCAGCCAAACCTCCGCAGAATAAGGCGTGGTGGCTGATGAGGGGTTGGTTTCACCTTTTTTGAACCTTGGCTGATGCCAGCATGGGCTGATGTCAGACATGGGTCGGTTTAAATGGCAGGCTGCCCTAAAGGGGGAAATGGGATCTGAACTCCTCACCTTTGGGACTAAAATGTTTGGTGCAGTATTAAGAACGGGATAGTTCATGGAATGTTTCCTGAGTCTGTCATTCCAAATATGAATAATTTCGTTGTCTTCCACTACTACATGGTCTGCTAAACTAGAGGGCCGAACCACAACTAGAATGCTATGTCAATGATATGATGTATGAATGGCTGCAGTGGGTGTCGGGCAGACGCAAATGAAGCAGCTATAATATTACTCCCGTCCAACATCACTGTTTTTACACTCGACTTCTCAGGCTCCGGTCTCTCTGATGGTGATTATGTGAGCCTGGGCTGGAATGAGGTAAAATGGCTCCTCTGCCTACTCTGCATGTTGTCAAGAAACTGAAAATCACACGTCATCAGTTGTGATGTTACTGCAAAGAAGAGTCTGTGGCTGTCAGTGATGTCCAAGAAAACCTTACACTCTCAGAGTACCTATTTGTGTTCCATTTGTTGAAGTACATTGAGAACTAGAGAAGTTGCAGTGGACCTATCTGAAGTTCCATTGTTAGCTACAATGTGTCTTGCACACTATATTCTGAAAGTTTTCTATCACCCAAGTGAGTCTTGTTCACCTGATCTGTGTCTTACGGAATTGTGGAGACATTACTGGCTACCTCCTAGAGCAATTAAAGACCTCACGTTTTATGGCTGCTCTGGTCATCTGTGGTTTATGATGACCATGACTCAGTTTCCACTTTTGATCTGCCCATGGCTGCCTTAGTGCTCAAATTGCATGTATACCTGTGCTGAAACCTTTCATTCTGTATGTGTCTAGATGGATGATTTGAAGGCAGTTGTATCTTATCTACGGACTGATAAGCAAGTTTCACGCATCGGTCTCTGGGGTCGCTCCATGGGAGCTGTTACTAGGTGAGTGACACAGTTATCCAATGCTGAGCAGTACTATTTTGTGTGAATGGGTGATAAGTCTGTTTGAGTGATTGAATACAGACAAACACCTAGAAACAGGTGCTGGGAGAAACTGGAGACTTCAAACAGACCTGCATTATTTCCGAATTAGCTCATCCACTAAGGAGAGCATGGTTCCCATATATGCCATGTCGGAGCCATTGGCTTCAGATAAATAGTCAGCAGTCCAACACACACAGAACACTAAGACAGAGGGAGCCAAGTCCTTGGTTGAGTATATTTCATATGGGGATTTTGTTGTTATGAGGGGACTATGATGTCCGATTTTTCAGGAGTTCTAAATTCATCAACTTTGCTGGCAGCTATTTCTTGCTTCAGTAGGTGTTTTGGCTGTTGCAAAGTTTTGAGAGCATCCAGTTGGCAAAGTGTTGAAAGGCAAAAATTTACACAGATTTCTTGGTGTCTCTGTGCGGAACTTGGAACAGTCTAATGTATGGAGCTCAGGATCCATCTATAGCCGGCATGGTGTTGGACAGCCCCTTCTCCAATCTCAATGATCTTATGATGGAACTTGTTGATGTCTACAAGATCCGTCTTCCAAAGTTCACGGTATTTTTCCCTGCTCAAGTACTCAAGCAAGTCAGGATTGGATGTGTCAAGCTGAACATGAACATGCAACAGAGTCGTGGAAACTGTTGCCAGTAGATCTGTCTGACCTTGATTGGTTTGTACAATAGAGGAGCGTATTGCTTTTCTTGAATAATAGCAGGCAACAGCCATGAACCTTTCCACATTGCAGCATTTTCTAGTACATGGTCTGACTGGATGTGTGAAGAGCATCCAGGTCCAATATAGTGTTTTGTTTGATGGGATTTTTTGGGGTTGCGCTGTCCATGAGCAAGAGGTTGACAACACAGTTATGTCAAGAATGTTCAAATACTGGTGGAAGAAAACCTGGAATACTATAAGCTTGTAAATTGGAGTACATCAAGTTTACATTTCTATTTGATTTCAGCTTCACATGAGTCCCCAGAGGAATGTTCATTGATCGTCATTGAAATTTATTATGTTGTTTCAAGTGCTAGAGTCCCTGTAAGAGAAGGAAAACAGGTGAACAAGCACTGCTAGCATGAGTATGGAAAGCCCCACGAATCCAACAAACCTAGCTTTGCACTATCAGCCATTATTGCCTTTGTGCTGCAACAACTGCCATGAACAAGTGGAGAGCAGCATATTTTCAATCTTACCTCACTACGAGCAATATGAATGACTGGCTGTGTGTTGAATTAAACAGTTGGTCCCCTTGTGTTCATCTTGAAAATGGGGCAGGTGAAGGTAGCTGTCCAGTATATGCGAAAGGTGATACAAAAGAAGGCTCAATTTGATCTCATGGACCTGGACACTACTCAGGTTATTTACTATCACCAATCTTACCAAGCTCATTAGCTGTGGCCTTTCTCTTATTCCTTCTTGAACTCTTGCTTTCCTTGTCAGAATGTGCAAGATCCGTTTAGATTGGATGATCCCTTTATTGTTGCTTAAATAAATTTCTGACCAGCTTCCAAAAGCTGAACCTGTTTTTTAATTGGATGATTTCATGATGTAGGAAATAAGGGTGTGTTTTCTGTTACCTACTTTCAGGTGGCGACTAAGTCGTTTATTCCCGCTCTGTTTGGCCACGGGACGGAGGACATATTCATCCAACCGCACCACTCAGATCGCATCTGCAAGGCTTATGCAGTAGGTTGCGTCCCATTTCCTCATGCCTGCTGATAACGACTGCAAATCATTAATAATCTGTGTCCCTTCCTCACTCTCCCTCCATAATCGTAGTGCGAGAGGTGCAGCCATCTCTTCTTTGTCCCTGCTTGAGCTCTGCAGCAAAATCAATCAAGAAGATAATACGGTTCGATCGAGATCCGATCATAGCAAGCTGGTTGTTGGGGTGCAGGGGGACAAAAACATGATAAAGTTTGAAGGCGATCATAACTCACCACGCCCACAGTTCTACTATGACTCCATCACCATTTTCTTCTACAATGTGCTTCGCCCACCTGAGGAGCCACTTGCCATGGAGGCCACTGAACCAGTTTACTATGAAGACAGTTTGGAAATTGATGAGGATGTTGATGAGGTTTGTCTGTTTCTCTTTGCCCTTCATCCTTCCTTTCTCTCCTCTCCCGACTTTTTGTTGAAAGGTCTGAAAGACCAGATCAATCTGTGCCTTCTCTGGTGGTAGTGGCCCCTGTTCTGCTCTCTTCCCTTCCCTTTTGCCCTTTTCTCCCGTCCCAACTAGGCATTCCTCAGGTGCAGCAATGTATCTCTTGTCAAAAATAATGAACTTAAGGACTGCAGTTATTTGGGCTTGCAGGATGTACTGTATGAGATTATGGGGGCTGTGCGCCCACTTCGACCCACTGTACGTGTTGGTTCTTCTCCTGCAAGTGGCCCTTGCCCGGATGGTACTCCTCAACTATTGGTGTTATTCATGCTCCTGAACAGTGCAAAGTGCTACTTGCTAAGTACAACATGAAGTCGTAAGAGTAGGGCCAACAGTAGACTTTTTCTTAGAATACCAGAAATAGTTTACACAGACAGAAAGAAAGGCACTGCATATTGTCCCTCCAAAGGCCAATGGGCCAAAGAGGGAGTGTGCAGTCAGGGGCATGCTTTTGCAAGGTGTTCTGTGATGTTTGAATGGAGGGTGGGATGACTGGGGGTTGTTAAAATATGCATCACACACAGGCCCAGGGAGAGTGCTTTGAAAAGGACCAATTCTCGTGTCTGTTGCTGCCGTTGCAGTATGATACAATGTGCAAACCATCAAGTATTGTTTACCAGACAGGGTTTGCCTCCATCTAACTAAAGATGTGGATTCTTGTGTAAGGTTATGTCTCATTTTCACCTCTGGAGACCCTAATGGTTTGAATTGAGGGGAATAGAGTATTCATCATTGCACATTGGGTGTTGGTGGCAGGCCAATTTGCAGAATCGACCGAGGAAGCCCTCACGCACACTCGTTCTCGATGGCAGATGAGTAGAACTGTTGTACGTTTTCCATACTTCTGGCTCTCTTGCTTTGTAGCCGCTCTGAAGTGATTTGATCCACACCATGCACTCTTTGAACTGTCTATCTGTTTGACTTTATGTCAAGGCCTGAATTGTATTTGAATAGAGGTGTTAGCAAGGACCCATGAAGTTGTGATTTACACCACAGTTCATGAATCAGGCCATGTAGACAGATGTCAATGAAGGAAGTCCACAGCTCTGGGCAAACCTCATCGCTTTTAGAGGGTTATACCAGGCATTAGAATCATAGTTTAGATTTTGTTTTAAATCTCTCTGAGTCTGTGGCTATCACGTGGGTATCGATTGGTCAGGTCCCAGTGAACCTATCAGAGCAGCAGGATGATGTCTCAGAGTTAATGAGGGGAGATTTCGACACTGACGGGTTTGAAGGATCATCTTCATGTGGCTTCTTGGATGTAATTTCTCCCTTTCTTGCTTCATAGGTGATGTCATAATGTTGGTGGATTAGCGGGGTACATCACATTTATGCACTTCAATTCCTTCAGCAATTTCAAACAGAGCTTCTGCTTTCAATGAGCACTATTTGAACACTCTTATCAACCTCTATTGTAACGTTGCCTGCAAATTCAGATCAAGATTTGAGATGAAATTGATCCTTTTGTCCTCCAATGGTAGGTTTCTACTTCAGTTCATACGTGGCGAGCTGCTATCAGAGATAGCCTACCTAGTGACACCGTTCTGAAGATTCTTATTGCATTTCTAGTGATGGAAGCATCAAATTTCCTAGCTCTTGAATGGCTGGGATCCTTGATCAGTATTTGATTGGATCTGATAGATGAAGAGGAATGCTCTTCTGATCCTTTGGTATTCTACTTCCTCAATACTCCTTCTTTGCTCAGCAGTAATACTTGATTGGCACTGGCCAGGGTCATGAGAACGGGAACCTTGTCAATTTCTCGCACCACACAAAATACGAGTCTCCAAATGGATTCAACGAGGTCTGGGGCCCTTATTCATCGAATGGTATGAGCCTGGAGAGCTCTGGACAGGCGTCACCCACCAATGACGACAGATTTGCAGATTTTCCTTCGAATCCTGATGATGAAGAAAGGGTGTGTTGAAATCTAACCTCTGCCTTGCCTGTCCTTGGGTCTGTTTCATGTCTTCTTTGGTCTGAACAATTTTTGAAGTGTAGACAAAGTATTTTGTTTCCATCCACTGGAGTGTCTTGCTACTATTGAACTCAGTCCTTACGTTTGTGGTTCATGTTCCATATTACAGCGAACTTCAACCATTCACTACTCAGAGAGACACTTCAACTCTACTTGCCACAGCCTTGTGGCCATAGACACTAGTTTTGACAGTGCCTTTGTTGCATCACAGATGGTGATGGAGGCTATAGCTGCATCACTACAGGATGTAGACATCAAGGAAGGTGAGCCGAAAGATGGGGATGAGGTTGATAGCAACGGGAGCAATGGAAGTTCACCAGCACACAGCAGCAGACTAGACGCTTTTAGCCAACGATTAAAATTAAGCCTATTCAGGGGAAGTAGGCGCCACCCATCGAGGTAGACTGTGTTTGTTTGCAATGTGGGAGTTTGAGAGTGTGCCATACTGCTAATGGGCTTCATAGAGTTGTCTGGAAAAAGCTTGTGATGCAATACATTGTCCCTGGTCACCCCATTTGTGTGGGAAGTATCTGACCCTTTGGTTAGTCAGCATGCTAGCACCTGTCTGCACACTAATTCTTAGTAGGAAATGGACTCACCAGAAGATATTCTGTACTTCCTATTTTTTCCTTGGCACCTTCAGTTCACCCTCAGAACCCTTGACAACGCATGGAAAGTTGGTGAAGTGTGCCTATGTAAAGTATAAAGTAACAAAGGTTGTGGTGCTCTGGCTGAAGTTTCAAACCTCTTGTGGTGTTGCGTGCCCGTGCATATGGATCTCTTTGATCATTTCACTCTGCTATTCTATATCTTGTTGGGCACTTCAATGTTAAGAGGCGAAGTGTGCAATTCACAAGTCCTGGAACATTGGTTTTGAGATCGTCGCTGTGTAACTGGGTTCTTTCACAGTGCGAGAAATTGAAGATGCATGGTTGTAAGGGAAAGCAAGTACAATTGTATATAATAATGTGTGTCTTTCATATTTGCTGTGTAGATAATAAGTGGATGTAAGGTTGGCCATGAATACTCACATTGTGAACCCGCCATGGAAAATCCAATTCGGCGTAGCTGTTGGAGATTAGAATGCTGGAGGTCTGTGGCTATATTGCCTTGCATTTCCTCATACATGTGCACACGTTTGTGAGCTGCAGACTTCAGGAATTGTTACTGAATTTTGCACATTCTGTCTCCAGCAATACACGGGTTTCATACCCTCGGTGTTCGTGAATCTGTGAAGGCTCATTCAGTGTGCACACTCAACCCGGTTAGTTACCATCATAACTTCCCCTTACATTTGTACTAAAATTGGGGAAGGTTAGTCACCATCATAACTCCCCCTTAACTTACATTTGTACAGAAATGGGGGAAGGTTATGCAACCTATCTTCCTGCCCATGGGGGGAACAAGGTTGCCCTACAACTTGTAGGTTGTTTGCCGTGGAATCCTCCATGAAGATACTAAATATCAATCATCCTGGGATCTCTTCAGAATCCTCCATGTGGTTAGGGCACAATGCCACCTTACAAGTGGTCATGGGTTCAAAACCACATAGTTGTATGTTGGATGTCACCCATTATCAACCCAACTACAAAGGGGGGGGTACTTAGGTCAACTGGTTACTTAATGTTAATGTGTGGGTACCTAGTGTTGAGTCACCCTTGAGTCCTTGCAAGGCAACTGCATGGCCAGTTACGGCCATTGGAAGGTCTCCATCTTCCAAACGGAAGGCCCAATAGCCCTTTGGGGTGAGTGACACCATAAGTTAGGCTTGCTTTGGCAAGAGTCTTCCTTCTTTCCTCCTTGAAGAGTACGAACACAAGCGTTCCTGATGTGTGATTTCTTTAGTCAAACAACAATGCCCATCAGCATCCAACAGAGGCTCAATGGTACTTGGCACAAAACAAAATTAGATGGATGTCACCCTCCCAGCCATAAAAGGGCATCAGTTGGTCCATCAACAATCTTATGTTTATTCCCATTGCGGGGTCCTTCAAAAGAGACAACATAATGTACACTTTGTTCGACAAGAGTCCATCTTAAGGCTAACAAAGGCAAAACTTGTAGTGACCATGAGTCTATTATCGCCTATGGATTGTGGACCAAGGAAAAATAACCTTGGGGAGAAAGCCATATCAAGGTGAGGTCAGAGCTCTAAGAACAGATCTACATACGGGCTGGCTAAAACATGTCCACCAGATAATGAGACAACCAAGGACCATGCTAAACAAAACTAGTAAATCAATGGTTGACAAATTAATGAGGACCAAGAATCAACACTTGGAGCCCACAAAGGAACATTCAGAAATCTAACACTTGTGCCAAAGTGCCTCAAAGTTGAGATGAGCCTTTGATCATTGTGTCAGGGTTCTTCCAATGATGTCGAGGTTGTCACAATCTACAAAAGAGCCTCAAAGACTAAGAGAATCTCCAAGCACAAGAAGTTGCAGGACCATTTTCCAAGTCGCTTAGAGTTCTCACCGATGGCCATATCCTTGCAGATTGAGCAATGCAAGAGACAGTGCTCTAGGGATACCCAACAAATAGTCACAGATAATTGTTTTAGCCAACTCTCGTCGCAGAATCCAACCCATTCTTGTCCCACTTCATTTGGAGTTGTTCATTGGATATCGACATTTTGTAAGTTTTTGTTTTTGTTTTGGGCTTTTTGTCCCGCTCTTTGGGGGAGTGGTCAGGGGATTTTTCAGGCTGTTTTTCAGCTTGCGTGCAAATGGAATTGACTATTTTGACCATTGCATAAAACAAAATGCATACTAGGGTAGCCTGTGTCGTTGGCCCAAGTGTCCAATGTCATCTAAGTCCAATTGCCATCCCCTATGTATCCAAGTGCGTCTCCTATGTCGAGGCCCAAATGCATCCTGTAGGGTAGCCTGTGCCTTTGGCCCATGTGTGAAGAATTGAAATCTAAGACCAAGTGCAATTTCTTATGTATCCCAGTGCGTCTCCTACGTCGAGGCCCAAGTGCGACCTCTAGTGTAGCCTATGGAGTTGGCCCATGTGTGAAGAATTGAAATCTAAGCCTAAGTGCAATCTTCTATTCATGTATCCAAGTGCATTTCCCATGTACAGGCCCAAGTGTCCAATGTCATCTAAGCCCAAGTGCAATCCCATATGTATCCAAGTGGGTCTCCTATGTCGAGGCCCAAATGCGACCTCTAGGATAGCCTGCGTCGTTGGCCCCAAGTGTCCAGTGTCATCTAAGTCCAAGTGCAACCCCCTACGTATCTAGAGACCCTCCTGTTTTGGAGATCTAGGCCTAGGGTAGCCTACGCCATTGGCCCATGTATTAAGAATTGAAATCTAAGTCCAAGTGCAATCCCCTATGTATTCAAGTAGCGTCTCCCTTGTCAAGGCCCATGTGTGAAGAATTGAAATCTAAGGCCAAGTGCAATTTCTTATAAGTGGGTATCCTATGTCGAGGCCCAAATGCGACCTCTAGTGTAGCCTATGCCGTTGGCCCAAGTGTCCAGTGTCATCTAAGTCCACGTGCATCAATATATGAAACAAGCCATATCCAATCATTTTTTTTCCACAGAGCTACAACCAGATTTGAACCGTAGACCTTTCCCTTGATATCTCTCCCGTCGAGGCTCCAACCATTGTCCCAGGAATGCCCACTTTGCCATTTTTGCTATTTTCGGGAATTTCCAATGACCAAAAGTATTTGGAATTCCACATCTCCCACACCGCAGGTCCAAAAGTCGTGAGACCAAGCCCGTGCACCCCTCTTCATCGAGGGCTTTCCAACGGTACCAAGCACCAGCGCCGAGGCCTCGCGGTTTGGGACATCTCAACGTGATAAAACAAAACAAAACAAAACAAACAAAACAAACGTCTGGCTTCATAGATTGATTGGGCAAACATTGGGCTCGTGACACTTGGTCAAACCAAGAGTGGATCGAAATGACATAATTGAGTGTTCTTTGCAAGTATGTGTCTCCTGCCTCTACTTTTCTATAACTGATTAAGCAAGTAGTTGTGTATGTTTGCTGCAACAATGTGTGACCACAACCATCATTTTGGAAAACCTCCTACCTCCCACCACTCCTATCTCAACACACATAATTGCATTATATGAGTGGGGATTTGAACACACTTATAAATTACCCCAATTGACAGCTCACACATGAACACAAATGAGAAGATCCCCCCCTTATATGCACCCTTGCTTGACAAGGGGACTAACGACCTAATCTATCACCTTTTACTTCCCAACATGAAACTTGACAGTGATTTAGTCTTTCCGAAGAATTCATGCTTGTCGCAATATGAAGAGCTGATTTACCCTTCCCCCACTAAGCAAATGCCATTGAATCAAACAATTCTATACAATTTTGTAGTACTATAGATACATATTGTTGCAGCGGTAGTAGCTGAAACCATTCACTAAAATATTACGCAATAAGCACTAAGGTACCAAAACTCATTGCAATAAGAAAATTCAGATGTCATGCAACTACATGTATGAACTGGCTGCACCCCAAGTCTGGTCTCGAATTGTTGCACAAGCCAAAAACAATGACCTACAGATTAGGTAGACTGCAAAAAATCTCTATAACACGTATCCAATCTTACACTAGGACTTGTCAAGCGACTCTTTATACTAAAGCATTCAGTAAAACCTCTTCAAGCTCAATGATAGCATGTATGCACTTATCTATTACAGTGTTTAGATACAGACAGAAAGACTACAACATAAAAAGACAAATGCAAGGTGGATACCCCCTCTTTCCGAAGAGTCTCCACATCTCTACAATACCACAAGCTTCAATAAACCAAAAACTGATCACATGCATCAAATGAGGTTTGTGGCTTTTCATAAAACAATGTCCAAAGGCACATGGGGATATTACCATACATTGCACAGATGTAACTTTGTCGGACCCCGCATTCAATACACTTCCTCTTCCTACTACTTTCGAGAGAAAAGTGCACTGCACCTAGGTTGGGCTTGTCTGAACCTAACATCACTATTCTCCTGGAGCAACCCACCCCTCCGTTAGTCCCTTCGTTACTTCTAAATTGATAGTATGTGGCTACGAGGCGTCCGGCCCTTTGCTGCCATCCAGTCAAGGTGCAAAAGGTATAAATTGACCAAAGATGTGTCAACGTCGTGGAAGTACAGCTTATGCCACCACTTGTGGTCACAGGTCTGTACTGAGTAGTAACCATATAATTGTCTTGTACATCCACCCCCCGCATGTGGTGCTGATAGTGCAATACTATGGGGGAGGTGGGCACAAGACGTCTAGCCCCTCCATGCCTTACTTCAATGAAACAATCATCACCCACAGGGAAGATGGCTTTGCTCAAGAGGGTCACTATTTCTTGTCCATCCAAAAAATAGCAGTCAATTTACTGGACATATACATGCGTCATTCTAGCCTCCCCCTCACCACTCTTACCCAAATCCAAGCAGAGAAACCCCACCCTCATTATTTCACTATATCAGTGGCACATATGGACTTGGCTGCTAAGTAATAGAAAAGGACAGGGTTGCTGAAGAAATTATTCATAGTTAATATATGTCCCTTACCTTCGAACCTGTCATTAACCTTGTGACTATTCCATATCCACATCCATGCGTCAAATCATTTCCATCATCATCCTCACCTTTCACTAGCAAAATACCGTCACTGTTTATAGTATTACAATATTAAGTGTATATAATAATTAGACATTCTTTTATATTTGTGCTAGTAGCTGGAACCGGAGGTTACACATAGGCATAATTATTTGGAACCAAATGTTAAAGTTAGTTTTTCATAGCTTGAAGCAACCGGAACCGGAGGTTATGATAAAAATCAAATAACCGCCTAGCACTACAAAAAGGTTTGCACAAGCACAATCCAAGGTAACTTAATAGGGGGAATGTGTTTGCAAACGGGAATGTCATAAAGGTCTTACATTGTCTATGATCAATATATTTATTTTAAACCGGATGGAAAAACTTGCTCTGAATTATTCGAAAGAAATTTCTTAAAACCCTCACTACATATATATGTGGAAGTGCCAAAGTCTCTCTCAAGCCTTGTAACTATGAAGGTATTTGGCAATGTGAGATGCTTTAAAACACATCCTATATTGTGGGATCCTTGCATATAACTTGTTGAACTTTATAACATGTACATAATCCCATGAGGCATACAAAATAATAATAATAATAATAATAATGAAATAAATATTTCTAGTAATCATAAACAACAGTGTTATAGCTGGGTTCTCTATTTTCTCATAAGTACGTAGTTCAATTATTAGAGTGCATGTTTTGCAAGCATGAAGCTGTGGGTTCAAATCCCATCTTCTCCATAATCTAACTATTTTGCAAGAAAATAGCATAAGCATTTATATGAATGATGTTTTATAATACATGTCGCTATGCCTTCCCCCAAAGACCGGGACAACTTTCCATTTCTGCACTTCGTTTCACAAATTGATTTTTTGGTTCCATAAGCCTTTAGATTGCAAAAACAGCCTTGCTAAGAATAAAAAACATCGTAGAATCTTTTCGTTGAGCCAGATCTTGGCCTTCCTTAATAAATACACAGTGGCTACATGCTAGGCCACATAGGTCAAGTGATTGCCCATGTTAAGGAAAAAGTCTTTGGTTTAAATCCGATTGTAACCTTTGTGGAATATATGGCTAAAATTAGACAAATGAAGAATTCAACGTCCTCCCCCTTGGATTGGAAATGAACAAAGAAATTGTAGAGTGCACGGAACTGCACATTGGATTACTTCAGTGCGACACAAAGCCACTGATGTTGAGTTGGCATATCCTATGTCACCATCCATGACCCACTTGTTCCCTAGCACGAGTGGCACGTGAAGGCAACTTTCGCATCACAAGCAACACGAGAAACTTGAAAGGTGGTTGGTCGGGCAACTTAAGTGAGACGAATCACCCAATAGAAAAAATAGAAAAGATGGAATGGCGTCTTCTCCAAGCAATCCTAGGAAAATTAGTGCTTTGAGAGAAGCACAAGGAAGAAAAACCCCACATGAGCATAATCTGCGGTTATTGGGGTAACATATCTGCAAACGAAAATACAACTCATAAGCGGACATAGGATACAGATGTGTCAATAGGGTTAGTTACATGGTATATATACATATATATTAATACTGCATAGAAAAAATTGATTGGAATTTGTGAAAAGAAAAAGGTAAAACCAGTGTTGTGGTATCAGGTTTAGGACATAACAAACTGGTCTTGGTACTAGACGTATCTAGTATCTACTTTCCTACCAGTCTGGTCTATATAATGGTGGATGTATTTTTTTCCAGATATTGGTATGAGTATGAGTATCATGACCACAATACTAGTTGGTCGGAGACATCAATTCTGGTTTCATTCCAAAGCCATCTTGAATTACAAGTTTATCAAATAGCAAATATCAAGTGAAAACAAATACAATACACATAAAGAAAAAAATATACATAAATACAAATATATAGGTATATGTACACATAAATTAGAGGAAATGAGAAAAGGAGATGGAGAGTGGGCAGGACTTTACTGCTGGAAGATATACCCGCACTCTTCAGTGCGTGTTCGATGCCAAGCCACACCCTTCCCGTTCTGATTCAGCAGGAGAGATGAAAATTGTTAATGAGGGTTGGCTTTCGATGATGCAGAGTCGAAAGAGATGATACACTGGGGTGCCATCCCCTACCTGGGACAATATAATCTCATTCCTCAATCTGGTGAGAATTCCAGTTTCTTTCCTTTTTCTCTGAAAGTTTCGTTGGCAGTATTTCAGTCTCGTTCTTTGAAAACAATCTTGCCATCGTTCTTATAAAAAACATGTCTGTTGCAGGCAGGTCCCACCTTCGTGTGCGGTGTGCAGAAAACTTATGCGGCCGACATTGTCATTCTCGACATCCCGGATGGCCAGGCTGTGCCAGAAGTTCTTCCAAAGGGCAAGACGCCAGGCTGGAACAAATTCGAGGACAACTACTGGAGTTGGGTGTTCGGGTTCTGTAACAATTTCCTCTCTGATGCAGGGACACTTCTGCTTTTTCAGTCATGTGACAATGATAGTTGTCGGGCATTGGCATCATACCTCAAGTCTTCAGGGTTTGAAGTTTTGCGCACATGGAATTGTGTGAACAGCCTATACCTTGTGAAAGGGGGTTTCCGCTGGTATGTCGTCTCCCTTCTGCTTGTGCTTTGATCATGAGTTTCAATTTTCTCTGCAGCTCCACTCTAGTAAAATGTTTTATGATCGACATCGATCATCACCGATTCATGATTTTTTTGTGTCAGAGTTCTGAATAGCCGATGTACGCACTTCCACTATAGATTGTGTTTACCACGCTAACCTGCTATCTTTGCCAGACGAGGATGTTCGAGGCGATCTGCCTGCGGAGGATTCGCACATCAAAGACACCATCCTCCATCCGCAGCTTTGAGATTTCTGACCAGGGTTGTTTCGTCAACCCCCCCTATGAGCCCCATGTCGATGACATTTTGTACAACTTCATGCAGTCCAGTCAGACTCTGAAGAGACCAGATGACACTCCCTGGAGAGGTGCAAAGGAAAAGTCACTAGCATTCATGCAAATACTGCTGGAGTCATGCAGCCACCGCTTTGCACGGGTGGTCGATCTTTCTGTGTCCACAGGTTCGTTTTTTCTCTTCCGAATTGGTTTCCTTTCAACAGTTTCATCTGCTTAAATCCCCCCCTCCAAACTGTTCATGTTCTCCTGTCTGGTGCAGGAGCAACTTACCACGCATGCAAGGCAGGCGGAAGAAGCCTTTTTGGCATGGAGGGTGATTCTGACCTCTACAACACCGTGCTCCTCCCCCTTTTGTCTGGCTCCACTTCAGGCACACAGACTGATCGGATTCAAATTCGAAATGATGACGATCCTGAAGATAAGCAGGTCGACAACGACTTTTCATGTGAGTAAGTGCTAAACCCTCTTTGGGAGTCATACTCAATTTCTCGATAACATCAAAGTTACAGTACTAATTTTTTCAGGCTGTCTTTCAGGAAAGGCAGCGGTGGATCTTCAGGAGATACAGTCATTTCTGGCGAGTCTGTTTTCGACAGCCCCCTTTCCAATTTTCTGCTTCCTGTTTATGCCGAAGCAATGGCACTTCACGTGGCCGAGTCCCTATCCCCTGACTTTTTAGTGGCCAGCCGTAGGTGTATCCAGCGTGGATCCGGTGTTCTAAAATACTTAGACTTAGATGCAGAGGAAGAGGGGATACATTGTACTGACTCTAAGTCAGACTGAACTGTATTCTTTTAATATTCATTTTCATATTATCTGGAAAACGTTGAATCCATTTCCTCCACCGTAGTTGTTCCTTTAGAACAAATAATAATCACATAATCAACTTTAATTTAAATTGCTATATGTATGAATCCATCTCACAAACCTCCCTGACTCTTCTCATATCCATTGTGCATTCATCTACACTGTATTCATGCGTGCTCCATTCATGAAAGCTTCCTTTGTACAACATCCATTGTACATTCATCCTCTGTACTCTTTAATCCACCCCACAAACCTTCCACACTCATTTCATATACGTTGTGCATTCGTCAAAAGATTTGGTCATGCATCTTCCTGTCATGAATTTTTGTCATTGCTCAACATCCATTATACATTCATCCATTTTACTCTTATCCATCCATCATTCATCCATCTACATACATTTTTCACACTCATCCATCTGTTTATCATCCAATTGTACATTCATCCATCCTTTATTCAATGCCTTTTATTAAGTCGTCCAGCTTGTTTCCGCGGTAAAGTGTGCCATACCGCGGGAATACACTCCACTTCTTTCTGGGCGCGTGGTGACGCGGCCTTCACGTGTGATGACGTGTACTGAGCCCCGTGACGTGGCATTTGCGCAAGGTGACGTGGCGTGAGCGCAGTTGCGCTCACGCGCTCACGTGACCAGGCTCACGCCGAGGCATCCCTGTCCGGCCACTATGGGAGTGGGATCGTGTACTAACAGGGTGCTTCAGACGACTACAGAGGGTGTTTCGTAGATCTTGGTTGTTGCTTGCAAGTGATTATGAAGTAGGCTGCATCACTACAGTGTGCTTGAAAGGACACACACTCTGCATGTGGCATGCATGTACAGTACGGTGTTGGTCAGGGGGACTGAGTTGCAGCTTCTATTTGGTTTCTGCCAGAAAGTACGCAGCGGAGAAGGTCCGCCTGAAAACGGAACGGAGTGCATTTGCAAAAGCATGGTGGAGGGGCGGTCGTAGGCGCAGATCCTCGGTGGAGTACCCCACAACAATGGAGGAGCTGCAGCCCTTTACAGTGTGGGTCAGATTTGCAATTGCAGTGTACGCATCAGAGAACGAGGACCCAGATGAGGGCATGGTGAGTCTGTCATTCCCCCCAGGGCTGATTGCCACTTCGTACCGGTCAATGAAGCATATGGCAATCACTATAGAGTGGATGATGCCAACACCAGCCTCCTGGTGACTTATGACAACGGAGTGACATCATTTTTTGAACAAGAGAGTAGGAGTTGTGCACGAGATCGGAATCCAAT
The DNA here is from genome assembly GCA_030704615.1 of Takakia lepidozioides. Classification (NCBI taxonomy): domain Eukaryota; kingdom Viridiplantae; phylum Streptophyta; class Takakiopsida; order Takakiales; family Takakiaceae; genus Takakia; species Takakia lepidozioides. The sequence continues at coordinate 18,404,622 of CM060731.1, read as the reverse complement.
TTCATGCCATGTGCAATATGTAGGAGTAATCAAAGAGATCCTTAAACTAGACTATGGTCTTGTGAAGCCAATTCTATTCCGTTGTTCTTGGGTAAAAGCCAATATGGTAGGAGAGAATGCCACCATGAAACGGGATGAGTACGGGTTCCTCCTTGTTGATTTCAGAAAAATGCTACCACAAGATGAAGAGCCATTCATCTTCCCATCGCAAGTTGAGCAAGTTTTCTTTTCAGATGACACCCATGCGCCGGGATGGAAGGTGCTTCTTCACAAGGACCCCCGGGCCAAACGAGTCGTGGCCGACGTCCATGATCTGGACCTAGGGGAGAATGCCGACCACGAGGGTCTGAGGGAACCACGAAATCTACCAGATACGGCCGAACCAGTCTCTTTGGAAGGAGCAGTTACCTTTAATGAGGAAGACATTCCAGGGTTGGTAATTACCGCAAGGCAAATTGCAGATGTGGGTAGTGAAGGGGAAGATTATTTGGATACAGATAGTGAGCCCAGCTGAATCTCAGTGTCCATTAAGCCAACAGCTCATAGACGAGAGCTATGCTAAGGACTCTTACTGTCCTTAGAACCCATTTTGTACAGTCCTGCAAGCGCGCAAGGGCGAGACAGTTGATAGTATCGATAATGTCCCGGTATGTGGTCCGTACTGTCTTGTGAACAAACATTTTTTTGTTCTGCCAATATTGTTTCTAACATGTGAGGAGAGGATCGTCTTCATGTACGGGAAGTAGACGTGAATGTGTGCATGCATTTTCTGGCCCATCTGCATGCTTTCCAAGAACAAAGACCAGTGGAATGGGGGGTGTCTCCAAAGGAGCAGGACCGAACGACACCTTTTTGTGCTTCCCTTGCTTTCTTTCTCACCGTTGTTGCATTCTCCCACCTGCCCAACAGCAGCACTCTCGAAGCAATAACATGACATATGTTGCAACATGATCTTTCTTCACCAGTGAATGAGTTTTTTTGCTACATGTACTGCCACGTCCACATTAACGTTGATCCCTGCAAGCACTTGGCAAGACACCCCAGAGCCGCAAATCCAGCAACCACCACAAACATATCTAACTGATTGTAGTGACATGGGAATAGCTCACTTGTAGAGGAATTGAACCTCCAGCCAAATGAATGGCTCTGCCCCTTGTAGCACAAATGCGATGCAAAAACAAGGTGAGTACAAAATGAAGAAGCACTTACGAGGTCCCCATCCCTCGGATGGGCTCCCACTTGTGCTCTGGAATTGTGCAGGCCTGACTAGCACCAAATTGCATGAATCCTAAGCCTGAATGTCAAATGCAGGTTTATGTCGCGATGCAGCACGCCATCATCTTACCTGTAGTTTCCAGTTTCACTGGTGTCACAACTGCCTTCAAGTCAACATCAAAATTAAGTCCACCTATGCGCAAATCGCAGAATGTCTCATGACACCATCTGCCGCCGCTGGTTTGGCATGATATGATTGTAGTTCACAACCTTAATGAACGCTTTCAAGGCCTCTTTGCAATCTTCTTCTGTGACTGCTTCTTCATAATTTATGAAAGGGTAAAGCAGCTACACATCAAATTCTTGCAAGTACAGGGGGGTACTCAGGCCTCATTGGGAGAAAGAGTGCCATAAACACAGACACATCCTTAAATGTAAAAATTGGAGAAGCGAACGTCTGGTGGCAATAACTGCCTAAACCAGAATTATACTCCATTCCAGCGCACATGTAAAGAGTCGGATGATAACTCGGAATCCCAGTTGGAGATAATGAGACGAATACATGACTATCTTGCGAGTTTCAACTTTCTTGGAGGTAGTTTCCAGTTTCTCTGGTGTCACAACTGCCTTCATTGTAGTTCACAACCAAATGGCATATTCTTCAGCCTTGACGTATTTGCGATCTTCTTCTGTGACGCCTTCTGCATAACTTGTGAAATGGAAAAGCAGCTACACATCAAATTATTGCGATGCCACTCAATGGCACTATGAACGTTTCGAGCATGCTGTCAGAAAACTAGACGGGCAAAAACCCAATTCAGCAGCCTCACCTTGCGTGGATACTTGGGAATTGATGCCAGAAGGGCATGCCCGTATGCGCGCTCCATCGTGCCTCCATCCAGCACATTATGTAAATGTTGAATGACCAAGACCCCGATGTCACACCGTTTTGAGAAGCCACTACGCGCGCTCACAGTATACGAAGGCCTTGCCGTGTCAGGATTTGCATTCCCACGTCCCGCCATGTCCGACGCAGCACTTGCATCCTTGTCTCTGCCAGGTGGAGGCAGCACGTATTAAAATATCTATTCCCCCAAGGCCACATTTTGTTTACCTCTTTTTGTGAAAGCCACGTCAGCAAATGTGCTGCCGAGTCATGGGTGCAATGAATGCGCAGTGGTTCATGGAGTCGTTGAGTCGACTACATATTCACTTTAATGAATAAATATCTTTATTCCATTAATCGAATTAGGAAAGAAAATTTGTAGTCGCATGTGCAGTAATTACAACCACTTGTAATTTTGGCTTTTTCAAATTTTATGTATTTACGCAATTCGTAAAATAGCCCGGAATTCTGCTACGACTCCGGAGTCGTTGACCCCACTTCTGTCTGCCGTCTGAAATGCCCCCGTGGGCCCACATTGTCTGTTTCGACTCTCCAGTAGTCCCGTTTACTACGACGGCGGAGGAGTACTGATATTGTGGCCGGTATGAAAAAATTGACACCAACCTGGTCTGGTATATGACCAAGTATTCTCTTAAATGATACGGACTGGTCTGGAATCTAATACCACTATATGTACCGATCCTTCACCTATATACCAATGCAGTGATAAAAACCTTCGTAGTGACATGAGGCGTACCATTACAAGAAGAAATTGAACTGTTAAACTATATTTACAATATTATAATATCATAAACAACAACATTTCGTTAGCTGCGAATGATAATAATCATCCAAATATAGCATTATATTTGACGCCTCCCGAAGGAAGCGTAAATTATGGTGTCTCATCACCCCGAAGGATTACTGCCTTCCGCTAGAAAGATGGACACCTTTGTGACACCAAGGTTGGATTGAACCCACAACCACTTCCAAATATATCACATCTATTTGAGTTAATGACTCATTTGTTGTAGAGTCTCATTGGCAATAATTAATTAAAAAAAACTAGTATAGAATTGTACTCAATATGAGCACAAATTGAAACAGTTTCGCAAATTTCTAGCAATAGTACATTTTCGTTTCGCCATAACATATTCTTTGGATATTGCCTCATTGTGGTTGATTCATTACTGGAGGATGTCCCTAACTGGAACAAAGCAAGTGAGAGGTTCTAGAGCCATTCATTTGGTCTCACTTAGACTCATTTGGGCGGATGATAGGTGAATCATTGTAATTGCACCCACAAGCCAAACAACAGAGACCATTGTAGCCACATGGACAACGAAGAGTGATGTTCCCGTCCTGGAGAAAACATGGACATGCATAAATACTATTGGGTTTATTTGTGAGGGAAGAAAGGTAATCTGCAATCGCCTCTTGAGTACTTCACCAAAATTACCTCGAGTTAAGTCAAATTTTACTGCCATTTAACTATCATCCTTCTGCTACGAGACTCCCTTGTTTGAAGCCATGTGCTTTCTGAAGGAGAACTCTTCATTTCCATTTCGGGGTGAATAATGTCTCGTCGACCCATTTGTGGACCCTATGTTATTTGACATCCTCTACAGCCATATCTCCCCAAACAACCTCCCTTACATCGAGAAGAATTGTCATCTGATACAGTAGAACTAGATGTCCCGCTTTTATCCAAAGTCTTTTGGAGACTTGCTCCAATGAGGGGAGCAACATCCTTGATTTGACAATAGAAACATGAATGACAAATGTCTTAGTTGCCTTTGAACCTTTGCAGTAGGTATAACTGCACCATTTTTCATCTTTGTCATCCATGTTCTTCATTTCCTTGATTTTAGAAGTGCGTGTGCATGTACTCTAGGGGTGTAACTATGCCGTTATACCCTCCAGTCCCCTATTTAGTAATAGTCCATGGGATTAGAATCACTTGTTACTAATATTTTGACACGACTCCTTGCATTGCATATTTGGTCTCTCAAACCTATAACTGTGTAGTTATATTTGAGTTGGCAATCACACTCTTTCTCTTGTCTTGTCTTGAATCAGAAGTGCAGGTTTTCAACTTTCTAGCTAGTCTTCAATGCAAGCCTGCCCCTACATAAGAGGTGGTGGTCAAATCATCATTTGAGTCCGACAAGGTCTTGTGAAATGGAAGAAGCAAGCAGTTGTGGTTACCAAACAAAAGTCCCCTACATTTGGGAATTATGAATGAGTTCCATAGTAAGTTCACCTTTGGTTTGTTGAGGTCGCTCCCGTTCATTTCCATCCTTACAATCAATCATAGTGTTTTGTTCGATCTAATCATTCTATGATTTCTTTTACATGAATGATGAATTTTATGGGCGTCAGTACCCCTCCTTAGGCGTAAGGAGGACGACAGACCATTCTATGCTCAACACGACTTTTTCCCTAGCCCATGAGACCTTTCGTTTTGCCATCATATACAAATAAGCTTGCACAGTCATATATCAGATGAGACTTCCAACCTAGCAAAGTGCAGCATGTTTTGGTTGGATACAAAAATAGAAAAATGAAGGCTGGAATTGCTATAAGGGCTAAGCGGCTTAAGGATTTTTTTCTCCAATATGCATCGGAGAGTGATGTAGAGGATGATTCATCCGAGGTCCAATGGAGGATTCCTGATGGAGAGGATAAACATTTTTTAGCATTATTGATAATTGATGGGTATGAGAATCCTTTTCAGCTGGGGAAGTTGGGAGGGACGTGAGAACTTCACCATTTGCGAGATCGATGGAGTGGATCTCATTTGGGGGATGACCTTTTTGAGCAAATCTGGAGCCGTCATAGATGGCCGCAAAAGAGTAGTCACACTACTGTGTAGGGATGGTGACGAAGTTTTATGGGTGTCGAAAACGCCCAACCAAGTGGGAGGGCGAATAAACCTGCTGATAGCAAAGGAGTGGGTCGTGGAGGAGCCACACGAACCCCAGTTTTTGCTTTACGTAAGACAAGTGGAAGGAGAAGTCGACAGGGAGCCAATGTCACGGACATAGCCCATAGGAACTTACCAGGAGTAAATATCAGAAGTTACTAAGTTACCAAGTTATCATGTTATCAAAAGTTACCGTGATCTATCATGATCTACCATAAGTTACCATTAGTCACCAAGTTACCGAGAGTTTACCAAATTACCGAGAGTAACTTGAGAAACTGCTCAGGAAGCTTCCCTTGGAGGAAACTTCTCCATCAAGATACCTCATTTGTTTAAGGAAACTTCTCCATCAACAAAACCTCCTTTGGGGAAGCCTCTTAGGGAACCTCTTAGTAGCCAGTATATATAGGAGGCGAGACTGGACACTCTTTAGTCTCGCCAACACAAGTTCAAGCTACTCTTGTTCCCAGTCCCAGTACTCCAGTCCAGCTTCCAGTACTACAGTCCAGTTTCCAGTATTTGGTACCCCAGTCTAGTTCCCAGCATTCCAGTATTCGAGTCGAGTTCCATTATCTTGTACTCTTGTCCATTGTTATAAATATCATTTTGATTCATGTTTACCCACCATGCATTCGGCCTTGACCCATCATTCGCCGACCTTGATTTCTTGTCTAGTCTTGTACCTCTAGTCTGATCTCTTGTTTGTATTCAGTCAATGTCTCGTCCTTGACAGTTTGGCGAGACTAAAGTTTGTTCCTCAGTTAGTTAAGATGGAAGGCACATTTGCAGAAATGGTCGCCACATTGCAGAGTTTTCAACTCCAGATGCAAGAACTTCGTTCTTCTACCGCCCAATTACAAGCTGATCAGTCTCAAGATCTTGGCAACACTCTCCACAATTTGCAACAACAAATTTCAGAGTTAAAGGAGTCGAACAATGGATCTTCAACCATATGAGTCTCTACTGCAACAGCTCATACTGCAACGGTTCCTCTTCAACAGATTACAAGAGAACCAAATATCAGCGTGCCCGAGAAATTTGATAGGACAAGATCAAGATTTCGCGGTTTTGTTCAACAAATACGATTGTTCCTACGACTACATCCACAACGCTACCCCGATGAAGGTATTCAAGTGGGATTCGTGGGCACCCTTCTATCAGGCACTGCCCTATCTTGGTTTGCACCACTATTAGAAAAAAAATTCGCATTTACTATACAATTTTAAAGCATTCATGTCCGAGGTCATTGCAACGTTTGGAGAAAATGATAGGGAGAGAGTTGTACAGACAAAGATGCGAAATCTTTGACAATGAGCACGTCATGCTTCCGTTTATGCTGCCAAATTTCAACAACTTGCGTGCTAAAGGTGCTCGACTTCAACATCTTCCCACTCTGTATTGAAGGGTCATGTAACCCCGACAGACTAACCCAGACCCTGTAGTCACATTGTAGTCATCGACTTATAATTCTCAGAGTTACACCACTGACAGCAATATTCTATGGGGTTACATACTGGGTTATACTGTTGATAGTTACATTGCAGTTACACTTGGAGTTACACCACAATGAGTTACACTGAAGAGGTTCGCACTCATCTGTGTTACACTGTGTGGAGTACCACAAATGCGAGTTACACTAAGTAGAGCTATGTTACGTTATGAAACCCCAGACGGTGTAACCCTGCGGTGTGTCACCCCGGCCCATGGGTGTCCCATTGAGTGGGTTACATAGATTGAATGTGGATGGAATGGCAAAGTGAATAACAACCCATGAACAGACATGTACTTTAATTGGAAGGTCCGTAATAAAGTCCATAGACACGGACGACCATGAACCATTAGGAATGGGTAATGGTTGAAGAAGGCCGTAAGGTCGATGTCATGGTCCTTTCGCTCTAGCACACATGTCACAAGATTTTATAAATTATTTCACGAGTTTCCACATTTGTGGCCATCAATAGTCCCTGGATATCAATTCCATTATTTTGTTGAAGCCGAAATGTCCTGCAGCCGAAAGATCATGACATGTTTAAAGAATTCGCATTCGTGTAGGTCCTGGAGGTACATAGAGAAGTCCCTTGAAATAAAGTAAGCCATCTTTGAACTCAAAGTCGTTTGTAACATGTGGCTTGTCTCGACGTCGATTTAGTTGACTTCGTAGTGTCGTAGCAAATTGGTCGTTATTCAGTGCTTCCTGAATCTCTTTTATGATCTTTGCATCGTCATAGGTGGACATGGATAACATATTCAATTGGAGATTTGATGGTTTCAACATGATGGATTTTTGTTGGTCAAAAGTTGCATCCCCTACTTTTGGCGCAAGATACGATCGTCGAGAAAGAGCATCTGGTTTTCCTTGAAGATGTCCGGGACGGTATGTGTCGCGGCCCTTTGCCTTGAGGGCAGGGGGTCGGGACGCAGGAGGGGCTGCCCCTGTGGTGGGGGCAGTGGCAGCGATAGGTACGGAGGGGGGCTGAAGCACCCTTGAGTGCCAAGGCACTCTGCAAGGAGGCGGAGGCGCTCACTAGGTGGAGCCCCGCACACCGGGTTGCGGTGGGGGTGGCTCCACAAGGGGTGGTGGTAGCTTAGCGGGACTTAGTGGGGGTGACATAGGACTCACCATGGGGCGGAGAACTTGTGGTGGGAGTCGTGGGGAGTCGTGGGGAGTCTTGGGACTCATCACGGTCCAATGGGGCCATGGTGGGTGGGCCAAGGCTCACCACGACTCATCACCGGGAGTCGAGGGTCTTCGTGGTGGTTCGCCATAAAATGACATGGTTGTTTGTAAAACCCCCGCGGACAGTCACAGAAGTATATATAGGGAGTAGTAACCCCGAGAACGGTGCAAGCCCGTTGGTGACCAAAAACTAGTGAGTAAGCGAGCGAGCCGGAAAGCGACCAAGGAGTGAGGAGCTATTCCAGATTGCCATCTACCAAAGGGAATTTTCACTAGGCCCAAATTGGTGGAGGGTCTGGTGGAAGAGTAAAGGGGGACCGTTATGTCCCGGTGAGCAGCCGAAGCTCCAAGTTGGCCCGGCGGCCAGGTTGGGAGTTAGGTGCGCGCATCAAAGCGAGTAATTATGACTTGAAGGGGAACTTACCGAAGTGAGGTGTGCGACAGTAGGTAATAACAAAATCAAACCTAGCTAGTGACATACTTCATCTCGCTTGACATCGATTCAAAATACGAGCACTCATAAAATACTCGAGGTTTTTGTGATCGGTATAGACAGTGACTTGATGTTTAGCTCCCTCCAATAGATGACGTCACTCCTCAAAAGCATCGATAATCGCTAGAAATTCTTTGTCATGGATTTCATAATTGATCTCTGCAGCGGAAAATTTGCGAGAACGAAAACCAACAGGGTGGAGTTGGTCATCTGTACCGTATTAAGAGAGTACCGCGCCAAGTGCGAAGTCCGATGCATCTGCTTCCAAAAAGAATGGTTTAGATGGGTCTGCATGTACCAGTATTGGAGCCATTATAAATGCCTACTTCAGCCTTTCAAATGTTTGGTCAGCCTTCTCGTCTCATACACATTTGTCCTTCCATGTAAATCGTGTCAATGGCGCAGCAATTTTGGAGTAGTCCTTAATGAAGATTCTATAGAAATTTGCAAATCCCAGAATACATTGTACATCTCGGACCGAAGTTGGTTTAACCCACTTGATGACGGTTTGTATTTTTTTCTGATCCATAAAGACGCCTTTGTCGGAAATAATGTAGCCCAGAAATTCGACCTCAGATTGATGGAAAAGACATTTTTTCAACTTGGCATATAGTCCTCTTCCTCTTAATTTATCAAGGACAATGCGTACATGACGGCCATATTCTTCTTCATTCTGTGAAAATATCAAAATGTCGTCCAAATAGATGACTACAAAGTCATCTAAGAATTCTCGAAAGATGTCATTCATCATATGTTGGAAAATTGGTGGAGCATTTGTAAGACCGAAAGGCATAACACTGTACTCAAAATGTCCATACCTTGTTCGAAGAGCTGTTTTCCATTCGTCTCCTTCTTTTATCCGTACAAGGTTATAAGCTCATCTCAAGTCAATTTTGGTGAAAATCTTCGTTTGTCCCAGTTGATCGAGAAGCCCAGAAATCAACGGCAACGGATAACGATTCTTAACTGTGATTTTGTTGAGACCGTGGTAGTCCACACACATGCGTAATGATCCGTCTTTCTTTTTCACAAACAAGATAGGCGCCCCCGCAGATGATTTTGATTGTCGGATGAAGTTCTTTGACAAATTTTCATCAATGTACTCACGTAATACAGCCAACTCCGTCTGGGATAAGTTATATATTGGGCCGAATGGTGGTTGGGCTCCTTCTTGTAACTCAATTACACAGTCATAAGGTCGATGTTCTGGCAATATGTCTGCATTTTTCTTCTCGAAGACATCCTTGGAATCTTGATATTGAGTGGGTAATGTCGAAGTACCTTTGTCTGTTGTGGTCTTGATCGGAGTCGCATAAACTGCAAATGCCACATCCTTTTTGGTAGCTCTCATAAAAGCTCTAGCTCCAAGGAACATGGATTGAATACCTTTGATATTTCTACATTTTTGTCTTGCAGAAATTTTTCGCGATCGTCAGTCGATGTCAGGATTGTGAAGTACGAACCAGGGAAGTCCAAGGATCACAGGATTCGTTGGAGACTGGATGATGTTGAAAACAATATGTGATGCTTGATCTTCAAGCCTCACTTCAAGTGGTCGAGTTTCATGGTCAACATTTCCTGATGCTAACGGTCGTCCATCGATGACTTCAACGGAGGCCGAAAGTTTCTTCTTTACGAGCGTTAAATTGTGTCTCTTCGCAAAGTTTTTGTCAATAAAACATGTTGAAGGCCCTGAGTCCAAAAGTGCTTCTACAGAGATATCTCGATTTTGCACTCTGATTTTTGCTGGAACTGTGAAGCAAGGTGCAGGGTCTGGAGGTAGAAAGAAACATTTTTTTGGTGAGGAATTTGTGGTGTCCAGCCGCATGGTCCCTACTGTGACTGGACATCTTTGTTTTTCGACCTCCTCGTATCGAATACTTGAGTTACGCCTCGAGCTTTTAATCTTCTCTTGTTGGGGCAGTTTAATGCTATGCGATCTTCTTCTCCGCAATAGAGGCATAATCTATTCGAGCGCCGTCTTTGTTTTTCTTGTGGCGTCAATGGCTTGAATCGGACAGCATCAATCTGCATAGGTTCACTACCGGATGTCTGATGGATCGTTGTGTTTGGTGCCGTAGTAGCAGCGGCATGATGCGTCGTCGACCATCCAGATCGCTTCTCTTGACGTATTTCGAACAAATGATTATCGCATGCAAAGACTTGGGTGATGAATTCGCTCAATGTGCTCAAGTTTGGCATTGTCAGCAACAAATATTTTACATCCTCTGTTAATCAACATCGAAACTGACTAATAAGACTCTTCTCATTCCAGTCGAGGACTAGCCCCTGTATGTGTAACCCCTCTATGTGTAACCCAATTTGTGTGTAACCCATGGACGTGTAATCCATGAGGTAGATAATCATTCCGTTCAACCTATGTTATGGACCAGTGTAGCCCTCCGGAGTGTAACTTGTTGCTGTGTAACCCCAAGAAGTATGTATCCCGACCACATGTAACCCCCATTGATGTCACCCCATCGCATGTAACCCATTGTACAATTTGGGGTGCACGCTATAAACCCCAATGCTACATCACCCCATCTTATGTATCCCCACGACACGTAGCCCTTGTATAGGCAACCCTGCCCACTTTCATTGTGCACAGTGTAACTTAGAACTGTGTAACCCTCTTGAGTGAGTGTAACCCAGAGTGTTGTAACTCCAAGAAGTATGTAGCCCGACCAGATGTTACCCCCACACTATTGTGACCCCATCGTATGTAACCCATTGTACATAGCCCTCATGTATGTAACCCCATGTAGTATAAATCTGAGAACTTCAGTGCACAAACACTTCAGTGCGAAAAAAATAAAAAATAAAACAAATGCGCATAGTCGAGGTGGGGTTACATGCCACGAAAGTATATTGTTTCAGCAACGTGACCCTGACATAGCCAGGAAGGCCCAACCATGTAACCCTAGGCCCATTGTATGTAACCCATAAGTGTAACCCCACGTTGTGAGACCCGGCATGGTGTAACCCATCACTTATGTGTGAACCCACAGAGTGTAAGCCCATTGCCCCAGGGCCCAAAGGTGTACCCAAGTACTTGTCTATGATTCCACTTCATGTAACCTTATAAGGTGTAACCCCATGTAAGCCCATTGCATGAAACCCAAACTGTGAAGTGTTACGAACAAACCACATAGAAGCAAAAATGCATCAAGAGACGCTATTTATTTCTTTGGCCATCTGACCAAGTCTTTGTCCATCTCGTCACACAGCCAACTAATCATATGAGTACGGGAAGCTATCATGGTTGACTCGTTGAACCAACTTGCAGTAAACGCCCGCCTATGACGGGTTCGATCTTCTGTGGTTTTCACATTGAACTTCCACTCCAAGTAAAATTGCACAAAACAAAGTGCATAATAGTCGCACTCCCAACAGCTCCGTTGCTGGGGGACACTGGCCTCAAACCATTCCATCATCTCCATGACGTAACTGAAGTCATCACATCCAGGCATGAAATCAAAGAACGCAATGGCAAAATTTCGCAAAATTCCTTCAATGAGTTTGGGTCGGGCAATGGTTTTATGGGAGTCCAAATGTACTATCCGACCTCGGCGCTCTAAAACAGCAACACTCCAGTGATCACTACAACACAAACAAAGCCGTTACGTCAGAATAGAAAAAAACATCTCCAATGAAACCCATTGTGGTGTAACCCGGCTGTGGTGTAACCCAGTAGTGTAACCCTTTGTACTATAACTCTAAACGGTGTTACACAACTAGTCAGCAGTCACTAGTGCAACTCAGTCTAGAATAGAGGAGTGTAACCCAACATGCTCAGTCAACGCTGAAATTACTTACTCGAAGACAATAGGGATGACAACCACGTCCACAAGATCTCGATTCTTTGTGAACACCATCCCTCGGGCATCCTGAGTGTACCATTCTTGCACCAACCCGAATAGCGTCTGCAGATCGTTACCATTGGTACGCATGACATGCCATTGGAAAGGAGCACAGATGACAAACTCAGGTGCGATAGCCTTAAACAATTTGGCCTCCAGAAGTTTGTTGTAACCCGAGAGCAATGCATCTGTGACAGTTGCTCTTATTTTATACATCGGCTCAAAATCTGTCTCTTCCAAGTAAAACTGTAACGGACTAGAAGCCAGGAAGGCATCGCCATAATAAAACTTCACTTCGGGCGCCCCAGGAGGGTCCGACACCATTCTGAACTTTGTCAAGTACCGTTGTTTTAGCACTAATACAGAAACCGGTTTTTTTTAACGGCTTTTCTCACACATTTTGGTGTGAAAAGAGCCCAAGTTCACACCCCCCCTTGGTGTTAGGTTAACCTAGTCCTTTGCACCACATGTGAACTTTCTTGGTCCTGTGAAAAAAACCATCTCACACCAAACTTGCACCTGATGTGGCAGTAGGTTTAGGTGGCTCTTTTGACGGATATTTTGACGGCCGTTTTGACTGGTTAGTTCAACTACTATTTTGACTAAGTAATCTTAATGGTCTTTCTACGGTACTTATTACACCTCATTGCCACCATGTCTGCCACATGTATGTCAAAGGGAATGCCACGTAATAGAGTCCATCAGAATTATTAAATAAATAATAGATATTAAGGGCTCTTCTTACGGATTCTCTCACACAGATTTAACACCAGGTTCAAGTCGTGGTGTGATCGCAATGACACTAGTGTGAATACTGTCATATCCATTGTTTTGTTCCTATTGGACGAAAAGTAAACAATTATTATTTGTTGACAAATGCCAAAATGAATTGTCATATTATTATTATTATTATTGGGATAGCACCCCAAAAGCCATTGGCTGCTTGATTTAATATGTAATATATTATTATTTTAGAATTTTTATTTGTTTTGTTTCATTTAAACAAAAGCTTATTTAAAACATGGATAATAATTGTATTATTAACCACATTGACCAATAGTAATGTTATTAATATTAAATATAGCAAACAACCAGCAAAATACCACATTCATGTCTACACAAGAAAAATTTGGCTTGATGTGGGAAAATGAAGTTGCCCTTGAACAAGGGGATCTTGTGATCATACATGAGAATAGCAAGAGCATCAATTCAAAAAATATTGTTCATGTGAGAAGAGCTGTTTTGTTCACCTGTCTCAGCAACCCTCAATCCATAAAGAAAACTAAACTAAACTTGTAGCACCTTCAATATCACGCGTGTTTAAGAAACTTTTCAGACCATAAGGTGGAACTTCCCTGCGTGTCACCCAATGTGGTATAATTAGGGGTAACAGAGTAGTCCGGGTACGGCAACACAACCTCTGAAATCATGACCGATTTCACATGGATACGGTAATAGTTGTCTGGCACATTTGCTTTCGGAAATCCAGCAATATATCCCACACCTGCCCTTCTTTTTGGTGCACAAGGATCAAACAATAACACCTTGTCGCCGATCTGAAACTGCAACAAAAACCAGATTCCTATATCAGAAATGAACCCTGGAGAACAGAGACTGACAACTTGACACTCCTGCAAAATGACATTGAAGTTCTTCCAGCAAACACCCCAACCCTACCTATTGCAATACTTCCAATTCCGAATTGCATTTGCTTGTCTCTATACTACATGCTGACATGATCAAAGCTGGAACGGTGCCATACCTAGTTGGTAGCAGGTTATGCATGGTCAACATGGATGTGGTAGGACGATGTCACAAAACTACCTTTATAGGTTGTTGGGCCTGCAGCTATGTGGCGATACATAGGAGGTGTATTGATCCAGCATCAGACAAGGAAACAAAATTGCACAAATGAAGTACTTACACTGTGCGGATTTTGTTGGTCACCCTGTGGTTCAGTTAGATCCACTGTGGTTGTAGTCTGATTGATAGCACATATTGTACTCTCCCTGTCCATTGAACGCTTCACTGGTTTCACCATCTGTATATTGAATGACACAACGATCAAAAAATGAGAATAGCACGAATGACACACATTGTGAAGTAGCATTAACAATACAAATCCACCCACGCGCCCAAGCATTGAAACTTTTGCTCTCACCTTTCTTTGATTATGCTTTGTTGTTGCATCGGGAGGCAAAGTCGTTGGAACTCTGGCAGCAGGAAGCCCTGGTTCGGATGCCTTTGCATATTGTTGTGATCCACTACCCATGGCTGCAGTATTGAACAAGTAGTTGGGCTGCCCATATCTGTATGGGTGCCCTGACACATACTCAGGGATGTGTGCAGCCTTGGATACACCCTCTAACCAAGGCAGTAATTCTTTCATAAGCCTCTTGCAGTTTGGCTGATCCCTCAACTTCCATGGATACGGGAAGATGCAATTATTTGCAGGGTTGGGTAAGCAAGTGAGTGGGGAATCGTCCACTAGCAAAGTATTGGTTGGATTGTAATGGCTGTAGTCCTTCCAAAACTTACATAAGTTCTTGTACATGACAGTTTTAGAAGGATTGAAAGGGTCCACCATTCCCACAGGCTGGTCACAATAGTCTTGGTGAAGCACCATCTTTGGTTGCTTCCCACGAAACAAAGCTTTCACAACTGGAAGGACATTACTCAATGACACGGAAGACCATACACCTACATCAAAAATCTGAAGGCATCGGTCCAGAAACTCCTGACACCCAGGTCTGGAGGTGACAGTGGGCTCTAGGTATTCCCTTGTTCGTAGTCTGCTCTCACATAACAATCCATTCAAGTCAAGTATAAGGACGTGTTTCTGCCTCTCAGTTGCCGAAGGGCAATTACCTACAACTTGTACATGATTATCATGTACAAAAGACACACCTTTCTGTGGGGCACTCTGCAAATTCATGGAGACCTCACAGGCATATTGAGATGGTAGTACATATGCCGGCAGTGCTACTGGTGTAGGGGTCAACAAAACTGATGAACACTTTGCAGTTGCCTCAACAATATGGGGGGATGGATTGAGTTCACCTTCAAACCAACCCTCCATGTCATTATCCCTCTCTATTTCTGAAAGCCCAAACAATGAGCCTATTGTGTTTGGCTTTGGTGGCGGTGAAGAAACTGCCTTGAACAGGTTGAGTGGTGAGCCCATAACATGAGAAATAGTCTCATTTGTTGTCTGTGGCGCAAAGGTGGTGCATGGTGGACTTGTAGGCTGTGAATATGGCACATTCATGCCAAGTTTAGCTGCGAGCGTAATGTTGAATGCAGCTGCTGCCTCCAATTGGACTTGGACTGCTTCCAAAGCTGCCTTGGAGCTGGCTTCCATCTGCACTTGTTTGTTTTCCATAGCATCGAGGCGAGCTGCTAGTGAACCAATTCCCTGCCCCATCACATAGAACACCTCCAAAGTAACAATTCACTACACTGACTGATGAACTAGTAAGAAAAGAGAACCAAACGGCAACGAGCAATGGCATGGAAATCACGAATATGTAATTCACACCAGAATTGGTACTGAGTTTATATACCGTTGTGGCTGCACTGCCTGTACACCCCGACCCGTAGCCTTTGTCACTCCTGGCGCTACCGGCGATCTCCTGCAAACTTGGTGTACGTCCAGTCTCCTTCTCCTGTGATTGCAACAAACTTGCAAGTGTAAATGACTAGCATAGCACACTGCCACCAGTAAAGAATTATCTAGGATAGCGTCAATGACTCCCCCTCAATAAGAGTGCTTAGTTTCTTGCTGGCGCCCAACTCTGAGAAGGCCCCCAAGTAGTAGCAATGTGTACTAATTCCATCCATATAGGAATAGACTCTGAGCTCCATCCAAAAAAACCCAACACATAAAGTTTGTCAATGCAAAACAATGTGGGAACTTCCTATGTTGTAAGAGAAGTATACCAGTCGTGCTACAACACCGATGATTCCACTGCGACCCGATCGAGATGTATTCTTCACACATCCCCGCGCCTTGACACCATTTGCCTGGAATTTCTTGAAATCAGTGGAACCCCAACTAACAACTAGTTGTGCCCATGTCTTGTCTGGCACATGATGGGGTTTGGGCAGCCCCACACTATAGTAAATTTTGAACAGCTTATTTCGTTGGTACTTGAGCTGCCCGCAAATTGTTTTTGTAATAACCTTTATGTTAAGACCAGGAGGTCTGTATTCCCAATCTGAAGCCAAGATCTCCATGATCTTTTCAATTAAGTGTAATGGTTGATCCTGAGCATACAATGATCAGTCCAACAAATGTTGACACTGCCCTCGCAGAGCTGTCATCCACTGGTTCTGAGCAGGACCTTTAGGGTTTCCAAGTTCATCACAAGAAATGAAAAATTTCCTCCTCCCTACAGCCACATTCTGAGCAGCCTGGTCTCTCAGATCTTTTGCAAGTGCCCTTCTTTCCCTCCTTAAAGCATTTTTGCGTTCTATAGGAGTCACACCTGATGTCCCCCCAGGAGTAAGGCTGGAATCCTGCAAGGTTTCAGCAGTACCTTGCATGTTACCACCTTCACTTTGTTGGGGCTGGAATGTTGTCTCCCACCCCATAGGATGATGCGGAGCAAATGCATCCTCGGTCTGTTTCAGAATGCCTCCCTTTCAGGGTATTAGGTGTACCTGAAGATGTTGGATAAAGAGGTGGCCGCAGTGCAGTGAAGCTTGAAGGTGCCGACTGTTGTACTCCACTGTAGTTGGATCCTGAAGGTTGGTGGCCACCATACTGGACCTGCCCCTGGTGTGGTCTTGCAGGGTTGGTAGGATAGAGGGAGGAAGTAGGTTGGTTGTACATAGGCCGAGGAGGATACATACTATGGGGATGCATTCCATAATGGTGGTAAATGGAATACCCACCTTGACTAGGATCATGCATTGGAGCGCCTGCAGGTGGAGCAAAAGAATTGTAATTCTGGCACCGAGGATCATTGTTTGCAGGTTGATAGTGAGGATACGGCATGTGCCCATGCAGATTATACCCTGACATGGCAGGATACTACGGGTACATAAGCGGATACGAGGGAGGAGCCGATACTGGTGGATACAAGGGAGCTGGAACGTCAGTCTGTGGAGTGGGCGGGGCTGGTTTTTCGTAAGTTGGAACAACTGCGCCACTCATCACAGCAGTTGGCGCAATAGTTGGTGCACACTTTGCTGGAGTAAGAGACTTATGCTCGTTCGCATCCTTCCCTGCAATTCCCTTCCTTTTTTTTACTGAACTCTGCACACATTGCTCAACATAAACATGAGAAACAATACCACCATACTACTAGGGATGGCAAACCTAGTGGGTAAGCAAAGCCCAAAGGCCTATGCAAGAAGACCCTATCAGTCAGACCTACCTATAACAGTGAGGAGTCTTCTAAAGAATGGAAGGGTACAGTGGAAATGACTGTCTACAATCCAAGACAACCCTGAAAAAATGGATTGCATCACAAAGGGGTACAACGTGCCCATTAGTTCTTCTGAGATTGCTGAAGCAATAGAACATCTAAAGGGCTATAAAGTTGGTGTGTCTGATACGATTGTCAAGCCTGGTGTGATCATATGGTAGATGCCCTTGCACTCCTCTGGGACCTTATTTGGAAGACTGAAATGATACCCTTTCGCTGGAGAGAGGGTGTCAGTGTCAATCTGAGGTGACAGATGACAGCCTAAGAACTACCGTAGCATTACACTTCTTACCACACTTTGCAAGCTGTTCTGTAGGATAATAAGCACCCATCTTGAGGTTGATTTGGAGTCTGGAAGTGTTTTCCATGAAGGTGAGGCAGGCTTCCTGGGGGCTGTGTCAACCATGTCCCTGAGCTGGCCTATTCAAGGAAGGAAAAAAGAAAGAAACCTCTAAGGAAACCTCTGTCCTAGAACGACACCTTCCTTCTACAAAGGTTTCCTTCCTTGACATCTTATGGTGCACGCGCTGACATGCTCTCTTTGAGCACCAAAAGCTGAATGGATTCTAAAGTTTTAGCATGATTGGAGTTGGCCAACCCACACGGCAGATGTGTACTCCAAGGCCTGATAAGGCCTGATCTCTTCATAAGTGCTGGTATGGCGGCATCACCCACCTGTAACCCAAATCTCTTGCTTTCCTAATTTTTAAGGGGCTGATAAACAAAAACATTGAAGAGCAGCGGGGAGAGGGTACAACCTTGAGCTACACCTTGGTCAATGTCAAAGAAATTAGACTTCTCGCTATTGACCACAACACAAGCTTTGGTGTTCGCATGCAGGTTGTGAACCATCCTCCATATCTTTCCCCTGACCCCAGAAGCTGTAGAACAACTGACGTGGCTGCTCAGGGCGAGTTTGGAGTACCAGCCTTGACCTCTCAACATGATGAGTTCAAGGTCAGATGGTACAGTCAGCTGAATCGCATGCCTCATACCAGCGACCCTATGATAAATACCTGAATATTAGGAAGGAAGAACTCACCCTGCTAGATGAATCTGACGTGGAGGCTGAAGTGTCTAAGGCCATGTCAAAAGCATGAAGAATGTCAGAACAAAACAATGTTAGGCATAAACTTCCCTGAACTCGTTTCCAGTTTGTGACATGGGTGAGGACTTTGAGGATGATCTGAAGGGCAGACCTACCCTTGGCACTAGACTGAAAATTTTACCTCAGGATGGGGAGTCTACCTTTGAACAATAAACAGATGCAGAGAGGAAAGGGAGATTGTCAATGCTCACTGGTGTGGGTGGCCTGAAGACAATGTCCATTTTCTGATACAAGTCCGGGGTATTCTCATCAGAGAGCGACCCTCTTCAGGACCATCAAGAACATAGTCCTTGCACCTCTGTTCACCAACTTTCAATATCTCAAGGCGTCTAAAGCGGTGGCCTTGTTGGGGTCTCATTGCTTGGTAGCCCACATACAACATATTGATGCTTGTGTGAAGGGCTTTCTAAAAGGAGGCCTCGTAGCAGAGCCGCAGGTAATAAAATCAGAACTTGAGCTGAGTTCTGGATTTAGTGTCTCTAGCTCGATTATGACGCCAATTGAATTCTGATTCCTCCCCGTCACCAGGGGACCTCCCATTGCAGGGGGATGGATTGTTGCCAGGTAAAGCGAGTGTTGGAAACACCGGAGCCGAGCTTGTTGCTTTTTCCCCAAGAATCATAGAAGTCTTGAAGCAGCTTCCGCCCCCGTTGCTCCAAAGTTCTGGGAAGAGCTGCACAGACAGTAAACCATGCTTTTCTCCCCTCAGTAAGCAGGTCATGGTAAGTATGAAATAATATTGATCTGCCTCTGGGGGGTTTCCCCTCAAAAACCCAAGCACATCTGCTTTTCCACAAATTCCATAATGTAAGAGCTCTAGGAGCTGCCTAAACTGGATAGACACTTTTTGGCTGGCCAGGTAGAAAATTAAGCAGAAGCAGAGATTGGGGAGGAGGGTTTGGAAAGATGTCCCAATGAGAGTAGAAACCGATGACCAAACTCCAGATTCTGTTTGACATATTGCAGAGCAGTAAGCAGTGTTCAATAGATTCTGGGTTTGCATGACAGAGAGTGCAAGTTGGATCATCCTCATGTGTCTTCTATCTGACAAGGAGGATCCTATGTGCGAGCTTCTAGAGGAAACCTGATAGCTTGGATGGTCTGTCCTTCCTCCATATGTCTTTCCAGATGTTGTTCCATGTGATATGGCCAAGTTGCAGGCTGCCCTATTTGCTGGATCACCTGTTTTTGAATGAGCGCGGGGGGTTGATGAGAGCATAACCTTTCTTGACAGAGTAGGAAAAAAATGGTGTTTTTTTCTTATCCATCCACCTCCACTCCGCCGGGTCAAATTGCAGATCAGTCAAGGGGCATTTGAGAAACCAGGTTAGAGTTTCTTGTCAAGCCCATTGAGCTTCCAAACCCGGAGGAAGCATGGGGTTGGGATTTTCGAGGCTATCCAGCACCCTGATGTGGAACAGCAAAGACCGATTCATCTCCACTCTTTCTGAATATGTGAGATGCCCTTCCTGGTCAGCCAAGAAACCTAGACCAGACACCACCAGTTCTATAGATGTAGATGACATAACAAGCATGACCGGAATGTGATTCCCTTGTGAAGATGCCATCCAAGCAGAGGTTTTGGATGTGTGGTCATCTTCATCAAGCAAGGGGCTCATATATTGCGGCACATTGGCAAGTATGATGTTCCAGGCCCTGGCCCTCCTCCGACCCATCATTTCAGCCACCATTGCCTCACTCATGAACTGACCATCCAACCGCATATTGGCAATGTGAGTGAAACCCTGTCTTTCCCATGAAGCCCATCTCGGGCTTTGGGTAAGTAGAATTCTAGAGTCCATGTTGTAGTTGGCAAACAAAGGTTGCCGCAAGCATTCTTGCTTGTTTGCTGGCATTCATTGTGTGAGATTGCCTCTCATGCAATGCCATGCTTTCCAGATGGACTGCCAGGGTCTAGAGCCCAATGAGACTGCGGCGTTTCTGCCTTGAACAATCCATCTTAGTGATTGAGCCCAGAGATGAGAGGTGTGGGTAGGGACCCCATCAAGTAAGGTTGAATGAGCTTGCTCCATGGTGCATCCCTGTGTGTTATTGCCCTTGGAATCCATTTTGCTAGCAAGGCCTTGATCTGAGCAGCCGGGTCAATATTGCCTAGCCCACCTTGTATTTTCTTCTGACACAACTGCTCCCAGGAGAGCGACGCTCTTCTCACAGGTGCCGCCGCAGTGGCACCCCATATGAAGTTACGTAAGAGGGCCTTAATTTCTTTGACCATGGACTTGTCTGGATCCCACACCGCCGCGACATACCAGATAGAGTTGGAAAGCACCTGGTTTGCCACTAGTGCCCTTCCCACAATTGATAGCATGGCTGCAGACCAGAAAGCGATATTTCTTTTGAATCTTGTGATCACTGCTTTCCATGTGGTTTGCTGCAACATGTTTAGGCCTATATGGTGACCCAGCAGAGTATGAGTCTGTCCTTCCTGTAGCCAGTTTAAGCCCAGATCAGCTCCCCAGGCTTGACAGTGAGCAGTGCCTGCTCCACAATGTAGTAGAGACAGAAATAGATTTCCTCCAGTTGACCTTAAGCCCTGAACCTAGGCAGAAAGTGTGAAGGGCCTGAAGTGCCCTGTCAACGTTGTTGCGTGTGGAGTTATCAAGGAGAAGGCAAGTGTCATTTGCGTACATGGACAGCTTGAGCATTTCAGTATGTAGGGTGGGTAGTTGAAGACCGAGAATATCATGTCTTGATTCCAGCAAATGGCCAAGCGAATCCGCAATGAGAAAGAGGAACGGGGCCAGGGGGCAGCCCTGCCTCACAGATCTGGATATTGGGAAAGCCTTGGAAACCACCCCATTCACCATAACCTTGCTTGACGCTGAGTGTAGTAGAATGTGAACCCAGTCCAGGAAGGGCCCCTCCAGCCCAGTTCTTTGAAGAGCCCCCAACAGAAAACTCCAGTCAATGGAACCAAACGCCTTCTCAAAGTCGAGCATTAAAAATGCAAGCGGTTGATTGTTGAGTTCAGCTCTGTGAAGGGCTTCATGGGCCAGAAGGATGTTGTCAAGGATCATTCGGTCCTTTAGGAAACCCGTCTGCTCTTTCCTAATGATCTTTGGCAGCAACGGTTGTAACCTCAAGGCAAGGGCCTTTGCAATAATCTTGTATGTGCAATCAATAGGGCGATAGGGCGATAATTTGCTAAGTCTTCCCTGTCTCCTTTTTTGAAAATGAGGGTGATAAGTCCTTGCAACATCTGTGAGGGCATCATCTTCTTCTGCAGAATGTCAATCGCCATCATTAGGAAGTTTTCACCAATAGCTGGCCACAATGCCTTGAACAGCTCAATCGGAAGTCCGTCTAGACCAGGCGATTTATGAGAAGCCATGGAGTTCAATGCTTGACCCAATTCCCTAGCGGTGAAAGGGGCCGCCAGGCTGGCTTTATTGGACTGAGAGAGAGAACACGGAATGTGATGTAACAAGGTTTCAGTGGCTGCCTTCCTCTGCTCTGTTGATTGCTGCCTTTCAAACAGAGTGTGAAAATATCTTTCAGCTATTGAAGCCATGATTTTTGGTTTGTCAATGGTTTGACCTGCTGAGTCTTTCAGAGCTGGAACCATCGTTGCGGCTCGTCTTTGCGCTACCTTTACAAAGAAATACTTGGTCATCTTTTCCCCTTTAAGGCCAACCCTGTTCTTCATGAACTGCTCTTTGCCGTTTAGCAACAAAGAGAGGTTCCTCTTGGCTGTTTTGTAAGAAACCAAAGTCTGAGGGTCCTCCTGTCCAGACTGTAATTGGAACTGACATACCTCCAAGCACTTTGTCAGAGCTTTCAGCCTTCTGCCGTTTTCCACTGTTTTTTCCATCGAGATTTGTTTACACATGTTTCTCAGCATGTCCAGCTTTTCCAGGAACCGCACTGTGGGGGAGGTGTAAGGGATAAGTGCTGAGGTCCATGCCTTCTGTAGGGCGATAACCACCTTTGGGACTTGGAGAATAGACGGATTCATTTTGAAGAAACCTCTGCCCTTCAACCTATACCCTGGAGCATTGAGGAGGATGTGAACAGCTGCATGATCAAACTCCGGTAAAATTGGTTGTAGTATGCTCATGGTCCAAGCCAGCAGAGTAGGTGAGCAATAAAATCTATCCAAGCGCGCCTGGCACAGATTAGGCGGGTCCATGTTGTTGCTCCAAGAGAATTGCAGGTCATCCTGCCGTGGAGTAGTTGCATCAAGGAGACCCACAGAGAGACACATCACATCCCAGGAGTACTTTTCCGCTGTGGAGAGCCCATGAGCTGACCTTCCTAGCCTATCTGTCTCCTCTTCCACCATGTTGAAGTCTCCTCCTATGAGCCAGTGTTGGATGTGCGGGTGCTGCAGCATTTTGTCCCTGATCTGATTCCAAAAAAGAACTCTTTCCTCCTCCCCATTGGGGGCATAGGTATTTAGAAGCCCTACTTCACCAAGAGATTGACCCAGATTCATAGCTAGAAACTGGACTCTACCCTAGATCCAGACAGCGTTGGAAGTAATGGAATGAAGGAGAGAAGGGGATACAAGAATAGTTGTGCCGCCTCTTAAATCTATCACCGTGGGGTTCCAAAATGCAGTGGCGGAGGGCCATAGGGAAGCACCTAAGGAGGCAATTTTGTATTGATCTAACTTGTGTTCTTGCAGAAATAGCAGATTAGAACCCCTAACAAATGTGGAGGCCCAGCTTCTAACTCTGGCCCTTTTGGGGGCAGAGTGGTGGGAGCCCAGGCCCCTCACATTCCAAGAGCAAAGGGATAGATTCATTTGGGGGAGACAGAAAGGCCCGTGTGTTCTACACGATTTGATGGCCAGATGGGGTCAAAGAAGAACTTAGTGCGCTTATCCAACATGGGCAGAGTGGAAACCCATTTGAGACCTTTAAGCGAGAGAGGAATAGCTGGAAGCCGCCAGGTAAACACTGTTTCGGCACGTTTCCTTTTGCTTTTTCAATTTAAAGGCATGAATTGATTTCCACTGTCCGTGCGAGCTGAGAGAAGATCAGCAGAGATGGATGTTGCAGGATAAAGCTTGTGATAGAAAGATGAGAGCAGAAGGGGAAGAAGGAAGGACAGAAGTATCCCGCCAGCCAGGGAGAACTCGCTAGGAAGAGAGATGGCTGTCCAACATTAGGGTCCAAACCCTTTTACCATTTGCAGCACGAGGTACGTAAAAAATGAGGGGAGAGGAGGAGGCATGTGAGTCCATGCTTACCGGGGGTGGGGAGTCGACCGTCTCCTCCGGAAGCAGGAATGTGATGGAATGATCTGCAGCTGCGCTGGAAGAGAAATTGAAGTTGGTGTTGCCCACCAACACCAATTCTCTATTTAAATTAGGTTCTTGCTGGGGTACTGCGACATCCTTCATCTTGTACATCTTGTAGTGCTCATCCACCAGCCCAATCCCCTCCTCGAAGGTTTTTCTGCTGCAAGCCCATTCCGTGGGGTCCTTAACCCTGCAAGACAGAAAGTACTTACACACCTAAAGCCATGAGTCATGAGCACCTGATGTGTCCAGATCCGACCCGCAAATAATCGGCAGCACATGAATTATTGCCAAATCTGCATGAGATTCATTGTTCTCCACCATGATTCCAACATGTTGTATGTGTGACAAAGAGAGGTTAAGGTTAGGAAAGAATTCATGGAGAACGCCTTTTGAAAGTGCGAGTGTGATGTCTCTTTCTTTCCCCACCCCATACTGGAGCGCCATGGCTTCAGTCACCCACGCTGATTGAAATCCTTGCTTGATACTTGGCAAAAAGAAATTCGTGTAGTCATCAATGAAAGCATACAACAAAGGGGTGATGCAGATTGCTGCCTTTTCCCTTGCGTAAGTGGATCCAGGTGCCCAGCCTATGAGTGGTCTGCTTTTGAAAGAGTGCAACTCCAAGAATGAGACTGCCAGGCTGGTACCATCCAGCTGCTGCAGGTCCGCTTCGTGAAGGGAAAGGAGCCCCATGCCTCCATTATTCTCACCGGGAAGAAGCCCGATCCAGTTGGACCCTTGGGCATGACTGCAGGAGCGGGGTTTGCATGTCGCTTTCTCTTCTTTGCAGCTTGTATGTGTCGCGGCCCTTTGCCTTGAGGGCAGGGGGTCGGGACGCAAAGGGGCTGCCCCCGTGGTGGGGGCGGTGGCAGCAATAGATACGAGGGGCTGAAGCACCCTTGAGTGCCCAAGGCACTCAAGGAGGCGGAGGCGCTCACTAGGTGGAGCCCCGCACACCGGGTTGCGGTGGGGGTGGCTCCACAAGGGGTGGTGGTAGCTTAGTGGGACTTAGTGGGGGTGGCATAGGACTCACCATGGGGCGGAGACCTTGTGGTGGGAGTCGTGGGGAGTCTTGGGACTCATCACGGTCCAATGGGGCTGTGGTGGGTGGGCCAAGACTCACCGCGACTCATCACTGAGAATCGAGGGTCTTCGTGGTGGTTCGCCATAAAATGACATGGTTGTTTGTGAAACCCCCGCGGACAGTCACATAAGTATATATAGGGAGTAGTAACCCCGAGAACGGTGCAAGCCCGTTGGTGACCAAAAACTAGTGAGTAAGCGAGCGAACCGGAAAGCGACCAAGGAGTGAGGAGCTATTCCGGACTGCCATCTACCAAAAGGGAATTTCCACTAGGCCCAAATTGGTGGAGGGTCTTTTGGAAGAGTAAAGGGGGACCGTTATGTCCCGGTAAACAGCCAAAAGCTTCAAGTTGGCCCGGCGGCCAGGTTGGGAGTTAGGCGCGCGCATCAAAGTAAGTAACTATGACTCGAAGGGGAGCTTACCGAAGTGAGGTGCGCGACACTTGGTATCAGAGCCTAGAGTTCAGTACGCGATTGTCCTTGGGATCGGCCTCATCATGGGGTTGGGCAAGCCAAAGCGAAAGCGGAACGGTGATGATCCTGGTGAGCCCGATGGGGGCGATGTGTCACCGAGGCGGCCATTTGAGGAAGCAATGCATGCTTTTGAAAGCAAGGCCGCTCAAGAACGGGAGGAATTTGAGGAGTCGGAGCCCGAGGAATTCCTGAGAGCTCCGACAGACCAACAGATGCATCCCATGCCAGAGCCTTTTGGGAAGGATTGTTGGCACAGTTTGGCGGGACGTTGAAAGACGTGTTGAAGGCGGCGAATGCCACTTCCACTAAGGCAAGTTTAAGATGAAGCCTAAGGAACCCGACACCTTCGAGGGCGTCCAAAATCGGAAGGCACTCAACACCTGGCTCTTGGAGCTAGAGCAGTACTTCCGGGCGGCCAAATTCAGTGACGAAGATCGGGTGGAAGTGGCTCCCACCTAATTGAGGGGCTATGCTCAACAATGGTGGCAAAAACGCCTTCACGACCGAGGTCTAAACCCGGAAACCTTGAACTGGAGTGGGTTCAAGGAACTGATGAAGAGACAGTTTGTGCCCCTCAACGCGTCCTCGCTTGCCCGGGACAAGATGAGGAATTTGAAGCAAACGGATGACATTTGGGGATATGTTCAGGCTTTCAATGTCTTGTTGTTCGAAGTCGCGAACATGGCAAAACCAGAAATGGTCTTCAACTTTGTGGCGGGACTGGCCCCATAGGCCAAGTGGAAGTTGGAGGAGAAGCCACCTAAGACTTTGAACGAGGCAATTGAGAGGGCTGAATGCTTCTCGGATGTCACTAGGGGCAAAAGACAAGGCCGTACGGAGCTGAACCACAAGAAGACCCGGCGGGAGGGTGACTCCTTTCGACCGGAAATTAAGTGGGATAGGCCACGCGGCGATAATGGCACGTGGAAATCAAAGGGAGGGCCTTCACACGCCAAGATGACACCCGATGCTCCGAAAGGAAAATCAGGTGCGACGCCTTATGGCGGACAAAAGGCGACCTTCGATGGAGTGTGCTTTAATTGCGGGGAGCCCGGGTACATGGCTAAGAAGTGCGCAAAACCCTGACAATTGAACATGACTCGGGCAACCACAGAGCTGTCGGAAGATTCCATCAGCCGCTTGGTGGAAGCGGTGGTCGCCAAGACTTGCAAGGTAGGCAACTACTCTTGTGAGTTGTATCAGGAAACTGGCGCCCTGCGTAAATAGAGTCAGTTATTGTTTGTGGATGGGATAATTTCCGGAACTAACGTGTTGTTGTTGGTGGACACAGGAGCGTCGCACTCCTTCATGACACCGGCAACAACACGAAAGCTGGGGCTCCCGACAAGTGACGTGGGGGCCTCTATTGAGGTGTGTTCTACCAAAGGAGAACCACAATTGGTGACGAGGTTGGCGTTCGATGTTCCTCTTCAACTGGGGAGTTGGGAGGGACGTGTGAACTTCACCATTTGCGAGATCGATGGAGTGGATCTCATTTTGGGGATAATTTTTTTGAGCAAATCCGGAGCGGTCATAGATGGCCGCAAGAGAGTAGTCACGCTGCCGTGTGGGAATGGTGACGAAGTTTTACGAGTGTCGGAAACGCCCAAACCCGTGGGAGGGCGAATAAACCTTCTGTCAGCAAGGAAGTGGGCCGTGGAGGAGCCACACGAACCCCAATTTTTGCTTTACGTAAGACAAGTGAAAGGAGGATGGGTAGTCGAGCCCAGATTGGATCAAGGGGATCTTGGAGAAATACCAGGATGTGATGCCGGAGGATTTACCAAGCGGCTTGCCACCGCGAAGGGGAGTTGACCACAAGATTGAGGTGATACCGGGATCGGAGCCGCCTGACAAGGCGCCCTACCGTTGAGCCACAGAGAGTTGGTCGAGCTGAAGACTCAGCTCAAGGATCTAATGTCAAAGGGGTATATCCGGCCGAATAAGTCACCTTACGGAGCCCCGGTGCTATTCGCAGACAAGAAGGATAGGATGCTGCGGATGTGTGTCGATTATAGGGCTTTGAATAAGGTGACTATAAAAAACCGGTACCTTTTGCCAAGGATCGACGACCTTTTCGATCGGTTGGCAGGAGCGAAGTATTTCAGCCGGATCGATTTGCGCTCCAGCTATCATCAAATTCGAGTGGTGGAAGAGATGAGGAGAAGACCGCGTGCAGGACAATGTATGGTTCATATGAGTTCTTGGTGATGCCTTTTGGGCTCACCAACGCACCTGCGACCTTTAGCACGCTGATGAACAGCCTTTTTCCAGGAGTGGCTGGATGACTTTGTGATCGTGTACATCGACGACATCTTGGTGTACTCGAAAACAAAGGAGGAGCACCTGGAGCACCTCAAAAGGGTGTCAGAAATTACGGGAAGGGAAGCTGTATGCCAAAGCTTCAAAGTGCAAATTCGGGGTCACAAAAGTGGAGTTCATGGGGCATGTGATTACACAGGATGGGATCAAAATGGATGACAGAAAGGTGAGGGCAATCTTGGACTGGGAGCCTCCGACTTCGGTCCCAGGAGTGCGATCCTTCCTAGGACTCGCCTCCTATTACCGGAAGTATGTGAGAAATTTCGCCAAGATCGCGGGGCTGCTGTCAGACCTCCTGTGTAAATCCAAAGTCTGGGTATGGAACACCTTTTGTGGCCAAGCTTTGGCCGAGTTGAAGTAGCGAATGGCGGAAGCTCCAGTCCTCAAAATTCCGAAGTTCGACCGTCCATTTGAGATTCATACAGATGCGTCGGACTTTGCAATTGGGGGTGTACTCATGCAGGATGGACGCCTAGTGGCTTAAGAAAGTAAGAAACTGAATGAAGTGGAGCGATGGTGGCCTACGCATGAGAAAGAAATGAAGGTGATGGTGCATTGCCTTGAGCTTTGGCGCCACTATATTGGTTCCAACCCGGTGAAGGTGTTCACGGACAATGTCACGGTAAAGTATTTTGCCACGCAGCCTAAGTTGTCCCCAAAACAAATTAGGTAACAACTTTGGCACTGTTCGACGTGGATATCCAGTACAAACCGGGGCGGGACAATGTGGTGGCCGATGCTTTAAGTAGAAAGCAGCAGCTCATGTTGGTGTACAAGGGCGAGACGGCGCTCCAAAGGAAGATCCGGAAGGCTTACCGGAAAGATGAGATGGCAAAGTCCGTGATGCGAGACTTGAGGATGGGGGTTAAATCGCAGTTCCATTTGCAAAATGGACTGCTCCGATACAAGCAAAAGTGTCTCTACGTGCCGAAGGGAGGGATCAGAGATAG
This sequence comes from Takakia lepidozioides, assembly GCA_030704615.1. Lineage (NCBI taxonomy): Eukaryota > Viridiplantae > Streptophyta > Takakiopsida > Takakiales > Takakiaceae > Takakia > Takakia lepidozioides. Next base: position 18,375,927 of record CM060731.1, on the reverse strand, counting down.
TCTCTTGAGAGAATGCCATGATGGCCCACTTGCGGGCCACGACGGAGCCAAGCGCACCGCGGCACTCTTGAAGAAAGAGTATTTCTGGCCCAAGCTAAGGGAGGAGGCCGAGGAGTATGTCAAGACATGTACCACATGCCAACAAAACCGGAGCGAGTACAAAAAGCAAGCGGGGCTCTTACAACCCTTGCCGATTCTAGAGGGGTCTTGGGAAAGTGTCTCGATGGATTTCATGACTGCTATGCCGCTGCCAAAATGATTTGATGCAATCATGGTGGTGGTGGATAGGTTCAGTAAAATGGGCCATTTCATCCCCACCAATGAGACGGCAACGACGCAGGAGACGGGACGATTTTATTTCGCCTACGTCTTCAAGCATCATGGACTCTCGAAGGATATTGTCTCGGACCGCGATCCAAAGTTTACAAGTAAATTTTGGAGGGCACTTTGGAAGAAAATGGGGACAAGGCTCAAGATGAGCACCGCCTTCCGACCTACGACGGATGGCCAAACGGAAAGAGTGAATTCCGTGGTGAAGCAAATCTTGCGGAATTACGTGTCGGCAGACCAATCAGACTGGGTGGAGCACTTGGACGCGGCAGAGTTCTGTTATAATAACACAAAACACTCCGCAACGGGAGTTTCCCCTTTCGTATTGGTCTATGGAAAAGCACCTCTGGTGCCGACAAGTTGGCCCAGGACGTTGAGGAACCGGCAGCAGCGGCGGTACTGGAAGAATGCGAGCGTTTGTTGAAGCTCGCAAAGTACGACATTGCCAAAGCTAGGAAACGGTATGAACAACAGACAAATCGGAAGCGGAGGGAAGTTAAGTTTGAGGCAGGCATGGAGGTCTGGTTGAACATCAAGAATTTCCGACTACCTCCGGAAGTGAGTCCGAAGTTCGTACCTCCGTATGCGGGACCCTTTCGCATCCGGAAGGTTATGAATGAGGATGTGTATAAATTGGAGCTTCCGGCAAACAGCAAGGTGCACCCGGTATTCCACGTCTCCTTTTTGAAGCCTTACTTCAAAGATGAAGCGTGTCCAAATCGGCATCAAGTGTTGCGTCCGCCACCTGTGCTGTTGGATCATGAAAATGAACCTGAGTATGAGGTGGAGGCAGTGCTTAAGTCGAGGAGGTTCAAGAATCGAGAAACGGAATATCTCGTGAAATGGAAGGGCTATCATCATATGGAGGCATCTTGGGTGCGTGCCTCAGAAATGGGAAACACATCCGAGGCGGTTGCAGCTTTCGAAGGGCGACCTCAAAAGCGGAAGAAACGTTGATGGGGACATCAACCTTGGATCGTGGGGGAGGAGATGCATGCTTAGCCCGGCTTAGCTAGCTCAGGAATCCGATTGCAAAAACTTGTATTGTACAAATTTTGTTATAAATGAAATGGTTTCCAAATGTTGTGCGTCCTATTTTGTTTGGAATGGTGATGCATGGTATGGTTGGCTAGTGTGTAGAATGCATGCTAGCTTACAAAAGTGGGAGAGGTAAATTGGATTAATCGTGTGTTTGCGTAGTGCCGAAATCGGGTGACTCCCATCCAAGGGGCAAGGAAACTTGCGCCTTCCTTGGGAGTTCACGTGCTAGTGCGCACCTGGCACGTGCGCGTACTATAACTGTGCTACCGAGGGGGTTGCCTTGTAGTGCGGGCTAACGCGGAAGCTACGTGCTTCCGTTCACGTACTATAATCGTGTAGCCTCGGGACGAAGTCATAGTGCGGCTTCGGCATGTTCCCGTACCTCAGGCCAGTATTCCAAGGCGGACCCAATTGTAGTGATTGGGGTGCATGGTTAGTTCAAGGTTATCTTCCTAATCAAAAAAGGATTCAAGGTGAACCCTTGCTCAAGGTGATGCCAAAAGCGACATCATGAGCAGTCGCAAGCAATGTTGTTGCAATAAGGCGATTCGATCCTCGGGGAGGATCGTTCCTTGGCCTTGAAGTAGGCCAAGAAGAGTGCACTGGGTGGGGCTTGAGAGGCTCCAGCCTTGGCCGGGACTTGGAGGAAGTCAGCCGAACTAGCTAGTGGAGAGTAGAGTCAAGTGTGGAGTTTGCTTCTTTGCCATGGGACGCCATGGTATGGAAACACTCCTTGATGTGGGACGCCACAACTTGGATGTTCATTTCTACAAAATGGACAAGTTGATGAGGACATCGACTCCCTGTTGGTAGGGGTGTGTGTCACGGCCCTTTGCCTTGAGGGCAGGGGGCGGGACGCAGAGGGGCTGCCCCTGTGGTGGGGGCAGTGGCAGCAATAGGTACGGGGGGCTGAAGCACCCTTGAGTGCCTTGGGCACTCAAGGAGGCGGAGGCGCTCACTAGGTGGAGCCCCACCGGGAATCGAGGGTCTTCGTGGTGGTTTGCCATAAAATGGCATGGTTGTTTGTGAAACCCCTGCGGACAGTCACAGAAGTATATATAGGGAGTAGTAACCCCGAGAATGGTGCAAGCCCGTTGGTGACCAAAAACTAGTGAGTAAGCGAGCGAGCCGGAAAGTGACCAAGGAGTGGGGAGCTATTCCGGACTGCCATCTACCAAAAGGGAATTTCCACTAGGCCCAAATTGGTGGAGGGTCTTTTGGAAGAGTAAAGGGGGCCCGTTATGTCCCGGTGAGCAGCCGAAAGCTCCGAGTTGGCCCGGCGGCCAGGTTGGGAGTTAGGCGCGCGCATCAAAGCGAGTAACTATGATTCGAAGGGGAGCTTACCGAAGTGAGGTGCACAACAGTATGTCTCCAACGGCGTGCTCCTTTGTTTCAGTTGCAGCAGGTATCTGCGTGAACAGGTTTTGACCTCCTGTTGAGGTGTTTTCTAGGGGATGTGAAGATGCCTCATCTTTCCGAAAGGCCCAGCTTTTTGGGCAATCTGCCTTAACATGGTCTTCCGCATTGCAAAGGAAGCAGATGATGGAGATGGCCTCTTCTTTAACAGCTACAACGATGTAAGAGTCATTGAGTGTAGGCAGTTTAATGGAAGAGCCAATGGAGGCATTTTCTGGCATGATGACAACAATCTTTGGGACGCCATTATCAGAATTGTGCTCGTGGTGTATGACCTCCGTATCCACACTGAGGATTTGGTCTTGAGCTGGCTCATAGATATTGATGACCCCAATGAAGGATCCAAAACTTGCTCCAATTTCTAGTAATGAAGTGAGGTAGGTAGGCGGGAGGAAAGGGATGGCGATCACCCTTGGTTTCCAGATTATGCCTTTTTTGTGCCCCCAGTCATGGGTCCAAGGGAAGATGAAGACCTTGGCTGATGAGAGGTGGGCGTTGAAATTCAGCGCTTTGTCCGCGTTCGTGGAGGAGGAGAACAAGATTGCGTAGAACCCCCTGCCCATAGGAAGGCAGAAGTGATGCGTCAGACCCCCGTCCGCTCTTAGATGTTGCAGAATCCATCTCCTTATCCAGACTCTGGTGTGAGGCATACCAGGAAAGTACACCAAAATTCTGGATTTGGTCATCTTTTGAGCTTGCGCTTGCATTTTGGCCTTGTCAAGTTTGATAACCTGCTGATCTGTCTCCGCCTGGACCACCGTGTCTTCCCAACAAGCTTCTACAGGCATGGGTGATGGAGGTGGATCGTTGTGCGCATGTCCCTTGCCAAGGATGGAGCCGCCAGAGGTCTGAATGGTGGAATTCTTCTTTGTCCAGATCTGGGATTTGCCTCTGCCCGCGGAAGACGCACCTCCGCGCTTCCCCTGCTTCGAGCTACGTCCCCTGGAGTCCATGAGCACTACTACAGGGAGGCGAGGATTGGCATATAGTAGAGGAAGTGGGTGCTTGACGCTTGATGGAATTCGAGTCTGACAGAACGCTGTAAATGACAATAACATCACGGGAGACATAGAATGTAAATGGTTTTGATGACTTCCCTGGCAAACGAATGCGCAAAGGCAGCTACGCATCTTCGCAATATTGTCCCTTTCTTTTTCTGCCAACATTAATAAAGAGGAACTGCAAAGCCGCAACCTTGGGAATCAAAGTGAGCCAGCATAGAGTGTGAAGCGCCAGGATGCCAGAAGGAAGATGGCAGAGGGGGAAATGCGCCGTAATATGCATGTCGGCTCATTAACGATTCTTATGGGCGGGAGAATAGAGTGAGAGGATGGGTTAGAGAACTCTGGGTCAGTGGGGGAACATTCCTCGAAGAAGCGGGGGTCCTTTCAACAGAAGTAGAATAAAAGAGAGATGAAGAATGATGCTGGGAAAAGATGAATGCTGTGCAGTTCGACGAAGCATACCTTGCTTTCATAGATCACTTCCCGTGAAGAAGAAGAAGGGAAGAGAGGAAGAAAACGGCTAAGTCCCGGGGCACACTCACTGCAAACTGCGGAGCGTCGGCCCCGGGCTCCGCCTGAATTGTCCCCCACTTTTGATTTTGTTTCTCCTCTTGTGGACAGTTTTACCCATTTGTACAGTCACCCCATTTCACTCTTTTTATAAAATTATGCGGATTTTTTTTTTTTTTTTTTTGTTTTTCAAAAGGGAAACACTTGGGAGCGACAGCTCACAAATCAGGCCCCTTTGTAGTGAGAGGAGAAAATAACCTCTTTCATTTATGCGCCATGGAGGCGAATGAGTGGGACACCGCCCAGGAACCATACCACACCCGTCAGTAGCAAGATTTGACCCCAGAATCATCTGGGTGGCACTCAATGCACTTAACCAACTGAGCTACTGACTGTTGGTGGATTTTTATTTTTTTATTTTTATTTTTTTTAAAACAAAAAAAGGGAAACACCTGGGAGCGACAGCTCAACCCCTTTGTAGTGAGAGGAGAAAATAACCTCTTTCATTTATGCGCCATGGAGGCGAATGAGTGGAACCCCGCCCAAGAACCATACCACACCCGTCAGCAGCAAGATTTGACCCCAGAATCATCTGGGTGGCACTCAATGCACTTAACCAACTGAGCTACTGACTGTTGGTGGATTTTTATTTTTTTATTTTTATTTTTTTTAAAACAAAAAAAGGGAAACACCTGGGAGCGACAGCTCAACCCCTTTGTAGTGAGAGGAGAAAATAACCTCTTTCATTTATGCGCCATGGAGGCGAATGAGTGGAACCCCGCCCAAGAACCATACCACACCCGTCAGCAGCAAGATTTGACCCCAGAATCATCTGGGTGGCACTCAATGCACTTAACCAACTGAGCTACTGACTGTTGGTGTATTTTTTATTTTTTATAACAAAAAAAGGGAAACAGCTGGGAGCGACAGCTCACAAATCAGGCCCCTTTGTAGTGAGAGGAGAAAATAACCTCTTTACTGACGGGTGTGATATGGTTCTTGGGCGGTGTCCCACTCATTCGCCTCCATGGCGCATAAATGAGCAAGATTTGACCCCAGAATCATCTGGGTGGCATTCAATGCACTTAACCAACTGAGCTACTGACTGTTGGTGGATTTTAAGATTCATAACAGAGCTGAAACAACACACCAATTTTTTTTTCATAAACCCAAAATGGTGGCAAAGTGCAGTCTCTTCTGGAAAGTCGGTCCACCAAAAATCTGACCCAAAAACTCTGAAAACTTAGTATGGTCTGCCCTGGATAAATGTTAACAGTCGGGAGTAGAAAAAAAATAACATTTAGACAAGGTTAACACATTAACAGTTTATGAAGGGGTTCAGTATGAATGTGTTAATGAAGTTTATGAAGTGTTAACATTTATGGTATTTTAACGTTTATAGAGGTAACATTTATCCAGGGCAGACTGTAGACTTTGGTTTCAATTGGCTTCAGTCAGCCATGCAAAGAATTTCAAAAAGATTTGTGGGTTTTGTTGTTTTGTTCCTACTGTGCAGAGGTTGCCCTGAAAATCAGGGGGATGAGGTTAGGAAAATCATTCAACGGTGCAGATTGAGCAAGTTTTTAGTTGTGCATAAAAAGGAGGAGGAAAAAGCCAGAGGCCCCTCCCTGGCAGTGTCACACTTGGATGTGGTGTGTAGTGTAATAACTACTGTGAAGGTTGTGGGGAGGAGGTGGTTGGTGGAGCAGCTGGGCAAGGGCTGTTGAAAGCAGGCCTGTCCGGGAAGGACGGCCCTAGACCCATTCCCAAGGGAGTTGTACAGAGGGTCAGGACAAGTGGGGTGACCTGGAGCAGACGGTGAAGCTTATCCACACTGGAATGTTTTGGGAAGCCGGGAGGTTGTATGTAAATAGGGGTTTGCAGATGCGGTAAGCGATGGGTTTGCATGCTTTGGGATCCACTGCACTTGCTTATCAGCCCTGTGCTGTGTTTGTCTGGACATTGTCTGCGTTTCCTTTGGTGGGTTTGCAAGTCTTTCAAGTTTCTTGTTGTTTCTGCCATGCAATTTTGTTCTCTGTCTGCCTGTTTTTGTGTCTCTCTCTATTCTGATCTCCTGCATGCGCATTGACGGATTTGTTTTGCGTCACCCGCAACTGGGTGCTTCTCATAGCAGTGGTGAAAGCAAATACATCGTCAAACAGTCTTTTGCCCCCTCGGTTTCGCCTGGATATTCTATATGTGACCGTTGTCTCAGTCTGTGGGGATTTTGATTGATTAATTTTCCAGAGCATCACCTAGAGCTGTTCGGCTGTCCGCTGCGATCCACCTATGGCCGCTGTTGGGGGAAGTTCTAAGGCAACTCCGACGGATCCCCCTCCACTGCCAGTTTTCAAACAACCACAGCCCTTGAATCCCAACTCTCTTCCTTTTTTCAGCAGGATTTCCGAGGACATCCTTGTCAATGTGTTTTCAAGGTTGGAGAACGATCCTCGAGACCAGGCACGGTTAGCTTGCGTGTGTCGCAGATTTAACAATGTGATCAAGACATCTTGCTATCGCCGCCATTGTATGCGAGTGGTGCCCACTGTAATCTCTGAGTTGATTCAGCCGACCGGCCAGCAAAACCTTCTTGGGGAGCCCCCCGGTGGGTGGGGCTCGCTCCAAAAGCTTTTGGTTTGCTGCCCGGGACTCCGCCATGCTGGTGTTTTGCTTGAATGCTGGGATTTCGGGCTTGAGAGGGAAATAGGGAGTTCCAACGACTATGAGCTTCTTCCGAGAGTGCCTGTGGTTCCCAAGTCCGAATCAAATGGAGAGACGGAAGGTGGTACGGAAATTGCGAAGAAGATGGGTTGCGCGACTGAGGATCATGCAGTTGGTGTTTCAGGAACTGCAACGGATGGCGCACGGGTTGAAGTGAAGAATGAGGTTGGACAACCTGAAGTTGAAGTGGGCGCTTTTGAGGTTATTGACAAAAAAAGGAAAGCCGGGGTGGTAGAACAGTGTACACCTGGGGTTGGGGATGGTAAGAAGCTAAGCACCATGGGGGAATCAGGGATTTTTGGGACGGAGGCTGCGACGCCCTTTTTTGGAAAGAGGAAGAAGAAAGAGATGATTGGCGAGGGCCCTATCATACTGAAGAAAAAGGGTGGGCTCCACTATCACAGCAAAATAATGAATGATTCCAGGATCCGCCGGAGCTACAGGCACTTAAATGGGATGCAGGTCTCCGAGGAAGCTATAGGTGGTTCACGGACTCCAAGATCTTCCGAGAGACGTAGGTTGCAAGAAAGAATTTGGGGAGAGGGTGGTGGGAGAGTGATCAATGAGAAAGATGTCGGCAACAAGGATGTAGATCCCCATTTGGCAGATGGCGAGTGGAGTTTGACCCGTGAGCAGGGCAACAAGCTACTTGCCAGCAGGTGAGTATCATGTATCCTGAGCAAGGATTCTCACTTTGAATGCTATTATCACTACGTCCCTAGCAATGAGGGTAAATTATTTTCTGATAAAAAAAAATACATGAAGGCTTAAAAGTGCTGTTTGATGAGCCAGCACAGTTGGAGGCCCATTCTTGTGATCTCTGTCCAAGGCATATGGAGCCACCACACCGTCTTCATTTCTGTTGAACAGTTGTCTAGCATTATGGTGTGCTTGCAGCGGCATTAACCCCAAATCATTGCCTTTCAGGTTCCGGGCAGACAGCCTGTACATTTGTGATTGGCCAGGTTGTGAACACCTGGGTGAAAAGCGAACATACCATCTGTTTCGAGGCATCTTTAAAAATTTCAAGCACTCACATGTCTGGAGAAATCTGAAGGATCTGAGGGCCAAGAAGTCAGAACTGCATTGTGCCTTTTGTCCTTCAATGTCCACATGGGATATGGTGACCACTTTCTGCTTGCGCCGCTCATTCGAGTACCATGAAGATGGGGAACCGGTGGTGCGTGCTTTTGTTTGTGAGAATGGCCATGTCTGTGGGGCTTGGACTGATCGCCCTCTGTATAACTCGTGAGAGAAAGGTTGGGGGAACTGCAAAAAGGGATGCTTGAATAACACTAACTCCATGCCTACAGTTGTTCTATTTGCAAGTGTTTGGAGCTGAGGATACATTTTTTCAGCGGAGAGAGTAGAGAGAGGGAGGGAGAGATAGGACATCTGGGTATTAGCTTGATTGGTAGGTTCACTCCAAGGTTTCAGCCCAATCCAGGGCTTGATACCTGTAGGTGAAGGGGTAGACGCAACTGCTTGCAGTTTAGTGACTCTATATATCCCAAACCATCCAAGCACCTTCTCTTGGTTGGTGGAGGCTCACCAGTGGTGGTGTGTATCTTCCCTGGGGACCTGTAGGGATTTGGGTTCCATTGGTGACATTATCGTACCTTCCTCCTGACCAAAGTTTTGTAACAGAGAGGGTGGGCGAAGGGGTGGAGGGTTGACATTCTCAAGGATATCCTTACCTTTGGGTTTCAGAAGTATATTACATCAACATTGGATGGAGGATAGGATAGACTCGAGTTCTAGCTGCCAAGAGTGTATTTCCTCAAGAGTATATATTTTCTTCTTGGGGAAAAGACACCAAATGCATCCCAAACTGAAGAGTATACAGAGGAGGGGGGGGGGGGCGGGCGGGGGGGGGGGGGGGCATCCTCCAACCTCACCCGACCTCAGAATGTTGTCTGTTCTCCTCAGCATGTCACAGACTTGAAGAGTGGAGAGTTTCTGTTTTATCGTCAATCATTGTGTCTTTCTCTTGGGACTGGAGCAGCCCATGCTTCTAGAAGGGGGGGGATGGGGCTTAACACTGTCAATGTGTGTTGAGGAACATGGTATATTGTGGCAAATAACTTGACACAATGCTGCACTAATCATATGAGATCTTCACTGGAGGGACATCATCTGCACCAGGGAGGGTGATTCCTGCACCTTCCATCCTGCCTTCCCCGATCAATGGTGGCCCCTCTAGCCCGTGGTTTCGCTGTTGGAGTTGGAGGACAAGACAACATAAACTGGAAACACAAAACGAATCGAAGATCATAGCTTACTTAAATTTTGACCCTCTCTGCTGCAAGTGGTAGATCCCTTTAGTCTGTCTGTCCCTGTTAGTCTGTCCCTTGGTGTCTTTTTGGATAGTGTTCCTGACTTTTCTGGTTTTTCTTCTTCTTCAACTCTAGTTTTCTCACTCTGCCCTTTCTTTTTCTAAGCTGTCGGTTCTGTTATTCTGATGCTCTGGTTGAATTGTGCCTCTCATGTGTCAGGCTGGTTTTTTTGTGTGCTTTAGAATACATATATGGAGGTGCCCTCAGTTGGGTCTCCTAGATTATGTCCGTTGGTTTCTTCATAGACAAGGTTCTTAGCTAGTTGGTTTCTGAATGAACCAGTCGTTGGTCTTTGCTGCCCATAGTGGCTGATCTGGGAGGTTCCCCGAATGGTTTTGCCTCATGGCCCTGTTGAGGTTATTTTTTCCTCCCGTCCCCTTTCCAAAAAAGAAAAAAGAAGAAAAGATCATGGAAACGAAGCACCCATCTGGATCTGTCACTGGATTCGATGATAAATTGTGTCTAGCACTGAAAAGGGTCCTGTCCTTTGGAGTAGTTGCCTATTCTGATTTTGAAGATGTGTTAATCTGCCAATAAGGAGAGTGACCAGGATTCTGGTCCTGGGACATGTGATGCTTTTCATGCACCTAGATCCATACCTGCATCTTGTACCTTACTGTATGCACCCTCATTTCCATGTGTACATCTTTTGGACAGATGACCTTGCCATTATGCATCCTTGAGAAAGGAATTGGTGAGTGGAAAAACCGCAGGTAAGATGGTTGCTGGGCTTGTGTCCTCCCACTTTGGAAACTTGAATGGAACATCCCAAGACTAAATAAAGATCTCAAGTATATTACAACTTCTTCACATGTGCATTGTCTGCCATACCGTGTTCCATCTGATAGAAACTGAAGAGCACTTCTTTTGCTGCTCTCTTCACTATGCGCTCCTTGGTAGATTCCACTATCTGTCCCCTTACACCCAATCTCTCACTGAAGTTTTCCATTGTGAGGATTAGAAATGCTTGCATGCTTTTCTGCATGAGTTTTGACCGGTAGACAATCTCTTGAGCAGCAGTTGCTTTTGGGCTGCTTCTGGCTTTGCTCGGTCTTTCATTCTTTCTTGTTTCTTGCTTTCTTTTTGTCCCATAAGCTCTTTGAGCTTTCTGCGGACGTTGTAAAGTTCCATTTCGTTTCCATTCTCTTCAATGGACTTTCACCCCCCTAACCACAAAACGCAGAGTGTAGAAAACGGAAGATAATAGGAATAATGTAAGAACTTAATGCAAGCGCGTCAGGACGGTCCAGCCCTGACACCCGAACCGCCGGTTCTTCGCCTCCGGCAGACATCGAAAGGCAGCCGGCTGGGCTCGGTCAATCCCTCCCCACCCCCGCCCTCATCCCATCGCGTCGTCGCCCCAGGCGCGTCGTCGTTGTTCTGCGACACCAGTCCGCTGCTTCCAGCAGACCGCCAGTTCCCTGTAACCCCCGCCCTGGGTTCAACCATCACCCCCATGTAACCCTCTGTAACTCCGTCGAGTGTAACCCACACCACCATGTAACCCTCTGTAACCCATGTAACCCTCTATAACCGCAGAGTGTCACCCCCACCCCTATGTAACCCTCACTACATGTAACCCTCTGTAACACTTTGCAACCCATGTAACCCTATGTAACCCTCTGAAACACCGCAGAGTGTAACCCTCACTCCATGTAACCCTCTGTAACCCTTTGTAACCCATGTAATCCTATGTGACCCTCTGTAACCCATGTAACCCTCTGTGACCCTTTGTAACCCTCACCACCATGTAACCCTCTGTAACACCGCAGAGTGTCACCCTCATCCGTATGTAACCCTCACTCCATGTAACCCTCTCTGACCCTCTGTAACCCTCACTACCATGTAACCCTCTGTAACCCATGTAACCCTCTGTGACCCTCTATATCCCTCACCAGGTGTAACCCTTACCACCATGTAACCCTCTGTAACACCGCAGAGTGTCACCCTCGCCACCATGTAACCCTCCGTAACCCTCACAAACCCTCTGTGACACCGCAGAGTGTCACCCTCATCCCATATCACCCTCGCTCTATGTAACCCTCACAAACCCTCTGTGGCTCTGTAACCCATGTAACCCTCTGTAACACCGCAGAGTGTCGCCCTCACCCCTTATGTAACCCTCACTCCATGTAACCCTCTGTAACCCATATAACCCTCTGTGACCCTTTGTAACCCTCACCACCATGAAACCCTCTGTAACACCGCAGAGTGTCACCCTCACCCGTATGTAACCCTCACTCCATGTAACCCTCTCTGACCCTCTGTAACCCCATGTAACCCTCTGTGACCCTCTATATCCCTCACCAGGTGTAACCCTTACCAACATGTAACCCTCTATAACACCGCAGAGTGTCACCCTCGCCACCATGTAACCCTCACTCCATGTAACCCTCACAAACCCTCTGTGGCTTTGTAACCTATGTAACCCTCTGTAACACCGCAGAGTGTCGCCCTCACCCCTTATGTAACCCTCACTCCATGTAACCCTCTATAACCCATGTAACCCTCTGTGACCCTTTGTAACCCTCACCACCATGTAACCCTCTGTACACCGCAGAGTGTCACCCTCACCCCTATGTAACCCTCACTCCATGTAACCCTCTCTGACCCTCTGTAACCCTCACCACCATGTAACCCTCTATAACATCATACACGTGTAAACTATCCGACGGCCGAATGGAGGTTTAAATAGAGGTCGAAACCCTAATTTGCTCTCTCCATCCGTTTTTCAGATTCCTAGCTCGCTCGTTTTTTTGCTTTGGGGCATCAGCTTTCTGCAATTCCCATGGTGCCCAATCGGCTTCACACATCAATGCGAAAGATTTGTAGTTCATTCAGTTCAGTATCGTCATCCCAGCAACATACAAGACAACGCTTTCCGCGCAACGATCCGTCAAATCTATTACTACGGTTTTCTCTACGATTGATACGGTTGTCTCTATTCTTTTTCTTTCTCAATGTCATTCTTGTTGTTTTGTCACCGTCCCCGATGGCTATGGTATTCCTAAGATCCGCATTAGGAAAGGGTTTTGTTTCTTTCGGTCTAGCCATGCAAGCAGCCGCTCATTTGACGGGGTGCCCATTCACTCTCCTCTCGTGTATCTTTTGTTCACACACCAGCCGGGGCAGCCTATTCATCGCTATTATGGATGCAATACGTATCGAATCATGCGTGTTTTGCAAGCACTGTCAACCGGTTACATGTCTGATGGTTTATATGACTACCTCACGTGTGCTATGGTTACACACAGGGGGTTACACGGTGTTTTCTTTCTCAATACATGCTAGCTTGGTAGACGGTTTAGTAATGGAGGTTTAGATGGGGTTGACATGTTTGATGGGTTACGTGGATGTTGCGCTCGCGGAGCCACATAGGCTAGGGTTACATGGGTGGGGCATTACATTGACCATGTTTACCTGGAGGTTGCATACTAATGGTTTGATATGACAGGGTTACATCGATGTTGTGTTCGGGAGTCACATAGACTAGGGGTACATGAGGTTGTGACGAAGGGTTACATCATATGTGGGTACCTGACGGAGGGTTACACTCGACGTGCCTGGCATGCGGGTAACGGCCGGTTTGTCGCGCTCACAAGTGTAGGGTTACGGGTTACACTCCGCTATTCCGGGTGACACCGGGATTGCAACTCATACACGTGTGAGTCAGTGCGGATATAATTGATTGCAAGCCGCCAGATTTTAATGAACCGCCGTCTTTCGCTTAACCGACGTGCCTTACGGGTGACATCTAGCTAGCTTCGTTCTTCGTTCTTTGATCATTGTTCAGTTTTCCCCTTCTGGCAGCCTTTCATATTCTTCCTGCACTCCTTGCTGTGCGTGCTCCCTGTTGTGCGTTCTTCGGAATTCTCTTGGTCTTGGTCTTTTCTTGTCTTGTCTTTTCTTGCTCTTGCTCTTCTCTTCTCTTCTGTCAGCTTTTTCTTTTGTCATGGCTGATTGTTATTTGTTCCCTGGAGAGGCTACTATTCCATTTGATCACTTGAAAAGGGATGGCGAACGAGTTCGCTTCTGGTACACTGAGCATGAGCATGCTACAATGATCGCGTACTGCCACACCAGGTGTAGAGAGGCCAAGGTGGAGGGGCCTAAGTTCAAATGTCCTTATTGTGGGGCAGTAAAGGTAGATAAGAGCAGATTGAATCGGCATATTGTCGATGGAACGGCCGCATGTATGGCCAGACCGAAAGGAACAAAACCGTTTCCTGATGCGGAGCTCAAGCATGCCATGGCTGTTGAAAATGTGATGAATTCTGTTCCAGCTTCTTCTGTTGATGCATATCATGCATGGATTCTGCAAAATAGGGTGGCTTTGGGTGAGATTGCAGATCCTATTGAAGTGCCTGCTGTTGTACCTTCTTCGGCTATTTCTGCTATAGAGGTTCCATCTTCTGGTGCTCCTGCTGTTTCTGTCCCTGGTCCTTCTATTCGGCAGGTTTCTAACGAGAGAGACAAGCGGCGATTGAGCCCGCCTCTACCTGTCCCTATTGCAAAGAAAATCAACATTGGAAACCGGGGAAACCGGAGCTCAAGGTTCATCTTGCGAAAGCGAACTCCAGGCTCAATCCTTCTGCTACCGCATGGCCTTATTCCTCAGTTCCCATTTCCGAATGTCAATGAGAAGGGGTTTTGGCCGGCATTCCAAGAATTTGTTGCGCGAGGCGAGGGCGCAGTCCATGCGACAGCTGCAAAATCAAGTTGGGTTCTATCGACAGACAATCAAGTTGGATTCCCTGCCATTTCTCTGTTTTTCAAATTTTGGGCTGTTGTCTATCCATGTAACCCCTTGTGTTACCCCCCCTGTCTCTCCTGTGGCGTGTAACCCAGAGTGTAACCCACCTACAGAGGACCCCTTTTAAAAACCCCTATGGTGTGTAACCCACCTCTGTGTAACCCCGTGTAGCCCATCTTGTTTGTAACCCATTTTCATGTGTAACCCCTCGTGCTGTAACCTTTTTCTCTGGTGTAACCCCTCACGTTGTATTGCGCAGGGAGCTCGATATCATCTTAGAAGCGATGATATGGACAGTGTTGTTGCTGCCCACAAGGCGTTTACTGCCCAGCCGGATCATGGTCCGTTAATGATAGAGGAATTGAATCGGGTGAAGGAGTATTTAGAGAGCATTGGGCATCCTGACATGCCAAAGCAGAAAAAGAAAAAAGGTGGGAGACTTACACGAGTCCATCGAGAGAGCCAAGCCTCACATGATGATGACACGATGGACGAACTAGCTGTTGGCAATACCGACCTTGACGATGCCAGAACTTCAAATCCTCTTGTCATCACTATTACTGTAGATGGAATCAAAGGTTTGGTTGTTCCAGATCCGTTGGAATTCACTCGTGGTTTTGCCGAAGGATTGATCAGTCAAATGGAGAATCTCACCAAACCGCACATTGGACCGCCACCACTCCTTTTGAGAATTCTGGCCCACAACGATGTAAGAAATCATGGCAGGTCAGTTTCCCAAACGCATCCCAGGTTGGGGTTCACGACTGAACTTCTGGAAAGTGCTCTTACGGCCTCAAAGGTGAAGGACCTGGTCGATGAGTATTACGGCTTTAGTCTGATGTACTTTGCACAACCTGGTGACGGAATTGCGACCTTGGATTCTGAGCTCGAAGACTTAAGATCGAGTTTGAGTACAGAAGAGTGGGGTGACCGGTCAATTAAGATCAACGGAGCTATACAGTTTTGCAAGGCAAGCCGTCGTCGCGCCGCCCATCACTTTGCGATCCAACAGAGAGAATCGTTTATCCAGCTTTGGTGTTGTGGCCTCTTCAGCGAATCACCAACAGAAATGGACTTCAATGCGCGTTTGGGCATCCAGTATATGAGAGACCTTGGGTCTGTAGTGCCTTGGTATCTCTGTAAGTGTTACTCCATCCACTGTCACCCCTTCGTCGTGTAACCCCTTTGTGTGTAATCTTGTAATCATTGTAACCCTCGCTATGTGGAACCTTGTAACTCAGTGTAACCCTCGTTGTGTGTAACCCTGTAATCAGTGTAACCCTCGCTATGTGGAACCTTGTACTCAGTGTAACCCTCGCTGTGTGTAACCCTGTAATCAGTGTAACCCTCGGAGTATGTAACCCTGTAATCAGTGTACCCCTAATGGTACCCCTCACTGTGTTATCCTAGATTTGTTACCCTCTCGTTGTGTAATCTCAGTAGTGTAACCCATTGCAAACTACTGTCTCTAACAGGGTGGTGTAACCCACATCGTGTAATCCGAACCACTGTCTTGTCCTAGTCAGTGTAACCCTTACATAGTGTAACCCTTGCACTTTCAAAAACCTCGTTCCACGACTAAAAACCTTTGTCTTTTCCCCGATGCAGATGAGTCCGAGCTCATGACCAATCAAGTCGCCAATGCGTTCAAAAACCTTTTTGAGGCTCAACGTGAGCTTCACGAAGTTGTGTATGGGGCCCCTCCACAATGCGATACAGGGGGCGTAGGGGGCGCGCAGACGAGCGATGGGCCAATTTCCGCCCCGCAGAGCGACGATGTACATGATGAGGACATCATTCCAAGTCAATCTGCCGTTGTATCTTTGTCGCAGGTTGGTGAATTGTACTCAACCCAGCTGCACTTAGGGGTGAACCTAGCAGACTTGACGCGGGATTTGCCCATGAATTCTGATACTGATACTGAAGATGATACATCAAGGTGGAACACCCAAGTGCGAACCTCTTTGTCCGCAGCCCCAGTCATTTCTTTTGAAGGTCTTAATCGAAGAATCGGGGACCCGCTTGACCCAGAGTCTGTGTATGACTTTGAATCTGGAGATGCTGGGTTGAACCCTCGATGCAACAATGTAAGTATTTGTCAGGATCATGTGGTCAACCTCTCTCAGAATGACCCAGCCTTCGTGGGTCCCATTGATGCGCAGGGTGACACTGCAAGGGGAGGATGCCCTGAAACCGAGGGTTACACTGCACCTGAGGGTGACACTGTGCAGAGAGGAGCAACAGGGAAGGAGGGTTACACTGCACCTCAGGGTGACACTGCGGATACCGGTGTGGCTGACAATGCCGTGAGGGACATTGTCGTGGGTGACACACCATTGCCCGTGAACACTGCAACTTCCGTTGAGAGTGACATTGACATGGGTTACACTGATAGGGGTGACACCCCACAGCCAACCCACATGGTAGATGTCAGTGAGTGTAACACTGCCATGGATGACATTCCACTACCACTAGTCGTGGAAGGTGACACTCCTTTGCCACGGCCACTAGTCGCGACGGATGACGGTCTTCCGCTAGTCAACATGGTCTTGGAGGGTGCGGAGAAGGGCGACACAATCAAGGATGGCATTGAGGAGGTTGATGCAAAGAAGAGTGACATCGACATGGGTGACACGGGGAAGGGTGTCACCGAGGAGGTTGTCAGTTGGAAGGGTGACACAAAGCAGGGTCACACTGAGAAGCGTTTCACTGTGGAGAGTCACGAAGAGAAGGATGTTGCGGAGCATCTAGACACTGAGAAGAGTGACACTGCCAAGGGTGACACACATAAGATTGTTACTCAGCAGAGTGACACTGGGAAGGAACCCGATGAGAAGGGTGACACTGCGAAGAGTGACACTGATAATGCGGCCAAAGAGAAGGGTGACACTGAGTAGTGACACTGAGAAGGTAGCCGGGGAGAAGGGTGACACTGAGATGCGTGACTCTGAGGAGGTAGCCGAAGAGAAGGGTGACACTAAGAAGAGTGACACTGAGGAGGTAGCCGAAGAGAAGGGTGACATTGAGAAGGAAGCCAAAGAGAAGGGTGACACTGAGAATCGTGACACTGAGGAGGTAGCCGAAGAGAAGGGTGACACTAAGAAGCGTGACAAGGGGTTTGAACAGAAGGGTGACACTGACAGGGGTAGCACCGAGGAGGTGAGCTGTGACACTTCTGCCCTTGGTCAATCACCTCCCCAGCACGTCTCAGACGAGGGAGTGCAGTCTTCAGCACTTGCAGCAAACTCAGAACAAGGCACCTCTGGCTCAGAAATTCCCCCTACCGGCGGCATTGTCAGGGTTGCAGAGAATCCCAAGAGGTCAAAACGGCCGCCTGCTCAAAGAAAGCGGTTGGCTGAACCCCCTAGCGCTGACAAAGAAGTATCTGTTCTTGTCGCACCCAAAAAACAGCGAACCAAACCGAAAGGCAAAAGTGCAGGGGTCGGAGGTTGACGTTGTCCAGCAGCAAGAGGTCCTTGCCAAGCACTTGCGGGAGCGTTCGAGGTACCTCATTGTACTTTGATCCTCTCTGATTTTGAATATTGATTATAACTCTTGTATGATGCATCGTAATGTTCGTAATGTGCGGTTTGTTGTGCAGACTAAAACAACGGTACTTGACAAAGTTCAGAATGGTGTCGGACCCTCCTGGGGCGCCCGAAGTGAAGTTTTATTATGGCGATGCCTTCCTGGCTTCTAGTCCGTTACAGTTTTACTTGGAAGAGACAGATTTTGAGCCGATGTATAAAATAAGAGCAACTGTCACAGATGCATTGCTCTCGGGTTACAACAAACTTCTGGAGGCCAAATTGTTTAAGGCTATCGCACCTGAGTTTGTCATCTGTGCTCCTTTCCAATGGCATGTCATGCGTACCAATGGTAACGATCTGCAGACGCTATTCGGGTTGGTGCAAGAATGGTACACTCAGGATGCCCGAGGGATGGTGTTCACAAAGAATCGAGATCTTGTGGACGTGGTTGTCATCCCTATTGTCTTCGAGTAAGTAATTTCAGCGTTGACTGAGCATGTTGGGTTACACTCCTCTATTCTAGACTGAGTTGCACTAGTGACTGCTGACTAGTTGTGTAACACCGTTTAGAGTTACAGTACAAAGGGTTACACTACTGGGTTACACCACAATGGGTTTCATTGGAGATGTTTTTTTTCTATTCTGACGTAACGGCTTTGTTTGTGTTGCAGTGATCACTGGAGTGTTGCTGTTTTAGAGCGCCGAGGTCGGATAGTACATTTGGACTCCCATAAAACCATTGCCCGACCCAAACTCATTGAAGGAATTTTGCGAAATTTTGCCATAGCGTTCTTTGATTTCATGCCTGGATCTGATGACTTCAGTTACGTCATGGAGAGGATGGAATGGTTTGAGGCCAGTGTCCCCCAACAACGGAGCTGTTGGGAGTGCGGCTATTATGCACTTTGTTTTGTGCAATTTTACTTGGAGTGGAAGTTCAATGTGAAAACCACAGAAGATCGAACCCGTCATAGGCGGGCGTTTACTGCAAGTTGGTTCAACGAGTCAACCATGATAGCTTCCCGTACTCATATGATTAGTTGGCTGTGTGACGAGATGGACAAAGACTTGGTCAGATGGCCAAAGAAATAAATAGCGTCTCTTGATGCATTTTTGCTTCTATGTGGTTTGTTCGTAACACTTCACAGTTTGGGTTTCATGCAATGGGCTTACATGGGGTTACACCTTATAAGGTTACATGAAGTGGAATCATAGACAAGTACTTGGGTACACCTTTGGGCCCTGGGGCAATGGGCTTACACTCTGTGGGTTCACACATAAGTGATGGGTTACACCATGCCGGGTCTCACAACGTGGGGTTACACTTATGGGTTACATACAATGGGCCTAGGGTTACATGGTTGGGCCTTCCTGGCTATGTCAGGGTCACGTTGCTGAAACAGTATACTTTCGTGGCATGTAACCCCACCTCGACTATGCGCATTTGTTTTATTTTTTATTTTTTTCGCACTGAAGTGTTTGTGCACTGAAGTTCTCAGATTTATACTACATGGGGTTACATACATGAGGGCTATGTACAATGGGTTACATACGATGGGGTCACAATAGTGTGGGGGTAACATCTGGTCGGGCTACATACTTCTTGGAGTTACAACACTCTGGGTTACACTCACTCAAGAGGGTTACACAGTTCTAAGTTACACTGTGCACAATGAAAGTGGGCAGGGTTGCCTATACAAGGGCTACGTGTCGTGGGGATACATAAGATGGGGTGATGTAGCATCGGGGTTTATAGCGTGCACCCCAAATTGTACAATGGGTTACATGCGATGGGGTGACATCAATGGGGGTTACATGTGGTCGGGATACATACTTCTTGGGGTTACACAACAACAAGTTACACTCGGAGGGCTACACTGGTCCATAACATAGGTTGAACGGAATGATTATCTATCTCATGGATTACACGTCCATGGGTTACACACAAATTGGGTTACACATACAGGGGCTAGTGTTGGTGACTAAAGGTGCTCGACTTCAGCATCTTCCCACTCTGTATTGAAGGGTCATGTAACCCCGGCAGACTAACCCAGACCCTGTAGTCACATTGTAGTCATCGACTTATAATTCTCAGAGTTACACCACTGACAGCAATATTCTATGGGGTTACATACTGGGTTACACTGTTGATAGTTACATTGCTCTTGGAGTTACACCACA
Organism: Takakia lepidozioides; assembly: GCA_030704615.1. Taxonomy (NCBI): domain Eukaryota; kingdom Viridiplantae; phylum Streptophyta; class Takakiopsida; order Takakiales; family Takakiaceae; genus Takakia; species Takakia lepidozioides. The sequence continues at coordinate 18,356,105 of CM060731.1, read as the reverse complement.
ATGAGTTACACTGAAGAGGTTCACACTCATCTGTGTTACACTGTGTGGAGTACCACAGATGCGAGTTACACTAAGTAGAGCTATGTTACGTTATGAAACCCCAGACAGTGTAACCCTGCGGTGTGTCACCCCGGCCCATGGGTGTCCCATTGAGTGAGTTACATAGGTTGAATGTGGATGGAATGGCAAAGTGAATAACAACCCATGAACAAACATGTACTTCATATTAAACTTGGTGATCACAAAATAAGTGTCATTGCCAATGGACTCAATGGTCACTTACTACGGAACCGGTCTACAAAATCTACTTTCCTGGCAAGGGACATGTTGTTTCCATCATCATTTTTTATGAATGGAACTGCTTGAAGAGGGTGCAACAGACCTTTGTCGATTCTAACTTGTAAAGTGGACAGCCTCCCACGAACACAACGAAGCTCGGCAAGCAAATGTTTGCGCATTGTTTCACTCTCATTGCCAAGAAGCGACAGGGACTTCATCTCAGATTCAATTGATGAAACATCCGATGGCTCCTGCCGACCACGTTGGGATGATGCTGAGCACTCTGTAGGCTCTGCTAGATTCACAACTTCCTCCTTTGCATCAATATCTGGAAGTTCCGATTTCATCAACATGTGAAGACCTCCATGAATGGTCCCGAGCTTTGTGCCACAGAGCTTCACAATAAGCCCTTCCTTCAGATTTGGCTTCATCAATTGAAGAACGCGGATTTGATGTTTGCACAAGTTACCCTTCAAAGCCCATGGACAATCACAACAAGCCCAGGTGGTCGCAGGTGCATAGATTGTGTAGCTTCGACCGGCCGTTTGAACACTATCCACAATCGCCGGATGACCAGGAACAGTGGCCAAATGAACATTGACATCAGGGATCTCCCTTGCAGTCCAAACAACATTACTGATAAATTCCTCCTGTCGTACATTCCTTTTGAAGCCTTTCGATTTCAAGTTATCTCTATACCAATAGTGGGTTAGAACAGGACCCACGAGTTCGCTGATCAGCCAATCGATTCTCCTGCCATCAAGCCTTTGCTTTCCCGAGCGTAAACGAGCCTTCAAATTTCCGTGCCAAGATTCAATTGCGGCATTAGTATCCTGACTTGCGTGGGGAATATAACGAGCCCCCGTGATCCACATGCTCAGTTTTGGGACCCATTCCATTCTGATGTAACGTAGGAAGTCACGCGCAAGCGGATAGGAATAATTCAAATCTTCCAGTCGCTCCAGCGCCCACTCTTCTGGGGTGACTCCCACACAAGCGTTAATGCTGTACATTACGTCGCCAAGCTCTTTCAAAACAGCATTGCGAGTGTATGGATCGGGCATCTTACGCTACGAATGTTTCAGCCAAGCGCAGCGAACATGCCAAAGGCATATATCGCTACGTCCCCAAACGATTCCCTGCACGCACACACATCAAATGCCACCCAATCCATCAGTGTAACTCTTGTCAGTGTAACTCTTATCAGAGGAACTCTTCGCAGTGTAACTCGTAGAAGTGTAACTCTTCAAAGTGTCACTCTTAGTAGTGTGACTCATGTAACCCCTCGTGCATCTGGTCATGTAACTATCAGTGAAACTCACAGCAGTGTAACCCAACACATATAACCCCTCGCAGCGCTGTAACGCAATCCATGTTACACCGTGTAACTCTCAGAGCGACCCAACCCATACAACCCTCTGCGATGCTCCCAGTATAACTCACATGCTATAGCAGTGCAACCTAATCCATGCAGGACTGCGGATGACACGCCGTGTAACTCCCAGTGTAACTCGCAGTGTAACCCTCTGTCTACCTCATAGCAGTGTAACCCTCGGTCTAACTCACAGCAGTGTAACCCTCGGTCTAACTCACAGCAGTGTAACCCTCTGTCCAACTCAAGGCAGTATAACCATCTGTCTAAAAACCAGTCAAGCGAATCAGACGTAAGGCAGCGGATTTCGGAGAGTCATATAAACGTGGGTGTACGTGTAGCTTCAAAGTTGGCTAGTGTTTTCTAGATTCAGAGTTGGCAATCATTACATACTTCCAGAAACAACATGTGGATGCAAAAGGAAAGCCATGTCATGGTTCAGCTGACCCCTCTCCCTTTCTGCGATTCGTGGCATGCCCCTCGTCTCAGCCAAGATATGAAACAAGGATCGTCGATAGTCTCGCAGTGGCCTTCTCCGCTATGATTATGACACAACACACTCAAAGCTCCAGGAAGCTTGTGCGTCTCAGCCGGCATGGAGTGGAGTCGCGTTGTTTCTTGTTCGAGTACGACGTGAGAAACATTGCCGACAAGTTGCGATTGAGAGTTACAAAAACCATCCAGATGATGCACCAAGTGTACGTATGTGGTCGATAGCAATCCTGAAAGCGTCTTCTTCTATCCATGAAGAACCGCCAGTGGCGGGTGATTTGAATTCGTAATTGGAAACAAACGGAGGGCAAAAACAGAAAATGATCGACCTGGGACCAACCGTGTGGTATCATGGATGCAACATTTGGGACCCAACGAAATAAGGTATTCGTGTCACGCTTTACCTTTCATTGCATTCTGAAATGTGAGTGCCATGCAACTGTTGCCAATATTATAACACTCACCTTATTCATTTTTGTACCACCATTGCGACATTGCATTCCCAATGTATACCATGATGGTGTTCGACGAATGGCTCAACGGCATACCTGTTGCTTTATTATATCAGCGAGAAAACAAAACGACTGACCTGAGCCCCTGGATGAAACATCTTCGCGACCACTCTTCAGAGCAACCAGATTGGAGGCCAAATGCTTTTGTTGTCGACGATGCAGACGCAGAAATCAATGCTATCAGTACACACGGCTGAAGTTACATGTTCTGAGTACACAGTAATTCACACTACGAGTTGCATGCACGAGGGGTTTCATGATCGGCTACACTGCTGCTAGTTACACTGAGAATCACAGTAAGAGTTAAACTGCCAGTACACGAGGGGTGCTTGCTGCCTGTAACACTGGGAGTTACACGTCAGTTGCTTGAGGGGTTACATGGATTGGGTGCATGCTGTCTGTTACCTCTGGTTACACTATCATTTTTTGATTATCGGAGGCTGCTATCGGTTTTCTTTCTTCTTCACAATCGGCGGGTCCGTGCGCCTATCTATCGGGCCGTAGCAGCAGTGGTACCTGCAAAAAAGCATATAAAGCGAGGAGGGTTATCGCCATATACGACTTTGCTAGGCTAGCAGAAAGAAGTGGGGCTGGGAATTTATACAACCCTCATAAGTGACTTACTTATGCCACTGACGATAACTGTTTGCACGCGGTGTTGTCAAATCTGGCAACTTACGGTACCTTCGATCTTGAACATAAAAATGGGGTCTTCCCATCCACTCTACTCCTTTCTCCCCTCCAGAAAATCAGGAATGCAAGACCATGGAACGACAGCTACTTCGATGGATATCCGTTTCCCTTTTCCCTGGAAACCTGGCGTATCCAACGGAGGTTTGTGTGATTGAAAAGCCCGTCTATGGGCAGCTGTAGGATGCATTTCAAATGAGATCCAAATGCTGCAAATGACAGAGTTCTCCCGCCTCATCTTTCAAACCATTTGATTCCAATGCTGCTTTGCGTTCCTCGTCTAGCCCTTCGCGGCAGCACATGCCATTAGCAGCAACAGTACCACCAGTACAGTACAAATCGCATAACACACGCGAGCAACGCAACGGAGCCCTCGGGACTGCACGTCGTCTACGCACCTGGTGAAAATGACGAGTGATGATGGAGTTACACGTGGGTTTTGATGTCACCGAATCGTGTAACCCAGGTTTGAATTCAAAATATCTGACACCTCTTGGAGCCCGCCAATTTTTGCCGGGCACAAGGGGCTACACGAACAGGGGTGATATGCGTGGGGATAAAGGATCCGGGGTGACACGAGCTATGAATGACACAATCGGGGGTACACGGAGGGGATTGATACAGTATCGGGGTTACATGGTGGGGTTACAATATGAGAGTTGCACAATGAGGGTTACACGAGGCGGAGCTAAAGGGCTGACGTGCAGAGGGTTACAGGGATGATGGGGTTACGAGGAACTGGAGTTACACGGAGAGGGGTATATGGGATAACATGATACAAGCTTACATTGGGGTTACACGATGCAGGATAACATGGAGTGAGGGTTACACCCCGCGGAGTAACAAAGGGTTACATGGGTTACAAAGGGTTATAGAGGGTCATGGGGTTACATGGGTTACAGAGGGTGACATAGGGTTACATGGGAGGGTTACATGGAGTGAGGGTGACACTCAGCGGTGTTACAGAGGGATAAACGGGTTACGGAGGGTTACATGGTGGTGAGGGTTACACCTAGTGAGGGTTACACCGGGTGAGGGTTACAGAGAGTCACAGAGGGTCACAGAGGGTTACATGGAGTGAGGTTACACAGGGGTGAGGGTGACACTCTACGGTGTTACAGAGGGTTACTGAGGGTTACATGGTGGTGAAGGTTACACCTGGTGAGGGTTATAGAGGGACACATAGGGTTACATGGGTTATAGAGGGTCAGAGAGGGTTACATGGAGTGAGGGTTACATGGGGTTACATGGGTTACACAGGGTCACAGAGGGCTACACGGGTTACGCAGGGTCACAGAGGATTACATGGGTTACAAGGAGTGAGGGATGCATAGGGATGGGGTGACACTCTACAATATTACAGAGGGTTACATGGTGGTAAGGGTTACACCTAGTGAGGGATATAGAGGGTCACAGAGGGTTACATGGGTTACAGAGGGTTATAGAGGGTCAGAGAGGGTTACATGGAGTGAGGATTACATAGGGGTGAGGGTGACATTCTGTGGTGTTACAGAGGGTTACATGGTGGTGAGGGTTACAAAGGGTCACATAGGGTTACATGGGTTACAGAGGGTTACATGGAGTGAGGGTTACATAAGGGGTGAGGGTGACACTCTACGGTGTTACAGAGGATTACATGGGTTACAGAGCCACGGAGGGTCACAGAGGGTTACATGGAGTGAGGGTTACATGGTGGCGAGGGTGACACTCTACGGTGTTACAGAGGGTTACATGGTGGTAAGGGTTACACCTGGTGAGGGATATAGAGGGTCACAGAGGGTTACGTGGGTTACAGAGGGTTACAGAGGGTCAGAGAGGGTTACATGGAATGAGGGTTACATAGGGGTGAGGGTGACATTCTGCGGTGTTACAGAGGGTTACATGGTGGTGAGGGTTACATGGTGGTGAGGGTTACAAAGGGTCACAGAGGGTTACATGGGTTACAGAGGGTTACATGGAGTGAGGGTTACATAAGGGGTGAGGGTGACACTCCGCGGTGTTACAGAGGGTTACATGGGTTACAGAGCCACATAGGGTTTGTGAGGGTTACATGGGGATGAGGGTGACACTCTGCGGTGTCACAAAGGGTTTGTGAGGGTTACGGAGGGTTACATGGTGGCGAGGGTGACACTCTGCGGTGTTACAGAGGGTTACATGGTGGTAAGGGTTACACCTAATGATGGATATAGAGGGTCACAGAGGGTTACATGGGTTACAGAGGGTTACATGGTGGTGAGGGTTACATGGGTTACAGAGCCACAGAGGTTTGTGAGGGTTACATGGAGTGAGGGTGACATGGGATGAGGGTGACACTCTGCGGTGTCATAGAGGGTTTGTGAGGGTTACAGAGGGTTACATGGTGGCGAGGGTGACACTCTGCGGTGTTACAGAGGGTTACATGGTGGTAAGGGTTACACTTGGTGAGGGATATAGAGGGTCACAGAGGGTTACATGGTGGTGAGGGTTACAGAGGGTCAGAGAGGGTTACATGGAGGGTTACATACGGGTGAGGGTGACACTCTGCGGTGTTACAGAGGGTTACATGGTGGTGAGGGTTACAAAGGGTCACAGAGGGTTACATGGGTTACAGAGGGTTACATGGAGTGAGGGTTACATAAGGGGTGAGGGCGACACTTTGCGGTGTTACAGAGGGTTACATGGGTTACAGAGCCACAGAGGGTTTGTGAGGGTTACATGGAGCGAGGGTGATATGGGATGAGGGTGACACTCTGCGGTGTCACAGAGGGTTTGTGAGGGTTACATGGAGCGAGGGTGATATGGGATGAGGGTGACACTCTGCGGTGTCACAGAGGGTTTGTGAGGGTTACATGGAGCGAGGGTGATATGGGATGAGGGTGACACTCTGCGGTGTCACAGAGGGTTTGTGAGGGTTATGGAGGGTTATATGGTGGCGAGGGTGACACTCTGCGGTGTTACAGAGGGTTACATGGTGGTAAGGGTTACACCTGGTGAGGGATATAGAGGGTCACAGAGGGTTACATGGGTTACAGAGGGTCACAGAGGATTACATGGGTTACAAAGGGTTACAGAGGGTTACAGAGAGTGAGGGTTACACTCTGCGGTGTTTCAGAGGGTTACATAGGGTTACATAGGTTGCAAAGTGTTACAGAGGGTTACATGTAGTGAGGGTTACATAGGGGTGGGGGTGACACTCTGCGGTGTTATAGAGGGTTACATGGGTTACAGAGGGTTACATGGTGGTGAGGTTACAGAAGGTCATGGGGTTATATGGAGTTACAGAGGGTTACATGGGGGTGATGGTTGAACCTGGTGCGGGGGTTACAGGGAACTGGCGGACTGCTGGAAGCGGCGGACTGGTGTCGCATAACGACGAAGCAGGGGGCGACGACGCCGATGGGATGAGGGCGGGGGTGGGGAGGGATTGACCGAGCCCAGCCGGCTGCCTTTCGATGTCTGCCGGAGGCGAAGAACCGGCGGTACGGGTGTCAGGGCTGGACCGTCCTGACGCGCTTGCATTAAGTTCTTACATTATTCCTATAATCTTCCGTAGAAAACATTGCCAAGTTTTCCACTTTCTCAAGGTCACTCTAGTGCTATCATCAAAACATGGGTGCCAGAATAGTACAACAGATCCAAAGAAGCTGTGGCAGAACTTTCCCAGCCTTCAAGTCACTTCTTGAATAAACAAGTAATAACTACCAGACTGGATTTCATGCAGATAGGCTCAGCTGCTATGCTGAATCTCCTTCATCAATTGTGAATGTCTTGTAATAGCTGAACTGTATTGACTCCAGAAGCTGTCAATGTGCAAGAGCTCATTGCATCCGCATTAACATTCATGCAGTAAATGCCACATGGTGAGTCTCCGGTTAGATTTTGCTAAAGGGAGTCTTATTTTCTGGCTGTGACTGATGACACCATTCTCTCTGACCCAAAAATATCTGTTATGTACATGTCTCATTGGACCCCCTAAAAAATCAGGGTACCATCTGTAACATAAAAAGCCTAGAAACAGAACACTAACCAGACCTCTAAGCTGTATGAGAACTGATGCGCTAAGCTCAAATTTTCACAAAAGATACTGGTACAAAGCGGCTTGAGGATGCCCTGACCACAAAGATGGCGATTTTGGTTGTATCTTTCATATCAGAGTCCTGCAGGATGTTGCTGAAGTCGAGGAGTGCAAACTCCTGGAAGAAGGAGGGTCACTTGATATGGGCATCATAAGCAGCAAACACACTCTCTGAGACCAAGAGAGGCAACTTGTCAATATACATGAAAAGCCGCTGCAAGTTGTCCCGGGCAAGGGTGACCATGTCCTGAATGTCACCCGAGTCAGTGAAGATCCACAAATCACATGAGTTCACACGCTTCAAACTGTCCCGGCAGAAGGGGCATGACTGTGAACGTGCGTGCCTGCAGCCATTCATCCATTGTCCCCACCCCACACCCCTTTTTGCCAGTCAGCCCCACATCACTCTCTTTCTTTGTGAAGATCATTGCAGAGTCTGCGTGCTCAAGAGTTTTCTGTATACTCCATGTCTTTCTCTTTGTAAATTTCTCTGTCAAACACCGATGGACAAGAAAGAGAGTGATGCAGCTGGCATAGCATGGTGTTAGTATTCTCTTACTCCTACATACCCTGTCTCCCTCCACCCTGTTTTCCTTTCCCTGGCATCTGTCTCTTCCTAGGCAAGGTATTGGGAGAAATTATTGACCTCTTATCCTGACTGGGCCTCAGTCACCAGGATAGATTCCATCCCGGTCACCAGGGACATGTATCTCCCAACCAAGGACACAATACATTATCTCCTTCTCTCAAAAAGAACAAAAATGTAGAGACTTCAATATACCAAAGTTGCACTGAGGAGAGGCATCAAACATCTATAGGTGGAGAGGAGAGGGCATGGGATCACCATTCACGGTAGCACTTGAGGCACATGGCATGGTTGCAATCAGGGAGAGCAATCTTGGTGTTGGTCTCCATACATATGCCGCACTCCTGTTCACGCTCCAGGTCCAGCTCTGACATGTGGCCGCGCTCTTCATCTACCTTCTTCTTATACCGCTCCTGGCACACTGCCTTCTGCTTCACATCCTCCATCTCGGTGATCCCCCCTTGCAGCTGCTGCAGAGATGGGTATATGTATGCTGCCATCCAATCCCCATTCCTTTTTATCCACTTGAAAGACTTCACTGGTCCTTACTGTCTCACCTGAATTCCTATCTGGTTCATCACCTCAATTATGTTGTCAATCGTGGCAAATGTAACAATGTGCAGTTTTCATAAAGATGTCCACACAAAACCTGCACAGTAAGGCTGGGATCTCTGTAACACAAAGCTATTCCATGGTCCATTCTACATAGTACAAATAGTACATCGTACGAGGACCAACCGCTATCAAACACAAGATCTTTATAATGGTACCAGTCAGGTTCAGACTGCAAGGACCATTTAATGACGATGGACACATTGACATACCATAGAACTCTCGAAGGCTGGCCTTCCTCTCTTGTGTTGACATGGTTGTGGTCCCGTCCATGTACACCTGTATTCATTTCATACAAAATGGGAAACAGAAAAATAGGAGGAGGTGGAAGGTTCGGGGGGAACAAGAATACATAACAGACTGACAGATTGCATAGCCTGCAAAACTTGGGAACTAGTTGAGGAGACCTTGTACTCTTTCGAGCAGGCGTCCCAGGAAGTCTGGATCCAGCAGATGGATTCTGGAATGCAATTTGATTGACTGCTGATTTCCTTTATCAAAAGCATTGAATTTGACTCGAGTCAATAATTCAGGGAGTGTCCTGAGACTTAAAACAGAATGGAAGAGGTGCAACCAGTGTTTCTGATGTTGGAAAGAGAGCATCTGGGCCCGGACATTGCAGTGCATCATTGATATAAGAGGGACACAGAAAGTAGGGGACCTTGTAGATAAGGATTCGCAGAAGGCCCAAGGCACCAGCCAGGCTGCAGTCAGTCCAGCGCACCAGGAACAGCAGAAAGTGGGCTGCAGGGCTGTATGCTAGTCTCATTTGTAGGCATGCCCCATCATACTCTCTGGGATACTCAGATGCCCTGTGTCACAGTTGTACAATCAAGCATTAGGGCATCTAGACAAGTGGCCTCGGTCTTGGTAGTAATAGCATAGCTCAGTCCTGAAGCAGTCAGCCTAGCCATACAAGAGCACAGCTTTGTGTGATTCACAACTTGACTGCAAGAGAAGGAGATAGGTCACTTCCCAACTGGCCCAATTAATCTGGAAACTCTTGTATTATATGCATATGCACCTTTGTTTTAGTTACATTAAGGGAAGTGCGAGCAAATCAACCTTCCTGCCTGAGTCAGACAGGCCACCCAACAACAAGTATGATTTCCAGTGAAGGCATTTGAGGGGTCATACTGTAGGTCTCCAGGCATTGGTCTGTTTAGAGGGTCATGTTGCATGGATTTTGAGTTGTTCCACTTCGAAAAAGTGAAGAGTGTCCCAAACAGTAAGAGAGCCTGGCCACTTCAACTGTAAGAGAGAAATTCTCTTTCCAACCCTGTTTGCAGAACCTCAGAAGAAGTCGTAGCCAAGGCCCACTTTTCATGGAAGTCACCATAAACCCTGGACAGATTGTTTGGTGAGGATCACACTGCGGCCTCCATCTTCATGACTGAAGCAGCTGTGTTGAGTATGTAGATCTCATATACACACTTCAGGAAGAGTGCCATCGATTGTGAATTGAATGGACAACTAAGTTCTGGAAACCTAAAATGGGGAGTTTCGACCACTAGATGAAAGGCCCACATTCTGAAAGCAATTAAAAAAGACCACTACCATACAGTCAACTTCAAAGAATGCATCACCTGCAGTGTACACAAGTGCAAAATCCAACATTGGCTTCCTTTCATGGAAGATGAACCGCCTGCTGCAGGCTAAGTACAGTCTAGGCAGAAAGGGAGAACTTCAGAAAGTAGGCAGCCTCAAAAGTTTCAAACCTCTGTGATCTGTGGCAATTGGTAACTGGACTCCGACAGGGCCCTGCTGTTCAGAGGCTTGGCCTGGAAGAAAGAGCGTTTCAATAAAGATGAAGGAAAGGTTCTGGAATACAGATTCTGTGTGGCATCATTTGCAATTATCATGCCAGCAAGCAAACTGCAAACTTTTTCGTAATGGTGCTTTCATGGGAGACCTTTATATACCAAGACTCTTTCATGTTGACATAATGACTGAACTTGAAAGGTTCGGCCTGAACATGAATGCTGCTGCAAGTGCAAACTAAGTTCTCAATACATCTCAATCACAACACCTCCTGGAAGCATTCAAGAGTTTGCAAATGTAAATCGGGAAAGGAGATACTGTTTGCTGAAATTACTCGACTGGAATCTACCAAAAAGAAAGACTAGACGGACAGAATCAAGGCATGCATAAAGCAACAGGAAAGTAATTCACAAATTCCAAGGTGCATGGCTGATTAATCAAGTGTCTTCGGGCACCATCAGAAAGAGCTTTACCGTCACAAAAGAGAGAGTGAAAAATGGGGAGGGAAAAATGAGAGATAGGACTGACAGTGTATTGGCGTGCTGAATGTCAGCCTCCAGGGACTTGAAAGACTCCTTGAACGATTTTCCCTGCCCCATCGCCAGTAGTATCATCGCGCCTATCTCACTCTACCTGTACAAAGTTCTCTTGATAATCCTACGTTCCACGATCGGCCCCTCGCTCTGAGCACGAGTTGAACAGGAGATGGAGATTATGGGAAATATGTAAAGAAGAAGATTAGAACATAAATCATGAAGATTTCGCAGGACCCCGGGAAGAAAATAACGATGGCCTGGCCCTGAAGCTGCCCGTACAACCAACTAAGAAGCTCCACTGCCGCCACGTACTTGGCCTCATCTCTGGAAGACCTTACGTAAAACTGACAATGTTGGCAATCCACACCAAAATGTTTCCTCTATCTAACGCTCAATATACGTCAATGATGGATTACTGAGTCTCATGAAACTCATGCCCTCAAGCCATGAAGCATTGGGGAAACAATGACGCAATTTGCCAACAAGTACTAAGAGCATCCATGTGTTCCCGCCCACCTGTCTGTTACACTCCCTCAAAATCATGGTTATCTAGAAATCTGGACTGCATATGCTCCTGTCATCTCTTGTCCCTACTCTCCCAAATCCCAAATTAGCCAAAAAACACCCTTTTACCCGCCCAGCTGGTGGCGCATAGCCAGCCCACTCACACACTCGTCTTCAGTACGCTCAGACTGCTTTCATCTCTCCAACTAGCTCAATTCATCACCTCTGTCGCCCCATCCCCTCCCTCCCCAGTCTCTACGATCCCAAAAATTCTACCCACCAGCACAATCCTCATGTCAAGCAAACCCCTCCAACACCTCTCCGCACACACACACACACACCCCCACACACAACCAAATCACGCACCAACGACTCCCCAAATCCGAGCTTCCAACAGCTCACAAACCTTCACAACACCAAGCCTGCCCTCCATCCAAACCCACACCCCCACACAAACACAAATCCCTCTCAATTGCTGTGCATGCTCGTCTCTTTGTGCAGTTTCCGCAAAGCGCTGCTCATGCCCCACACCCACCCACGGGAGAGACGGCTCGGGCAGCGCGGGCAACCGCCCTCGGGCAGCCCCGCCCCTCCCCCCACCCTCCTTATCTCGCCGGTTCCACCCGCGATTCTATCCCAGCCTAACCACGGTTAACTCCCGCCGCAGATACCCGCCGCGGTTAACCTCCGTTTCCCGCGGTACATTCCCCGCGGTCGTGTCCTTTGCGCAGGCCGGGGAATGATGCGTATGGACCGCGGTTCCCACGGACCCGGGATTTCAGCCTGCCCGTGATCGAGAAACGGACTTCGGTTAAGCTAAAGTAACCGAGGCAGGTAACGTAACCGAATCCGTCGGGGGCCTGCCGTGCACGATAAGACAGCCCCGCCTTTGAACGTAGCCTAATTAACTGAGGCCCGCCCTGCATGACATCTCTTTTCATGCATAATTGTACGCGTACCTCTGTGCTCCGTATACGAATCTACACCAAATACCGTATGATATGGCGGAAATTAGATGAGTGTTCCATCGTCCGTAATATATTGCGGAAAGATACAAGAAATAACAATGAGAGCAGCGCCGACTCGCTGAGTGTAGGTGCAGACAGACTGAGGAGAGCGAGGCAGGCAGGAATGGCGGGGCTGTGCAGGAGGTTGTCTGCGATGGTTGCTATGGTGGGACAGGCTCTCTTCATGAACAGTTCGGAGAAGAGTGTTTCATGGAGTGAGTGAAGCTTGCGTAATCGTATTTGTAGAGTGAATATTGTGGGAAATTCATTTGCTTTCAGAACAGTTTTGCTCTTCGTTGGGAACCCAGCAAGCAACTGTTGGTGCAAAAGTGATCGTTCTAACAGAAAAACTTCGCTGTTGTTTGAAAATTGATGGAAACTTGGACGCTTGTTGCCCATGATCCTGTTCTGCAAGGCCGTGGAACTCGGTACACCCACTTGTGGTTTTTACATAAATCCAGGAGCAGCAGACTTCAGAGATAAGTGGAGGAATGAGGACCTTTGGATCGAAGGTTGGTTTCATATGATAATCCGGTGAGGTACAGTATACAGTAGCCCACATGAAGCAAAAAACCGATTTGATAATAAGTACCCAATCCCCAGAAGAAAAAGAGGAGGCTACCACCTGCAGATTAGTAGGTAAGTAGGTGGGTACCAAGATGTGTAGATACAAGGAAGCCCAGAAATATTTGTGGCATTAAAGAGGGGGGGTATTGGGGAGTGAACCGAGTCTGACATTGGCTGACGCAGCCGCCTCTCTATGGCCCACGAGGTTAACTTATATTCTATGTTAATTTGCTAATTTTACTTTAGTGTCAGTACCTACCCCTGCACAGCCGCTTAGGGCACAGGACAGGATTACAGTAATTGCTTGTAGGGGACTTGGTCAAAGCTGCAAGCAAACATTTTGTAGATTGAAAGAAAAGTCATTGCTCTACAGTAGCCCCTCCCCCACTCAGAAAGCTGTGCAGATGATGGCAATGAGATGCTATTGGAACACTTGTGGGCACACTCCCTCTCTCCTTGCAAATGATCCAGGGTCCCACACTTTGATTAAAGCCACAGATGCATTCATGCAACCTAATTTTGCTTGGGCACATGGCAAGCCCATTAAAAAATACTTGAGACATGGGTCTTGTAGGACACATGCCCCCCTGACCCACCCCCACTCTTCCACCCATTTGGCTGCTCCTTGCTGACTCCAACCTTAAAAAATGAGACACTGCTCCCTCATGCTGTTTTTTTTTTTTTTTTGGCTGTTTTTTAATTATCATTATCATTATTATTCCTCATGCTTTACTTGAAAGGCAAGACTCACTGATGTTGGCAACAAGGGCTTGTTTATGTTTTTCCTTCCCCTTATTTTTAATTTTATTTTAGAAAGGGAAACACCCTGGAACGACTGCTCACAAATCAGACCCCTTAAGTATAGTGAGAGGAGAACCCTGGGGTGGTTGTTTTTTCCACCTTCTGTGACTTTTTATTCATTTAATTTGACCAAAAGGGCTTCTGTCCCCTTTCTCTAAATATTAAAAAAAAAGAAAAGTGGAGTTGCTTTGTCTGTTTGTGTGGAATGTGCATGTTGTTTTCTTCAAATTTCACAAAGAAAATGCACTTGGCTCAGGAATGAAATGGGGTTATGTTTCGCCCTCTCCCTTCAATAATATTCGTTCATGAACAGGGGGGGAAAGACAGATGTTTGTGAAGGTTTTGCAAGAGTCCAAAGTCATGTGAAGCTACTGTTTGTTTCAAGCAGTTTTGCTTACAACCCATGATGGAATGAAGCTTAGATTTTTCTTAATGATCTCAAGAAGAAGGTGCTGACTGAGCATCATCTCTTGCAAGATTTGGGTTGATGGGTTCAGTGTCACAAAGTCATTTTTATGACGCTGATGATGACAGCAAGTGTAACATCCTTGCTGAATATCTGCCTTAAAGACATGGATGAGCCCCCCTTCACTTGGAGCATCGTGATCTTCATGTTGTGGCACAGGCATCTGACTTGATGATGACACAGCATACTTTTCCAAAGCCTGCCAGAGGCCCTGGTGAGCAAGGAGGAAAAACAAGAGCACGAAAAAATCACCCTGCCGCAGGCTCGTATGTGTCATTCCTGGACGCCATGAAGAGGTCTGCCCGTGTCTGCAAGTGCGGGTACCATGTGCTTGACGCCTTCTCGATCTCACAGAGTTGTACTGTGCCTATTCAATGTTGTGCGATACGATTCTTACACACGAACAAGGCCATGATGGTGCAGGGACTCGAAGTTGTTTGACGTACCTACCTACTTGGGGTTTGCGTTCCTCGGTTTCTCACCGAATGCTCAGAATCAGAAGACACTAACTAGCAGATCCCTCCGTGTATGCATGCATGAGAAAAGAAAGAAACTTGAAAGAAAGAAAGAAAGAGAGGAAGTTACAAGGATCCACCAAACCTAAAGGGGTCCTGAGGCAAGTGGAGAATAGGACAAGGGCAGTGGGTTCTTGTCCAGAATCCTGGATAACGAGCTAAGAATCACCAATCAAAAAGCAAAGAAGTATGTACAATCAAACTGAGGGTCCACTGTGCCCAGATTCTCTCCTATTTTTGGTGAAGTGAAAATTTAGCTTTCCATCAATTTAGCTTGGTAGCCGCTCATCAGACGGTAGGGTTAGTCACCACTTGCCATGCGTTTTGTACATAATATCACATCTTACACGACAAGTGGGTACTGGAGACTGATGATGATAGTTGTGTTGGGACTCTACACAGTAAGAGTTACACTCTGGGTTGAGTAACCTGCCATATCATGGGAAGTCTCAACGTTGTTTTACTGGGGGCAATGAGGGTGGCAAGGTTTTAAGAATATTTGGAGCGACCCCTTTTTAATATGAGGTCAATGGGCTCCTGTTCCCTTTTCTTCTTGTTTACACTGAAGCAAGTTTGAAGATTTTAAGTTTGTTTACAGGGTCCTTTGTTCAGTAATGATGATTACAGTTCTTATAAAAGCATGAAACAAGTGAATCGAAACCCCTCCTTCACTCATCCTAACATAACTCGTTGTGGGATAAGGAACTTTGTGGTGCTTGCACAAGAACTATGCCTAGGGACGTGACACCAAATTGGTTCCAAGATGCTTTTTGCAAGTTCTCCCTTCTTTCCAGCAGGATAGAAAACAGAATATAAGATTCTGGAAAGATGAATCCCTCATAATCAGTACTAGGTTCTGGGCAGAGATTCAACCAGATCACCTCTACTCGTATAGGAATGTTACCTACTTCAAAACCAGTGAGTGCAAAGCAATTTAGCTTTTTCAAATGCTCTTTCACTTGGAGTCAGGCCCAGCCAAGAAAGGGGCAGTACCTACCCACAAGGGGAAAAGGTTCTTATGGCGATCATCTCTCTCTGTTGGGTCCACCTTATAATCTGTGCTTTATGATTTTAAACCAAATTTTGTTTGGGTGTCTTGGTGATAAGTGTCAATATTTTCATAATGGGAATTCATAGTTCTTTCTGCCATGTAGTTCGCATCTCTCCACTCCTTTCCATTTGGTGAAACAGCCAATGATCCGCATTCTGGAGATTCAAGAACCCAAACACACCTTTCTACCGAGTAGACTTCAGATTTCTTGCATTATGTATCTAACTACCAATAATGATCACATCATGTAAACATCAGTTTGATTGATCAACAACAACTTTCCCACAGAAGTTCTCCCCAAAAACTTGCTCTTAGGGCCATTCGAATGAGAGCAGTCAAAAGCCAGCACAGCTGCTCTCCAGCTTTTCATACAGAACATTCCCTAAAATCAATAAGCTACTACCAACAATCCTAACCATCCTTTGATATCAAATTACAGAGAGGGCTGGGTCATATTATTTTACCAAAGGCCGTTGGCCAAAAAATGATGAATGAAAAGAATAACAGCTTGGAATGATATCTTACCACTTCCCTTAAAAATGAACCCATTCAATGATCGATGAACAAGCTGGCGCCTGACCTGAGAACAGATTAAAAAAGATACTGAAAAAAATAGGACCTTCGAGGAACAGAGTCAGGGGCGTGTACACACTTTTACAACTTTCATACATAGTCATCGTCCAGGAGAAAACTCTCATACTGTGTGCCATTTAGCCTCGTCAAAACCTCCTCCCAATTCTGAATCTGTTGCCTGAGGGGCAGCGTGTGGATTTTGACTTGCTGACTCTCCAGCTTCCTAGGCTGCACACCAAGAAACCGTTGTACTTCCTCCATGCTCTGCAACCCCAACCAGAAAAACATACTTCAGAGAGATGAGAGACAGAAAGAAAGAGTTTATAACATATGTGGAGAAAAGAGAGAGGACGGTGTTCCCTTAATTTTCTTGAAATGAACAATGGGCTTATAGAAAGGCATTGATCGTTAGTTGACGAATTAAAGAATTTGCACAGCACTATTGCATCCAACAACAAGCCAAATATGGTGAGTGATGGACGGAGTGAGAGTCGTTTTACTTTTTAGGACACAAACCACTAGTGTGTTTTTTTTTCGCGAAAAATCGCCAGATTTCGACCTCAAAAATGGGTCAGCTACTTGTACAAAGGAAATATGGGGGGTAAAATCCGAAAATTTCACCAAAAAGCGCCAGTAGTTGAGAATTAGGAGCCTAATTTTGCAGACGTGAACCATTCAAAATGTGCCACCTGGTATATACGCCACTTTTCTAGCCTTTCTACCTCATTATTCTCGCCACATGGGCACTGGATAGAATTCACATGTGGCCCCGCCAGCGATTTTGGAAAAATGAAAAAAAGAACACTGCAAACCGCAGACCTGGGACAAAGTTCTACATCCTCCCATATTTATAGAATTTTCCCACCCAGTAGTTCATTTTCTCACCCCCAGTTCCTTCGTTCTGAACAAATTTAAAAGCAGAGGTAGTAGGGACGCACCCTGGGAACCTTCACTAAATCTTCATAATACACAAGAATGAGGCGCGTGTTGTTGAAACAGTGGAGAGTGTCATTTGTTATCTCCTGGACACGCTGCAAATTGTTTGCCAAGTGCTTCACATTTATGATTGGCTTGTACTCTGCCAATGTCTTTGCCTGCAATCATTTGATTCATGAAATGAATCAGAACTGAGAGTGATCCTATGCTGTGTGGGGATATCCAGCTTCATCCACGAAATTCTGGCTAGATAGGACTTCAAGACAGGTGTTGATGGGGAAGGAGGGGTGGGAGAGAACAAACCTCCTCCTTGGAATGCACATGTGACTTGTGGGTGCCATTCAATGGCTTTGCACGGCGATCATAGGCATTAGCCAAAATGGAGATGAGCCGCTTTAGCATATTCCGTCGAACCAACACTATTACAGATACCCCCTTCTGTTGAAAATATGCTGAAACCTCCCTGCTGTACTCCATTGCTCCCTGACAGATCCACCAAATTGAGAGAAATAAAAAATATTTAATTTGCCTACAGAGAGAGAGGAAAGAAAGAAAGAATTCTCATTGTGTCCACGGGAGAGGGAGAGAAAGAGAAAGAAAGAAGGAAAGTTCTTACATCCGTGGGAGGCCCACAGGCCCAAGGAAAAATATAGAAAGATAGACCATAGAACCATAGATACCAATTGGAACTACTAAAAGCTCAAGCTTTGCATGAAGGTGGAGTACCTTTTATGCAGGTAAGCTGCAAGGCACTTTGGGTCGTCATACAAAAGGGAACTGCCAGGCATGGGGAAGTTCTGAAGAAACACAGCAGTATCTGCCTCAGATCTCATAGTACGCGGCATCAGAAGAAATGATGCTCTCGCACACAAGAGAGACAAAGGGACAGATGTACCATAAGACTTTGCCAGTCTTGTGGACACAAACCCCACAGCTGTTTTAGTTGGAGCAGTAGCAAGGATGTGCTGGTATATACATCATGATAGAGAAGCATCTACTTCAACCTTAATAGCTGGGAGTTACCTGATTCAGCATCCACTTCAGACCAACAGCTGTAGTGCATGCATTCTTGGCAGCACTGCTATGCCAGTCGAGGTTGTAGACAGCATCCAGGGTCTGCACAATGGTGCTGAAATTTTGCCGCCGTGGCTTCACTGAGAAAATCTCACCATGCGAGCTTATATTTGGGTGGTTATTTAGAAGTGTCTCAAACCAACCACTCCCTGATCTTTGCATTGACAAAATTGCGAAATAGTGTACAGGTGTGCATGCACATTCTTCCCTGCAATGGACAAACCATCACATGGGATTCACATCCACAACAACGTACAGATGTTGAACAGTAGTGCGCATCCGGTTGTACAATCAGAGTGTTTGAAGCATCATCTAACAGATCTGAAGACGTGTTGCTTTCAGTCAACGTATCATGGAGCCCCAAAAGCACCAAGCCTTACAATTCATGGCCAAAGAGATTTAGAAACCCTAAATGTATGACATCCTTTAAGGGAAAAAGGGATAAACACAGAGAGAGAGGTGCAACATGATACCTATCAAAAGTTACGGGCTTGGGATGATGTTGAGGGAAGTTAAGAAATGAGTCATGCCTAGGGCAGGAGTCCTCTTCCTGATTCCGGCCTTGCCAACTGGTGGCTTGTCGAGCTTGCTGATATGAGAAACCGCGATCTACCCCTCTCATGCACACGTAAATGCTGCAGGCACCAATTACCACTAACAAAAGCAGCTTCCACACAATGGAGGTTCTCCTGACATCCTTTCCTCCAGAGAGATCCTGCACGTCAGAGTTTGGCAAACATTACAAAGAGGAATGCAAAGTGTAACCTACTCTCTCTCTGTGACCTCCTAAGGAAATGATAGGCCCTCTTGGAAGAATGACGGGAACCTCTTTCCAATGTGTTTTGATATGACATGAAAAACTGTGACCTCCTTGTGTCTGGGATGATTACCCAAAACTGAGGATATGGCTTACTGGGGATGGAAGCCCAGAGTTGACTGGATTTCTCAGCATAAGTCTGACTGCTGGAGCAAGCATTCTGTGGTGCCTCCTTTCCCCCTTCCCCAGCTTGTTTGGTCCAGCCAAAATCAACATGGCATCCAGGCAACAAGTCCAAAGCAAACAAAGTCTGATGATGACAGTATCATCTCTCTCTGTGTTCCACCTCCTCTTCACCTGTTTGGATAGGTTGTCCAGTGCTTTCACTTTTTCCTTCTAAATCTACATCTACTCGCTTAGGCCCCTCTTCTGTAAGCACTACTAAACAGCCCTCAAAACACCCTGGTTATGTGACCAAAGGCTTGCTCAACAAAACGGGAAAAAGAACCGAAGGGAGTCTGGAAAGGATCTCACCTTGCTAGATCCAAAACACATACCGACTTCACGCTTCTTCAGACCGTTGACGGTCATCTGCTCAATTATGCACAGTATCCTTCAGTCTACTTCCCCTTCACCCTTTTCCACTGAAGACAGAAACCTCTTAATGACAAGTAAACCAATTAAACCAAGTAAAACATCTACTATAGTTTCAGAATGAAAATATCCTAGCAGATGTTGAGACTCTAAGAAGAGCCTACCTATTTACACAGTTGGTACAAGCTACGATCTTGAGGGAGGAACATGAGTTGTCCGATTGAGAGTGGGAAACAATCACCAACATTGCATGGAGGAAAAGTCAGAACGAAACAGAAGACAGTCGTGTTTTCATGCATTGGGTGTGATTTCCTGAATGTACTGTTGGTGGTGTTTCTCACTCTCAATCAGATAAGCAGTGCTCCTCCCTCTAGATCATAGATTATACTGATGGTGTCAATGTTGATGCCCGACATTTTTGCCAGCATGGTCATGCCCTAATCCTGGCCAGAAATTTGACATTAGTAGTTACACTCCTGTCAGCAGTCAATACTCCTATGCCATAACCAACACTATCTTGAAGCTCTATAAGCAGAAGGAAAGTGTTTGGAAGTTTCCCTAAGAGAGCAGGGTTGCTCTTCGCTAGTATAAAACATTTTGCAATGTCCAGAGAAGAAGTTAGTGTCTACTGCTCAGGGATGCTGGGTCTTTAGGTCGTAGATGCATCTAAACACCTAAATTTTACTCAACGTAAGCTCTACGATCTCTAAAAGTAATGGTGAACCCGTCAGCTCCTGGTAAGCACCTCAGAGCCACTTTCCACAGAAACTGCTCTCAGCATCAGCTGTAAAACGTGTAACCTAGCAACCTCAATCGAAACGACTCGACTGCGGTTGTGGACTAAACCTAATTGGATGTCAAAGGCAAGGAGACGCCCCCAGTTGGACAACCAAGATCTTCCCTTGCAAGTGGTCCGAATGATCAGTGAGCTTGAATGCAGCAGGTATCACTTGTGGGGACAAAAACTTCCACTTACAACTTCCCTTCCGCATTAGTATCTCTTATCCCACTAAAGCCGGTGTGTCCAGACCCGACATCTGCTTCCACCATCAAGTAGGCCACTAGATGAATGGTTTGCAAATCAGGAGCATTAAAATTAGGACCATCGATTTCTCCATCTCTGAGCCATTCATCACTAAAAAGTAGAGAATACCTGGGAAAGCCCATAAAGATTGTAACGGAATTTTCCATGCTCTTCAAGAGATGGAAGGCCGGAATCGCAGGTGACATTCTCGACCATGACCGCTTTTCCAAACAATCAAAGGAACCCACAACACGCCTCAATTCACAACGCCAGATCATCCATCCTTCTGGAAACCTCTTTCCAACCAGCAATCCCCTTTGCTCTTTTGCCCACAGGCGCATTCCGATCTCTTACAACACTCAGCCGAGGACAAGCAGACAGACAGGGACAAACCTTTCTGAGTCCTACCGCAAAAGCTGCTCCTAGGAGAGTTGGCAGAGACAGGCTTGCGGAATCCTCTCTGGCATGTGTGAAAAATATCAGGGAACGAGTTCTATACGTTCTCCTCTCTGCGCACACGGCCAGACTGCTCCACATCAATGCCAGGTGGCTCGTTCCCCACATGTCCCGATCCTGCACCCGACCAGGGGACGTGGGGGGAACTCAACCATTTGGAGCGCCCCCATCATGGGCTCTTATCCTGTTGGCCGACCAACAGTATTCATCTCATATTATTCATTCAGTCTGCCTGCACTTTGGAGAATGTCAAAGACACTTTGGATGAAAACAGTCCATCCACCCCACGACGAGCACATAAAGCGAATATCCTGTTCTTTGTTTTTTTTTTGGCGAGAGATCTAAGCCAAACCCCTCATTGGCCAGATCCACTTTAGATCTTCCGCCGCGTGTCAGGAAAACGCAATACTCGCTCGAAAAATATTCTCTTTTTGGCTTTTTTTTCTTTTGTCCTCTAATTAATTCTGGATCTCAACATTATATGTAATATTTCCATTTTGGGATAATGCACAAAGAACCCTGTTCTTTAAAACCGGAACGCATTTAATTATTCATCAAAAGGTGCCTCCACAGAGGATCGAACTCTGGACCTTCAGTTTACAAGACTGACGCTCTACCACTGAGCTATAAAGGCCAGATATCAACTCTAATGACTTTTAGGCTTTATATTCTGTACATACACCAATCTTATACTTCCATAATTATACATCTTTAACCCCTAAGCGTTGAGCAGTTTTGGTGGGCCAGCCCCAAATAGGCCCTAGTCTTTCATCCATAGAAGTGAATCTTATCAACATTTACCTACCTACTACATGTACCTATTGACAATATTGCACACAAATATTGTTGGAAAAGTGTAGTTTGACTTATGAATTTTCCTGTTTTCCAAGTTTTCATTTTTGAGCGTTGGAACACTTACTTTATAATTAGTTTCTGAACGGTGGGAATTGCTAGGTATTAAGGGATTAAAGTATGAGTTGATTTTAGTTCTATGGACATTTTTGATGTTTATGTTTTTGGGATCCAAGTAGGGTTTGATGCAATATTAAAGCGTATGCATTATTTTTCTTCGATCCAAACTCTTAGGATTTCTCACATTTGGAGCTAGGCTTGAGTGGGGATGTGAAACCTCTATTGTCAGTTCCTCTTATTTATGGTTTGGATTTCCATTTTTTTGATATTTGTAAATGCTTGAGAGGCATGAAACATATAATTGTTATGTAATTTAGAGATGATGTCGAAGAGGTTTTATGGATGAAAATAATATTGTTGGGTGCATGAGATGCCACATAGAGGGTGAAAATTGCTTTAATAAGTGCAGTTTCTAAGTTTAGTAGAATGTGTTATGGTTGCAAGGGGATATCTGGCGTGCGAAACAAATCTATTTTTTAGCGGCTTCGTATTTGATATAAATCAATTTCCAAGGAGTGGCAATAGGCAAATATTGAAATTCAACATGTTACAAAACTTATAGCATGTTTTGGGTGTTCCTACACTCTAGAAGGGGGTATCTTTTGTTCAAGTAGTCCTAATAATGTATAAGTTAATACACAATCGTTGTCATAAAAAGGCCTTGAAAGGCTTCACAATAGAAGAAAAACTGTCCAAAGCCATTGAATTTTGACTTGGTGTTTGTTTACACTGCATTTTCGACTAGCCATTCCCATGAAGCTTGTGCTTACGTCAGCAATGCAGATCATATGTTGCTCAGTCGATTATGCAGTCGATGTTTCTTCATTTTTTATTATTGTTGTGTTTATCGACTATTCGGAAGTTGAATTGGGGCTAGAGATATATGGTTGTTATGTATGAGACATGTTTTCACCCTTCTAGTCGCATATGCGACTAAGTAATTGACTGCTTTGAAATTTTTGTCGACATCCATTAGCCTTTAGATGAAAAATAGAAACTTGTGACAATTATGATGCTGATTTTTTACTAGAAGATTGAATTCTACAACATTGTCATGCAAGACATCACATAATGTATGACTACAAAGTAATTGAGTTGAACTTGTAGTCGAAAAGAAACTTAAAACGACTGCAAAAGTTTCATGAGAGTACATAAAGGTCCAGAGTTATATATTTTATTATGTTAGAAGATGTGTATTATGACTATCATGATTTTTCTGCCCAAAATTCCATTTGCAACGGAGTTCGTTATATTCCATTACGACGCCGTATGAGTCTATACCGAACTTATAAAAAATTCAAGATGAATATGGAAAGTAGGTAATAGAAATCATACACGTTCATTCTCTATTCTTTTCGTCCCTGTCCACAATCTGTTTCAACCAGGCTCATATATACACCTACTTGGCATTTATAATTATTACAATATTTTCACAGATCATAGAAATCTCCATTCAAAATCTCTCGATCAGCCAGCTATATACACCTGCTGACTTGCTATTTTTCTATGCACAGTGCAGTGCTTTATTCCTATGCATCGCCACTTTCCATGTTGAAGTATGGCCTCATTACTCTGATCATATAATGCTAGCAAGCTCATAGACCATCACGTTATTCCATCTCACCGTTCCTGACACGTTCACATGGAAGGGAACTTGTTCTTTGATAATTGTTCAATTGTCAGAGGTTCAATCCTAGGTATGTTATATCACCTCCTTCTCAAAAGAGAGTATTGTCCTCAATACTGAAGTGGGGATAATTCTTTCAAATCTCATCTTCCTTCTCTCAGGTAGATTCCTCTATTGGATAATCTTTCACTTCATCAAGCATTCTTTCCAGGAACGATTCATAAGAGTTCTGATTTGAGTCTCAAGGATTTGTACTTTTGGCTCTGCCATAATCTCACTTTTTGTTGTCACCTTTGGTATCAGAGCGGTTTGGGCTTGTTGGACTTGAGGCGCGTGAGTCAATTGACATACATGAGCGACAATTCTCCATTGAAGAGTGAGAGCGTAGAGATGGTCACAACAGAGCATCTTAATTTGGAAGCAGCTACTGGATCTTGACCTGCAGATCAAATTGTGGAAGAATGGCAAATCCAGGTAAAGCCGTTGGTGATCGTTCTGTTAGTAGTGAGGCAAATTTCACGACACCCTTGATGATGCAAGCAGCCATAAAAGAGGGCATACAGGCTGCCGTGAAGGAATTGGCAGTGGCACAGTTAGCACATGATAAGTCAGTGCAACCTAGTGCCGTTCCAGATGAGGGTTGTCTGTTGGCCAATCTATCGATGTACAAACAAATCCTGCGACGAGGACTAGAAATTCTAGAAGTTCTCGGATGGAATGATCCCCTTCCAAATCTACTTCATCACAGGAAAGTCATGGGGGTCTTACTCATGTAGCAAAGAGACGGACAGTGGACATATAAATTAGGAAGATGGTGAGGTTGTCAGAATTCCATGGCCGTTCAATTATACCCTATACATAGGTCTTTTCATTCCTGGAAATGCTTGAAGAATTTTTCAGTGAGGATTACACTGACGCCGATAAGATTCAGACAACATCCTTACAGATGAGAGGTAAGGCAAAAGAATGGTGGATCAGAATGAAGAGTCAATTGAACCTAGGAAAGGTTTTTTTCAAGGTACTGTGGATCTTTCAGGATTATAAAAGAAAGTTGGCAAAATAGCCTATAAGCTAGAGTTGACCTCAAGATGGAGGTACATGATGTATTCCATGGCAGTCTTTTAAGAAAGTATGTCCATGACCCCAGTCATGTTCTCCCTGAATACGTTGTCAATGTCCACCTATGATGATGTAATAATCATAAGGACATTTAAATGACATTGGATGGTTTGCTGAAGTCAATGTTAAAAAAATAATTCAAATTCAAACAGTGTTAATTTGTAAAAACCAAATGGCATAACGATGTATTCAACTTAAATATCCATACTTTGTAAGAAAATTATTTTCCATTTGTCTCATTTTTTTATCTATACAAGATTATATGCTCATCTTACGTCGATCATTGTAGAAATATTTATAAGTCCAAGTTACTCGAGAAGTTCAGAAATCAACGTCAACGGATAACAATTCTTGATAGTGACTTTGTTGCGCCTATGATAATCTACACACATGCGTAAAGATTTTTAACTAATAAGATAAGTGTTGTTGCATGCGATTATGAATATTAAATGATTTTTTTGGACAAATTCTCGTCTATATATTTGCGTAATGTATGTAACTTCGTATGAAATAAGTTATAAATTGGGCTGAATGGTGGTTGGGTTCTTTTTTGTATTTCAATGGCGTAATCATATGAACAATGTTCCGACAACATATCTACATTTTTCTTCTCAAATACATTTTTGAAATTTTGATATTGAACGGATGATACTTGAGTATTTTTGTCTGTTGACGTGTTGATTGGAGTCACATGAATTGGGAAATGCCACGTCTTTTCTTTTATTGCCCTTATGAAGGCTTTAGTTCCAAGAAATAGAAGTTGAATGTTTTTAATATTTTAACATTTTGGTCTCGAAGAATTTTTTTGCGATCGCTAGTCAATGTCGAGGTTATGTAGTATAAACCAGGAAGTCAAATGACCATATGATTCATAGGAGACTAATGATGACATTGAAGACAATCTGTGATATGTGATTGTTAAGCTTCACATCTAGTGATTGAGTTTCGTGGACAACATTTGCTTTCACTGTTCTTTGCCTCCATTTTTTTTTGCTTTTGTAGATCTAATCAGTTTCTTATTTGATCTGTGTTTGACTATAGTGTACCTCAGGTTGGCATCCATCAACTCCATGATGAAGGTGGCCGCAAAGGACTCATTTCGTTTTGGGTTGAAAAACGTCGCCCACGCATCGGAGTAGTATTTCAAGGCATGTGGTTGTGCCTTGTCACATAGACCTACCTTCAGCTCTGCCACCATTGCCAATCCATATTGTCCCTGGAAAAATTACAATCCATTGTTTTAGGTTTGTCACAAGCAATGAATAAATAGACTCGAGTTTGCCTACAGCAAGCGATACAGCCAGGATATGAAATTTGTGTTTTCCTCTCTCGTCGCTGTTTGCGGCGGGACAATAGCAACAAACAAATTTGTACTGGAGAGTAGGTTCAATGGGATGGATGACAAGCTATCGGCTATGTAGATCTCCCTTAGTGATGTGCAAGACAACGTTCGTGGTCTCAAAGACGAATTCAAATACCTCAAGAACGAATTCAAAGGGACGGTGGGTGGCCTCAAGGACGAATTCAAACATGTTGAAGCTCTCAAATCCAAAAGTGAGTCTATTGGGATGTCATGATCATGCAAATGTTATAATCTTTATAGGAATTGTGAAGCAATGTTCAGAATCCGAAGGTAGAAAAAGACATTTTTTCGATAAGCAATTCGTTGTATCCAATCGCATGGACCCTACTATGACGTTTTCCAATCTTACACTGATGTTGTGCCCCGAGTTTTGAATCATTTCTTGTTGGGGTAGTTTCGCTCTATGTGTTCAGGTTGTCCACAATACATGTATAATCCATTTGAACGTCGTCTTTATTTTTCCTATTGTGTCAATGGCTTGAATTGAGTAGCATCAATTTAGATTTAAAATGGGTACAGAGTGTCTGGTTGATTAGTACGTTTGTCAAATTATACATGCTTAGAAAGTTCGTTTGTTTCATTTGTCTTTAGAACATCTTTGGCCACTGCATTTGAATTGGTCAAATTGTAAATTGAGAATGTAAACTCAACAGAACCGTGGCTGGAATTGCAAGTTGAGATGGCATCGGATGACGTAGTGGATGGAACTGTCCTCAGCCTTCCTGAAGCATCCGCTGAGCTCGAGAAAAAGTTGTCAGCTGTGCCGAAGAAAAAGAAGAAGAAGATGAAGATGACATTGGATGATGTAGGTGAGGGAACTGTCCTCAGCCTTCTTGAAGCATCCGCTGAGCTCGATAAAAAGGTGGCAGCTGCGAAGAAGAAGCAGAAGAAGGGAAAATTCTCAATATCCAATAGGTTTTTCTATTCGAATCGTCCGGCAAGGCCATCGGGTGCTAGCCTACTCTCGAAAATATTATCAAATGCAGCCTTCCTTAGATCTGAATAGTGAGGTGAATATGCAGTGATATGATTAAGCGTTTTCTCGAGAAAATCTAGAAAGCCAGAGTGGACTGTATATTGAGGTAAACCGTATTGGTGCAATACCATCGGAAATAGTCAGTTGTTTTTCGTCCTATTTCCATATATAGCAAGGAGAGTTGACATATGGAAAAACGCCCAGGGCTGTCCAAAGGGGGTTCGGGTGGATGACTAGAAGCCTACAACAGGCAAAGTCCGATCAATGCTTCTTATCTTTTCGTGGTCTTCATTCCGGCCTGCTCCTGCCTTGCACTTTGTCCATGTGTGCTGGGGTTTTGGCTACACCGCAAGCATGGTTAAGTTTTCTCCTATCTCTTTATTCCTCTGCATATGTAAATTCTTTCTTGCTTTCTCTCTCTGTTTGGCATTGTTTTAGTACTTCAATTTTAGGGCAGTTGCAGGCTTGAGTGGACCAAAAACGACAGATCCTGCTCCATGAAAGTCCATGACCAAAAAACAAAAGTTGAGGATACTATCCCAAAATATTTTTTTAGTGATAGATAATGGTATATTGAACATATTAAATAAAGAGTCCTACCCCAAATATTAAAGATATAATTCATTAAATATTTTAGTATATTATTTAGAGAAATTATGAAAAACTAAAAATTAGAGTTTACAAAAAACATTTCAATATGACACCTAACTATTGAAGATTATAGGTTTTTATACTTCTAGAAAACAAATGACACCCAAAATCCAAAAAACAAGATGAGCTATGGACTTTTCAAAAAACGCCTATTTTTTTTACATATATTAGTCCATATGAGTCAAATGACAAATGATTTTGCCACTTCAAATCCATACCTATGATGTGGACCAAAATGGCCACCTTATGTCCAAATTTCAATGGAATTCACCAATGGCACATATGAGAACTTGAGTCCATTGTAATTCCATTCATTGCGGTAACAGTCCACAATGACGGTGTTCAAAAGTCCATAGCGGCGTCATTTCTTATCGGATTCATGATTGGAAAGTTGCTATGGGTGCGTATTGAAGATATGAATCCAATGACATATATATTTGCTGGTTTTAATGAGTTAATTCAATTTCAATTGATGACACCATCAATTGCAGTCATCTAAAACTGTGCTGGTAACGTCCATTTTGGTCCAGTCAACCCTGCATTCACCCTATACTTTTGTTCTCTTTGTGCTCTAGGTCCATGGGCATTGCTCTAATAAAGTTCTTTTCCTCTCTCTGTTTTTCCCTAGACCTCCTCCACCAAAAAAAGAGGCATTTTTGACTTTCCTGCCACACAGGTGTGAACGTCATCGTTGTTACTCTGTCTCTCTTTTCTATCCTGACCTCTCTCTGCCTAACACCCCCTCCCCCTGGCTCACTTGGGCACTGATTGTTTATATGAGGAATGGTGTAGCAGGGATGCAGATGACTTTTGTGAGGAGCATCTAGAAGTGGTGCTGTTGTGCACATCCATTCTATCGACCGAACCTCTATCCTACTGTCCTGACTTCAGCTGAGGATGATCTTGTGATCTTGTCTGGAACTGGGTACGATCAATGACGGAGAAGGAGCTGGACCTGCCAGTTCGGCGCCTCCGCCAATGAGATCTTTTACAGAGACCGAGCTGCTCAAGAAAGTGACGATGTTGGAGAGCCTTCTCAGACAACAAAGGTACTAAAGCACCCTCTTGCTTTTCTATTGTTTGGAATTTTTCATTACTTGCGATCACAACTAATTCATTTCTGTGTTCCTCGCAGTGAGAATAAAGAGAATGTGCTGCCTTTTAAAGACATGAAGCGTGTAGTAATGCAAGCATTCGGAACCCATGACATCGACACGATGCATGAGAAGTTGACAAATTTCATGCGGGATAAGAATAAGAAACACGACAGAGAGG
Organism: Takakia lepidozioides; assembly: GCA_030704615.1. NCBI lineage: Eukaryota > Viridiplantae > Streptophyta > Takakiopsida > Takakiales > Takakiaceae > Takakia > Takakia lepidozioides. Next base: position 18,326,963 of record CM060731.1, on the reverse strand, counting down.
TTTTCAAGGGCATCATGGAGTTGAGCACTCGCGAAAAAGTCATAAAGGTTGAATACGGTACATCTGCGCCAATTCTGCGAGGCGAAAACTTCAGTAGAGTAGTTAGGAACCTGTAGCGACGAGTTTCGCATTGAGGAAGACGTGGTGATATGGGCACAAACCTATGCACCGGTGGGTTTCGCATTATGCGAAACCCTTCCTAGTATTTGAGACAGACTTGGTGATATGGACACAAACGTATGTAACGGTGGGTTTGGTATTGAGAAACATTTCCTGGTGTTTGAGAAATACTATGCAGAAGTGGGTTTCGCTTTGAGAAACTCATATTGGTATTTGAGAAATACTTTGGTGATATGGGCTTGGTGATGGGGACTTAAATAGTGAGCTTCTCATACTTTCTGCTGCAGTTGATTTCTTGTTAGGCTGGTTGGTATAGAGTTTTGTCCTACGAAATTATCAGGTTGTGTGGTACATATTTCTTCCGCGAGAAATTAGCTATGAGTGAGGACCTGCAATTTCAGCTGAAGCCTCACAGCACACTCTTGCGCCCGTTGTGGAGAAAACGCCACGCCTATAGGGTAACATGCTCATGGGGTATAGGGGCTACTTGTTCTCTCTGTGTTCGTTTCGCATACCAAATTCGTTTCGCATAAAAATTTCGCGGAAAATTTATGCAAATTCGGGAATATGCCCTTGTGCTCACATGCTACCCAACCTCAGAATCAAAGATGAATTTTATGTAGTATAAGAGAATACATTGGAAAATGACCAAGATCAGACTTAGAGTTTGGATCGTACCAGAGGCGCTGCAACAAATGAGTTGAACACAACAAAGCCATAGCAAGGTCTGCTCGACATGGACATGTGAACTCTGCTTAACCTTGAATTTTGGAGTATCCATAGGGCTGTAGAAAATCCTAGCTAACGCAGTTTTTACTGTTTTGGGGCGCCATAAATTCGCGCATGTGCTTGTCGATGCAGCACTCACTTTTCAAAGTTTTTTTTTTGGCTTTGTTAAAACTAGGGCTTCCCAGGAAAGTCCTGGGGCGAGGGCTTTACCTCTTACAGATACCTCTTACAGATTTCATGTTTCAAATGGAGAGGAGAGGAAGCTGTAAAACTCAACAGGGGCACACCGGTTTGCGTGGGAAGCGAGAATCAACGCTTTACTGAGATGTAGTGTTACAAAATGTACACGAAGTGATGAATGATTTCTCTGCAATGGCAGGAACATCAACTTCCCTATCCTCGCCAGAATCTCTATTGTACACTCTTATCAAGAAACGAGACACAACAATTCTCTCTCAGCACAAATGGTTTGCGAAAACATTTCCCTTCATCGTCTCCTCCTAACGGTCTTCTTGGGGAGCTTGCTTGGTTTCTTAAGCTTCTTTTCCGAAACTTGGTTCTCTAGCCTCTCCATCATTGTATGAAGACCGAGTGTGGCTGACCCCTGCCATTGACTCCACCGCAGTACATCCGCCAACAATGTCTTCAGTTTCTTGTTCTCTTCTATTAGTTGTTGCGTAAGTGAAAGACCTGTCTCATTTTTCTGAGAGGACGCCTCGAGAGCACGCAAACTGTCACACATCTCTTTGATGGGGAAGGAAGATGAATTCAGGCAGCTTCCCTCCTGTGGAAAACAACTTTTGCTCAATGAAAGGGGCTCAGAGATAACAGTTGTACCATGGGAATACTCCATATGCTCAATTTTTTCAGGACTGCTGTGTTTGAGGACGTCCTGACCTTCGGCGTTCAGTGTCACAGGTTCCAAATTCAGAGTTTCCACCTTGTGTTCTTCCACATTGGAAGACCAAATTCCCTCCACTGACAAGGCAGGTATATCTGAGTTGCTATTCATCCGAGGATTGTCGGGTGTGGATGCTGTACCGAATACTCTGTTCTCTACTACCACATCTGACTCCGGTAAAACCTGGCATTGATCATGAGTAGCATTATTGGAACTTCCATCACAGATTGAAGGATAAGCGCAACTTTTGGCACACTCTCCCCTAGACCTGCGCACTCCCTGCCCTGGAGTGCACTCTCCTTGAGAGGCTTCCTTCTTGGCAATGTCCGAGTCCACCTGTAGGCAGGATTTTTCCTCCAGCTCCTCGTCTTTCTCCACAGACAGATGTAGTGACAATGCAGGGACAGTCTCAATTTTTACTTCCTCGTCGCTACCATCCCTGGCATGAATCTCCTCAAGATCAGAAGCAATATTTTCAACTTCCCTTCCTTCGTGTGGCGAACTCTCCACTTGATGGACGGGAGTAAATTGTCCTTCAATATCACTGACTTCGTGGCTGTCTATGTCTGAATGTACTTGTCGGGCACAGGAATTGTTCTTCATCTCTCCTTCCTTCTCCAGCGGCAGGTCCAGCGGCAATGCAAGCACAGCCAAAAGACCTTCATTTTTCATCCCCTCATTATTGTTGCTATCACCTTCTTCCTCAGAAGCATGAGAAGCGGGTCTCTCCACACATGCAATACTGAGGGGAGGCTTCACTGCTACAGTTTCAGCGTCCTGCTTTTCATCAACATAAGTATGTTCGTTCTCATCAACACATATTCTCTCCTCGGGTTGTGTTGCAATCAATTGACAGACGGTACAAGCTTCGAGTCCACCTTCAGAATGAGTAGGCATCCCAGTAGCCTTAAAATCTTGGGATTCTTCTGCATCAACTGGTCCCATTTGAATGTCTTCATCGCCACCAGAGCTCTCCTTCTCTGGTACGGAAGTGGCATTCACAGGACCACTCGCAACTACATCATCACAATTCTGTCCTTCAGCACACTGATCACAGTCTACCAGATCCTCAGAATTTTCAACTTCAAGAGGCTCCAGTGTAACAGCCTCCTCTGCAATATAAGTACATCCTTCGACGCTGTTGTCTACCTCTGTCGGTTGCAGAAGCTCATCACCCGCAGGCAGGGCAGGTTTCGATGTGGAGAGGCGCTCGATAGTGGAATCCACCACTTCTTGAAGTTTAATAAGCTCTCGGGTCAATGTCTTCCGTCTGTCGCGTACTACTGGATCTACTCCCTACACAAAACAACGAAAACGGGATTCAGCTGGCTACTAGACAAGTGAACATCACCGTATGATGGAATGAAACTGCTTCGAACCTAAAACGCCATCGATTCATGGTTGCCCATTGAATTTTTGGCTCACTCGGAAGTCAAAGTACATACAATAAATTCGTGACATTCCAGGAAATTCGCATACCTGCATAATGTCAAGTTGAAGAAGAAGAGACATGATGCCTTCCGTCAGTTTCAACCGCTCCGATTGATCCATGCACCGCTTCTCCAAGGATTCCATATCGGAGGTCATCATCTGAAGCTCACCAAGTTTTGGTCTTAGCCGCGCAATTTGCCGCAGGTGCTTGAGAGGCTCGGAACGACGTACCACGTAACTCCTGTAGGTGGACTGAATCTTTACTGCTGCAGTCTCCAGATCCATAACCTTTTTCTTTCCCTCTTTCAATACTGTTGCTCCATCTACCTCTTTCTTCTTCAATGTATTCTTCTCCACACTTATTTCACTGGCAGTCTGTGAACTTGCTGCATCCAGCACAGGGATAATCTTTATCCTACTCCGTTCTGCAGGAGCTTGTGCATTGGCAGCAACATTCCCTTCAGATGCAACATTGAAGCCATGGTGTTCTGTCCAAGGAGCATAAGCCTTTTGGACTCCTTCCGCTGCTGGCTGTGGCATAAAGTGTGAGACAGCCTGCTTGGAGGTTGGAGCAGCCCTGCTGTTTGACATTGAAGCGACCTCTGGCACTTCAGTCTGGCGCAAATCAGAATGAGCCCAAGTATGCGCAGGAGAGAAGACTACAGGAACATGTGGAGCCGAAGTAGTCAAATTTGCTGGGTGTTTGCCATATGCCGGACCAGAGCTCGGTCTGTTCACAACTTGAAAGCCACCTGGCGAATAAAGTAGAGGCAGGGGAATTGTAGTGACATCGTCTGAAGCCAGAGGTGGCTGTGAGTCACCCCTTCCTTGCATTGCGGCTGAATTAATCGCGCCACTTCTCAATTGCTCCTCGCCTGAGTCGACAGGTTGGTAAACTGAAGGCATGGCAACTGTTGGAGTTGCACTGGCGACAGCTTGAGGCAAATGAGGCACACGAGAACTTCCCACCAGCTCTTCTTCCGGCATTGCAAAGTTGTTGGGAAACAGTGGCGATGTGAAGTAGAAAGGCTGACGCTTTGGTGCATGCGCTGGGAACACCCTCACCGGCAGCCGACCTCGATCCACTCTGGGTCTCTGCTGGAAGGGAGCTGAATAGCCCTCCGCCGGCATGTACGTGAAGCCGGGCTGGGAAGATACAGAGTGCCGACGATGAGGAATAACATAGTAAGGCGTCTGTTGTACTGGCATCACATACGGTGCGTAGTAAGAGAACGGAAGAGCATCATCAACGACAACTCCTCCCCCCATTCTTCAGAGACTATCAGACCTAAAACCCACAAGAACTCTTCAAGCTGTCACAGGCTGCAGAGGACTCAGATCACTAGAAATCGCAAGGCACGCAAACCTCCGTCGTCAAGTTCTATATATGAAGAAGTGTGAGAGCTACTAGAGATTAAAGACGAGTGTAATCAGCAGTGGTTTGTTCGCAGGGTCGCAGGAAATTTGTAGGCAGTGAACTGACGCCATAGCCCGAAGCTCTAGAAGCTCCTGGACGAAAGACGGCCGCTCTAGAAGCCTCTCAGGAAACAGAGCAACCGGTTCTGGCAGTGCACATTACCGGCAATTACCGGTATCCTATAGAAAGGCCTAGAAGATTCCGTATAGGGCCTGTTACGGCCAACGGTATAATGTCCTCGCAAGTTGACGTCCCAACCGCTCTGCTTCACGTCGAGCTTCCCTTCGCAAGTGCGAATCACCACTTGTGCATGGAAGCTTCTGGTGGCCTCTCACCGCCAAATGTCGGTCACCGTTGCTCGCGTCGTGCCACGTTGGCGGGGCGTCCACCGGATGACCGGTGGGGGGCGGTCAAGTGCGTCTAGCAGGGTCTGGAAGGTGTATGGAAGCTTGCAGTTACAGGGCTATGGCGTGGCTTCCAAGCTCACAGCTCTCCCTTTATTATGCTCACCCGCCAGTTTCCCTCTCAGCCGATCTCTCGCTCACGATCTACAGCCAGTATCTTCAATCTCTGTCTTCTGTCTTTGTGATCAGGGTTTGGTTCAGCAAATTCGGTGTTTTACTCTTCTTCCTTCTCGATCTGAAGTATTTGCAGGTTGTGTGCTTGTAGCGTTTGGGTGTCGAAGGGGGTAAGTAGGAGCATTCCTGGGGTATCTGAGTAGTGGTTCTCTCTGTGGATGGGTGGAGGATTTCTGGACAACTTGATGCCGTTTGGTATCTATGAACCTATCGGGATGCAAGCAAGGGTCAATGGTGGAGCATCTTGGCCTCGTCCCCCTGAGATCGATCCATACATGTTTCGGGAGCCAGATTACATCTCTCCCTACTCTCGATCGGGGAGGCCGCAGAGGAGTCGCTCGACTTCTGAGACTCCCACATCGACTCCCAGGGTGAGACCGGCACAAAAGGCAGCGGGTCCCGCAGCAAGGAACCCTGGGAAGCCTAAAGTGAGGAAAATACCTGTGCAGGATGGCAGCAGCGATCCGCCCTCGCAATCCAGGGTGTCGCGATCACCTCTGAATGCGCCTCCGCACTCAGGAAGTCGGTTCCCAGCTCCACCTTCTAGAAAGACATACAGACCTGTGGACGTGAACGCAGCAGCCACTCGGATTCAGGCCATGTATCGAGGTCACTGTGTGCGGCGGTCCGAGCCGCGTAGACATCTGCGTCTCATTGCTAAGGTACGATCGGAGTTGAAGGAGTTGGTTGAACGGGCCGTGGAACCTGAGCAGTACGCAAAGCTTTGTAAAGACCCTACTGAGCAGCTCAAATGGACCGAGGGCCTTATGGCGTTGCTGCTACGCCTGGATTCTCTTCAGGTAAACTTCATTGATTTCAAATGTTTAAAGCTAAAACTACTTAGGTGAAAATTTGCAAATCTGGAAAATCACAGTGAGCTCTTTTTCTCAGTGCATAGATCGAGAGGGAATGGATTTCCAGCGTATGCTTTAGACTTGGGAAATGGTGCCATGCTTTGTATGCAGCTAAGCCTAGATTGTTGGCGTGGATGATGAAGACTGAAGCAAGGGACTCACATATGTGTGTGTTGGATTCTTGCAGGGTGTGCATCCTCATGTCCGCGACATTCGGAAGTCAGTTGCCCGCGAAATAATCCACTTTCAGAACCTGGTAGATTCTGCCACAGAGTGTGGCATGCAAGATGCAGAGGAACAGGCGAGTCCATCGGAATGCCATGACGGTTTGGAGTCTGAAGATGCAGGCGATAATGCTGTTGACCAGAGAGATGATTCCCTGGAGGAAGATTCTAAGAGTTTACCATCTTCAAACATGGGACATAATAGGGTGGATGCACTTGCTGAGTCCAACGGTGTCACGGATCAAGAATTCCAGCCAAGTGCTGGGCAGCAATGCATGGAAGAGATGGATGCTTTTGAAGGAAGTGAGAAGGTTCAGATTCGTTGCCCTTCTTCACCTTTTAACATAACTCCTCCAGATGCTGAGAAGATCAGCGGAAGTAGGGGAAACCAAGGTAACGACAGCAATGGCGTTGGTGTCCTGTCATCCCCCATGACAATCGTAGTGGGGGATGTTGATGGTGACGCGGCATCAGGGGATGGAAGTGTGGCTGGTACAGGTTCGTCCGATGCATTGAAGAATATTTTCTCAGAAGACAATTCGGGGACGCCCAGCTGCACCAAGGTGGAGAGCGCAGATGTGATTTCGCCAAAGTCGAGTGCTCTTAAAAATCTTTTCCCCGATGTGAGCAATTTGGGTGTGACTGGCTCCAACAAAGAGAGAAGTAAGGATTTTGTTTTATCAAATCCGGAAGTAAACCACCCGGTTGCCGGTATGGACGAAGTGATGGAGGAAGTTGATATTGTGGAGCCTGAATCTGGGACAGAGAAGCCAAATGGTGGGGAAGCTATGGAAATGGAGGACTGTATTCTGGGTGATCCCTCTATGGGTGTAGCTGCCACTGAAGATCTGGAAGGAGATAACGACGGGTCTTTTGAGGTTCATGATTATGAATGTGAAGCAAAACACCAAGAAATCAACGAGCATGTTAGCAAAATGGAAACAAGGTCTGATTCCACAGATGGGACGATGGGAAAACAGATGGATGCTAAAGCTGCAACTCTGTTCCAGATTGCTCAGGCAACTCAAAAAATTGAAGGAGATTCAGCAGAGAATGTAGTAAACAAAGTAAATGTAACTTCCAAGACTGATGACATAGAAGAAGGTGCTTGTGTAAGGGGAGAATCTGACCATTCAGAGGAGGAAAAAGGCGAACTTGAGAATGAGCCCCTGATTGAGGCAGTCCCAGTCCCAATCAATGACCATAAGATGATGGAGGGCAAAGAGGCGGAGCTTTCAGCTAGTGAACCTGCAGGAGAACATGACCGGGGATTGGAAAGAGAAGAAATTCCTATCGAAGATAATGCAGGGAACTACTTTGTTGTGTCTCCAGCGTGCCCTGATGGTGAGGTGGCGAAAACAGAGGAAGAGAGGACAAAAGGGGACTGTGCCAGAGGTATCGTAGCCATGTCCGGAGGGTGCACCCCTATAGAATCATTGAGCTTGATCCCCCCTAATCACAATTATCTGCAAGTAAGCCAGTTGGATCCCTCGAGTTCCGGGCATGAAACCCTCGCTGATCGCACTCTGATCCAACAGTTGCTAGAAGAGAATCGGAAACTCAAGACCGTTATTGGGGAAGTGTTGCAATGGGGGAAACAACAGAATGACATCATCCATAATTTGGCAACCAGGATTGAGCAACTGGAAGCAAAAGTCTCAGACGGGAATCTCGTCACAAACATCAGTGGTAATGGCAAAAAGAGATCCAAGAATACTGGTATGCTAACAAACGATGATGCTGTAGCTCCAACAGGAGAACCTCCAGATGATGTCCACAGACTCTCTGGCCACGGTCGAGCGGGAAGGTGGGATGGCAGGGAGCGCTTTTATTATTTGGACGACGAGAGGTGGCCTTCATCAGAGGAATCAGAAGAGTTCTTTTAGCGTTACTCATTAGACACGTCCTCTCCAGTCTGAAGGCAGAGGAACGGTCTGTCCTTGACTCATCTTGCCGAGGATACTCACTCGATCACACATGTGAATACTCATGTACATCTAAACTCTTTGCACCTATTGAAGGAAAATGAAAGACCGTCATTGAACAATGAAGATGGTGTGCCTTTCTGATATGTTCTGTTCTCTGCTTCTTTTGTCATCTACAACTCGATGTTTGTTGTCCATTTAAAACTCAGAAGCACAATCTAAAGAACGGCAGTGGAAGAGTGCTTCACAGTACTGCTAAGCTCTAACTCTAACTACCAGCCTTTTATCACTACTGGTTCCAGCATCCAGACGGGAATGTAATCAGTAAAGTAAGTTTCCAAAGGTGTCTTGGTAACTAGAACAGCCGCCCAAATCAAAACGACTATCTGAATAAGATGCTTTGAGCATCGCCAAATTAAAGACAGAAAAATGCAGCCAAACATTTGCTATACTCAAATCATCGCCACATGGAAGTGATTAGAAGAAACCACCCACACACAGCTATTTACTTCGGCCCATGGAGGTGCTCCCTTTGTGTTTCCTGCTTTAACCAGTTGCGGCATGTGCAAAACATAGTGGAGATTATTACATGTTACATAACAAACTTGCTTTCGGGTAGCTTCTTTGCGATCAAGAGGATCTTACCTGAGAAGGGACAGTTGAGAGAGAATATCAACTAAGAGTACATAAGAAAATGCATTACTCATGTTAAGTAAAAGTTGCATTAGCAACTTTCCTACTGGTAGCCAAGCATTGTTCTTACAAGTGTACAACTTCACGTTCCACAACAGCATAATGCTTTTCTGTTAGGGGGTTCTGTCATAAACAAGAACAACTGGTTAAAGTGTGTTTCAACCATGCATCCATGCAGGTGTCTTAGGCTGATGCCACAGAATGCCATTGAATTGCGGGATAGTCTCTATCTGACGGGCTCTCTATCTCCCATCATTTACTGTAGTCAGTCCACAAACCCTCCATACACATTCACTCTTGACGTTAGGCACAGGCTAGAATTCCACAACAGCATAATGCTTTTCTGTTAGGGGGGTTCTGTCATAAACAAGAACAACTGGTTAAAGTGTGTTTCAACCATGCATCCATGCAGGTGTCTTAGGCTGATGCCACAGAATGCCATTGAATTGCGGGATAGTCTCTATCTGACGGGCTCTCTATCTCCCACCATTTACTGTAGTCAGTCCACAAACCCTCCTTACACATTGATGTTAGGCACATAGGCTAGCTGTTCTCACCATATATACAAGTCCGCAAAACATTTGGCATACAGGTGATGCACCACAACAAGGCAAAGCATCCAATGAGAAATGGAATCCAACATTTCTCAAGCTTGCAAGCCATATGTAACAGAAGGAATCTCTCTGTTCTCATTTTTCAAAAAGACCCTTCCATCGGACGTAGCCAATAATACCGAAGAAGACAAAGGTGCATATGAAGAGGTTGCTACACACGAATGGTGTAAACCACTTATGGCTGTTGTAAGGAGGAATGGGGATGTTCATGCTAACAGCCCCGCAGAACCCCATACCAAGTCCAATGGAGAGAGCAAATGTGGTCAATGTGATTTGGAACTGGAAGAGCTGGTTCCGATGGTGATCGAGCTGAATATTGATGTAGTCCTCTGTGTCACTGATGTATTCCCGTACCTGCGTGCACCAGTCCCACAGCATGTTATATTGAGATATTCGACGATGGATCCACATGCAATATAGCCCTTGATAAGATGTCCTCAGAACTTCTATATCTGCACTTATAACTTTTTAAGTTGCTGGCTATAATAGCCTCCTAGACTCTGGTAAGCGAGAGTGCACAGATTGTATGTAAGGCCAAAATTCCACAGCAAGAAGAGGCCACAAGGCAACATTTGTTGCCTCAAACCTGGGGCTCACTCAATATTTCCAACTTAAAAACTGGCTTGGCCAACTAACTAGTACTACTCCAATGTTTGCTTAGCTGGGAGGACATAAATGTCAGGAACCGACCATGGACAGCTTATTGAAGCTCGCATCGACCTGCATAAAATATGTCTCCAGTAACATCTCCAGTTCCTCCACGTCACCATCAACTGTGGTGTGTGTTGTAATGCTTACTGCCCTGTGGTGGTGGTGGTGGTGGCCACGGGAGGAAAGGCGCATAAGTTTCTGCGAGGTTAGTGAGTTAACCTCTTCAGAGGAGTTTGTGACTATGGGGGAATCAGGGTGCTGCAATTGCTGCAGTTTGCGGGTGAGATAGAGGTTGGCCATGTCTTCATCATCATCCAGCAGTTGTTCTAATTCATTCCTCACCTGCATAAATACAAAGCACAACTTTTGAAGAGATCTAATGTCATTATTCATATTCTGGACATAACAAAGACCTGGTTAAGTACTGCCATAATGATGTTGGATGTGGTCTCCAGTCCTGAGTCTCCAGCCAAGGTTTAGGGTTCAAACACAGTGACATTCCTTGAAACATCAGAGCTAAGCTCTCCTATTCTCATGGTCCACAGATACTGTTATCCATCGGACACTTTGATGGCCCCCTCTCCCCCAATGCACTGGTACATGAATAGCAACCTTGAGATAAATATGGTTTGTATCATTAAATAGAGGAAGAAAATGCATGCAACACAGGCCTGTACTCTCATCATGAGAATATCAAGCACGGGTAGGTAGCAAGCTACCGTTCGAGAATCAAATGAGAATGAACGATATCCAACCTTCTGGACGCGGGCGGTGAGGCCAGTAAGCTGACCCTTGACACTGCGAACAAGCTCCAAGTTGCTGTTGCTGATTTTTTTGGTCAACGTGTCAAGCGCAGGGGTCACTATTTGCGAGAGCTTTTTTACTTCTGATTCCAGATAGCGACAGACTGCATCAAGTGCAACCTCTAGCACTTGAAACTCAAAAGGAAGTACTTCCGAAAAACCTTCTGCCATCATACTTAGCCCTCCCTCTTCATCCACCATGGGCTCTCCCCCTTCTATAGTCAATGTGCTTTGGAGAGGAAATTGCTGTCTGAGCTGGTCCAGAAAGGGTAGGACTGCTGGGCTTGTGGGCTCCAATATATAGAGCTCCTCTGCCGTTATGATTGTCTTTACAAATTCCAGATTGACAACCATCGCACTCTCTCTCGCTGTGTGAGTCCAAGACACATCAACAAGAAGCTTGAGAGCAGTCATCATGACATACATTTTTCGAGCTTGCTACATTGCACACAATAGCTTGTAGGCCCGCATGAGATTCAAAATTCATCAACAGAGACAGGGCCACATGAAACTCACCCAGAATGTGGGAGGATTGAGAGAAGACGGGTCCCAAAATCCGGAGGTCGCGAGCAGGAATGGACACGCGCTGAAGAATTGCATTCCTGTCGCACTCCAACACTTCCGAGCGACCAGCCGCATCAAATCGCATCCATAGCCGCGACCCAGGTTTCTTCTTCTTCTTCAGCACGGCAGGCATGATCTGATTCTCTGTCCTCGGAGCTTGAGTGCTGAGAAGTTCATACGAGGACCTATCTACTGGCCTTCGAACTACTGGCTTTCCCATTAGTTAATAAAACGAGAGGAGGGGGGGGGGGGAAGGAGGCGACTGGGGGAAGAAGGTGTCACCAAATCAATCGACAGCCGAGACTACGTTGAAACAGCTGCCCGCTGTAAAGCCTGGAAGAATCATGGTCGATCAGCTCTCCTTTTGAGAACTGGCAGAGTTGAACTAGGTCATCGGCCAGCTGGTACAGTCAAGGTGGATATAGCTTCGTTGCCATTGAAGAACACGTTGATGTTTCCACAATCCGTTGTGGAACACACAGTTCTTCTCCCAAACATCTCAGAAACCCCAAGCCATATGAATGCGCATACTTTTCTGTAGAAAAAGACAGCCTGAGTGCATGATTCTGCCAGACATCAACCATCCCATATCACCGTTGAATTCAACCAAAAAATTCAGTTCCGGAACCCTCCGAATAGAATCGAAGTACGAGTGAAGAGACCGATATTAATTGTAAAACAGACTGAAGGAAGAGACGATGGATAGAGGGCAGAGCTACTGCTCGCTGAAACTTCTCCTGTACTAGATTCACAAGAGACGAACAAGATCTGAGATAGCTGAAGTTGAATGAGAAGCAAATGGATCAAGCTGCAGGCTCGAATTGAATTGAACCGAACCGAACCGAACCGGCCCAAAGTTTAGGCCTGGAAAACACGTCGAATTTCGGCTTCCGCAGAAAAGCCCGCATATCACCGGGACCCACCAAGGCTCCTGGAGATCACCAGACAGAGGGATTCATATTAGAGAAATTTAACCTAAATCTACGGATTACTATGCAGCAAGCATGAGAAGCAGTGACCATACCTTCCCATCTATTCCGACAGAAGATTGGAACATAACGAGGACTGCGCTTACCCAACGAGTTTAAGGCAAGTGTGTGAGATGGTGGGGCCATCTGGCCGGAGCTCCCAGAGGCTTAGGTAAGACTACCAGTCAAATCTCATCCCCGATCAGGAAGGTGGGGAGCGCTCCACACTCATGTTCTCTCCTCATGCTCCCCACTTTTAGGACCATGTTCCCAAACATTCTCCAATTTTGCTCCCCTTTTCCCGCTCCCGGATCTCTCCTCCCCATAGTAGGACAGGTGAGCGAGGAGGGGAACGGGACCGGGAATAGGAGAGCAAGCCGCGTTCCATAGAGCGAGGACAGGAACAGGAGAGCGAGGACAAGGGACAAGGATAGGGGAGCTGGACTGGGAACAAGGAGCAGGATCTCGGACTTAGAATTATTTTGGAGATAAAAAATTTAACTAATTCCTCCCTTCTTTAACATATTCACTATTAAATAATTGATTCATGTTTGCTGTTTGCTGTTTTTTTTGGGGGGCCCTTTGCAGAGCCCACTATTTACTAATTTAGTAGGTAGTAAGTTAGTAGGTAGTAAGAGGGGGTTCCGTTATATACCCTCTCATGGCGGTGGGACCCTTTTAGAAGCCCACCGACCTTGTGACCTTCTAGAAGGCCCCGGACACATGACTCCCTATTCTAAATTTAGCCAATTCCTCCCTTCTTTTTTGGACCCCCTCGTCTCATTCCTTAAGACATGTGGCCTTCCGACATAAGCGCCCCACTCTAATTCCTGGGCCACAGTAATTCCTGGACCACTCTAGAATCAGGGCCCGAATGAAACTGCTCTACATATTGGCATGTGCAACCATTCACTCTATGACCTGTAACGCATATCACCTAGCCATCACACTACCAACCGCTTCTTGCCAAACCATTTGATTTTATTAATCGTTCAATCCCTTAGTGTACAATACAGGCTCGCAGGCGAGAGGGGAGCAAAGGGGTGATGGGGATTTGACAACGGCCCCGCCGAACGTCCGAGGTACCATCCCGGCGACCGTACCGCGAAGGCTCCCATGCTTGCATTCAACTGGGTGGGTAAGCGTAGTCTTCTCCGGAACTGTGGACGCTTGGCATCTACCATTCCACATAATATGCGACTCGAAGTATGAGCGACTGGATCGTTTCAATTATATGCATCACAAGGAGTGTCTCTCTTCTCTTCCACCAAGAGAATTCATTCACATTCTGGCTTGGACTTCCATGTGATCGTTCATGTCCTCTCACACTCATCATTGGAGTATTTCGTCTCTTGAGACTTTCTACAAAAGTTGAACATATCAAAAAGATCACCAACCAAAGCTTCACAGAGGGACAAGATTGTTTGGACAATCTGCTTCTACCTTAACTGTTGCGACCATAGATGAGGCCCCTTTCTCAATGAGACGTTCCATCATTTCTGCAGGCTAGGAGGATTTCTAAGGGTTGTGAGTCTCTCACAAGCCCATTTTGATCCAGTAGGCTTCAAAATTGGTTTTCCATGGTGTATAGATTCTTGCAGTTTCCAGTGCCAGTGCAATTCATAAAAGGTAACTGGGCATACTACCCGAAGCTCCAACTTTGATTGCAGTGCTATCACCACAATGCTCCATGCTTCCCTCATGCACAATCGGTAACTTCTGTGGGTGATGCCATTCAGGAAGGTCATGTGCATGGAATCTTGGCAAGACAAGGGTTTTCACTAAAAATCTGCTGATCAGAGAGTTGTTGCATTCAACCAATCAAGCTTAGAAATGGACACTTTGGACTGCTACCACTCTCTGAATCCGCACATTCTCTGATTCCCTGAATTATACATTAGTTACAGAACAGCTTAACCTATTGATTCAATATTCTGTAGTAAATCAAAAGACCCTGTTCCCATCTCTACGATACGCCCCATAACTATGCGAGCAGATGGCGACTCCAAATCATCTGTTTCTCTCTGCAGCGTGGCGTCCATAAGAAATGTGGTGGCTGTCTCAAAACTCATCTTCAAAAGTGGTGAGGGGCTGGCATTGATGCCTGTCCTATTGCATGCCCTGTAGCCACCTTGAAATGTCATGAAATCAGATATGAGACTCAGGTGTCGAGGGTTCACAGAGATCCCATAGGCTCCAAACACTGCTTGGACTTCTGACAGAATCGTTGCACGGGCAGCTTCCACGCCATACACCTGGAATAGATGTTCGGGGAGAAAAATCCAATCAAGTACACCGTCATACCACAATTGCTCCAGCACAGCTACCTAGCTATAGAAAAATTCACTTCTATCCATTTTGCAAACATATAAAACACGAGATTCACCTTACTTGCCCCAACTCCTTATTGTTGACAAATGTTGGATCAAGACTGAATCAAATGTAATAGCAAGCAAAGATATTATGGTTGGGAACCTGTTCAATGAAACACTAACCTGAAGCATAGCGGCAATATTGTTTGTGGTCAGTCTGTTCAGGTCAAGTTCATCAGACAACATCCAGATCCCTTCAAAGTTGATGCCCTCAGTCTGCAGTGCAGGTGTGGATGCATCACCCTTGTAGTCAATGACAGAGCACCGCTCAAGGCCTGCAACTACTCGAACGGTCACCTGCTTGGCCACCTTCTCTACAATCTGCATGTGCCAAAGACACCAATATTTACAGATTCTGCATGTCTTTACATTTCTGTCCATGTCACAGTTTCACAAGAGCGCCCTATCATAAGGTCAATCCTGCACTGAGAGAAGCAGGCTCTTAATCAACCTGCTTCAGCTTCCACACACCCTCTCCGTTTCAGTCAGTCTTTCCAAAGAACATTTAGAGTATTTTGATGTGGTTCGATCTCAGTCTCTCTTCATCTTAGGAAGTGTTCCACCTCCCATAGGAGGGTGCATGTATGTAACACCACGAGTGGTGCTTGCCAAACCTCCAGGTGGACCCAGAAGAGGCCATGGACTTGGATCTACTGATGATACAGAATGGGAGCCTTTCAGCTCGTACTGCTCACCCTCCTAGATCTTAACCTTGGACCTTGTGGCAGTAACCTCCTCCACAACAGTTACACAGCTTGCCGTATCTCCATCTCCATGGTCCCCAATTTGGTGTATTTTGACATTGGTTTCTTGATGTCCTACTTTGTCTCATGGGGCCCATGGGGACCCCTGTGGACATATAAAGTTGTCTTTCTCTCTCCCATGGACTGCGAACTTCCCTTCATATCACCGTCGATCTGTATGGTTATGTTTCATTTGATGTTCCACGAAGATTCCAAGTGAATATGGGACAAGGACACCAACAACATGCCTCGTGACTCTGCAATGACACTCAATGCCCGAAGGATGTCCAGATGAAGCCAGGAAGGACAAAATAATGCCACTCTCAGTCCATCTATATCTATAGCAACTTACAGTAGCTAGTTGAACAGAGCAAGTTACCTCCTACAAATTAAGTACTTGATATCTGAAAGTTGGGAGTAGTACCTCTGCCAGTATGATATGCGGGGTCTGTGGTTTCATCGTAAACTCCATTTCGAACAATGACCCTTGGATTTTCAAAACATCTGCAAAATCAACGTCTGCGTCCCCACCCTTTTGCTTCATCCCACTCTTCGGTGTCTTCCCTCCTTTTCCAACTGCCCTGGCAGGTTCGGGTGGCTGGTTTGTGACTGGGACTTCTTCGACATTATCCTCATCCACATCCACATCATAGATGCCTTCCATCTCCTGGGTTTTGGCTGCAATTGCTTTTTCGACATCGTCTACATCATCATCATAGCCTCTCTCGTCATTGTCCTGTCTTCTCCGTTTTTCAGCATCTGCACCTTCCTCATCCCCTCCTTCCTCGTCATCATCATCATCAAGTTGCTCCCCAGCTTCCACATCCTTCCTCTCTTTGCGACCTTTTGCTTCACCGTCATCTTCCCCTACTGCAACCACAGGGCCAATTGATTAGCATAGTTGGTGTTTGAATGTTAGTATGCTAAATTAAGGACAGGCCAAAAGACAGCTTTCATTACATGACCACCTTAAATTTCCTGACTTGAGTAGGGACACAAATGCAAGACCAAATTAACGCACCTCTGGCTACAACTTTAAAGTTCTCCTGCAACAGACTGAAGGAGGATGCATCATTTGCACATGGTCGTGCAGCACTAACCTACCTGCTGCAAATGAGCTGCAGTTGCACATTCATCATCAAATGTAACACCCATCATCTAGACTCTGTACATTGAATTTTGTAATCAGACCTGGGTCAGCTGCCCTGATTGCCATCTCCTCGCCCAGCTGTGAGGACTGCAGGATTTGAATGGCATCTTCTTTGCTCTTGCCAGAGCTCGCTGCGAACACTTTCTTGATTTCCTTCAGCAATCTAGGTATAAACATAGTGCGCACCACATTTTCGCATTCGTCTAGCTGGAGATCCAAGTGTGGTGGATACCGTTCAGGTGAGTAAAGTTTCAATCTGACCTTGTAGATTTTCGAAGGTCGACTACCTTGAACAGAGAATGGCACCTCTCCAACTTCGATCCTCTCTAATAAATCTGCTAACCTCAGTTTCCGCAATTTTGTAGCCAACCTCTCTGCATCCTCTCTGTTCAGAATGGAACACTCGTGCCAACATCATGTCAAGAAAAATTGACCTGCAGAATCCATTGGTGGTTGTCCTTGCTGCCTAATGTTCTGAGGTGTTAGACAACTGACACTACTGGTTCCTTGACCGGCAACTGCGAGTTGATAACAACAAAACAACAGGCTCACTCACCAGATACCATCTCACTTTTACACAACTACACAGAAGAGCAATGAAGGAGCCCCATCTCAAACTCTACCATGCTCATCCCTGTGGCCAATGGTGCTCCTCTGAGAATTATCCAAAACAAATAACCATGTCTTAGAGACGAAGGTCACCTGGTCTTCCCGGCCCTCAAAGGGCACGTCATAATAGGTGTTAAGATCTCCTTGGATGCAGTCATCAGAATTTCACGCAGACGTGGAATACCCAGAGTTACATTCATCTCCCCCCGTCCTGCAAAGTGGAAAGTGTTGAGCCTGCAAATAACATCTCAATCAGAAAGGGACATTGAGAAACTAGTGTCTACCACCCTAAACTAGACTACCTGAGGCACCAAGAGAGGAGGAGAACAAAGAAAAAAGAAAGGAAGATATTAAGGTCCACTGAGGGCACCACGAGCCCATAGGACAAAAGAGAACAACAATAACCTATATGAGAGAGGTGCTCACGTCATCTGGGTTGATGGTTCCCCAACAGATTGGGCAGCTAAAACCCCAACAGGCTCGCCTGGTTGTGCGAGACTTGCAGCATACTTCAATCCCATGAGATGTCTAAAGTCATCTCTGTTCTTGTGCTTTCTAAGATGCAGTCGGTTTTTGTCAGCCTTCGATTTTGAGACCTCTGTTATGAAATCTTCCACTTTGTTGGCGAAGGCCTCAGACACAGCCTCTAGTGACTTGTGCACTGACTTCCCACCCTGTCGGTTAGAACGTGGTCGGTCCAATTCATCCTTTCCAAGCCTGATCGACACCAGCTCTTGATTCTGCAGCCATAGCATCCCACATGGAGAAAAAGATCAAGCCCCACTTATTGAAATAAAGTCACATTGAGCAATCC
This sequence comes from Takakia lepidozioides, assembly GCA_030704615.1. Taxonomy (NCBI): domain Eukaryota; kingdom Viridiplantae; phylum Streptophyta; class Takakiopsida; order Takakiales; family Takakiaceae; genus Takakia; species Takakia lepidozioides. The sequence continues at coordinate 18,308,803 of CM060731.1, read as the reverse complement.
ATATTTAAAGGGATATTGTCTACAGCAAGGGATCCCAACTCATAACATGGACTGTGCTCCCACAGACTTGTGGCACAGAACCACAGCCAAATTTGAATGGAGCAGATTGGAGGCAAGAGGGGTGAGGAAGGATAAGGACTGCCCTTCACTAGTAAGGCTGACTATCAAGCATAGTAAGTATAAGCCCCGAAGGGATAGAGAGAGACTCACAGCTGCCAACACTTCAAATTTTGTGAGGTGGCTGTTCTTGCAGACATCGATGCCATCCTCTCCATAGTGAAACTGCACAATGGAGCCATCTGAGTCACGGACAGTGTAATCGTAGTGCACTTTCAGGCATTCCAGGTTTTTTATGAGACACCTTTGCAAATAGCCACTCCGTGACGTCTTGACAGCTGTATCCACCAGCCTGCATCATTCAAGACATAAATCAAGTAACCATGCACATCAATGGATCATATCTGTTCAATATGTTTTTACCTGATTATCAATGAAGATGCACTAGTCTAGTGTAGGATATTGCTCCCTTATATCATACCTATTTAGGCCAATGCATTTTCAAGCCAAATTTGCAGCATAAATGCTGTAGATAGAGCACAAAAGACAGGGAGGGGACAGTGCAGAATGAGGGCTACTACCACCACTGAATGCTTACTCCAGTGGTACACCTCCCTTCGAAACAGCTCTTCATTATAGAATCACTCTGATAGGAGAGATGAGGAACAAACAAGAAAGTGACAGAGAGGAAGAATTTCCTACCCCTCGCGGCCTGCCATGCAATGGAAATAGTACTCTTGAGGCCTGAGCCCTGTTAAGAAGCGATCACTAATGAAACCACCGGCGCGAGCACCAGTATCCCATGGGGGAAAGCAAGGCAAAGTCTTGCCTGACACCATTCGAGGCACACGCTTGCCTTCCAGCTCCTGCTGGCCCAGCAGCGATGAAATTTGTGTGAAGTTCACCTGCATTTGGTCATGTCACAAGATGTAGATCATCCCCTCCCACTTATACTCCAAACTCCTTTATAGATTTCTGTACATCACACAAAGGACGCCCTAAATTAAAGCTGACTTTGTCTGCGGAAGAGCTATAACCATCTCTGCCCTTTAGGGCAACAAATCTGTTTGGTCTGCAGTGATCTCCAGAGATTGAAATGGAGGAAGCATTATTATGTCCAGAGGGGGAACATAGGACCTATGGGACAGGAGACGAGAAAGAAACAAGAAACACAAAAACTTTGTGTCTGCGGGAGACTAAAGGGAACAGGGGACACCACAGGACAATGCACTAGAGAGTGTACTCATAACACGTTGTTTGCCGTGGCCTTGTGGACAATGCACTAGAGAGAAGCAAGAAATGAAATGGTACTTAAGACATTGCCAGAAAGCTCAAAGAGCTTATGGGACAAGAGAAAGCAAGAAACAAGAAAGACGGAAGCAAGCGGCCCAAAGCAACTATTGGATTGTCTAAGAGTCAACACCTCATGCAGGTAAGCTGCCAAGCACTGTTCGGTACTGCTCCTCTAGCCACTGCCAAGCTGCCAGTCAGTGTCTAGAAAGTGCACAAGCAGCCCTAAAGCAACTCTTGCTCATGAGAGATGGGATATCGCAAATAGACACTTGAATCTCCCAGGGATCTCATAGGAGAAAAGGGCAGTGAAAGGAAAAATGTTCTTCACTTTCGATTTCCCTGTGGTTCCCAGGGCAAGCAGGGCATAGGTGGTCCTTATGTAGCCACCTACCAGTCTCTATCCGCAGACTGCAAGGCTACGGCAAACGACGTCTTACGAGTACATTCTATCCGCAAACTGTGGGAGGCCACCCTGACCCTCCCCAATGCCCTAAGAAATGAAATGAAATGAAATGGTGCTTTATAACATCTGCGGAAAGCTCATAGAGCTTATGGGAAGAGAGGGAGATAGAGCTGCAGACAGGTAACTGGGCCGCAAGATTCTATCATCACAGAGGACCACGAATGTCTCCAGAAAGAATTGCAGTTTTGTTGTAAGATTGGCTGGTTGCCATGTCCACCCAACGTGAAGTTCCATAAGTTCTCATCTATAGCTGTCCTGCTTGGATGCAATTTCCACCCCCTCGGTATTTTGTGGCAGTAGGGAAGCAACCGAGAGCCATTGTGCTCAAAATGTTGGACACCCAAGCCTACCAGGAGGTCTTGAAACCAGCAGTTTTGAGCCTGATGGATGTTGTGAGGGCGCGGGCTGTCAGTTCTTTGGCTGGAAGGGCTTGTAACCTTGTAAGAAAGATTGTAAGCAGAACGATGGCCACGCATGCAAATCCCACACAGAGATTTGTGATGGTGTTGTACCTCTAGCTCCAAGCATTCATTGGAGGAAAGATGATTGCAGCAGTTTCTCAGGACTCACAGCCATAAGTGGCAGTAGGGGTGACAACCGAGTCAAAGAGCCGTGGGGGTGGCGTAGGTGTATTTGTTTGCAGAATGGCATAACAGGAAAAGGGAAATTACTGTATTAAATGCCCACGGTCCTCAAAACACTTGAGATGAACCGACTACCAGGTTGGAGAGAGACTGAAACCAGGAGATCTAAGTGAGAGACAGATACATAGAGAGGAAGCTGCGAAGACAAGCACAATACCAATCCACCCTTTGCACCAGTGATAGTCATGAGCGAGAGGCAGTTCGCAGGGAATGGCTTCAACAGGCCCCGAGGGAACAGCGTATTGTTGATGTCCGAAGTAATACGATTGAGGGCACTCGTCATGAGCATATCCAGGCGACCACTAGCAACCTCACCCTTGCTTTGGATTCTCTTCTCCACTTCATCCTTCAACTCTTCCATATCTGCTTCTGCTTCCATCAATCACCATGGGTGTAAGAGATGCTTATGGGATTCTCAGACATCATATCCAAATGATCCTCCTTACATTCAAAAGAACAACTTCCCTTTGCAAAGAAACACACCAAAACATAGTTAGAAGTGTTGGAGGGGAGAGCTCTTATTGCATCTGTACCTGCATTTTCGTCAAAACCCACAAAACGTTTATTGATTTGGTCACCCAATTTCTCAGTTTTCTTCAACTTGTGACGCCGCTGTTTCTCTGCTTTTGGAACTAACAGTAGATCGGCCATCCCACAAGTGAATCCATGCATCTGTCCAAGGGGAAAAAAAGCACACTGGTGTTGAGCATTACCAAAGAATTTTCGGGAGAAATGAGAAAACGAATTATTGTTTCTGCTGAACAAATCTCTTGAGCCCATGATCCTCTGAGCAAATTCTCCTGCGTGGTGAATGCACCCCACACCATGTCATTGGTGGGTGTCACAAAGAGGAAACAAGCTGGAGACCAAATAAAAGATCAGGGCTGGACGGCTGGAAGAGAAGAGCATACATCCCGATTGTACCTCTAAAATTGCTCTGATCACAACACAAAGTGAGATCTGTCACCTAGAAATAGAATTGAACCCCTGTGTTGCCCACCTGCAGGTAAGAGGTAAAAAGCCGGCTGAAGATGGAAAGGAGACGGCCTGCACCCTCAGCCCCATAAAGCTCTTGGAAAGTATGGACCAAACCATATTTTCCAAACTGCGCCTTATCAATGACCCCACAGAGCAGCTCATTGTCTTTAAGCACCACTTCGAGCTCACCACTAGTCTTCCCCCAGTAGTCACCAGAGACTTTGCCAGGTGCCTTGAGTGTATATGGGGGTCGTCCATATGTGATGTAGTTGAAAACTGTTGTCAAAACCTGCCACAAGTCTTGTTCACACTCATTCAGTGGCCATTTAACATCCAACTGCCTCCAAGTTACTTAAAGGTATGCATGAATTTCAAATGACACCTAAGCTTCATGTATTTGTCATGCATTGATGCAAATGTTCTAGTATAGGAGCTGGCCATAATGGATGCAGTTCCACCATAATTAATACAGTTTAGCCAGGCACAGGCATTCCTATGAGAGATTTAGTAACGGAAAACTAATTAAAAGTAGTAAACTCATTAGATTCAACCCTGACAGCAAGTGGGAGCAATTTTGGATTACTTTTTCATCTTGACTTATCATCCAATACCTAGCGGCCTTTGGTGACTTAGGGTCCTTTCACACTTCGGTTTTGTTAGCCCAAACAGTAATAACGTTAATGAAGGTCTGCACAGAAACCCTCTGAGCCTCCTGTGGACATTATAACTACTGTCTTTTCTCTTTTCCTTATATTATAGAATGTCAAGGTAAGGTGGCTCATGAGGTGACAAACAGTGTGGGGGTGCTGTGCAAGGAAATTGACACATTTCTTGTTGCCTTTGCGCAGACAGCAGCTGAGTTGGAGCGTATAGAGACATACTTGCTTTCCTGTCCACAGAGGTCGTGGCTTGATGATGGCAGGGGGGACAGAGATAATGACAGGCTCCCGGTCTATCACACCAACAACTGCATTCTTCTTCTTTCTGAAATTTGTAGGGTTGGTTGATACACAAGCCGAATACACCAGCTGGTGATATTCCTCCTTTGTAAGAAACGTATCGCGCTTAGTGAGTAGTGCTGCACTACAAATGTGGTCCTGAGTAGAGAGGGGAGACAGAAAGACCAAAAGATGTCAAGAACAGCAACCTGGGGTGCAGTATACACATAGTGCAGGGTAAAGGTAGTTGAAAACAACTTAAACCAGACTCTTGGTAAGGGCCTCTACAGGTGTCTTTCATATAAGTCATTGTTAACACTGGAACTGCAATGTGAAGAACCTAGCAAAGGCTATCAGTGAAACCTGCCTTTGAACACTTATAGGGAAGTACGAGAGAAGGATCTCTTACTACATAAAAGACAGTGAAAAGTGCAGAATCGAGGACCTGAATAAGCCCTCGAATTGGGTCACCACTCGTGGGGACCACATATTGCTGGTCAGCATTTACAATCTGGTATGCCTCTGCCCTTCCAAGCTCCTCTTGTGGAAAATGTACATTCATCTCGTCACCGTCGAAGTCCGCATTGTAAGTGCTGCCCCCCAACATGTAATATAAGAACACACAGAACCAGTGCTCTACCACACTGCTAGAGTCTTGGAATGGTTGTGAAAGTTCTTATTTGTCTCTCTAAGCTATCAGAAAACATTATGAACTGTCTCCCTCTCCCCCCCATTTTCTTGAATGTGGCTTAGTCTAGGAACACCACTCTGATCCCATTATTGTGTTCAAACATCTGTCCAGACGGGAACAGGTAACAAGAGACACTCATTGAGGTCTGCCTTAGTCCTTAACCTACCACGGCCCCTGTACACCTTTAGATTCCTCCACCGTTATTCTCATTTGGGGAGACGAGCAGGCAAGAGTTGAAGGAACACTCCCTTACTCTGCAGTGTGGGTACGAGCAAGGCTCAATGAGCACTTTGAAGTGCATAGATTGCTGCTTCATATACATACAAAAGAAAGATGGCAGTTTGAAGAGCATACTGGAATTGACTAGCTCTACTCTGAACCTGTGAATTCTATCTGCAAGCTAAGGACTTCTACATGGGACCTACAGCTTGAGTACATTGCAAGTGATGCTATGGGTGCGTGCAAGTGTACAGTGTATCCTCACTTTAGGGAGCACTCTCTAAACCTTCTTATACTTCTCATATGGCTCTTGTAACACCATTTTGGAGATGGCTGCTTACAGTTGGAAGACCACCACCTCCTCCATCTGGAGTATTGGGAAGGAGTGCTCACTACTGTGTCTTCCCTCTGTGGTATGGCTTCATAGAGGCTTTCAATTCCTAGGATAGTGTAGCCTTACTGCTATGTTAAACTACCTATTTCCTTAACACATAGGCACTCTCTTGGGAAATAGGTGCATACAGTTCGATGACCACCAATACCACACTCTGGTGTATAGACAGAAAGGGGTCGTACTGCTGGCTGAGGCTAAAGGGACCTCCCTTACCTCTCTTCCTTGGCTAGTATGAGCTATGACAGCGATGACATAAATGAAAGTGTGACATGGTTGAAGCCTGGGGTTACAAGCTAAAGAAGCCTGAGAACTACCATGGCATTACACTTCTTAGCAGTTGGCAAGCTGTTTTGTAAGATAACAAGCACCTGACTCGAGTTTGATTTGGAGTCCAGAAGTTTTTCCACGAAGGTCAGGAGGGCATCCAGAGAAATAGGCGCTGTGTCGACCATATCTTTACCCCAAGTCAGACTATTTACCTTTGTCTTCTTCCTGCATGTAAAAAGGCTCATTACATGGTATGGCTGTATGGGTCGTGGCTTCGTCTGTGGTCTTCTGGGGTCAGGGGAAAGATGTGGACGAAGGCTGTATGCGAACACCAAAAGTTCTGTAGTCAATGGGCCAGAACTCTACTTTCTTTTACATTGACCAAGCTGTAGCTCAAGGTTGTACCCTCTCCCCACTGCTCTTCACTGTTTTCATTAATCAGCTACTTGAAGAAGTGGAAGGCCAGGAATTTGAGTTGAAGGTGGTGATGCCACCATACCAGCTCTTACGTTTGCAGATGACTTCATGGGCCTAGAGGATACCCCATCCAATCTTCAGGAGTTGATTGGTTGTGCTCAGAGCTACTTTGACCTGTGGAGGCTAGAAGCCAATGTTAGTAAATACACGGTGGTGGCTTTCAATGATCATGGGGACAAGGGGCAGTGAAGAGATCCCTGTGCTCCCTTCCAACACATATCTTGTCTAACTGCCGTCACAGGGGTAACGCACTTGCACAAACTCCCCCCAAGGACTCGAAAGTCCCAAGGTACCCACACATTAAGTAACTGGTTGACCCAGTTACCCCCCTTTTATAGCTGAGTTGGCTATAATGGGTGACATCCAACATACACCTGTGGCTTTAAAAATTCACGACCACTTGTAAGGCGGCCTTGTGCCCTAACCATTGGGCCATTTGTTGGATGCTCATGGGTGAAGACCGTAAGAATGAGATGAAGGGCCTACCTACCCCCTGCACTAGACTGAAATTTAGATTAGCGCAGGGAGTCTACCTTTGAATAATAAACAGATGCAGAGAGGAAAGATGGTCATTCCCCAGTGTGCTGGTGACCATCTCCATTTTCTGATACAATGTCCAGAATATTCTCATCAGAGAGCGACCCTATTCAGGACCACCAAGAACATTAACCCTGCACCTATGTGCACCAACTTTCAAAATCTCGAGGCTGCGCCTGAAGTCCTGGCCCTGTTGCGGTCTAATTGCTGAGCAGCTTACACACAGTGGATAGATGCTTGTGTGAAGGGCTTTCTAGAGGAAATCTGGAAAGCCCAAACCAATTGTTTATACCAGAACTCTCCCCCACACAATAGTAATCATAGCAGGTTTACAGTTACCAACCTGCAATTAGCATAATGCAGGCGCAATGTTTTCTCGCCCTTGAGAACACGAGCTCGATGCGCCATTACTCCCGGCTTATGCAGTGTTGGCTGGCCATGATAACAGACAAAATGTAAAGAACAGTGCACTTCATGGGTCCTTGAGAAAAACCATACCTGCCATAAGGTAAGAAAGATAACAAGCCATGTCCACCAACAGGCTGCTAGTTCTATAAAAGACACGGCCAGAAGGATAGAACGAACTTGTCGATTGACCAGTAAAACGTCCCCGTCTCGAAGGTGTCGATACACAGTCTTTCCAACAGCCCTGATTACATCAAGATTTCCCACTGCAGTTCCTCCTGACGGATTTCCAGCTGCTGCCCCTGGAGTGGAAAGGAGGGTTTTGGCAAGCGCTGTACGCTTGAACTTGGCCAGATTAGTCAAGTTCACAATGCCTCCTTGTTCATCTTCCACATGCGTTGCCCCCGGGTGCACCTGGGGTCCATTCACCACGGCCTCTCTCATTTGCTGTACATTCCATGGTGTCACTCTCTGCGGAGAAGATCAAAGGGTTAGATCATTTTACTACCACGGAAACCGTGAGCAGAAATTTCTCACCCACTCCTTACACAAGATCAGAATGCAGGGACAGTCATAGAAGGGCAGAAACGAAATATACCTCTGGGTAAGTCAAACGAGTAGCAAAGTAGGGAGGGACTCCAATCTCGTTCACAGCAATGTAGGGGTCTGGAGAGATAACTGAGCGACAGGCATAGTTGACACGCTTGCCCATCATATTCATGCGAAACAACCCTTCCTTCTTCTCTAGTAGCTGCCGGATTCCCCCACCTGTTTGGTCACGACCCAGCCCCGTGGCTGGTGCCCAAACCAACACAGTAAATTTGGAGTGAGGTCACTGACCTAAGACTGGTGGATCACATATGAGATATTCATGTCAGAGAAGCCTGCAAGCCTGCTACTCTATTGGTTTGTGCAGGCCCTAGGAGCATATTCTTGGATGAGAATAATCTGCTGTAGCAAGTCCCCCCATTTAAACGAAACAGCAACAATGTCCTCCAGAGCCCCAAGAGGCTTTCAGCACCAATAAATATAACATTCTAAACTCAATGGACTTCAATGGGTTGAGGTCGCGTTCATTCAGATCGATACCTGTGGTGCTGTCAAGAAGAGCACATACTTCATTTTGAAGGTCCAACCACAGCTTTGTTGATTGTGTTATGTTAATTTTCTGAGTGGACCCATCGTCTGCCTTCTTTACTTTTGTGGATTCTGTTAGTGAAAGGTTCGCCCGAAGTAATCGACCGTAGACAACGTTCTGTGGATGTTCTAATAACTGCAGGGTACAGCACAAAACACTTGTAAGGAAGCATGCAGAGTTGAGAGAGTGTGTGTATACTAATTGGACTTCCATTGCTGTAGCCCTGTGGCATGCAAACTTAGATGGAGCCAAAAAGGTAAGAAGGAGGAGGGGAAATGGATGAGAGCTGAATAGGCTCACTACCATCACAAAAATGTAGTGTCGTGGAGACCTTGACAAGCAGTCCTTAACAGAAAGGAACAAACTTTATAACACCAGAGAGACTATACTCATGAGAGGTTGTTTGCTGTAGACTTGTGGCCATAGACCACGTGCCTAGTTTGGGCGGAGCGAGAGGGAACAGACACTACCTTTGTGAGGGGCTCACTCCAGCAGTGGGACTTACCTTGTTTCAGGCTTTCCAGATTTCCTCCAGAAAGCCCTTCACACAAGCATCTATCTGCTATGCCCAGCAATTAGACCCCAACAGGGCCAGGGCTTTAGGCTCAAGCCTTGAGATTTTGGAAGTCGGTGCACAGAGGTGCAGGGAATATGTTCTCGATGGTCCTGAAGAGAGTCGCTCTCTAATGAGAATACCCTGGACATTATAGTAGAGAAAAGAATTGTCTTCGGGCCACCCGCATCTCAGGCAATGACAATCTGCCTTTCCTCTCTGCATCTTATTATTCTTCAAAGGTAGACTCCCCACCCTGAGTTTATAATTCAGTCTAGTGCCGAGGGTAGCATCAGAGAGAGATGTACTCATCAGACGTTTGCCGTAGCCTTGTGGCCATAGACCCCGCGCCCAGTTTGGGCGGAACAAAAGGGAACAGACACTACTTTTGTGATGGGCTCCCTCTGGTAGTGGGACTTACCTTGGTACAACATCAGAGCGAGAGAGAGGGAGAGAGAGAAAGATGCCAAGGGTGATGCCAAGAGGGAAAGAAAGAGAGCATACATTATCATCCATCTTATTGGGGGGTCGGAACCTGTTAGGGGTGACCAGAATACTGTTTAAGAAAAACATGGCCGAGCCAGTCTTCCACTGCTTTGGCGAGGCATGCCTTTGATCCTCTGCCATTCCCCAAATGAGCGAGCAAATACGTTCTTCCTTCTCCCATGCTAATCGCATATGTTCTCTCACCTGACACAGCCAAAGTCTCACCATTCAGACCAAAGGGGCAAATAAATGTACACAAAACATGTCATCTCCAAAGTGAGACTTATCGATGAAGAGGACAGAGAGACAGGATTGCTTCGATTGGAAAGGTTGCAATTAATGATGAAGTTGCTTCCTCCTAACAACAGAGATAGAAGTTATACTCTTTTAACTTGTTTGCTTTTTGCCTACTGGCAAGAGACCCCGGAATGTTGAGCATACATGCAGTCCCTGCAGGAAACTATGGTTCTGGGGTATGAGGATTCGAGTATATAATCCCAAAATTGCTGTAGTACTGGAACATGGCCAACGACAATCCAGTTCCAGGAGAACTTACTGTTGATTAAAGCACCTTCCTGACTTCATACTAAAAATCATGTGGCTGACAAATGTTGCTACAGTATCACAGATACTCAATCTTGAAGGGAGCAGAGAAGAAGAAAAGAAACATCTAACTTTCATAACATCCAAGGTGCAGCCCCAAGGACCCATAGAACAACAGACAAACAAGAGGGAGAAAGTAAGAAGGGATGATTACATCCATGGGAGGCCTAAGGGGGAGAGAGACAGACTTAGGGGGCAGGAGGCAAGGCACTACTGAGTTATACTCATGTCAAATGTGGCCATCAGAGGTTCACCGAGGTGCATCACAGGTTGCTAAAGCCTTGCAGCAACATTTGAACTCTGAGAGAGACTGGATGCTAATGCAGGCATGGCCTAAAGGTCCCTGCCTTTGACGAAAGAGAAGGTTGTTGCAGAGCACCTCACCAGTCGCAAGAGAAGGAGTCTATTGGTCAGAATGACAGGGTGGCACCAAAACCTCTCTGTTCACTAAACATTTTGACTGCAAAATTTCATACCTTAGTATCCCATCCAGAATCACAAGTTACAGCTACAAGTGATACAAATTTTTACCTCATATGTAGTGAGGAATAGTTTCTGGCTCCAAAGCTCATACTCGTCCAAATTAATACCAGGGGCCTTGATTTGGCCATTTCCCTTCTTTCCCTTTCCTTTCATTGCACTCCGACTTTTCCCGCCTGCATCCATGCCATCTGTATCAAGTTTTTCAGAATCATGAACCTCCATGCCTTCGTTCAGCTCCACATCAACCTCCATTTCATTCTCTTCACCATTTTCAGAACCAGCTTTCGTCGTAGAACTTTGAAGGGTCACAGTTCTTTTGATGCCTCGCATAAGGTTGTTTGATCGAAAATTATTTCCCAGAGGTTCCTGAATGGGCAAGAGCATCATTACGATCAGCTCCGTCATCAGCCCAACTACTTCCATAACAATCATAGGACCCATCATCCACATCCATACCATCCAATTCCATATAGATTCGGACTGCAGTATAGAAAGCACAGGTATCCCTGATTTTTGTCTCACGGTTATGACACTTCTATTGCTTCATATCTTAGTCAGAGTTACATCCAGAAGAGCATCGGCATCATCATCATCATCATATCGCCACCAAGCTCTCACAACCATTCCGAAACATCCTCACTGATTTTTGCAGTAAGAATCATTTCCCAACAGGAGGAGCAATCCAGAAGGTTCAGCACCCACGATCGCATCTGACTAAAACTACTGCGTTATTCTTAGACATGGGGACAGATTCCCTCGCACACTTGGTCAAATGCAAGATTTATCAAATTCCTCTGAACCGGAGCCTAAGCTTTACCCACCTGAAAGATCTTGCCAACTCCGGACTGCTTGATGACTGGTACATGTGCCAAGCAATTCTCACACTTAGTCTTTGGTGTCTCCTCCAGAAATTGGCGTGTTACTTCTCTAGCAGCTGCAATTTGGGTGGATGTCCACTGTGATCTCCTGCGCCCCCCATCCGTCCTTCCAGGTGCATCACAGTGCGCAATCCTGTCTTCATCTGCCATGTCCACTTCATCATCTGAGACAGGCCTTTCCCCTTCCTCGCCATTTTCCACTCTCACCCTTGCTGCCTCCACCATCCGGCCTTGCGATATGAGTTCTAATTTTCTTGCAAACATACTGACCTGTCCAAGAAGTATGCATGTATACCACATTAGTATTTCTATACTTAACAGCACTCAATGTCCCTGGTAACAGAGCACACAGTGACTATTGCTGTGGAGGATCCCATCCAGAGAAAAGATCATATTCTTCTCTTCTGAAAGGACAAAAGCAAGAGAGAGACAGACTGTACTAATGGACTGCAGAGCAATGGCCTTGTGGACATAGATCTCAAGCAGCAGACAAACCAAAAGAATGCACTCATAAGACTTTGTTTGCAGTAGCCTTGTGGCCATAGACCCCGCGCCCAATTTGGACAGAAAAAGTGTACACATACCAAAAGAGAGAGAGACAAAGAAAGTACCCTGTTCTCAAGCATCTTGAAATGGTGGCAGAAGAGACAGATGCATTTGAGAATCTTGACCAATTTTTTGTACACCAAAGGATTGTAGACGGGCAGAACGAGGTCAATATGGCCATAGTGGCCCGGGCAATGCACGGCTGCTCTCCCACAATTTACACAGCTGCCAACAAACATCAATCAAATGACTTTTCAACTAATGCAAGCTCATACCCACAATCTCTACAACCCCCAAAACAAGACTTCGCGACCGAATTATATTGGTTCGTAGACCGCTACAGAGTACATGGGAAGCAAGGACAGAGAGCACATGAGAAGCAAGGACACAGAGCACATGAGAAGCAACACAAGGAATCAGTGAAGACAAAATAACTCTCAAGATAAAATTAGTGCCTGGGGGATTCAGGACTGCACTCAGTCATAGGAAGTAAATGCACTCTCTGGTCGCCAAAATTTCCCTCCTAGTGTGGATGGGATTGCCCAACTATGAACCAATCCAATGAACATTCGCTATTCACATTGTGTATGAAATTCGGTGTAAAACACTGATGCTCAGGTCCAAGAAACTGGCTCTCGAAGAAATTGGCCCAAAATTTCAAAAAATTGGAGACCTAGGGCAGAGAACGGCAGTCTTCATAGAGAGATTCCTATTTGTAAGTACGCCTTAACCCAGAGGCAAATAATTAGGTGTCATCATAAGTTCATGAAACTAATTTCCATAAAGATGGGGATAGGCATACCCTCCTCTCTGGTCAAGTGGCCCCAGTGCTGGATCATAAAGGCCCCCGGGAACAGGGTTCCGCAAGTCGTCCAACAATATGGGACTAGTAATCTGCTTCACACTGATGGCATGCACTTCCTCATCTGTGTAGAAAGAAAATCCTACTGCATCTACCACCTTGCACACCACCTGCCACAAAAAAACCATAGTCAAAGTTGTTGTCTTGCTTGCAATAGATGCCAATGCCATTCATCTTCTAACAGTTTGGATACAGACTGTAAAAGCGATTCGAAGTTCGAATAACAAATAATCGCCTGAGTTTCCTATAAACTCATACTGACAGATAAACCATCCATTATTTTGCCGTGCACATGAAACTACAACACTGTAGAGAGAGAGAGAGAGAGAGAGAGAGAGAGAGAGAGAGAGAGAGAGAGAGCTGTTGTGAGGAATACCTCTGGGCGGCCCTGAAGGCGGCTCATGGCTGCTTAATTCCTTGAAGAAGTTCGACACAGCATCACAATCACTCTCTTCCTTGCTTGAGATTGTTCAGGAAGTGCTACCCCAGAATTCACTCAGAATTGCCCAGGGTTTAGGGTTTAACGCAGATGGATGATTAGATTTGGATGTGAAATGGAGTAGAACATTAAGCTGTGAACCCTATTCTACACTGTGGCCCCTACCATAGGCCCGCCAGGTATCACTATTGACTGACAGTACAATAACCGGAGGGGAAAAAAAAAAAAAAAAAACAAGATCTATTAACTATTAACCAGTGATGGTCTGGAGACTGGTATATAGGTGAAGGACTGGTATATGGACTGGTATTAAATACCAGACCAGTCTGGTATCATTTGGGAGAATACTTGGTCGTATACCAGGACCCAGGCTGGTATCAGTTTTTTCATACCAGCCACAATACAAGTAAACACCCCCCCCCCCCCCCTCTCCTCTTCCTCATTTACTCTGGTATGTGTATTATACTAATCTATGTGTACATATGCCTACATACTTGTACTTATGTATATTTATTTCTTTATTTGCATTGTATTTGTTTTCACTTGATACTTGCTATGTGATAAACTTGTAATTCAAGATGGCTTTGGAATGATACCAGAGTTGATATCTCATACCAGCTGGTGTTGTATGTCATGATACTCATACCAATATTTGGAAAAAAGTACATCCACCATATAGACCAGACTGGTATAAAAGTTTTGTGATACGTCTGTTACTAGGACCAGTCTGGTATGTCCTGAACCTGATACCAGAACAACACTGCTATTAACCCTTAAGCAAGGCAGGGCTTGCATGAATTCCATGCATTTTCTGACCCAGGAAAGCTGTGGTCTCGTTGGCCCGGTGCAGTTCACCATTATCAGAGCCCCTTCTTGTTTATCTTTTTCCAAAGAAATTTTAACAATGGACTTAGCCTATCTCAATTCAGTCCTATCATCCATAAGCTCCTTGGGAAGCATCTTCTCATTGGACTGCTCAATCCCTCTGATATTGTGGCAGACCATGTTCTCACGCCACCAGTGTTTTCTCTTTTTGTTTTTTTTTTTGGACAGGGGACCGAAGTGTTGAATATAACATGCATTTAATCTCCAGACAATGTTCAACTTTTCAAACCACTATTCTCTGCTGTGTTACAGATTTTTCAAGTCTTTGCACTTAACCAAAGTTGCCGCCACATGTCACTGTGAATAAAGCATAAATCAAATGAGAAGAAAATTTAAGATTGAACCTGCAGGCAAGATGACCAGGGCTATGTATATATGAAATAAAATGCGGACTCTTGCTCAAGCGTAACTTATGATGTCACTTGATACAGAAGGGCTACTACTTACCTTCTCATGGGGGGGATCCTATAAGGCATGATATAAAGGGCTGGCCACGCTGGAAAGGAAGGTACGCTGGAGCAATCCGGACAAAAGGTGTGATTAGGAGGGATTGAGTGCTTGTACTAGTGCTCTTTGCAAGGATAGTCTTTCTTTTTCATTTGCACATGGCTCTATTTAAGCAAATCTTAGACACGTCTTAAGAGAGAGGCTCTTCTAGTGTTATATTCCAGCAGAGGGACTTCGACAGAGGGAAAGCATCGGGCTGATACATGGGTGATCTCTATGATGGCCGGGAAATTGCAGTTTCGAATTTGAAGGAAGAAACAATTGAGGAGAATGCGAGGGCAAAGCAAGCAGTGTTTGAGCTAGCATCAAGCTGGGCCTTTCCTGCAGCCTTGGGATGTGTCTTACAACTTGATGTCCCAGACATTCTCGCAGCTGCGGGACCCGACGGACCAGCTATGTCTGCCCAAGAAATTTTGATGCACATACCCAATAGATCCGACCATGCAAGCCCACAAAATCTAGAGCGCCTACTTCGGATTCTGGCTTGCAAGGGCGTCTTCACTGAAATTTCTGCAGATGCTGCAGACTGCAAGCCTGGATCTGCGCCTGAGAGACGGCGCTATGGCTTGACACCCATGTCCAGAGCTCTGATTAGAAAACGATCGAGTGGTACGCTCGGCAATCTTGCTCTGTTTCTTCAAAGGAAGGAGTACGGTGATGCAAAACAATTTCTCTGTGCTGCAGTTTTAAGTTCAGAGGAGCCCTTTGCTAAGGCACATGGTGGAAAGCACCTCTTTGAGTATTGTGGAGTCAATCCAGCAATTAACAAGCCCTTTCAGGCCGCCATGTCAGATCACACCAATCGAATCATGGCTGAGCTATTGGACAAGTATAGGGGATTTACGGATGTAGACAGACTGGTGGACGTTGGGGGAGGTCTAGGGACAACTCTAGCGGGGATTTTGGAGCGATTCCCACACATCCATGGGATCAACTTTGATCTCCCGCATGTCCTGACTAATGCGCCCCTGATTACTGGTATAGTTTCTACCCTTGACGCAAATTGAAGTAAGCACCGGCTGCAAGGCTAGACAAACCCCGTATTATATAACTAATGTGCAAGTTCGCCAGATCTCTGATTTAGTGATCACCAGTAAGTGGGCAGTAAGTGGTACAAAAGTATGCAATTCCGGCACAAATGTGTACAATGATTCGAGGGGCAACGGTTGACGATGGTCACTGGAAAGTGTACTCCACAGGGAGTGCACATGTCTGTCCGGAGAGTAATTTTTCAGATGTTGCCCAGTAGTATGAACAGTAGGTATTTCTCAGCAGTGTCATAATTCGTCTTCATGGTGTGGCCTGAGGACTTTGGACCTCCAATACAAGTTCAAGATAATGTGTATCGATCTCAGTCACTGAATATACTATTAACCCTGGACGTTTATGTCCCAAACCCTGTGCCCAAGGGAACAAGTTCGGTAGCAGCCTGAACGGGTGGGATGCGTTAACACTTGCATGTGTGCGGAGGTTAATTCAGGCCGATGGATTACAAGTGTGAGGCTATAATGTAAAAACTCGCAACTTGTGAAGGAGGCTGTTACCATATTGACTGATCGAACACCTCCAGTCAGCACGCTTATTCTCCTAAGTAGATCTGATCTGGGCATGGCTGCAGGTGTGGAGCATGTGGCAGGTGATATGTTCAAGAGTGTTCCAAGCGGTTGCGATGCAGCGCTTCTTAAAGTACAGTGTTCCGAGACGTTCCTCCTCATATTTTCCACATTTAGTTTTCCCAATGACCGAATCTAGTGATCCTGCAAGGAACCGCCGATCAATTAGTCTGAAGACTTGTATACGTCATACATATACGGACCCGAAGTTAGCACTTGCAGCTAGGAACCATGTATCAAATAAGTGAACTAGCTGGAATTCATATCCAAACTGATTGCTGATCACTTTGAAGCTCAGGCGAGGCTCTGTAGATCTGACTGACCTGTCGATGGTATGGGCAGATGATTTTACACGACTGGGACGATGCCCACTGTGTGAAGGTGCTCCAGAATTGCTATAAGGCTCTTCCGCCAAACGGGAAAGTGATCATGGTGGAATGTTTACTGCCAGACGAGATCCCTGCACAAACCACATCCGACGACCTATGCGCTTTTCAGTTCGATCTGATCATGATGCTCTTCACTCCTAGTGGCCGTCAAAGGAACGCAGCCGAGTTTCGGCAGCTCGCTTCCGAGGCAGGATTTGCGAAGCTTCATATCAGAAAACTGGATTTCATGGCTGTCATGGAGGCCTCCAACTGAGATTGGCTTTGCTGCCATCTCCCTTTGCTTTCTTTTCTTAAAAACAGTGGAGAGTATTTTTATTTTTTTTAAGAGTATTTAAAGTTCAAATAATGGCTCCTCCTCATATTGAGATAAAATCTTATCAAACATTTAAAATAGGTGAGATGTGGCAATATTTTGACACATTACCTAGTTTCAAGGCCAAGAGTATGGTCCAATAGGCTTCTATACCACCAGATTTTATTTTATTTTATTTTATTTTATTTTTATTTTTGGAGGAACAGGGGACTTGGCCCTGGTTGGGAACTTTATTGCTCACCAGATATGCATTGTTGATTTTCATTGGTATCTGTCCATATGTAATGTTAACTGTGGATCCTAGTAGTAGAAAATTGAAGTTTCATATGAAAATTATTTATATTTTCTCTTACATCTTCAAAATTATTTTGATTTTCTTCATGATTGTGTTCTTCATTAGATACATGTTGCTTTTGCATTTTTCTTAAGACTCATTGCCGCATTTGTCGAGAACCAGCAAATATGACTAATTTGTGCTTCTCCATATAACTTCTTTTTTTCGAACATATAATTGAATATTAACAAAATCATGGGAAGCCAATAAAATTCATTTTGGACAAATGTTTGGATTTATAGTCGGATTTATATTCTAATTGATGTTTTCAGGAAAATGCAACAGTAGCCTCCCATGTGGCAAAGAGACAAAAATGATTTTGTTTCCTTACTTTAGATGAAGTGCACAATAGGTAACGGTACTCAGATGGCGTACATGATATCGTTTACAATATAAATCTCCATATTTGTTAAGAAATGTTCATCTAAATCTAACAATGTTTATGGATATTTATATGGGTTGAAATGACCAATGAACTTGGAACATGCAAACATAGTAACAGGTGGGTCATGAGCCGGTAGCCTCTTGAAACGCATTTGTTTGGATTTCTTATTATCATTTTTAATCATAATATGATTAATTTGTTGATGTTTTCTTTTTATATTAGTATCATTTACAATATCATGGACCAATGCTGAACAAGACAATGAAGTTATAATCTTAGAATTATTGACATCTAATTGTTATTCTAATATAGATTAGTTATCAATAGAAAAAATGACAAAATATTAAAATCCATGAAAATATTGAGATAATTCTTTGGATTTGTTATATAATTATTTTATGTACAAATATATGTTATTTAATTATAATTTATAAAATAAAATATGATTAAGATTCTATTGGAATCTAAAACAAACAAACAAACATTCTCGCTATACTGAGTAGATAAATATAATTAAAAAATCCAAGATAAATTAAGATGAGTATAATTGAGAATTTGTGTTGGAGAAATTGCGAGATATTACTGAGGAACCGAAAGAAAATAACCAAGGCAACAAAATAAATTTAAATTGATATAATTAAAGGACTGATAAATCTGAATTGAGAGAAATAACTGAGGGATCCAGAGAAATCTTAAAAGTATATAACTAATGGATCAGAAAATATTTAAATCTAGTGTGCATAAATTACAGCAAGATTAATTTATGCAAATATTCAAAGGACACTTGAAATTTGAATTGAAGTATTGTAGGAAATAACTGAGGGACCAAGGGAAATTTTAAAGTATACAACTAATGTAACCAAATAGATTTTAAACTATTATGCATAAATCAAGAAAAATCTAATAGTTATTCTAGTATAGATTAGTTATCATAGAAACAAAAAAAATAAAACAGTAGAATCCATGAAAATATTGACATAATTCTTGGATTTGTGGGTTCAAAAAAAAAAAAAAATGCCATGATCAAGCATTAAAAAAGAAAATCCTGGATTTTTGTTTTTGGGAGATTGACTCATGTATTAATTTGCACCAAGGAGAAATTAGTTGGAAAGAGCTATAAGTCTATAGTATTAGAGTCTTAATGTGCCTGATATGTAGTTGATGGAATGTGAAAAAATCATAAAGACATATTTTATACACCACAACACAAATTCGAATAGTGCACATTGAGTTATTGTATGCTTGTTCAAATCATTAGTAAATATGAAGAGGGATATTGGATCTCAACCGTGGAAAATGTAAAGTAAAAAACCTTGGAAATATAAGACTTGCAGGTGGATCAGCAACAATCGGTGCATTAAGAGTTGGAGGGTGATCGTAACCCAACCAAGTGCTTAGTTACTTCTTCATATGGATATCTTAACTTACCGAAAATAAACTAAATACTCATGTAGAAATCTGATTTTCCATCTCTCTATCATGGTATGCTCATATAAACATTTGTACACTAAATATAACGGATCAACTCTTCATTTCATATTCCAGAAAAACCCACTCTGCTATTTTCATGAATTTCTATCAACAAAAATTACTTGAAATTCAATATCTCATCTCCCGTATGTCCCAAAATTATGAAACCACCTCAATGCACCCCTACTCCTTGAGAGCTTTCCATTGATATCAAGACCACGGGCACAGGCCTAACGGTTTGGGAGATCTCAACGATGCTACAAAACAAACAAAACAAAACAAGCCTAAAACGGCGATCGACTCTCTTGCTTTGGCAAAACATAAAATGAAGGTGGAAGTATGGGGGATGACTCAGCACAACACACTAATCGGAGCCTCGAAACGTTGTAGGGTCCTTTGACAACATTTTCTCCATTGAGTACTTGAACATGTTGCATAGTCTCTCTCTACAGGAGAGCCAACATATTACCTTGCTTCATGTATTGATTGTAACAACGAATGATGAAACCCAATGCACACCCAATACCTTCAGTTGTCCTCTTATTATGCCAATATTCTTCTTCCAAGTATTACATTTCCATGTATACTTATCGGATTGACTGTATGCTTAATTTGAACATTTTGAATCCATGAATTGGAGTTATAATCTGTAAGTCAAAAATTTCCCTCAAACTTTAATTATTTCAATGAAAATTGGCTCATATTACAATACTGCAAGCTGTCATTCTTCAACTAGAAAAATGGAAAACTTTCTTGATTATCACATCAACTTATTCTATCTTTTGCATTCAATTTTAGGTCCTCTTACTAGCATCCTTAGCCACATGCTCTAAAACCTCTAAAATATCAATGCATATCCATGCAACTTATTTAATATCATACACACTATTTGTGTAGTAGTTTTCCTTCATAATATAGATGAATGCCAACTGAAACAATCTAGTCACATTTTAGGCAATGCCATTAGGGCAAATATTAGAAGGAGGGCCTATGCTTCCGTCCCAATTGATGTTTGGACCTTGGCATGTTCCTTCCCAACATGAAACCGGGATATCGTTACCATTGTAGTCATGCTCAAGTATGCCCCCGTTGATCACGTTCAGAATAAAGTCTGGGAGATAATTGTAGCCAATGTGGATATTTCTTAGGAGATGTGCGGCATCTAATGGCCTAAGTTCATGGTACTCAGAAGATATTTTTGTGCCTCCATAATTTGTTGTTGTCATCTGTCAAATCGATTGGATACTTAAAGATTGCAAATGCGGTTGTTCCGCATTGATCGGTATGCGGATTACCAACATTGGTCGAATCCACGAAAGTACAATCAAACTCATTCATAGCTACCCGCAAATACAATAATTTTGAAAGAATTCATTGTCACTGGGAGCTGTAGACACGTTGTGGAGATGATTATGTGAATACTATATGATAACATGCAATATCACCATAATTTTTATTGAAGTAGTAAAATGCAATATTATTATATTTTTCGTCCTCCGAAGTTGAAAAAATATATGTTATGAGAATTAATTTCAAACTTTGATTTGATTATCGTTTCAAACACATAACCCTATTTTAAGTAATTCCGGACTTTTGGCTTAAATCCGGACCAAACTTAATATATAACATAATTTAAAATTAATTCAGGTATTAATAATAATATCGTGGAATATTGAGTCATTTCACTTGTGAAGTTGCACAATCCCATTCATGTAACATCGAATGGTAAGTCGAATGACGTACTTTGCATCAGAAAATTATAAAGATAAGATCGATTGAATGAAGTTATTAATAAATTGATAGATGTATGACATAAACAGATGATTCAAGAAGATAATAATATACAAATGAAAAGTAAACATTCATACCATGCTTACAGTATAGTAGTACCATGAACCAATGTATTGCAAGTTTTCAATTGATGGATTAAAACGTTGAATGGAATAAGGTTGGATTTCTATGAAACATGTGAATTATGTTTCAAAATATTTAGGGATCATTCCGATGGTCATATGACAACCAAATATTGTGGAAGAATGTCATGTAGATTCAGTTATAAAGTCATTAAACCAAGCTGGAATTAGGTTTTCGGTTATAGAGTTTGCTAGGGTACATTGAAACATAGTACTTGGTATGAATGGAAAAGAAAATATGGGAAAGTGTACAGATGACTTGGCACCTATGAAAATTTGTTAATGAAATATCCCAACCACAGATTGTATCCAAATTTCTATGAGGAATGTGAATCAAACAGTGGAGTTTGGTTTAGGGTTTAGGGTTTTAGAAAACTATAAAAGGACAAACAATTATGGAGTTTGAGTCTTTACCCATACGTAGAACAATTCATGAAATATTATCCCCACCACTTCGACCGTACCCAAAATTGGAAGTAATAAATAAATAAGCAACAAACATTGAAATTAGGTTTTAGGGTATAGAGTTTGCGAGGGTACTAACCATAGTACTCGGTATGAATGGAAAAGAAAATATTGGGAAAGGTACAGATGACTTGTCACTTATGCTTTAGGGTTTAGGGAATAAAATTTTCCAACCACAGATTGTCTAATCTACGAAGAATGTGCATCAAACAAGGGAGTTACGTTTAAGGGCTTAGGGTTTAGGGTTTAGAGAACTATAAATGGACAAACAATTATGGAATGTGAGTCAAAAAATGACAGAAATCTGGGAAAGTGTACAAGTGACTTGTCACCTAAGAAATTAGACTTGAATGAAATATCTCAAGGGCCATTCTATTATGCCCAACCTTGTAACCGTTGAAGAATGCGCATCAAACATTCGAATTAGGTTTAGGGTATATGATTTAAGGTGAGGACAATGTAAGGACTGAAGGCCCCAAAAGTATTGTCTTTAGAAGGTCCTAATAAGATAAACAGACCCAAGATAAATTGACCTGCGATGACACGGAATAACGGGTGGCAAAGCGAGGTTCAGGACTGATTAGTGACGAAGAAAATTGAGAAGAATCTTAAGATAGTCCGAAAAGGCAGTAAAGGAAATGTAACTCTGTACTTGAAGCCAGACTTACAGAAAGCTACTGACGAGTAATGGGAGAAGATTGACAAGATTCAGAATCAGTAAACCGCGAGAAAGCTTGTCCATTGAAGTAACAACTTTCACAAATTACCACGCGGTTTATACTCAGGATATTTTTTAGACCAATCATATTGAGCCCAACAATACGACCATGTGGACCGAGAATTAAGGAGATGGGCGAATCTGTTGAGGAGAAGACACTTTGGTGAGAACCAGAGAACCAAAAGAAATGGGTGTAATGTGAGGGAGGAACTGCAAAGAGAAGGAAGCAGTGACATCAGGAAAACTAGGAACTCCGGATGATCACTCGAGGATCCTGAAACGTTACAGAGATGAGGTCCGGAAAAAAGCTGGTGGCTGGCAAAGAAGGTAGATTAATATTTGAAGAGCTCATCCCTGCCACTACATTCGTTAGTCCAGAACATGCATGCGTAAATAATAAGACGTGAAGATAAATAAATGGAGAGTGGAGGTAAAACATTAGTTTTATTCTTGAAAAGATATCGAGGAGTGAACCTCCACAATATGTCCTTGTCAACCTTGTTCTCCGCCGGAGGTTGCATTGTCTTCATTGTCTGACTTAGCCTCATCCAAATTTGTTCATGCTTTCTCCGCCTCCACTGCGGTAATTTTTTTAGAGCTATTACGTGTTGTGTTTTTCCTGGCATGCATTGTCCAAACGACAGAGTTAATGTGAATCCACTGAGGGGGATCATCTAGATTGAACTCCTAAACTTTGGACCAACAATCTCTGTACCTGTCCAAATCGGAAGGGCTACCTCATTTTTTGGGTCTCCACCATTCGACATAGACCTTCTTAACTGGATCCTCTGTCGCGAACCACATCCGATATTGTCATTCCCATCCAAACTGGAAACATCATAGTATCTACTGGTCGAACCAAGACGAAGAATCCGTTATCAATGTCCTTGAACGGATTTAGAGGCTGCTTCGGTCTATCACACTAGGGGCCACAATACGGCTCCATGACTTCATCTTCTTCCGACAGATCATCCTCTGCAGGTGTATGAATTCCGGCTCTGTGGTGGTTGACAGCCTACTTGGTTGAGGGCCAAAAACCCTCTTTAAGCGCGATTGAATGTCGTGATTCTCCAGGAATGGAAAGATCAAGTTCTGCAAGGATTGCTTCCCAGTATTGATCATATTGTATCATGAAATCACGATAATGATCGTTAAGCAACATCCCCTTCTTCCAGAACTCCCTGTATTTTTTAATTCCAGTTTTGATAAAAGACTGTTTATCGGATGAGTCATCTCTCACACCCCAAATTGGTGTTTTTTTTACAGCCCTGAGTTGTACTGCTACAGGCAACTTTGGAGATCCATCGGGATTCGACATCCACATCTTCACCACACCTTTTTTGGAGAGCCACTCAGAATCAGTAGCAAACTTCTTAAACTTCATGACAGGCCAACCATCTTCATCTACATAGAATCGAAATACATGCATTTCTGTTTGCCCGACTAAAGCCTCTTTTCCATCGAGAATGCAACCGTCCACATACGCCTTGAAATCTGGCACCTCTTGAATGATTTGAGGAATAAATTGCAAATCTTGAGAGATCGTAAAAAACCTCATAAGATCGGAGAGAACGTAGGTGCTGTTTTGCTTTAGCTTCTTCGATAAATAACTGAAGAATCCGTCGAAGTCCTCATAGGTATGGCCAACCATGAGAAATCCCATTTGAATCTCCTCAAACACTCCTCTCGCAGTTAGGAGCGACAGAAAAGCCAGCATCCACCTGTTTTTGTTTTCCTTCACGCAGTTGTCCATCTGCAGGTAGACTCTTCGCGGAAGTGGGACTTTACATTTTTTCTTCTCTTTATCGCCGAAAGGTTTCAGGACGTCGAGACACCTCGATTTACCCTTCATGAAAGATTCGAAAAATGAATTCTGAGGTAGGTGGTCAAAGATGTTACGACTTTCACGGCAAGAGGGCTTCTCTAGTTGGCGGAGGCATCTTGCTAGAGAGCCAATCGGGAAGTTCGGATCTCCCGGCCAGAAGTCTAGAGAGTACTGTCCGTAGGCTCCGTCCCCGTGGCCGTGGGTGACCATGCCGGTTAGCGAGATTGGAAGCTGACCTAAGCCGGAGACCATCTTGTTCGTCATCTACAACCTTGGAATAGCTGTTTTCCGATGATCCATCTTGTCATGAATGATGTAGAGGAACTCGGACGGCATCATAACTGACTCATTCCTCCAGTTGTGATAGAGTCTCCTGCAAGACTCTTGAAGCCTGAGGTGCTTATCAAGTGCTTTCTTGTGCGAGGCCTGCTCATCGCTACGTTTGACTGACTTCTTGATTAGGTCTTTGAGCATCTCACAGTCTATGCATTTGGCAAACGTGCTACCACTTTTTCTAACCTCGACATTGGGAAAAATCTGTTGTCTGATTCTGCTGACGGCTACCTGGGAGATAAGCTTCAACCCACATATTTTATTCGCCTACAAGACAGAAAGGGGGAAATGAACCTCGTGCGATCACCCGAGCTTTAATAGTGACAGGTCTGATACATTGCGTGGAAGTAAAACAGGGAAGGTCCCAAAAAATATAGAATTCGGAAAGTGGTAAAAAGAAGAAGAACTGACCTCATTACACTCCTCACGAATTTTTTCCAGTTCAGTTCAGGTGGCAGAACTCGAAGAGTATCTCTCCATCCGTCTTCCATACAGCGGGTCTTATGAGGCATGAGATCGGAATTTCCGTTTATAATCGACATTAAGTTTCCTTCAGCTTGACGAGTTTGTGGACGGGGCCGTTTCACTCCGGAATTCCCGTGCAAAGATGTAACCACACCCTCTCTGCTTAGTTTTTTGTATTCCATGTAGGTTGAACGACCGATTCCGTGAATTGTCCACCAAGTTGTCTCATACACATCAACGCTCTCAATGGTTATGTAGGCCTTTGTCGAAACCCCGTCGATTCGATGAAGTCTTTTGGGAACATCAAAACCGAGCTCTCTCTGTTCGTCGTAAGAGGATCCCCAAGAAGCAGTCCGGATAGCGAGTGTTTTTCTCCAGCCGAAATATTGGCAACACTGTAAATTGCAACATTGTTTGCTGCTAATTTCTCGAACTGCCTGCAGAGAGAGGCGAGTATTTATCTTTTTGGAATCGTCTTTTTTCGGATCTTTTTTTGGTCTGTTGAAATGCTGGTATGCTGCTTTTTTCACACCTTTTTCGTTGTGACCAATATCTGTTTGTTCCCGGCTATTGATGAAACTATGAAGCTCATATGACAATGTCCTGCTACTATCAATCAACCGAGTCTGCGTCAATGGCCAGTTCACGAGACACATGAGATTGGCCGAACCACCATTCAAAATCCTTGTAACGAGTACCCCGACGTGATGTTCTCCAACTTTCTCATAAAGTATCACCTCGTCAGGATAACATGCTTGAATTCTGCCCTCGTACAAAGCACTTTGTTCATCTCCAAAGAGAATACACAATTTATTTCTCCAACTGTATCTACCCATAGCAACATCGTTATTCGGAGACGGCCTTGACATGTTAGATTCAATTTGTTCATTGAATTTTGGATGGTAATCAGCCGCAGATGGCAATTCGACTTCCGAGAACCGAGGAACCTCATTGTTGGTGTTGGTGTTGGTGTCAGTCCCAGTATCTTTTTGAATTTGCACCACATCCCAAACGACAGGTGTTCCGATTGCTTCTCCCAAAGAGTCCGCATCCATGTGCGGATATGGCAACGACACAGAAGAATGTGCCGGATCGCAAGACACTATAACAACAGATATTGTGGACCCGTTTAGCTGTCGTCCATGACAACTTCCGCAACCAGTCACGTTGAGACATTCTGCTGTTGCGACGATAGAGTTGGAGCCCTGAAGAGTGAGGAGAACTTGTTGACCAGTTTGGAACAACGACATTTCCACGAACCTCGCGCGATTGCACGTGTATCCTACAGTAGAGATTCTGGTGATTAATAATTCGACACTATATCGATGGACACTAAGAAATAGTGAAACAATAAGTTACTGAAGTTTGTTTAGAAAAACTGAGGATGAAGATGAAAAAAAACCTCGCGCGATCGCCCGAGTTTAGGGTTATAATGATTTGGAAATTGAAAATAGAACTCGGACTCTTGGATTGTCTACTAGAATGTAGAACGTAGGTCTCTATTGGTCGAAACAAAAATTTGTAGAAAATTAAAGGATATGCTAAAGCTACGACCCGAATGCACAACATTGTGTACGATTCCATAACAGAAATAGAACCACATCGACGGGCGTTCGCGCGTGGTTCACATGGATGAAATGAAGGACGGATGAATAATGGTAGACGACTTTCGGATGACAGGTAAGCAAATGGATGAATAAATGAAACATAGATGAACGAAACAGCTGGAGTGCGAGTGATCATTCGAAGTACATAAAACGGTCGGGTGTGTATGTAAGATCTTTGCAGACAGTGGATAGGAATAGAGGAGCAGAGAGACAGAAGAGAAACCCAGATGATGTGGAGAGGCTCTCAATATTGACAGGAGTACAAAGGGAAGAATGAACGTAAAACAGACAGTCCTGAAGATCAGCGAGCCAGAGCAACTGAGAGGGAAAAAATGGCAAGTGTGCATAGGGCAGGCTCTTATACGGATTGTCAAACAGTACGAGGTCGACGTGTTCACATTACAGAGGTGCGTTTGGAGTGTCATGGATCGACAAATTGTCGCCCTGGATATGCTCTTTCGTGTAATCTAGTGGCTCTTATGTGTCCTCCAGCGCATAAATTCAAGTAGGAGTCTGAAATCCATCGAACATTAATGGGTCCCTAAGTTATTGCATCTAATGCGAATAACTAACTAATTCGAGATCTGGAATCTGACATCCAAAGCACCAGAGAAGCAGAAAATCCGATGTTGAATTAATGATACAAGAGAAGGAATAGTCGGCGACGAAAGTGGCCGCCTCTTAAGGCCATTGTGATGAGCCGACGGCCATCTATGGCATGGTGACATTAAGTAGCCGCAATGAACGTGGGGTCGTAGATGAGGTGTAGGTAGAGAAAACGTGAGACCGATCAAATCCCAGATGCACGTCCCGACACCTCATTATTGAACCTATGAATAATATTTTTATCAGTGGATGAAATAAGAGCTTTCACGGATGAAACAGACGTATACTGGATGAGATGACTACCCTAGTGGATGATTCAACTCCCCTCATGGATGAGCGCCGTCACGGGAATCCGCAATAATTCCAGGGTGTTCACTTTATGAAGACGTCGGATTGCCGCGCCGTAACGCTCTGGACAAACTAGTGGAGTCCATTCATTACTGACAGTCATGTCGCATCATTGATTGTACCTGCATAAATTTAGGGGTCCTCAGCGAACCGTTGCGAAACATCCCGCCTTTCATTCATCCATGCATCGAGGCCACAAACCGTAGGATGCGACATAACACCGACGGTTGAGATCACAGGTGGTAAGGCATATAAGGATGAGTGACCGAAAGGAGTCTCCTTTTGCATTCATTTGATACACGCGGAAGCCCTGTTCAATTTTGGACTCAAGGAAGAGGTGCGAGAGAAAGCGGCTGAGCGAGAGAGGCAGAGAGGTGGAGATCGAGTTAGCGAGAGAGTGAGAGATCGAGGGAGCATGAATTGGAGTGAGTGTGGGTTTGAGCAATTCACTGTGTGCGGGGAGTGTGACAGAGTGAAAGGAGGGCAAGATAGTACGCTATCTCGGAAGCTGTTGTGCGCACCCGAGCAAGAGAGCTCATCCAGCCCTTCGTGCATGCAGTGAGGGATTCTTCTGTGGGCTGCAGAGATTGCAGGAAGGTAGAAGTTGCATGCTTGATTGATTGTTTGCTTGATTGTTTGCTTGTTTTGATTGTTTTGATTTCTTGTTTTGATTTTTGGATTGATTCCAGAGTTAAAGAGGTAGGATGGTCAATAGAAGGATTGGGAATTGTAGAAGATTTCGGGATATGTACGCTTTCCTTGAGGAACGACTCCGAATTCGAGACATGAGAAATTCTGATTTCATAGGGTTCATAGGTACAGCTAGCAACTGTTTAGGGTTTGCAGCCTATGGTGTAGGCCTCAGTATAGGTACCATGACACAATCCATTCACGCGCGATCGCACATGAACTCATTTTACCCTGTACAGGTCTGGATCCCAAACTGTGTTTTTGGCTCGATTCGGTTATGCACATTATTTCCATGATCTGCATTACGTGCCTCTCGAAGTAGGGATTCCTAGTGATTTCGTGAGTCATAGAGAAACCTTGCGCGATCGCCCGTGTTTATTTCAGTGATAGTATTGCGGAACATGGTTTAGTTAGGACTTGGAGCGAGGCCAATAAGCACGTTCATCAAGGAAATGATCTGAACAAAGCACGCGCGATCGCGCGTGTTTCATTCAGTAAAAATCGTCATCTACAGGAGCACTAACCAACAGTAGGTAATACCAAACTGGGTCGAAGAAATCATTCATTAGTAGGACAATAAACTCAATGTTTTCAATTTTAAGGATTTTGCAAATATTGAACCTTGCACAATCGCGCTAATTTGACTCAATAGTTTATTGCATTGGATGAGAAATTGAAGATGTGATGCGAAAGAATGCCCTGAAAAAGCACGCGCGATCGCTCGTGCTTCATTTGGTTGGTACTTGTATTCTAGCGACCAACAACAACACCATTGATACCCAGATGATTAGATGACACATATGAGCATACTCAAAACTGTAAAGTGTTTCGGAAGACATTAGTTCACATTATACAATGTCAACAATCTTCCGTCGCACTTCATCTGTCTTGCCATGCACAAAGAATATGATAATTCCTATATGTGGTGACATGGTCACTCTTATGTATGATGGGTGGAGGTGTTCAGTGTGGACACAATAGTACACAATAGTATCCAAATATCAATCCAAAAGTCCAGGGCAGTTTGAAATATTACTTGTCGTCAATATCGCTAGGGTTGTTCATCGATTATGTCGACCACTGTTTCTGATTAGACAGTGAAGATGTAATGTCCATGAATGGTTAAAAGGAGCGCGCGCGATTGCGCGTGTTTCATTCAGTGCAAGTCGTCACCTATAGAAGCCCTATCGAACAGTGGCTAATACCAAACTGTACGTGGTCGAAGAAATCATTCATTAGTAGGACAATAAACTCAGTGTTTTCAATTAAAATGATTATGCAATGATTGATCTTTGCGCAATCGCGCAAATTTGACTCCGTAGTAAACTGCATTGGATGAGAAATTGAAGATGTGATGTGAAAGAATGCCCTGAAGAAGCACGCACAGTCGCGCGTGCTTCATTTGGTTGGTAGTTGTATTCTATCGACCACAACAACACCATTGATACCTAGATAATTAGATGACACATATGAGGATATGTCTGAGTGCATACTCAAAACTGTAAAGTGTTTCGGAAGACATTAGTTCACATTATACAATGTCAACTAAAATCTTCCGTCGCACTTTATCTGTCTTGCCATGCACACAGAGTATGATAATTTCTATATGTGGTGGCATTGTCACTCTTATTTATGATGGGCGGAGGTGTTCAGTCTGGACACAATAGTACACAATAGTATCCAAATATCAATCCAAAAGTCCAGGGCAGTTTGACATATTACTTGTTGTCAATATCGCTTAGGTTGTTCATCGATTATGTCGAGCACTCTTTCAGATTGGACAGTGAAGATGTGATGTCCAAGAATGGTATAAAGGTGCGCACGCGATCGCGCGTGCTTCATTCAGTACAAGTCGTCACCTTCAGAAGAACTAACGAACAGTAGCTAATACCAAAGTGTAAGTGGTCGAAGAAATCATTCATTAGTACGACAATAAACTCATAGTTTGCAATTTTAAGGATTATGCAGTTATTGAACATTGCGCAATAACGCGAATTTGACTTCTTCGTTTCAGTCTTATTCTAAATATAAATAAAAACGACTTCTAGCTGAATAATCCTCAATGTTCTCAATGTACTTTAATAGTCCTTCTGGTAGACTTCTCGCAGTGGGATGAAATTAGTTCATCTGTGTCTCAACTCAATAACGCGCGATCGCGCGTGGTTCTGATGTTGCTACAACTCAGAAGAATTTTCTTGGGATAATAGATGTCAGGATACTCTTATATGACTGAAAGAACAAAGTCATGTATATGGATTTTGTTCGCCATGCTTAGTAACATCGTTGTTGCTTATAATCGGATTTTACGTTATTGGAGGGAAAATTGTGGACCAAATACGCGCGATCGCGCATTCTTCGCGTGTCTCTTTCTGTACAGTCTGTATCTGAGCACGAGTTCTTGATGATTCTTCCAATGTGGTGGATTCGTGTTCGATGAGGGAGGAGAAAGAGATGGAACATACCGGACACAAGACAACGCTTTCACCCTCCTCACAAGGTGAATGCGGAGCTACGGTTATTATGACGGGACCTTCCGAAGGAGTTCATGTTATATCATCTCCGGTTTCTACAATTCCATCCATAGAGGAGCCTGACACCTACTCCCCTGAATCAGACGATCAAGACAATTATTCACCAATAGGATATTTTTGCGACGTTCCTCCCGGGTCAGCAGCTTTAAGTTCTTTTCTAGAAAAATACTTTGGAGGGTCTTCCGGAGATCCTGTAGCTGAAGTATCGGCAGAATCAAATGATTTCTACGCTATGTACCGCGTATACGCCAGATACCCAAGATTATACACCCGAATCTCCGAAGTATACTCCCGTATCACCAGAGTACACTCCCTCAACCCCAGAGTACACTCCGGCATCCCCAAAGTATACACCCTCATCGCCAGAGTATACTCCGAGATCCCCAGAATACTCACCAATAGGATACTTTAGCCACCTCAGATTCGGGTCGGCTGCATTGGCCTCATTTTTGGCACAGTACACACCTAGGTCAACTGTAAGTTCCGACATTCAGAATCATCAGAAATAGATTGATTCTTCACGGACTCACAGGAGTGTACTTGAACCAGTTCAGAATCTCGACGTGGTTCCATCGAATACATACAATAATCAGTAGGATCACTTTATGGAGGTGACCTGAATCACCATGATATAGTCCTTCATCTCAGTTTTAGGCAGGCATATATGATTGTACATTTAAACGCCAACAATGTCTCCGTTTTCATTCTTCACTGTTGAATAATAAAGTATTCTTCACGATTTTTTAAACCAATTTAATGATCTGCAGCTTTTGAGATTTCCAGTTTAATAGTGACATTGATTTAGTCCATTCCATTTATTCCATATTGCAGTCACAATTGAATGTCCCTATTCCAGCTTAATTGTATGTTAGTTTCTTTCAATTCCATTTCTTCTTAGTGGGATTCCCATTTGTAATTTGGTCTGACATCCGTAACATTATGATTTGTTTCAAACTTCGGCCTTTCCTCTCAATCCTGAAATAACGCCATGAGATATCTAATCCAGATACCATAATGTTGTGTTTCATGTTCAGTCGTCAGTCAAACATACCGGCGGATTGCCTGGTTGGCGTATGCAAGGAGATATGTGGGGAGTTCGTCTCACCAAAATCGCCAAACTTCAGCATTGACCACGTAGCTTTGTATACTCTTAACCAGGCGATATCCGAGTGGGGAATAAATCCTGTGGGTGTACCTTCTGACCACCAACTGAAGTTTTCATTTAAGATTGGAGCGGAGGTGAAGGAGCTTAATTATGGCTATGTTAAAGATGTTGAGATGGAGTCCGACGTGGAGAATCCAATGATGGTGGTTTTCATATTGGAGGATGGTAGAGCGAAGAAGACGTTAGGCTTATCTCTGGAATCTCATCGCGTTCGCAAGGCAATGATGAAACCAGCTGTAAAGATGGGATTCACTTTCCCTGAAGGTGGTGCAGCCCTGACTGCTCAGGGATTCGTACGAGCTTGGAGCATTTTCCAAGATGTACTCCATGCGTAGGGAAACATCAACAGAAAACAACGAGAAGATGAGGCAGCGAAGGGGACAAAGGGTAAAGGGAAACGGAAGTCCACGGCGGGATCCTCTCAGACTGAGAATGAAGAGGAGCAGCCAGTCGGCAAAAAGAAAAAGAAAGAAGAGCTCGATATTGTATTTATGAATGACAACAAGAAGCCAAAACCTGGCGAGATTTTCGACAAGAAGAAATGCGAGGCGATGAATCAAAGTCTGCAGAATGACTACAAAGACATGTTCCCTTTTGGGTTCAACCACATAATATCAATTGACATCTCAAAGATGGAACTTGCTCCCATAAGCATGGTGTATCTTCCGCTGAATATCAATCACAAAGATGAAGTCAAAGCCCGTCTATACCAGTTGCGGGTTCTAGATACGAAACATCTCGTCTATTTGGCGCCAAAGAACGAACAGGTGCCAACCCAGGTGTCTGCGATGAAACCAAGGCATCAGAAGGATATTAACAAATCCAAATTCTTCGTCATTGGAGGCCAACACACAATTATGGTTGCAAAGGTATAGTACATCAACGCGTTCTTATATATTCTCCTCTGCTTCTATGAGAATCATCTTTCGGATATTTTTTTGCGTTTCCTCATTATACTTCTCGCGCGATCGCGCGTGCTTCTACTAGATGATTATATCAGATGCATCGACGACTTGTTTCATAGACATGCAAAGCATGATAAGCAAGCACGCGCGATCGCGCGTGATTCTTTATAGTTGAATTCCATGCCGATGTAACATTTTCCAAATCAAGAATTCGTGGAGGAGATTACTGACTGGGAGCAGAGGGACTACTACGCCGAATGGCCATCAATTATCCTCTGGTCAGATAGGAATAATCAATTGCTGAAGATTTCCAAGCTCTTCAACGACCCAAATAAAACCCAAAAAATCGACACAACATTCCCGGAGAAAGTTGCTCACGCCAGGATGTACTATGAGTTGAGGGGGAAGTCCAGGAAATTCAACGATAACGTTTCCAAATTTGAAACTGTCCAGTGGAAGGTAATTATTCGGACTTCCTTTATTGTTTAATGTTTTGTTGTTCATTCACTAGAACTGTGTGTCCCTGTCGTATGTTGGCCTGACATGCTATTCTTGTTGACCAGGAATTTTTGCAAGCCTCACAACTTATATTGGAGATGCTTAGCGTTAAGGAGGCCATGACCTTGGTCCTTTGCGATGACGATGTTTGGGAGAAGTGGCAGGAGGTTTTCAGAGAGTGGGAGAAGGGAAACCTCTTGGACATTAACGGAAAGAAGCACAAGGGTGTACAATCGCAGCTAACAAATCTGCAGTCTGCAAACTCCAGGGATTGAACCCCCTTCAAATGAAGAAGGTTGCGCAAAAGATTTTGGACTTGAAGATCTGCGTTCGTGGTCCTTACAACGGAAAAGACCCCAAGATTCTCTGCTTGTCCGATTACATCGATCGAATAAAGGACAGGCGGTTTATCATCGATGATGTTATGATGGTATTGGGATATGATGCCAGGAGCAAGCAGCATCCAGAGCCGTACACAAAAGCAGAATGGTTTGAAGTGAAGAAAATGTACAAGTTCAACAAGTTGGAGTTCGAGACATTCCGATCGAAACTGGGAGCCAAATACATGAAAAGCAAAGTGAACATGAACATGAAAACCGAGAAAGTGAGTGATGCTCTCATCAAATACATGCTTTCATGCAAGAAAAGGGTTGAAGACATGGAGAAGGAAATGAGCAACCTCAAGGATACATTCAAGTCACATTACCAGTGCATTGGAAGGAAGCGGAGGTTCACGGATGCCAAAACATAGTTAAAAATTGTGAGAAAGAGGGATTTCGATAACATCGCAATGGTGTTCGTCAACACAGTCTGTGACGATGACTCTACTGTTTTCATGCAAAGAAATTACAAGAATATTTTCGATGCGTTCTTCGAACAGCAGCTGAGCCCCAATGCATTTGTTTTCTTCTCGACGCAGAGGTCCTCTTCCAATTTCGTCACGTACATAAGGTTTGGCGAGGGGCGAGACAAGTATATTCTGCTTCAGGGGTTGTATCTTCCTGGAGAGTTCGACAATCCTTACTTGAGCCGGCCAAAGTCATTTTCAATGCCTTTCATGTGTCTTGATTACGTATTTCTTGCTACAGCTACCCAGATTGAGAACCATGAGGAGCACCTGCAGGGAGTGCTGATGTTCAGCCCCATTAAACCAGTGATTAAGGCTCCGGACACTATAATGACGAAGGAAATGACGACGACGATGACGATGACGATGACATGACGATGAAGACGACGGACAAAGAGATCTGGAGACAGAGCAAAACCAGGAAGAAAGTGACGGAAACGAAACGTTGGAGAAAAATGAATGACATGAGGGAGATGAGGAAGGAAATGGCGACTATCAACACAATGATGCAGTCAACAATTTCTTGGAAGAGGAGACAGAAATAATTGAGCAAGGAAGAAATCCACCAGCTGAATAAGCAGGGAGGGTAGTACCAAAAGAAAGCCACTATCCACAGGCCCAGACAAATACCCGTGAAGGAGACAATCCCGAGACAACTGTGTTGTCTTCCTCCACTGAAGAAGTGGTGGTAGACAATGTAAAGGATAACGCTCCTTCTAGATACGTCTTCAATAAGGAGATTTCAGAAATAGACTCAGGGATGGGATTTAGTCCTGTGGAGGAGGATATGCCATTATGGATGTC
Source organism: Takakia lepidozioides (assembly GCA_030704615.1). Classification (NCBI taxonomy): domain Eukaryota; kingdom Viridiplantae; phylum Streptophyta; class Takakiopsida; order Takakiales; family Takakiaceae; genus Takakia; species Takakia lepidozioides. Next base: position 18,273,836 of record CM060731.1, on the reverse strand, counting down.
ACCATATCAAGGTTTAAGCCAACGAGTTAGAGACATCGTTGATGGTCAGGCTTCTAGAGCATTGGTTGGCGATCAAAACTCTGTTGAAGTGAGTATTGCAAATTATAAGTTGTCCTGACACTTGTAAAACCCAATTTATAACAAACTTGATATAACATCAGAATCTTTTACCAATGGAACTATGAACCTATTGCACAGTGATAGTCTCGTAAATGAATCGAAATTTATACGGAAGTCTAATCATCCGCATTTTCTGTAGATCTGTGAGTCCAATACGGAGGAAGTGACACATACCAGAACAGCGTACAATGAAAAAACAATACAACTTGAGAGTGAGGATATCGTCGCCCATGGTGGCAGCTTCAGAAACCACGGGCGATCGCGCGAGGTTACTTATGGGAGGGGTCGACAAAAACATTCCGGACGGCAAAAGACCCATCGTCGGTGGAATTGGCGGCAAAACCTCATCCGGCTCTGAGCAAGTGCCGCCAAAGCTGGTACTTCATTCTCCGCCTTCTGCTTTCCTTTCTGCATTCCATTGCGAAAAACTTCCAATGAATTAATAATTATTTCTTAATGGGCAGGATGATATGATCTATCCACCACACGACTATTCCCAAGCTGTCCAACGCAAAGATGACAACTTTGTGTCTACTCAGGCATCCATTGCTGTTATGGAGACTGTTTCGAAGCTCAAAATGTCAAAAGGTGAATCCACAGTTAGCAGGGTCGATGATTTAACTGAGGTTGGCTGCATGGTGGAGAACGACTCTCAATATCTTGGGGAATCCTCCTTGGAGCCGTCCTTCTCCCAACACTTTCCACCAGACGCCGTCACTGGGCATCTACATGAGTCTACCAAACAATTGGTTGCAACTATCGCTCAACTTTCTCCTCATCATGTCGTAATTCCAAGCGGGTCACCGGATCACGAGGGCTGGACACCTCAGCTGCTGAGAAGTCAGGTGAATTATTTCTATTTCATCCATGCGTTTTATTGTTACCGTGTTTCTGTTCATCCTCTGATTTTCTCTCTTCACTCCAGACCAGAAAATCTGCAACGTATGACCTTCCTGTGAAGCGACAACTTCTGTGGGGTTGTATTCCAAGGCAATCTTTTTTTTTCCGTTTAAATTCGGTTCAGGATGTGCAGAAAGAAAGAAATCGAGTTCCATTGTCAACCGTCACCGAGAAGGTTATTGAACTCAATCATTCGCCGACTGAGGTCACCACACTGACAATACCGGCAAATATTTCTGCACATCCCCAACCCCTCGGAATTCCGGATGGTCCTGTGTCAAGAAAACGTCAAAGATCACAGCAGTTAGCAGCGGTCGAAACATGAAAAAACAGCATCTGGCGTTCTGTTATCCCTTCAACATTCACCTGCCTCCAGTGGTAACCCGCCTCAGAATCGGAGGGTAAATCTAGCAAAAGTAATAAGTATCTCCTTCATTTGGTCCTCTGTCTTATTGGTTATGGGTTCCTAGTAATAATTACATATATCATTTACATTGTTGACACAACTTTCACAAAGTAATCTTGCGCGATCGCGCGTGGTTGCAGGAAACTCAGAGACTCCCGATTGTGATTTTTTGTCTCAAGTCTCAATTGGATGTCGTAATGCTGAAAATATTACCTTCGCAAAATATTCCATTTGAAAATCAGGGTATAGAAACGAGGTAAACCACAAAACGCAAGTGTCGTGGCATTTTTTGAGTTGCAAAATGTATTGGAAATGCCTAATTTTTGGGTCAGATAACAAAAACTAATGGGCTCTTTTGGATGGTTCAGAACGTTGTTACTCAAGAAATGTGTGGTGTCCGGAAACACAAACGCATGTTGCTGGTACTGAGTGTCAATGGACTTCTTTGCTACAGGCCACCTCCTACCGGAGGTGAGTTGTTTAAACAGAGGTTCCACTTGAGGAAAGTAACAATTTCGGGTGCCCGCAAGACCATTGTGGGTTCCAAGACCTGGAGTGCTGAAGTTTCTTTTACTTGCATTGACTCATTTTCATGTAGCGATTTGGTCTTGGATACTGTATTCAAGATGTTGGAGTGGTTTGTTCCTCCGGAAATTATGAAACAATTTCGTTTCATATGGTCTGCCGAGCATTGCACAGATACAGCTGGACATATTAAGCCTGGAATGAAATATCTTATTGAAGATATTAAGAGTATTCTCGTAAAATTTAGTGGGAAAGAATTTGCTAAGCAGGGGCAAATTCTACTGGTCGACGATGACCCTTCCAAGGCACTCCGAAACCCGGTGAATCCTGGAGTCTTCCCCATCACATTCAAGGAATCAATCAATTTGGAGGATTTGGTTGACCTCACCAAAACTTTGTGGCCTTTTCTCTCTGGCTTGATTGGAGCCTAGTCTGTTGTTGATTACGTCGACAAGAACTCCTGCAAATCTTCCTGCCCTCCGATAGGTCGAAATCATGTCTACTGGTCCTGGTTTGGAAGATTTATTGATGCTTCTGTTTGGCACCCTCCTCAAAAAAATCCCGATTATCTGGGTACGTAGTTTAACATTGCCCGATTTTGTGTGTAGTCCATCAGCTTTACTTCAACCTCCATTTGTACTTTTTCGTTTGTTGACTTTACATGACTTTTGTGAGATCAATGATATTTCAATGATCTTTGTATTTTCTTTATCAATTCCCTTCTGTGTTGCCTCCACACAGTTATATTCCAGTGCCAAGTTCAGAATCAAATTCGACAGGAGAAGAAAGAGGAACGGCACCGTAAGGCTGAGTGGAGGGACCGCGAGGCTTTACGTTTGTCAAGGTCTTCAAGTACAGCTGCCAGTGAGATGTCTGTTCATATCCTACATCAATCTCCCACTGTATCCATCTCCTCGGGTGTACAAAATTCCGCCATCAGTGGTATCCGACGGTGATCTCGAACATATGCGTTGAGTGTGAGCCGTTTGGGAAGCAACTCTGTGTTATTGATGAATTAAACTATGGCCGACCTGTTCATTACACACATATGGGAAGAAACTCTGTCAATGTTATGCCAGATCCTTTCGGATGTAATGTTAGTCATCGAAGTTTGAGAGAAATCACGCGCGATCACGCGTGGTTCCTTCATATATCCTCTTGTGGAGCTAGCATGGATCAGCAGTGCCATCAGATGTTATTAAAACAAGTTGACTTCATTGTCAGTTTAAGCAATAACAGATCAGGCTGGAGGCTGGAGGAGGTTGGAGGAGAAGAAAATTTCCGATGTTTTCATATTACGATGGGGAACAAGTGACACGATCATCGTCTATGACTGAATTCGGGTTCCTACCTCGTAATTCAAGCTCCCACGATGGTCGTCTCATTTGTTCCTGAGCGGATTATGAAGCTCTGTTAAAATCTCTCTTCAAATGGATTGAAGTAATTTTGGCGGCTTCAAAATTCCTTCCCTGACGAATTGATGGCCATCTTGTGGTTGATTGAAATCTGGATGCACTCGGCTCGTTGTGGTTCTCAATGGTGGTAGAGGCAGAGATCTATCGCGTGGTCACTCGTGGTTCGAAAAGCGGACTTCAACATCGTCCTGGTTCTCCAGCCGACTGCCAAAGTGTTATATTACCTCAACAATGCCACATGTGATTGGTCGGAGTGATGTTTTTCCTATGCTCACGCATTCAACAACGAAAATGCTGTCATTAGAAGATGTGATGATTCTGCAGGCATAGTGAGTTACTTCAGGTCAGTTACAGCGAGGGAACTCAAGGTATTCGGATAATCCGTCCCGGAATATTTCACACCATCATCCTGGATGATTCATTGTTGTGTTGTAGAACACGCACTCAAATCATCGAGGCTGATGGTGTCACTTGTTCCCTGACGGATTGTTCAAGTATCTTATAATCCTAGTCTTTAAGTTGTTTGAAGTCATTATCCCTGCTTGCATAATCCGATCTCCAACAATTGACAGCATCATCGTGGTATTTTATTTGGTTCCTATATCCTTCGTTTGGAGATCCATTATTCTTTTGAGGAACACCAACGATTAACATCGCGCGATCACGCGTGCTTTTTCTAAGAGCTGACCTATTCTGATGTCCATCATTGCACACCAAAATGGTGTTATGAGGAGGCAGAATGTCAGCAATTGAACGTCAATCTCCAGCGACATTCTCGTTTGAACTGGACGCCAAAGGAGGAACACCGTTGCTAACAATCTGTGCAAACAATCTCAACAATTATATGTACTTCAAGGTGCTTGATACTGCGTATGTTCATATAGTTAATTTCTATATGAGTCTTTTTGCTATTCTCATTCCAACAACATCAGGTCCACTGAGACTGCCATTTTCCGAAATCGGAATCAGGCACCACCTACATGACACCATCAGCTAGAAATGAAATCTCCAGTTCATTCAATCACAGTCCAGAGAAATATCTCAAGCTGCTGGCCAACTACTTGTGGGCTAGGGTGTTTCTCTGGAGTCGCATACAATGAATCGAAGATCTAGTTCTCAGCTGACATGCAGCTGATGAATTTAATATTGGTCAACGATGGTGGGCCGTGGCTAATACGGGAGTCTGAATATGACAGTCTCTGGGGACCTGATACTGTTCGCATGGGAATAGCAAAATGACTACTATACAATTCAGCTACAAGAACAACAATAGCATCAAACACCTAGCAGTAAATAGGATTTTTGACATTGCTTGTGACAGCTCCAATCAGTTAGTTGGTGGTTAGTCAGTTGGAGATTATTTAGTTGGTGATCAGTTTACGAGTGCTTTACAGTAAATCGTCAGAAGTACCACAGCCCGTCACAGATGAACCTCGACTGGTTACCCGACACTATTTCCTTGAAGATTTCGCAGAAAACGTCACTCTCTCCATCAACGTACTCGCCACCGAGCCACTCTCCAGAAACATACGAGCAGCATACTTACTCCCCAATTGGATATTTTTAGCATCTTACTCCAGGGTCAGTTACTTGGACATTATGTTTTGAAGAGCATACGAGTAATTCATCATATTCGCGATTCACTGAAAGTCTGCAAGACCACCAATTCTTCGAGATTTACAGCTGAACTTTGGTCGCACAAGACATTGTTGGTTGGCGTAATATTGGAGGATATTTTTTGTGAGGTCATCACCATATCAACGATGCTCGAGATAGCATTTCAGGGACTTCTTCCATCAACCTTCGGAACAATGGAAGAATACAGATTTGAAAATGGTCCCTTCAACCTTGTCAAAATATCGTGATTTTGGGAAATGACTTTCCTCAAAATATTCTCATCATAAGTACGTCGGCCGACATCGTCTTGTGCTAGCGGAGTTCAGCCCTCCTTCTAGAAGTTGATACTCTCATTTACTTGTATTGGTCCATGCCGCATAGGGCGAAACTTACTCAAATTGACATGGTTCTGAAATAAAACCTGTTTGTTTATCATCAATGTCTCCCCATTGTCTTTCATTTCATTTCATGGTATTGTGTCATTGTGCCATGTTTTGCTTATATATTTGATTGATTTGTCTTGTACGTTACATAGTAACGGCCTTCTTAAGCTCAGTCGCGGTTACGGATATGACTGGTGCTCCAATCATCCATCAGGCCGCGGATCGTGAGACGAGTTATCACCCGACACCCGTTTTTCTAATTGATTTTTTAATGTAATGGAAACACCTGGGAGCGACAGCTCACAAATCAAGCCCCCTTAATAGTATAACCTCTTTCACAGTAACCCCGCCATGTGGCATTGGAATGGGACACCACCCAGGAACATACCACACTTGTCAGTAGCAAGATTTGACCCCATCATCATCTTGGTGGCACTCAGTGCACTTCACCAACTGAGCTACTGACTGTTGGTATCTCATTCAACTCTTACTAAACGTCGAGTGAACAGTGGAACTTGCTTTATGAGCCAAATAAAAACTGTTTTTTCTCCTGAAGTTTATACATAATGTTTCTTTATTGCTCATATTATATATTAATAGACAAATAATTATTTATATCTTTATATTTATATTTAAAACGATCCATTTAAATTTATTTAAATGATTTAAAAAATACATATTCAGATATTTCTCCTTATTTCTGGACCAAACTTTAGTCCAAATTTACTTAAAATGGTGTTACATCCTATCGATAGATCTTAAACTATGGTCAAAACTAGTCTTACGTTCACTTCCTACTAATCTAAAAATTTAAAAAAATTCTGTAGCTCATGATAACCTATAGAGTACTGTTGATTTTTGTATATGATATAAGCAAATATCCCTTTCAATCTAATTGGTATCAAGACCATGACAAACGATATAGAAATTTGAGGATTTTTCAAAGAATTGTTAGACTATGAAGTGGAATTTCATAAAGTTGTGGAAGTCGTGAGTGTGTTTTTCAGATCCGTTGAGGAAAATAGTACAGTTCCCCTATGTGAAGTGGACTTATCTTTACAACTATTTCTATACACTTTAGAATAATTTCAAATTACTTTACAATTGATCAATGCACTTTCATGTAGGTTTCGTGACTCGTAACTACTAATTCATGAGTACCTGTAAGGCGGTGATATCATATGAGGCGTCATTATACACACAGTAAGCAAATGCGTCATTCAATAAAAATATTGGTGTCAGAAATATGACCAAGCAAAACGAAGTCGCAACCATCATGTTGTGGGGGCGTAAGTACTCGAGTTGCAATATGCTCTCAAGCTCTCCTATGTACTCAAGTTTGCTTCTCTCAGGTCAGGTTCTCTCCCTTACAAGTGCACATCAACTACTCTATCACATAAACTAAGTTAAGCCAATGACACCATGGTTGAGGAATCAATTAGTTATTAATCCTCACCACACAGCTCTCTTTTAAGAGCTTCTGCTATGGAAGCTCAACTAGAAGAAGATGAGTCTCCTTCACCCATTGCATGGAGATTTAAGGTTGCCCATGACCTAAGTAAGATTCAACGCTGAGACGACACGTGGGACCAAATGAAGTCCAATTTAATACCCAAAAATACAAATAAGTGTAAATAGGCTTAACTAGAAATAGATAAATACTATTTGAATTAACCTTGCCTAAATACATGACGTGTGATCACAATCCTCTGAAATTTTGGTGTCATAATCAGTATAATAGGCAAGCCATGTCTAAAAACAAACAATTGGTAAAACAAACATAAATAACTATATTGTTTCATCTCAATTAAAACTAACTTTTCAAAGTGAACATCTTCCAACTGTCACAATCAATGCAATGCAGTTGTCCATTCTCCCCCACACAAAAGTCCTCATATATCTTTATATAGGAGGTCATGGGTCAATATGCGGGTTGACCTGTGACCTCCTTCTTAAGATTGGCTATAATGAATTACATCCAACATACATCTATAAATACAAATTTGGCTTAAATTTGGACCAAACTTGATATACAATAAAATTAAATCAATCGATAAATAACATTGAAAAATAATTATATTTAGTCATATTTAATCATTTAACTTAGAAACAAAATCGAAGGGCTTCAAAAATTGTGGTGAAATTTTATAGCAAGACTTTTAAGAAATTATCATTAAATAAATTGGATGACATATTAATTGCAGTCAATTTAATTGTCAAGAAGGTCCATGATACAATTGAGATATCATTATGTTTGTACCATGATTGATGTTATACCATACCTGCCTATGCTGTCCGATGATAATTAAATGCAAAAACAGATTGCCGGAAAAAATTAAAATAAAGCCTTCCCAAGAACGAATGTCAGAGAAATTCGGCCCCAAGGCTTGCCCCACCATATTCATTTGCAAATACCATTGCACTAGCCACACACACATGCACCAAGAGTGCTTTTTTAAATTATTTATCGTGAAACTGCCGGAACTGCAGAATTTGAAAAAAAGGCTGCCAGACCCCTTCTTTAAGAAAAATTAATCAATCCGGCAGGGTCCTGACGAATAGCAAACGGTAGTTCGAGTCAAAGCGTCAATATTGACAAGTTTGATCATTTAATTGAAATTTCATTGAATTGGACAAATAGCAACCAGACATGTTATCTTGTTGTTCTTGTAATTAATTATTAACACCTAGATGCCTAAAACTCTTTGGCACACAAAATTGATATTGTCAACACACAATTAGCAATGTTGTCGGACCTCTATGAAGTGACCACCTAATGCCTAGTAAAATGATAATATATTGTTGTTCATGTAATTAATCAACACTTAGGGTTAAACACTAAATCACTAATCCTTAATACTTAGGGTTAGACCCTAAACCCTCGACAATTAAATTGAGACTTTGATTTGCGATATGACATTCTAGATAGTCTTGAATGTTATCAACACCATATGACACACTTAGAAAAAAATTGCTATTAAACTTGTCAACTAAATGTGCCTCTCTTGTTGTGACTTCTATGAAATATAATTAACACATGAGTATGTTATTGATAGACATTGTCAACACCTTTAGCAACCTTGACCGGCACACAGTGGCCACCTAAATAGCAAGTTTTTGTTGTTCCTGCAATTAATTAGTTAATACACCTAAATATATTCTTGTGAGTGTGCTCTTCGTTGTCAACACATTGTCAATAGGTATACAAATTTTAGTAACCTAGTAATCTAGTGTCTCAATTTGCATAATCATAACTTAGTAATTTCTTGTTATTCCTGTAATTAATTAGTTACATATATACTAATTAATTAATTAGAAAAATGATTAATGTCAATGTCACCTTTTAAATTAAATTAATTAGTTACTTAGAAAAATTTGCTATTAAACCTGCACACAATGACCAACTAAATACATTGCCCAATAATAAGCTCTCTTGTTGTGACCTCTATGAAATATAATTAACACATAAGTGTGCTGTTGATAGACATTGTCAACACCTTTAGCAACCTAACCCGCACACAATGACCATCGAAATATGCATAAGCTAGCAAGTTTTTGTTGCTCCTACAATTAATTAGTTAATACACCTAAATATAAGTGATGAGGAGGTCAAATTCCTCACAGGCGGGGATGCCACCAGCGATGAAGTTTGCATGAGCCTCTTCAAGAGTACACTCACAAAAAAGGTGCGAACTTAACTAATTAATTGTACGAACAAAAAAAAAAAGCTTATTAGTTTCATAATTTATGCATATATAGGTGGTCACCGTATGTGGGTTATGTCGCTTTTAAAAGGTGACATTGACAATAAAGTTATCCATTTAAGTCCGGGGGATGCAAGGTGAGTTCGGCTAGTTTGGTCAAAAGACAGGGTGAACGTCTATGAAGTGGACCCACAAAGTACAAGCAAAATAAAGGGCCAAACTCAAATAGCAGGAAAAACCAACGCAAATGTCTAATCCCGTCTTCCTCCGCGCAGCGCCCCGTGGATGAGCCTGACTCGGGGCCCACGCTCCCATCGTGTTGACCCTTCCCACATTTCCAACTGGCACAAAGTCGTGCTACATGCAGGCCACTTTGTTCCGCTCATGCCCAGTTTACTCGACTCGGGCCCATTTTATCGGACTTAACAAATAGGCTCAAACTGCCCACCAAAGCCGCATGTGGGGATGGATTAGAGGGTCAAAGAGGGTGGGACTTAACGGATAACTTTAGTGTCTATCAAAAAAAAAAATCCGGTGTATTAACTAGTTATTAATTACAAAAATAACAAAAAATTACTAACTTATGATTTTGCAAATTGAGGCACTATATTACTATGTTACTAAGATTTGTGTGTTGACAATGTAAGAACACACTCACAAGAAAGATGGACATGATTGGTAGCTTTTACAAGTTAAAGCACAGAGAGCACGTATCTCTAGTGTGCACAAATTACAACAAGATTAACTAATGGAAATATTCAAGGGACACTTGAAAATTTGAATTGATATATTGTAGGAAATAACTGAGGGACCGAGTGTAATCTATCCGCCGGGCTGAGGCGTAGATTCACAGGTTTAAGTCACTGGTTTCCTTTGAGGGAAAAAGCTGAAAGTTAAAGTATACAACTAATGTAACCGAATAGATTTTATACTATTATGCATAAATCAAAAGAAAATATAATTATTATTCTAATATAGATTAGTTATCATTAAAAAAAAGGACAAAACACTAGAATCCATAAAAATATTGAGATAATTCTTGGATTTGTGTTAACCGACAATTTCATTCACAAAAGATGGACACGATTGGTAGTTTTTACAAGTTAAAGCACAAAGAACACGTACTATTTGGATATCGGACTGTGTATTTCCATCCGCAAATAGTAAGCTCAAATTTGTTGTCGACTTCTCCACGTACGGCGATTACCACCACCGCAATAGAAGCCGTAGCAAATTTTTCATGGACCTTTTTGGCAAAGGTCACAATAGTTTTACCAGCGAGAAAGTAAAGAGAAAATGAAACGAATGGAGCGATGATCTCTACTTTGGTGGATGAGCTGATCTTGACAACGACATCCAAGTCCTCTCTTTTGAACTTTTGCTTATTATGGACTGAAAAATTCTCCAAACATATGAAAGCTTCTCGTGTGAGCTTGTCAAAGTGAGTCTGCACAAGAGAACCAGAGACTGTGATGGTCACCATAATAAACCCATAGTTGTATGTAACATCACAATGCAAATATAAAAATGCACTTGGGGAATAAAATATACTATTGGTTTAAATGTAACAGTTGTCGTAACGACCAAAACATGACCTTGAAATGCTGCATCTCTAACGCTCGTATCTAGATCATCTATAGCAAGCAAAGGCCGTTATCTCTTTATTACAGTTGTTATGATGAGTTAGTTCATGCAAAAAAATAATTACTTCTCATAATTACTGTCACGGCCCTTTGCCACGGGGCTGAGACCTTGTGGTAGGAGTCGTGGGGAGTCTTGGGGCTCACCGCGGTCCATTGGGGCCGTGGTGGGTGGGCCAAGATTCACTGCGACTCATCACAGGGAGTCGAGGGTCTAGGTGGCGGTGCACCAAATTTGGACTTGGCTGTTTGTGGAACCCCCGTGGATATATACAAAAAAAATAATATAGGGAGGAGTAACCCCAAGAACGGTGCAAGCCCGTTGATGACCAAAAGCTAGTGAGTAAGCGTGCGAATCGGAAAGCGACCAAGATGTGGGGAGCTATTCCAGATTGCCAACTACCAAAGGGAATTTCCATTAGGCCCAAAGTGGTGGAGGGTCTCGTGGAGGAGTAAGGGGACCGTTATGCCCCGGTGAGCAGTCGAAGCTCCGAGTTGGCTCGGCGGCCGGTTTGGGAGTTAGGCGCGCGCATCAAAGCGAGTAACTATGACTTAAAGGGGGATTTACCAAAGTGAGGTGCGCAACAATTACATGGACATTGACTGAGAAGACGCTGACTGAAAAGACAGACATTGTGAGGCTCTCAAGGTGATATTATACTTATCTTATAATGAGTCGAAGAATACCATGTACCTCTATATTCACCTGTTGGATATAACGATTTTAGACCATGAATATATTAACTTAGCAGTGCTAAAGATGGATGGTGCAGGAAGGGGCTGTCAAATTTTCAACACAGCTGAAGCCAACATCACTGGTTCCTTGGGAAGATAGCACATAGAAGATACCTTAAAGTCTCTTCTTCCTAGAAGATGTGACAGTAGCCATTGTTCTCATATTTCTCCCTAGTTCATGTAGTGCAAAAACAACAGCTTATTTGCTAGCATTGAACATTTAGGGTAAACCATTTGCATCCTCTTCTATACATGGCATAATGAAAAGCTTCTCATCAGAGCCCTCGAGAAATTTTGGAAACATTGGCTCGAAACTACAAAAACCTAAACTGCTTCGAGGAACAAAGCCTAGGCTCACTTTGAGAATCCACGTATTGATCGACATCAGACTTGAGGCCGCTCAGTTGACCTTCCGACGCAACTTCGATCTTGTCATTACTGATAGTTATCATAACTTTGGCCTGAAATGCAATAGCATATGCATTTGGGTTGCAAAAAACCTCAAAGAAAACACCATCATCTCATGTCTGCTGGTACTCCATTGTGTCCCATCTCCGTGGCCTCGTGGCCTTCTCCTTCTCTTTAAATGTCGTTAGGAGGCCGACGATGGCAGAGCTTAGACCCTTGGCTACGTCTAGCGAGAATGGCAGAGTGAGCGACATCTCCCCGATGTGGAAGGTGATGGGGGATTTCGCTGCGAGAATCAAGTAGATTTTTCCAATCAAAATTGCGGAAGGCTGAACACAATACAAGCCTAAGACCAACTAAGAAAAACACAACTACTTTAGAGTCCACCGAAAACTTTGGATCAGCTCCACTGTCCCGGGTCCTCATTTCCCCGCTCACAAGTCTCTAGAAACAAAGAGAATATGTCAATAAACACCATGGCTCCATTCGTAGTACTCCTGTCGATTCATTTCCCCTGTCCCATTCCTGGACGGGCAGCAGGAATAGTTGTATTTTCAGCTTATACTCTCATATGTGTATGTGTATAAGATGAATATATATATATACACATATACATTATATATGTTATATACAAAAATACATAAGAATTTATAGTTTGCAATTCAATTGAATTGTGAATTGGCAATTGAATTGAATTGAGTACCGACAATTCAATTGAATTGCAAATTAGGGTTCTTTTCAAGCTGGTTTTTGCAATTCAATTGAATTGCACACTTTTAGGGGGGTGATCAAGTGGATTGCGATGCATTTCACATCAAGGCCTATTTGGAATTCCCTAGATGGTGGTTGATTTAGTGCTACCCGTACTATAAAAACAATGATTGTACACATGGTATAGATATAAAGTTGGGTGGGTGCACATGTTCTTCATTTCTTAGCACAGCCTCGACAAATTGGTGCTAATTTGGGGGTTGGTAGAACGTAAGCACACATGTGCGCACAGCTCACGTGAGCATAGGAAAATGGAGTCGTGAGCACAAAATATACCAATAGATTACCCATATTTCCACGGAAATAAAATACGAAGGACATAAATATGGTTCCTACACGCAAATAGGCACCCCTAATGTATATCTACAAGCTCAAAGTTCCAAATATTTACAGCTTTGGTATCATACAAAATAGGGAAAAACAAAGCCACAATAACCAACACCATCCAAAACAGACAAATGCCAAACAATAATAGAACAACTTATTATAATGAGGCAAACAATGGGTTCGCCAACGAAATACATCACGGTATTGGATTTCGCCAGCAAAATAAATCAAGGTATCGAGTTTCTCCAGCAAATTTTTAAGGTATCGTTGCGTAGGTCATTATCGAATGGTTTCGTGGGCGAAACAAAATGAGTTGTGTTCGGTTTCGTATATAAATGACGACGTGATTTTGTTTTATTTCGCTAACGAATTGTTAAGTGTAACAAAATGAATTGTGTCTAGTTTCGCATGGTAGTGATTGCTACGAGCGTCAACCTCACGTGATTAAATATGCAACTATTAATGAACAAAAATTGTTGATGCTCATGGCACTGACAGAAAATTCCCTATGCCCCAACTTCGTGTGGCTTGTGCTCACGTAAGCAGAATTTTCCAAATGTTTTGTATTTCGTTTGGCATGAGCGTGTTTTATTTTGGCTAAAGCATTTTCCAAGAATATTCTTGGAATATGCGGCATATCCTCAGGCGCACTGAGGCGTGAGCCCGTGCACATATTACCCAACCTCCTAATTTAAAGAAGAATTGGCCGGCTGACGCGCGGACGGATTGCAAGGTGGTTGAGCAAGGGATCAAAGATTTCTTTTTGTTGGAAGACAAGATGATTGAATATGAGGATCTCATTGCATCGCTGGCATTTGACAATGAGGCTTGCAATCAGTTTTCTTTTAACTCATACTAAATTTTGCATACTAAAATCCGCAACATTATTATCTAATGCAGAGTTTGAATTTTACAACAGAATATTTAATTTCTTTGTGAAATCAAGTAAGTATGCTTCTAAATTAAATTAAAGACATATTAATGATTTAGTGGTTATTATAATTATAATTATTTATGTCCGGGGTTGATAACCGGCTGATAATACAATTTGAGTACCCATCCATCATACTCTGGCCCACCGGGCTCTGAGGAGTGGGTGGACCCTAGAGGCGAAGTGACTCTTAGTTACGCCTGCTCATCATTTTCTCCCTCTTTGGGTGGACCCTCAAGCAGACTCTCTAGATAGGACTCAACTGTCCAATGGCTCATCATACTCTTGCGGACCCGCTTATGAGATGACCCAATGGGCCATACAGGCGGGGCCCACAAGCGCATTGAAGACCCTATTATTTTGAAGTGAGAGCCCTCAATAAGTTAGCACCCACATCATGATAGTAATTTCACTGTTGTGAAAACCAAAACCATTTCTTGATAGGGAGACATCATCTTTTTTAGTGGAATTTGGATCCCTTGCCAAGTCAGGCGAATTGTTGCCGGACCGGGCATATTTTTGGCAAGCAAATACATACCCCCGCAATGGCAGCCATTGTGGCCCATCTCAACTGCCGCATGGCCATAATCAACCCTTGCTAGATGCGTCACGGCCACTAATTCTAGGTACGCATTTGCGCGCAAAAATTCTTATAAGACACTTTTATGATTTTCTATGCGAAACTAAATCCAGCACACTAGATTTTTCTTTCAAGAACTGTTTCCATCTGACTTCATCCATAAAAACACGCTCGTGGATGAAAAGCGTTGAACCGGAAGGTGGAAGATTTGCAAATTTTGTAATATTTGGAACTAGCGCTCAGTAAAATAATGATAACCTCCCAACCTCAGTGTTGTGCAGGTAAATGATTTATCCCAATGTACTCATTTGATTTACTTTCACCCTTCATATGGATAAATATTTTTATCCTTGCCTAGGGTAAATCATTTGGGTATACCCTGTATATAAATGTTTAGTAATGGAGGATAATTCTTTTGAAGTATATTTGGAGTTCTCTTCGTCCTTGTAAACTTGCAGGAGTAGCACCCACTTCAGTTGGAGCATGAGACACCTCTCCACAGCTCCATTGATAGGCACTGTGTGATACTTTCATTGCTTGACAACAATGCCAAGACCAGAATTACGAGATAAGCAAGCACAGGCAGGAGCAATAGTAGAGTATGCTAGTTGAGGCCCAGGATGAAGGCATTAGAGAATGTAGGAAGATCCAGCACCTTGTTTCTGGGAGTGAGAGGCTGCCTGAATGGGTTCACTTGCACCTGCTGACAAGAGCCAAGAATGAGTGAGACATGGAACATGCCTAGGGACAACAGTAGTTTTAAATGGAAATAGCAGTAAGAGAATTGTACAATAGTAGAGACTGGGAGAGCTACGAGGCCATGGATGCATACAAGCAAAGCACATACCTTACCATTCTGAACCATTGACAATCCACTCGATCTAGCAAACACAAATATCATTGGAACATACTGTAGAACCAAGTTGAAATACGTCATACAAAGGCAGTAAGGCGCCAGAAACACCAACAAAAACTCGGAGAGGTGATTTGATGAGCAGTGTCCAGAAGCTGTAAAGGGGCAGAGAGACCGAGAATTACAGGAAATGTAAGTGGTTCTGCATGAGTGAGGGCAATTGACTGCGCTGCCATGGTTGCTGCCTCTTCGCAATAATCTGTGAAGAACGCTGGCACCCTCATCCTCTCTATGAGGTCCTGAGAAGAGAACAAATCTGAGTCAAAACAATATTTTAAAACTACAAGCAGCAAATTGCATGGGCCCTTCCAGTGGATTCATCATAATGACATGGCTCAGTGCAATTGGCTGACTGTGCCACTCGGTGTTGGACACTGGGATGCACAATAGTCTACATACAGATATTGTCATTCTCTATCAGTAGTCTAGAAGCATGGCAAAGAAGCATTTAGTGAGAACCACCAAAAGCCTCATCTGCGAATTCTCACTCAATTTTAAACTTTAAGCAATGGACCTAGTTCCATGCTTCCAATTGATTTGGGTGCATTTCCAACTAATTATTGTGTCCGCATCCAACTTCACGAAGTAGTCGCAGTGAAGCAGTTGAACAGCTGCATTCCTGCTCAGGTCTAGGCAGCTAGAGTGGAAAGTTGGAAAAATAAACAAGAGCACGCTGCACTAGGAAGTAAGGGAAGTTTGAGGCTCAGGTTTAATGTCAGAATAAATGACAGATAAAGATACCCACAATGGTGGGCTGCCAGCTTGGAAACACAGCAATGCCTGCATTTGCAGCTAGAACAAAGTCTGGAGCACCATCCTGGTCCAACCAAGACATAGCCCCAAACATGAAAAATTTGTTACATGCCAATACTCAATACCTGCATTGAGATGTGAAATTGTCTCAAGATTGTGCTTTTGTGGTGATGTCCTGTGACTATGTGACTACTTCCTACAGTCAGGGATTCTTTGTACATCAAACAGAAATTTCCTGAACATACTTATTTTGAGGGGGTTGGTTTCATAAAGGAGGAAGAGATTTTATACTTTACCAGCTCTGGGTGCCGCTCATGATAGAGACCTTTCCATGTCCTCACCCAAACATGTCCATGCACAAAGCCATCCAGTGAGTCTCCACAAGGCTTTGGGTTTGGCCTTCTTGTTTTGCATGGACAATCAACATCCAAGCACATTGCATATCCTTCAAGCTCCAACAGTTCGCCATCTCTGTGCACAAAACAACAGAAATAACACGTATTACTAGAAAGTATCACGAAATCCTCTACAGATGTCATCCCCCAAAGGTGTCCCTGGAGAGAGTGTACTCACAAGACATTGTTTGCCGTAGCCTTGGGGCCATTCAGTTTTAGCGGAACACAAAAGGACAGAAACTACCTTTGTAAAGGGCTGACGCCGGTAGTATGACTTACCTTTGAACGGACAATTAATCCGAGTTTTCCAGATATCCTCTAGAAATCCCTTCACACAAGCATCAATCTGTATATGGAGAGAGAGAGAGAATGTACTCAAAAGACGTTGTTTGCCGTAGCCTTGTGGCCATTGACCCCGCGCCCAGTTTGAGCGGAAACCAAAGGGACAGAACCTACCTCTGTCAGGGGCTGACATTGGCAGTAAGACTTACCTTTATACATAGAATTGTTCGGGTTTTCCCGATATCCTCTAGAAATCCCTTCACACAAGCATCAATCTGCTGTGTGTGATTTGCCCAAAAACTAGGCCTCAGAAGGGCCTGGGCTTTTGGCTCAGCCTCGAGACTTTCAAAGTCGGTAAACAGAGGTACAGGCACAATTCTCTTGATAGATTGGAGAGCTTCTCTCTGGTGTGAGAGTACCCCGGACAGTGAATCAGAAAATGAATTGTCTTCGGGTTGCCCACACAACGGGCAATTGCACTCTCCCTTTCCTCTCTGCTTCTGTTTACTGTTCAAGGTAGGCTTCCTGCCCTGAGTTTAAATTTCAGTCTGGTGCCGAGAGTGGGTAGACCCTTGAGGTCATCCATGATATCCTCCCCCATGTCACAGACTGGAAACAGGTTCAGGGAAGTTTTCTGCCTAACTTCATTTGCATCAGACAATTTTCTGGTAACAGACATGGCTTTGGACACTACAGTCTCTAAGTCAGATTTATCCAGCAAGGTCAAGGCTTGCGGGTCCAGATTCAGATCCTTGAGAATCTCTTCTTCTCAGGACTTAGCCTGTTTGACAGGGCGGTCCTGTTTCCAAAGATATGAGTTGATTAACTTAGGTTATCTGGTTGGACATGTGTTGCAACTGACCCCACCATCTGACCTTGAATTCATCTCGTCCGGAGCTTAAGGAAGGGATGCCAAACTCACCCCGAACAGCCACATTGGCTGTTTTGGAGCATGCTGACATGCACTCCTTAAGCACCCCCACTTGAATGGATTCTAGAGACTTAGCCTGGTTGGAGTTATCAACCCATATAGCAGATCCGTACCCCAAGGCAGGTCTAATAACGCGGCAAAGCAAGGTTTTTGACCTCAGAGTTAATCCCTCTGCAGTGGAAAAATTTAGTGAGACTCAGCGCTTTGCCCTTGCCAGATTGAACAACTTTCTGGATATGTGCATCCCAATTACAGTTGGAGGAAAACTCAACGCCCAGGTATGTGTAGGAAGAGAGGACTGGAATCTCTTGGCTACCCCACTGCCACTTAAGATCACTTCCTCCCTCTCCTCTGTCGTTGAATGCCACCACTGCACATTTACTCACATTAGCCTCTAGCCCCCAAAGATCAAAGTATCTCTTCGTGCAATCAATCAATTCCTGGAGGTTGAAAGGAGTCTCCCCTATGCCTGCGAAGTCATCCGCAAACATAAGGGCTGGAATGGTGGCATCACCCACCCTTAACCCAAATCCCTCATGTTCCACATCCTCAAGGAGTTGATTGATGAAAACATTGAAGAGCAGAGGGGAGAGGGTACATCCTTGAGCTACACCTTGGTCTATGTCAAAGAAGTTAGACCTCTGTCCATTAACAGTGACACAGCTTTTGGTGTGACCATACAAGTTATGTACAACTCTCCACATTTTTCCCTTGATTCCGCAAGACCAGAGTCGGAGCCATAGACCATCTCTCCACACTGTGTCATAAGGACAGAGAGAGAGAGAGAGAGAGATTGCTAACCCTGTGGGTTGGCAAGTTTTTGCTTGCAGCCAACCTCATGATCAATGTCTACTAGGGTGCTTTGCCATTCCCTCCTCAACAAAAGTGAAACAAAGAGAGAGGTTCTAACCTTGAAGTAGGGACGGCAGGCCCAATAAGGTCGATGTAGACTTGCACCCCTGGAAGGAGGGCTAGCAGCTCTCCAAACACAGCTAGCTGATCTAACTCTCTCTCTGGTCCTGCAGCCATTGCATCATAAGAACAGCTATCAACATCAGAAAGATGTGGCAGAAACCATTATATTGTAGGAGACTTATAAAAAGGACACCAAGGGCCTTCCAGGATTAGTATTATTATTATTCTCAAACCATTCTGAAACAACAACAGTGAAACTAACTTGAAAGATTTGAGAGAGAGAGACAGAGAAAGTGAGTTACCGAGGTAGTGGACATGCAAGCTTTGCTGACACCCAGCTGGAAGAGTCCAGGAAGACCGAGATTCAAGTAGGCGCAGCGCATGGTACAAAGTGAGAGGCTGCAGCCATGTGTGGACCAATTACAGATGAGAATTCATTTGGGCCTCTCTCTCTCTTCTTCCCTGCAACCCAGGCATTCCCCACATGCCCCCTGTAACTTTGCTCCTTTGGATCTATGTTGCGGGACGTTACACAGCACAACTACTTATATGGAAGCAAGAGACTTCTGGTCTGGTGTTGATAAAATTGTATGAATGTTTAAATCTTAAATTATTGTTATGAGCTAATGGTGACTGCAACCACCAAACTAAAAACATTTGAAGCAGTTCCAAAGAAACTCCCTCTCTTGGGATCATCTGGAAGCTAATAAAATTTTCATTTGGAAGGTACTAGCATGAGCCTTTTTCAATGTTATGGTCCCCATTCTATCCTCCTGTAACCCTCATTTCGACTCAGGTGTGGGACACCACACAGCTGCAGAAAGCAAACGGCTTATCAGCAGCACTCTATATCAGGAGGAAATTGATCAAATCGAGCAATTGAAAGTTGAGTGGTCAAGACCTTTCCTACACTAACGCAAATATGTTTCCCTTTACTGACAAATGCAATGCCTGAATAATGCAGCACAAGGTTGGGAAGGAGTAGCAAGGTACAGAGCCTAGAACCTACCCAATGTAGCAGTAAGGCTACTGGTGAATCAATCGGCAGCTGCCGCCAACTGTAATACTCAGACCAGTCTCTCAGCAAACCCACTGAACTCGCTGGATCTGCACATTTGTCACAAACCTTACATTCACTGCACATCACACAGATACAGATACACAAACACAGAGCAAGAGGTATCGTGCGTTTAGCAAGGAAAGGCATAAAGATGATGTGTCAGGGCCGGATGGCCTTATGGAGGGGTAGAAAGAGAAAGAGAAAGAGAAAGAATGTGAAAACGAATCAAATGGATTAGCTTTGTTCTCCTCCAAAAGGCCTCAACCCCACAAAAGTTGAAAAAAATCATATCAATTAGGGAGATACCTGTACAAGGGCACATGCTGGAAGGTAGATGCCAATCCGCGCTCCTTCGAGCCATGCCTGCGGCAACTCATAGCAAGCTCTAAGATCCCTTCACCAAACTACCCATTGTTATTGGTTGAACTTGCAATTACATCAGAAATAGTGCTAACAAAAACTTTCAAAGTTGTTTCTGTGGTTAAGCATTCATGTTCCACTCTCTCTCTCTCTCTCTCTCGCTTTTTGTTCCACCCAAACTGGTCGCAGGGTCTATGGCCACAAGGCTACGGCAAACAACATCTTATGAGTACATTCTCTCTCTCTCTCTCTCCCTCAAAAGTATAGGTCTTAACATGCCAAGTTTCCTCTCTCCCTTCTCTTCTTTGGTCACCGTCACTTGCTGTCTGCCACTCTTTGTCATACTTGTATGTGAGAGAAGCTGAAATCTAGCACCAATCTCAACAAAGACCAGGAAGCAAGGAGAAATCCCAGGTGCCTGAGAGGGAGGCCTCGTTGGAGGCACAGTCACACTCCGCTTGCCACATGCCTTGACCATGAAGCCCATGACTCCCTAAAAAGGAGCACGATGTTACAGCTCCCATATCCACCTGCCGTCAGAAAGAAACCTGGTAACCAACACACACTAAGTGGTAATGAAATTTGTACAATTGGTTATACCCAATATTTTAAGGAAAATCAATGCTGCAGCCATTCCAAGGCAAATCTTGGCTTGGGATGGCTTACAACCAGAGACTGTTCAGTAATCTGCTTTTACTCTTGTTAACCATAATACACAAAGGTAACTTAGGGACCAGGAGTTAGGGTGCACCAATTGAGTAGTTTCCAGAGTAAAAGTGAAAGGAAAGTCATGTAGATAAGCAGCACGCTGCATCTGCTCTGCCATTCGCCTGCAGGCATCTTCATGCTCCGACCAATGCGCCTTCTGTAAAGACTCAGATCCAGCATTAGAGGAGAACCTACATCATCTGGAGACATAATTTCCACTTGCCTTGGATGGCATAGCTGCACATCTGTATGTGAAGAGACCGACCCACACATGACACTTTTGCCCATAATTCCTACCACTTCCTTGAATCCATGAAATGTCCATGTCCATGCTGACAAGAACATTCTAGATTCGCTATCCATCCATGCTCGAAGCATATCTATCACCAAGAACTACAGACTGAGCCACTTGTGCGGCAAGATCCGCAGGGATGGTAAGGGGTTCCCTCTTTTCCAATTTGTGGTTTTCAAGTTACCCTTACCTGGCATCAAAATGGAAGGTCTAATCAAGAACTGTTGGAGACTTCATCCACCATATAAAAATCTATGCTTTACTAGGACAACAGCTAAGCGATTGCCAAAGCTTGGAGGTACTTCGAACTATTTCAAATAAGCCTTAGACAACCGACCCTAAAACCCGAGACACAATTTGTAGGCAGGCATGGACTTTGAAGGGCTGAATTGTATTGCAACACAAGTCCCCTGTACTAGCCTGTGCCCAAGAGAGAGTCTTTCACTAGATAAGCTTAGTTGCTATACACTGTTTCGAGCTTCAATTTGTATCCAGCGTTATGGTTGTGGTGTGCCGACGGGGAACACTCACTTGGTGCTCGCGAGAGCAGTAGCGCACAGCCCCACACGACCCACATCGCAATACTGCAGGGCCAACACAGTGACCTTTCAAGTGGTTTCCTGCACATTCACTGCTTCGCGCCATCTCTTCCTCAGTCCTTCCCTCCGTGCACCTTCGTCCTGCTCTTTTCAAACTCGATGTGCACAGCATGAATCTCAGAACACCGACGTTGGGCTTCGCCCATTGGAGTGTACGGGTTTAGATGATGTCTTCCCTTTTGCTCACACTTGCGCTCCGATCCTCACAATGCAAGGAGCTACAACAGAGGGTCGATTAAAGTCGCCCTGTAGATTGCCAGACAAGAGAGGAGAACAGTAAAGCTATTTTCTGCAAGAAACGGAGATGGGCCTTGATAACAGCTCTTCTGGGAGAACCTTCCTAGTGAGATTTTGGAAAAAGTGCTGGCATGCCTGCGGATTCCACAACTGTTTGGTTTTCGCCAGTGTGCAAGGACTGGAATGCCTTGCTGTCGTCACCCTACTTCGGTGATCTATGGCACGCACACCTCGACGGCCATCGTAAATCCTCCGGTTCGATGATAGTAATGAAGCTTATGCACTGCCTACTGATGACATTCCTTGTTGTTGGCTTCCAGTCTGCTGCTTTTGATACACCATTGAACAAGTGGTATAGACTATAGACTTGACTTCAGCTTCATTCAGCTTTATGCAAAATCGTTAGGAATCGGCAGAAAAGTTAAGATGGTGACCTGACTTTGCTGAGAGTTTGTTGGGTCCGGATGACAGCCGTTTCTCGCCATCTGCAACCCAGCAGTAGGCTTGGGTGTGATAACTTCTGTCCGCCAAGTGCACCTAGTTCGTCCCGGGGGTGAACATGTAGGGGACAACAGGTTTAAGTAGAAACATCCACATACTGGAACTAAGCATTGCCATCCTCCAGTACTTGATCGAAGTACTAATTAGGAGAGCTAACATTTGTAAACGTCGATTATCCGAGAACCTACAACCTACCTCTTCATGAATATGAGCCCTTTCATGTCCACCTCTTCATTTCTCCTTCGACCTCTTCGAATAGATTAGGTTATGGGTCGATTCATTGAGAAATGGAATGGAAAAGGCATGGACACTTCAATCCGAAATGATGTGATATGAAACCTCATCTCTCGAACCATCTGGAAAAGGCGTTGCTAGAATCTTAGCTTAGAAAAATGGTTGTAGATGTAGTGAAGCTTTTCAAAGTCTTGGCCTGATGAAACTTTCTTTAGTTGATAGTGGAAGAGTGACCTCTCCTCCTGCCTTTGATTCTACAGTTCCACTCACATCCTGCATCAGCTTTCATCTTGTCTTGAAGCAACCCAGTGTATGTATGCAGGAATATTCCCCCCCCCAGACTTTTCAACATTCTTTCTGGTTTGACGGGTACCTTTTGAGCGGGTTGGGGACCTTATCTGCCCACTGACATTGCAAACGGCAGACATGGCATCAACCAAGGATGATGCACACCCTTTCCAGTACTGGGTAGCTACAATTGGGCCTCCAAAAATTCACTGGTCCTGGGGATCCAACTCTAAGCTTTTGCAAGGTATTATAAACGCATGGTTCTCAATTATGCGAACATACTATTCTAGATTGAGAGCATTGCCCCAGGAGTCCAGTAGAAAGCTTGAGCTTCAATGGAATCCCCACAGTTTGCACTATTGTCAACAGTTAATGCAATACACTAGTAATGGTTCCAAATTGCGGAGTAATTTTGGTCCCTGGGCAACTTCGGTTGGAGGACAAGCACCACCTGCTCATGTATGGGACTCGACAAGCAAGTCTTGGCTTCACTTAGAGCAGCTCTTAGAACTGACTGGCACTCCTTCTGCACCCAATAGTCCTCAATCCAGCAACCAGGCCTCCAATTGCGAAGATGTGTGGTGCGTTAATAGCTCTCGAATTTCTTTGAAAGCCATACTACCCTCAATATCAACTCGGGGTTCAGAGTTCTTGCAGGAGCTAGGCCTGACTACCACGCAGCAGTGTCAAACCTGGGACTTGTTGTGGGAACGAGGCAAGTCCAAGAAGATTTCTCGATTCCTTTGGCGGGTCCTCACCAAGAATTTGACACTGATGCAGTGCGGAGGGAAAGGTGCGAGGTGTGAATGTTGTAACCAAGATGTGGTCGAGACGATCCGTCATTGCTTGTATGACTGTCCGAAAGCACAGGAAGTTTGGGCGAGAATATGTCGCCTTCGCAGGCACCTGGGCATTCTCCATGATCTGTCTTGGGAGGAACTGTTACTGGGCTCACCGCAGGTTCTGTCGATTGTGCAGTCCTTGCGCCAGGTATCACACCCAGGATCTACACCTCAATTCCGGCGCAGAATAAGAGAGAGCCTGTCGGGCGCAGCCTCAATATATTTGTGGGAGTTGACACGATCGTTCACCTTGTGGCACATTTGGTCTGCTCTGTGCTCTTCATGCATTTGTCACCAGCATGACGTTCCTGTGGATGTGATTATATTCCGAGTGTGGAATGAGCTGCTGTTGTCAGCCAGATCTTTGCAAGAGGATATGAAGGAGAGTCTTCTCATGCAACAGTACGAACGAATGCACCATTTAGACCAACTGTTTTGGACCTGTTACGATTACAAGGAGACTCTCTTCAGGAAAGGGCCTAATGGCAATACTCTTCTCTGGTACAGCAGCCCACCCATCTGGCTACTCAGTGAATGAATTTAGTACACCCCCGAATTCTCCAAGACTGTGTTACACTTCCATTTTCCCCAGTTTCGAGCTCATGCCAGTTGAAGCCACATGAGGAGCACGGAATGCAATGCAAACGATAACACTGCTCACATGTCTACCATCTTTGAAGGGCTGGGTACTTCACCAAAAGCCTGCATTTTGATTTTGAGATGATCCAAGAGACATCGCGGATTGAACTTATCCTTAAAGCATCACCGGAATTTTCCATTGCCCATCTTTCACTACATCAGTGGGGCCCTGAGCGATCTTGGGTTTATCTTGTACAAATGCTCTGTTACCCTCGTGCTTGTAGCCTCATGGCTTCTACAAGGAAACTGGAACAAAATGGAACAACATTCTTACAAGATACGACTAACATAGAAGAAGTGTGGTGGTCTTATTCCCGAATCAACATGGGCTTCGATCGAAGAAGCTGTGAAGATGTGAATTCGAAGAAAGGAATAATCGAGCCATTCTGAGGTAAGGAAGGTGGGCTACCTGTGGAAGCAAATTATGGTATACATCGTCTTCACCCCTCGGTGCAATGGCTCATTTAGAAGGTGGGACCTTTCTAAGAACCTCGTTACCATCTCAAAGGATTTGCCCTGAAACAAAGCAATGATGTAAACTCTGCAAAGATTACTTACTCGGAAGATGAACAAGCGTAAGTGGACATGCTCTGCACCATCGGAAGTACTTGAAACCGTGCTTCTAGCAAGCAAATTACGACAAGGATCTCTAAGCAAACTGAGATATGCTTTATCGGTAGGGTTACTGGCAACAGGTTTACCCAAGTAGCCCTTGTGCCCTAAACATTGGACCAGCTGCCAAGGCAATTACTTCTATCACAGAGAGAAGTTGCTACACTCTCCTTGTCTCCGTCTCGGATGATGCATCTGCGGAATACGTTTACCTATCTTCCAGAGCGGAAGACGAATACTACTGTCTGACTTGGTGATTGCAAGCTACGAGATAGGGTGAAAAGGGGAAGTTACGGTCATGCAGATCTTCAAGCAGTAGCCGAGATGCATTGTGAGAGCCTCTTTTTGCAAGTGCACAACAAGGGTATGGGGATCTTAGACATGGTTAATCGACCATGGAACAGATATCGGTGCCGCACCTCTGTCATGTAAGAAATCAAGCCTGGAGCCACACGGTTTTCTTTGCCCACATGATGAGCCTTTGGATGCCAAGATGACAAACTACAACCAGGGGCCGTTCATGATTCCAGTTGTTGAACATACTAGGCATCACAGGAGAAGATTCGTAGGGGCATCGGTGCACTGAACAGATCTCAGGAGGAATTGCATTTCGAAAGCCCTTTCGAGATGTCTTTGTAGACAAAAGGCATTGTCTCTTCAGGGGCAATTGAAGAACAGCAGGTAGGCAATGTGCAGGTGTTTCTTCGCCTTGCTGGACGATTGATGCCGTCTGAGTCACTCATGGGACCCAGTAGAAGGACTGTTTTGATTGGGCATGCCAGTCAATGCCTTCCTTTCTTACTGTTTTACGTATGAAGTTGAGGGTTTTGTAGGATTTGCTTCAAATTCTCTCATCTAGGTGTGCTTTTGACAGTTGCCCTTTCAGGTTCCGCTTCAACCCTGACGATGGTGTACTTTGTTCCACGCAGAGAGTGATGAGCAGCGTTGATGACCCTCTTCCCGTTGATATTCTTGGATGTTTTATATCTCTGGAAGCTAAGTATGGAAAACGCTGAAGCCGATTGTGGTCATGAAGGCTGCTGAGGAAGCCGATGTGGGTGGCATGTGGGCCCAGAGTACGGAGGCTACGGATCCGAGGGACTAAAATTGGGTCCCACAAGATTCTTGCCTTGGATTCGAGACTCCAAAGTTGCAACTACACATTGTCATACCTGGATACCCAAGCAGGCGACTTAACTTGTCTTAAATTCCTTTCATGAGCTGTATGGACTCGTCACTCACAGACACAAGTCAACAGATCCAACGGCACCAGAAAACCTTGTGCACTCACGGCGGTTTGTAGGCCAAGTAGGTACCTCATGGTCTGGTAGTTAGTGGTTACTCTGACATGGCCTCCCACATGTCAGGGAGAGGCAGGGAGAGGCATGTCGATGGACATCCCAAGTACCTACTAATAACCTTATGTAGTTTGCTGTGTTAAATGCAAGCAGTAGAAGGAAAAAATTTTGCGCCAGAAAAACTGAGAGAGACAGGACCGACCTCTTTAGTCTGGACAGAGCTCATGAGTCTGGTACAAACCAGTAACACCTGCTTACCTTGTTTTCAAAATTTGTTACAAATGTTTGTCTTCTTTTCTCTGTATCTTCCTTCAAGAATGAATGTCGGAAGGTGGCAGAGAAGAAATGATTCTTAATCTTTCACTGGAAAATGCAAAACACGCTTTTCTTGTGGGATTTGTGGGTTAGCCAAGCAATCCGGATCAATCGGTCCCGGCCGAGGTCCGGGTGGACAGAGGATGAGGGCGCTGACATTGGTGTCAGGGCACTCAACTTCCCGGGCACTTTGTATTACTTGAGTATATGCGCATGCAACATTCACTGAATTCAACTAAAACTTCAATGCTACGTACACAGAGTACATCAATAATGTTTTAGGAGGAGAGGGGGGAAGTGAATGGGCTATTGTTGTGTATCGGTTGCATGCAGTGCACTCATGCGCTTTTGTGTTGCTCATTTTGGCAGCCTTTCATCGCCACTTACCGCATGCAGCTCATCAAGGGGGGAATGACACTGGGTCTCTTCAATGAGTCCACGAATTTGTTCCACCGTGCTTATTACATACACAGTAGGCTAGCTGTACACAGCAGAAGATGGGCGCGACCCTGATCACCTTATCCTTGATCAAACTGATCTGTGAGGGTCAGTGAATGCTGGTAGAACATCTAACTTGTGAATCTCGAATGGAACAAATTCCATTCTACTCAGCCATTCTTTTAGTGGCGAATAATCGCCAGATTTCGACCTGGGGCGGGTCTTGGCGACAGGGGTAAAGGGAAATGAGGCTGAAAAATCATCACTTTTCGCCAAAAGCTTATATGATGGGCCCACCATTCGCTAGAGGGGCCGCCACAGGGAGGCACATGGCGCCATATTGAGTGAAGACAGTTTACAGCAAAGGAGCCAGATCCCACGGACCACGTGCAAGACATCGCCGCATTCCGAGTGCGCGGGAGGACGTGGAGCCAGCTATGTTGCCCATTTTTGTATATATATATATATGGGTAAGTATAGTATAATCTGGATAGATAGATTTTGTAGTGTTATTATTATAATATATGTATGGGTAGCTTAGTAGTAGAGATCTTCCTTCCTAGCCAATCGACTTGATGTTCAAATACTAACACCTCAACATTTTTTTGATAGCAACCTGGTTTGGATGATAAAGTTCTTAAATATGAAAAAGGTGGCCGCGGAGGAGGGCAAAAGGGTGACTGCAGAGGAGGATGATAATCAAAAGGGTGGCAGAGGGTTACAAAAACGGAATGAGAATGTCATTTATTCATTGTTTTTGGGATGAAAGGACACATGTCAGCAAGTTTAGGGGACCCAAAAAACAAAAAAAAAAAACCTAAAACACACATCTTCCTTCTTTCATTTTTTTCCTCCTCTCTCTTTAGGCCTTAGGGCTGCTTGCAAGTTGCAGAGCGTGCTTTCGCATGCACTTTATGTTAGTATCAGTAATCACTCAAGGCTGCGATTAAAGAGAGCAAACATTGATACTTCTTATCTATGTGCCATAGAGCATTAGGCAAGGTCTTTTTCGGCCAGGGTTCAAATATGCCACAGTGTAGATTGACTGAAATGCAATATAAGCCAATTTAAGGTTTTCTACTTATGAATGGTGGTTTAAATTTTTTTGGTGGTGTTTGGCATAATTTCTGCCTAGTCTCCAATGATGCCTAAACCCTCCAATTTGCTATGTCAATTCTGGGTTATTCGCCTCAACAAGTCTACTAGGTTTTAGGTTCATTCGCCCAATACCCATTCAAAATCTCATATTATCGCCAGCCATTTCCACTACGCATTTTGTACAAGCGCCAGACATGCTCCTCTAAGGTTCTAATGGATGCCACTTGTGCTACAATGTAAATACCTTAAAAGAAACGCTGATTCTACTGCAGACTCGTACTCAAGGGTCCCAACGTCCCCACGTCTCTCTCTCCAATATCCATGGGCTATGAGCTTGGGCCTCACCCATGCAAGCTGTCGGGCAATGCGCGTCCCAGGATAGGTACTTACGTACTTACGAGGACCGATAGAACTTTGTTCGATTTGTTTCACGTGTGCACTAGCAGTATCACAAAAACTACTGACCCACAACTGCAACTGCCCTGCGGCGCACCAAGTGTACACTAAGTTTCTGGTGTTGTGTGGGCAAGCTGCTGTTACATACCCTGTCATCCTGTCGTCAGAAATGCCGAGCTGAGCTACCAGGCTGGCGGAAGGTTCGCAGGGTCATAGAATTGTCTCTGGACAACCAAAATTAGCTACAGCGAATATGAATGCCAGGATGACGTGATGTACTTGTCGAGTCCAAGTCACATGCGCTGGATTTGGTTTATGCAATTGATTGGGAGAGTTACTTAGAGTTCATGGCTGAGTGGATTGAGATAGTGATGGAAGTCACTCATTTCGTTCATTGAAGCGGAGCCGAACCTAATTGCTCGTAAGTGGTTGATCCATTGCTGACATTCACCTCGTTTGTTATCCTGCCTGGCCCACATCCGAAAGTTCAGTTACACACCAATTTAGTCATATGAATCTTGATGTCTAACAGAACAAAATGCAAATCTCTGCATCTCAATCGAACAGTGAATAACGAACCTACCTACTTACACAACCTCCGATGGGAGCCGTGTCCTCTGAAAGATAGTCCAGAGAAAAGGGTTTCAACTTGGCAGGGGCTATGATTGAATGATCCAATTCTAGCCTTTCTCTGACCAGGTCAGGGAAGAGATGGGAGAACAGCCTGCTTCCAGACTGCACAGCGTGCAGATTGAGGGCACGAGGGATTGCAATGCGTGTCTGCAGCTGTCGTCATGATGCAAGATCAGCTCGTGACGTCAATCCGCAGAGACATAGGGAGCCCCCTGAAAAAGTCAAACGAGTGGGCTGTATTCCGTATTTAGTTCGAAACTAGGTAGTCACTAATAATAAACCAGTTCCACCTACTGTACTGGTAATCCCTCGACTAAAAATCTTCTACCAACCATCCTTCACTGTCTTCACTGCTGCGATCTAAACGGAAGGGCTACCTGTCCTTCATCTTGCAGATACGGTACTTTGCATTCAAGTTCATTGATATCTTTCATCAAGATAACCCACAGGTCAATGGTGCAGGCAGTGATGGCTTGTGCGCTTGAAACCCAGCAGAACTTTGCTACAACTCCTATTTCCTTGGTAACCTCGGAGATCCGCAGCGCTTGCTATATAGAGTGGGTAGTTGGGAGTGCAGTTACAGTTAGAAAGCAATATCGGTGTCCCTGTCGCTGGTGCTGTAGCTTCCTCGAGTGGTTCTTCAGTTACCCGAAAGAACACATAGCGTAAAGCGCCGCCTGTACAGGCAGAGTGAGGGGCAGAGTGGCACAACTTAATGTAGTGAGTTGGAACTTGGGTAGTCGGCCAGCTAGAGTGCTGGCTACGTGTGGATCTCTCTCTCATGTTGTGCAGCGAGAGAGGAGGGAGCGAGCTGGTAGTGAACTTCAGTACGTGTTCATTGGCTCCCCTTCTCTCTTATTAGCTGTCCAGACCTTCAGATGAAGCTGCACTTATTACGTGAGTGCACGTATCTTGCTCGGGACAACACGCAAAGTCCTTGCACTAGGAGGCAAAGTCGTTAATCATAACTAGTATCTTGGCTCTTTGAGTTCCCTCGATCTCGGAATCAGTCCAAGGAGCACACCTAGCCTACGGTACCGTAGTGAGTCTTGAGCTCGTGTCTGCCTCTGAGCTCCCTCAGTTGTTTTCTTATCCAATACGAAGAGGGCTTGTAACAAAAGAATAGCCCAGGTGAGTCTTTGCAGCTGCAGGTCCTCCAATCTGTCTGCAACTCGACGGTAGTTCAATGCCCCGAGCTTGCCTTGCGAAAGCTAAGCTAGAACTCGGTTCCTCGAGAGAGAGCTCTAGTGTGTGTTAGCTCTCTGACAGTCGGCACATATATTCATGTGAAAGTGGAAGGCTCCCATTGATGTGCAAAGAGAAACTAGCCATGGCGATGGGACAAGGGATGACATTGGTGAGCATTAGTCTCATAATGCTCTGTAGCTGGGCAAGACTGGGAGCTGCAGGCTCGGCGGACTCATGGCAAGTCGTAGTACAAAACTCGGGGGTGTCGGCCATGCACATGATGTTGGCGCACACGAATAGAGTCATCATCTTCGATAGGACTGACTATGGACCATCGCAAATCAAGCTCCCCAATGGAAAGTGCCGCCATGACATTAATGACTTAGCACTCAAAGATGATTGCTGGGCTCATTCAGTGGAGTATGATCTTACCACAAACAAAATTCGGCCTCTGGAAGTTCTTACAGATACCTGGTGCTCCTCAGGTGCATTCCAAGCCGATGGGACATTGACGCAGACAGGAGGTTGGAACGATGGAGGCAATGTAGTTCGTCACATTGGCGTCGGCCCAGCTGATGATTGGGTGGAGACTCCTAGAGGACTTGCTGTAGCTCGCTGGTATGCATCCGATCAGATTTTACCTGACAACCGTGTCATTGTGGTTGGAGGTCGGCGGCAATACAGCTACGAGTTTCTACCCAAGGCAAACGGGGAGGGTGCACACAGTCTTCCCTTCTTGCAGGCAACTAACGAAGCCGGTTCTGAGAACAATCTATATCCCTTCCTTCACCTCTCATCGGACGGGAACCTGTTCATCTTTGCAAACAAAGATTCCATTTTGTTGAATTACAAGACTGGCCAGGTGGTTCGCAAGTATCCGACTATTCCAGGTGGGCCTCGCAACTACCCATCGTCAGGGTCCTCAGTGATGCTCCCTCTTTCAGCTGCTAACAACTTCGCGACAGTGGAGGTCATGATCTGTGGTGGGGCACCTGATGGGGCGTTTCCTAATGCAAATCGAGGGAAGTTTATACCTGCGTTGCAGACGTGTGGGCGCATGGTTATCACGGCAGTCAACCCGGTTTGGGTCATGGAAAACATGCCTTTTCCACGAGTAATGGGAGACATGCTTCTGTTGCCTACCGGGGAGGTTCTTATCATCAATGGAGCGCAAGAGGGCACTGCTGGTTGGGGAGTGGCTCGCAATCCCGCCCTGCAACCAGTGCTCTACAATCCCATCTTCCGGCGTTACCTAGCACAACGAGCTAGCACCATCCCCAGGCTCTATCATTCCACAGCGATTGTGTTACAAGACGGCTCGGTACTAGTGGGTGGCAGCAATCCCAACGCAGGGTATGCATTCGCGGGTGTCCTCTACCCTACTGAGCTTCGGATAGAAAAATACAGTCCCTATTATCTGAGCAGAGGCTACAACCT
Source organism: Takakia lepidozioides (assembly GCA_030704615.1). Classification (NCBI taxonomy): domain Eukaryota; kingdom Viridiplantae; phylum Streptophyta; class Takakiopsida; order Takakiales; family Takakiaceae; genus Takakia; species Takakia lepidozioides. The sequence goes on along the minus strand of CM060731.1, from coordinate 18,242,010 downwards.
GCGACGCCCAAAGATCACCCTCTACAGTGCGCGGGTGGGATACAACACAAATTTCAAAGTGACCTTCACTGTTGCAGGCGCTCCCAAGAATGTGCTGTTCAATCTGTATGCTCCACCCTTCACCACACACACGTTCTCCATGAATCAACGCCTGCTCACACTCAAAGCTGGTGCAATCACCGCTACCGGTAAAAGCTTTGTAGCCACTGTGTTTGCTCCTCCTTCTGCAATTGTGGCACCCGCTGGCTACTACTTGCTCACTGTCCTCAATCAGGGCACTCCAAGCACTTCTGTATGGGTACAAATAACAGCCTAGTTCATCAAATTGTCTGCTCTGTCCTCATCTGGGTTCATGTCTGGTCTTGGGCTCCCAATAACAACCTGGGCTGTGTCAGAAGTTTTGCACGATGCTCCCTCTCTCCCACTTCATTTATGTTCAGAGTTACTTAGACTAGTGAAGGGAAACAGAAATTTAGAGAGCCCTCCAGGATGGGTCTCCTCCATCACCCCAGTAGATGGCAGGCTTGTATGTTCACCTGTAAATTTTGCAAGGCAGTAGCACATTTGCTACCCTTGTTTATAATTCAATCATTCATTCACCACTGATATGTCAGTGCCAACAGTCAGAGGCGGCTTCCTGAATTTTCTAAGTGTCTGTCTGATCTTCAGAGTGCCCAGCTTTGCCAGTAAATTGTAACACCAACATCAGTTGGGTCACTGTTTGTGTAGAGTGCTTCAAGTGTGAGACAGTGTGTTGTGCGATGGAGCCTCCTCCCAACCAACATGTGCTGCTTTTGGAGTTTCTTTAAGTTAGAGCACTTTCTCGCTTGTTAGGATAGCCTTCTCTTGCCAGAGCACACTCCATAGTTGTGACTCATGACCAGTCACTATGCTCACTTACAACTTGTTTTTCTAGGCTATCAGCTGGCAATCTTTAACCCTAAAAGTCTACAACCTTTTTCACCCTCAAATCTGCCACCCTTTTATTTAATTAAACAATTGTATGATCTACCATTCTGAGTAAATAATGTTCCCAACTATGTCCCATACCTTGACTCACTTTAATTTTTTTTTTTTTTTAATAACTCACTCACTTTAACACCTAATATGTAGTCTTCTTGTAGCTTATATCTGTAGCTTCAGTATGACTTCTATACTGTGTAGCTTACAGTATAGCTTACAGTATACTGTGAAGCTTACTATACTGAAGCTTCAGTATGACATCTACTGCTGCTTCTGCTGTAGGTCCTTGTTCTTTCTCCTTTCTCATTTCTGCTATTCTCTTTAGGATGGGCTCCGATGTAGCTTATGATAGAATAAGCTTGATGCTGGAACATCCTTTCTTGTTTCTGCTATCCTTCTGTTTCTAGTTCTGTTTGTTTCTCTGCCTTCATGGCTTTCGTAAGGTTATTTTTGGCTTACCTTATCAATTTCAGGGCGACAATCCCCCTGTTCTCTAAAAAATAAAAAAATAAAAGAGAAGAAAAAAGAAAACACTGGTCACCCATGTACTAAGTCCAAAAGCCTTTTACTAACCCACTTATGCCACAGTGAGCTGAGGCCAAACTGACACCTAAGTAATGTAGTTTTAGTTGTATAAAAGGGAGGGAGTTTCAGAAAACGTATTAACGTCTGTCTCATAAAGTAGGCAGCGCCGTCACAAACTAAGGCCAACAAATGAATGACGGCGCCCTGGCCGCCAGCTTCCTTGATGATGCCCACTGTAACTTAGCCGTTTCTGTCACTCCGTCTGCCTGTGAAGCTTGTGGAGGAAGAGCACCAGATGGGTCTGAAACAAGGCTTCGGAACTTGGTCGTTTGCTACCCTGGAGGCGAATTGGGTGGCCATCCTGCATCGAAATTGCTTGTGAGGTACCGGTAGCTGCTGCTGTGGCTCTTGACACCCACGCTGTCCAACACACAATGCCTTAATGGGTCAAGCTTGCATACAGAGAGTGGTTTCCATTCTGAGAAAGGCAATTGCAACGGTTTATGGTTCTTGAGGTTCTTTTGACATGGGTATGATGTCCTCCATTTTCAACCATTTTCTAAAGGAAAATGTGGGAGCGTCAGGACATGCACACGCTTTGCCAGGTGCCCATGGGAGTTCAAATGCAGATGTCCGAGCAGATCAAGTTATGGCGTCCACAGTGGATCAAGCAGACGCTCAACGTCCTGACATGAATATGCAGCAAGCTCTGGATCCAGCCGACATGGAAAAGAGATTGAGGTATATGGAGGAAAAGCTTGCTGAAATGTCTGACGTAATAATGGCGTATGAATCCGAGTTGCATGGCCAAAGTCTGCACATCCAACGTCTAGTCAGCGGTTGGCGCTCCGAGAGACAGAGTCACTGTGCGGAGATGGATTTAGCGTAGCGAAAGCTGGCACATACGAAGCAGCTCACAGACTCTCTTCATCTTCAGAACGAGAATCTAACGCGACAGATCAAAGCATTAGAGCAGCAGAATGCTAAGGCGTGTGTTACAAGTGGCTCCTACCTAGACTCTGCAGCCACTCCTCCGCTCCTAGAGGCGGCTGTCCGAGGAGTGAAGGATTCTTCCAGCGGTTTCACGAAGGTCTTCATCTCCCAAATGAAGCGGGCGAATCTTGATATAGACTGCTTCGTCTCCAGCTTACAATCGCGGATAATTTTCCCAAGGGAAGCTCATCGACGTAAGTATGCCATCTTATCTTGGATCTGTCATGAGATGTTTGCAGATTTTGAAAACGAATCTTTCACCGTCGACGGTCTGTCACAGATTTTCGATCCTGAGCAGCGCGCAATGGAATGTTTTCGCCAATTTCAGGAATTGCGCTCGATAGAGTTGGGGTCAGATGTGAATAGAAATGCGCCTGCGAGCCCATTTGACCTGTTCTGCTTTCGAAAGTTTTTTCGTGTCCTTGGTGGTTTCGAGAAAGGTCTCTATGGTTGTGAAAAACTCTCGGAGGACATCCGCAAGACTGGGAAGCATCCTAAGGGCAAAAAAATCTACACAAGTTTCTTTCATCTAGCACTGTCCGTTTGGCTAGTGCACAAGCTAGCCTTTTCATTCAACTCTACAGCCAGCATTTTCAGAGTGGGTACGGGTGCAGCATTCGACGCAACATACATGGAATCTGCTGTGCTGGACGATGGTGATGTTGCATCCTCGGTACCAACAGTAGGCCTCATGGTGGTTCCTGGATTCCGTGTGAGCAAAATCATACTCAAGAGCCAAGTGTATCTTGTGGGCAAGTCTTCAATAAGAGCAGGTTGAGGACTGTGAGGTTGGAAAGATTGCCAGGAAGTTTCAGACTTCTAATTCCGAACTGATTTCTGGCCTGCTGTCATCACAGGAAATCGAAGAGAAGTCCTGATGTTTAGGTAGGAATTCCAATTTTGTCCTGAATTGGTACTGCAGTAGAATTTCCAGTACTTAAGACTACCAAGGTAGTCCATTATGGACCGGAGTCTTAAGGTTTCTATCTTTTGATTTATCAACTTCCATGACTTTGAAACTAGACCACCCCAGCCTTCAGTGTCTTCAATGTGCTCAGATTGGTAGCCAACGATGGAAATGTTGTGATGTGGTGTAACAAGCTGCTTAGTACGAGAATAGTTCTGGAGTACATTGAACATTGACTTCAAAGATAGGAATGAGTTATGTGCCTTGAGACCAAAAGACACTTGACTGATGACATTGCAGTAGCGTGTGGAAGTAAACCCTCTTTTTTAACAGGCAGAGTACTTGGTGTGGTCCTGATGGAGTGTGAGTGTGCTGGTTTGCAGGTGTGTATGTCCATACAGATTTCCAGACTATTTGCTGTAAGAACCTGCAGATCGTGTAGGAATATATTCTTTACTTATATCATACTTTGGAAGTCAATGCTGAACTGGCAGTTCAGTCGGTCATTCATAACTACATCCCTATGTCTATTTTGCTAACCCAGCCAAACTCATTTGGGATACTACTCTCCCTTGGAACTGACCATCACATCCCAACCACCAAAATTCTCACTATCAAACACTCTGGAACAGCTAGCACCAATCCCTCAAAGGAATGGTGTTTTGAGAGAGTCAACAAAAAATATGGGATGTTTCAGAGAGGAAAAGATATAGTTGGCGATTTCACACAGCCTACAGCGTCACTGTGTTTCAAACAAGATAAAAACCACTGTGTCCGTAGTGGGAGGACATTATGCAATGAAGTTTCTCCTCCAGCTGGGCGCTTAAGAGTAATATGGCTAATGGACTCCCATTCCTTGATACAATAGCCACTTATGAACCTGTGTTTGTGAAGCATGTAAACACCTTCACCTAGAAAGTGCCACAGTTCTTCGTCCATTTTGAGCCAGAAAGTCACGCGAACTATGGAGCGAATAAGCTTTTCCTTGGCAAGCAGTGTATGCACTGGATAATCAGTAACAGGAAAGCCAGGCAAGTAGTAACCCAATCGTTCCTGTCTAAACACAAGAGTGTCGCGCGGCTTTTACTCACCCAGCTCCTCCTGTGAATGAGGGCCCAGTGGTGGCAGCTCACATGGTTAGGCCATGTGTTGTACCAGAAGTAAATACAATGATAGTAACAAGAAGTAAAGCCAAACTAATACCTCCAGTAGTAGAGGCTTCAAGGCGGAAACTCCAAGATAGAAGAGTTGGAAATCTCTAAGTACTCGGCCCGCTCAGAACAATCAGTCATGACCTGTTTGACCCACTCACAAGTGGCATCTTGAGCGGAAAAGGAAGTTCTGAACATCATTCCATGAAGAAGGAAGACTTCGTCAACTATTGGAACCCCAAATTCCTGAAGCTATTAGACTTACTCAGATCGTAAGTGCTGATGGAAGAGTGAAGGATGTACATCCTCTCTCTATTAATGAGAGGCCAAAAATGCACAGGTGCTAGCAACAGATGATATCTGGCATGCTGGCAATTCCTAAACTGGGATAAACAGTCTGTAATGTTCAACACTACCCTCTATTCAAGCCAAGCAGAGCTATCAAAAGAGGCAAGATGTTCATAAGAAAAACCAAGAATATTCCTATGGTTGCTACTCTCAGAACTAGGTTTGCACGCTGAAAGAAATATGAAAGCCCCTTGGTGACCATAAGAGACAGGGTGGCAATTCGCAATCGGCCCTTTCCTCAAGTTTAGCAAAAATGTCATGGGCTCCAAGCAATCTCTGACGAGGTAGGCAAGGGCAATGACAGCAGGATGGAAGGGACAAACTGCCACGTGGGTTTAGATGCTTGCCAGAAAGAAATTGCTCCAAACAACGGCCAGTACTTGGAGCGCTCCCATCACAACAAAGACTTTTCTGAAGTGCATATAGAACTCTTACGGATTCAAGAGACTCCCGTAACTCTCATAGCAAACAGGTGATGTGTCTCGGTCCACTGTGGGACCCACCTATCTCCTCATGTTGAAAGTCATCCATGACTTCCGAGTGCCCTCCTTCAATTCCTTTCTTTCTTATCTTGCAAGGGGCCTGTGTTCAAGGCCCTGAGAATTGTCCGGTAGGCTTGATGCAGGTGTGTTTGTCATCAAGCTTCGTTGTTGAGACAAAAGATGCCAACCATTTTTGTGGGAGCTTAGTGACAAGTCTGTGAGGTTTGGCCATGAACCAACTTTTTTGCACCCCTTTTCATGGTCATAATGTCACTCAACAATTCTAGTGGTTTTTCATTTCGAATCACACCAGCAATTTTAGTGGCAAGACCAGCACTGGAGATTTCAACAGCTCCATCTTGGATTGCCACTCTTGTACAGAGGTCTTGACCATAAGAAGCACTAATAGGAGCACCCTGATGTGCCGGTGACCCGATATTGACAAAGAGATTATTGATGGAGTTGACATGACCACTACAGCCAATCCCAGGGTCTCCATTTTTCCCATATTCCAGCCCTATGTTTGGGTATCCTTCAACATAAGACAATTGCCCATAGAGATTGTCTTGCCACGTCGAAAATACCCAGTCCAGTATCTGCACTTGGTTTTCTGCCCCAAAACATCAGATTTAGAGGATTAGTCACAATCTAAGACAGGTAAATTACAAAGGTCCTTGGGGAGTAATGTGAGGGAAACACTTGGAAAATTGTGAGTACACTCTCTCTATGTTCCCCAGTTTTAAGCTTCGTCTTCCTTTGGTCATATGAACAAGACAAGCTGTTTGATCAGTCATCCTTCAGTTGCAGCCATGGCTCAGGCTTCACAACAACGAGTGAAAGCAGCATCTTCAGCACCTTCAAGAGCATGCCTACCACTAAACAGCCAAAGGCTTGACTCTCCATATTCTAAACCTCCGGTAATCAACACTAGTTAACTGAATATGTGAATACAGTTCTAGGGGTAAGCTCAAAGCCAACCCGAGGGAGACTTCCCGCCTATGTAGGCATGATCGAACCTGCATAGCTTCAAATTTATGACGAAAATTGCAGTAAAATGGCATCGACTATCTGAAACCCTAAACACTAGGTCGTCCAAACGAAATGTTGTCTATCATAAACCAATTTCGTTGCAACGCCTGAGTCCAGATGATATCCTAAAGATATGAAGTGATGGCGGGAGGACAAACTTCCAAAGGGATTCTCATCGAGAGCACACGAACAAGAGACGTTTATTGACCATCCAAACCCGCTTAGTATTGACCAAGCACATCGAATCTGGCAAGCACAGTCAGTTACTACACTAGTTCCCCATCAACTCACCCATTATCCTTGTTGGCATATCAAGTACTCACGGAGACAGAACATAGATTCTTGAAATGCTCCAGGATAGAGGAATTCAGGTGCTAGAGAAGGTACCAAGTGCTTACCAAGTGCTCACTGGATGCCAGACCAGAACCACGTGGTGTTGTGTCGGATGCTATGCAGCTCAAAGCTCGTTGCTCCATACAACTGAATCAGTATGAGCGGGGAAACCCCAGATCCAGGACCGCGCGCAATGGAACGATGAGACAGAGAGGACTGAGGGACAAATAATGTGAGAATCTAGAGACAATCTTAGAAGAAAAACCTTGCACTCTGAGGCCCATCATCCTCGCCCTCATCTGTCTTACAATGAGTGCTCCAAAAGCACTAATAGGCATATCATTCAACTGTTCGAAGCCCTGATCGAAAAGTTTAGGGCCAGTGGTCAGTCAATTTGGCATAGGCTAAAAGCTGGAGGTTTAGGGTATAGTTTGCCAAACCCGAGTTGGAGAACTCTTTTAGCATTTGGTTTTTTTTTCTTTTGGGGTTTGTAGTGCTATTGACTCCTTGGTATTCTAGGCTGATTTCTTGGGAGATCTGATCTTTCTTCATAGAAAAGTGTACATCTTTTAATGGCCTATATATGTGGACCCAGGAACTACCGATCGAGTGTATATAGCCTCTCATTTTTGAATAATTGGGTCTTTAACGCGGTTGCCGTTGCAGAGCAGACCAGACCCGACAGACCTTAGGAGACCCTAGCAGACTGTCGCGCACCTCACTTTAGTAAATTTCCCTTCAAGTCATAGTTACTCGCTTTGATATGCGCGCCTAGCTCCCAAACTGGTTCTGCCCTTTCTTCCTCCCTTCTCACAAAATCGTCGATCCTGCTCCAAAGAATGACCGCAACATTCGTATATACACGATGTCCACCTCCACTTGAAATAGTTGGAGTCCATATAAGCGACTTTGGTTGAAGGAACCATCCGGGGGCACGCAGCTGTGATAGAAGGAATGATGTGCGCAACTCCGAAGATCCAGTCATGATGCCCGGCACCCCTGCAGGAACAGTACACATCCGCAGACCACACGCGTCCTGCGGAAACAGTACACAACAGCAAACTACACGCGCAAGTGCAGCATACACGCGCGCAAAGAGGATCAAATTTGCGAGCAGCCGGAAACCCTAAATTTTAATACATCCACACCGTCATGTGACAGACCAAAATGGCGGGGACGTGCATGGCCATGGATGGGGAGGGGAGGACGACATAGATGAACAGAATGATAGCCACGTGCAAACAGCCCTGACATTTGACACGTGGAAGGGGGATCGCTCCCGGGGGGGGGGGGGGAGAAGCGGAAGGATGGGGGATCAGTCCAGGTGGTGTGGGGGATCAACGGAGAGGGGACCGCCATGGGGGGGAACAAAGAGAGTGTGAGGAACAAAAACCAACAAATTTAGTGGCAGAAACAACACAAAATCAAATGGACTATGACAAGAGAGTACCAAGTACACATTTCAGCACTCGCCATTGTGATTGGTGGCGGACATCTCCAAACGACTTCCAGAATACTCAAACTTCACAAAATCACCCCTGCACTACCACCTCACAGCCCAAGCATGTCTATGGGATTCCCAGGTGTCACTCCTTGCCACATAATCAAAAAGTCGTTCAGAGATTGTATCCAATCAAGCTTGTGTGATTACAATATTGTAGAAAATCTGTACATGTGAACTGTTGAAGGGGCCTCATCCCAATGAGACGCACAAGAGATCTGAGAGCAACTCCCAAGATCCATGGGGACTAGGAATAGTTATCAGTATTCTGGAAATGCTGACGACCGTCTCTCTCTCTTCCTCTCCCCTTTCTTTAAAAACCAAAAGGCAACAATAAACTCTCTCTCTCTCTCTTTCTCTTTTTCTTGTGCAGTGGTAGCATTCAACGACAGAGGAGAGGGAGGAAGTGATCTTAAGTGGCAGTGGGGTAGCCAAGAGATCCCGGTCCTCCCTTCCTACACTTACCTGGGCGTTGAGTTCTCCTCCAATTGTAATTGGGATGCACATATCCGGAAAGTTGTTCAAACTGGCAAGGGCAAAGCTCTGGGGCTCACTAAATTTTTCCACTGCAGAGGGGTCACCTCTGAGGTTAAGAAAACCATGCTTTGTCGCGTTATTAGACCTGCCTTGGAGTACGGATCTGCTATGGGGGTGATAACTCCAACCAGGCTAAGTCTCTAGAATCCATTCAAGTGGGGGTGCTTAAGGAGTGTATGTCAGCATGCTCCAAAACAGCCAATGTGGCTGTTCGGGGGAGTTGGCATTCTGTCCTTAAGCTCCCGACGAGATGAATTCAAGGTCAGATGGTGGGGTCAGCTGCAACATATGCCCAACACCAGATATCCTAAGTTAATCGACTCTATATCTTGGAAACAGGACCGCCCTGTCAAACAGGCTAAGTCCTGGCAGAAGAGAGTAGAAGAGATCCTCAAGGACCTGGACCTGGATCCGCAAGTCTTGACCCTGCTGGATAAATCTGACTTAGAGGCTGTAGTGTCCTCAGCCATGTCTGTTGCCATGAGATTGTCTGATGAAAATGAAGTTAGGCAGAAAACTTCCCTGAACTTGTTTCCAGTCTGTGACATGGGGGAGGACATCTTGGATGACCTCAAGGGTCTACCCACTCTCGGCACTAGACTGAAATTTAAACTCAGGGCAGGAAGCCTACCTTTGAACAGCAAACAGAAGCAGAGAGGAAAGGGAGAGTGCAATTGCCCGTTGTGTGGGCAATCTGAGGACAGTATTCATTTTCTGATACACTGTCCGGGGTTCTCTCACCAAAGAGACGCTCTCTTCAAATCTATCAAGGGAATTGTGCCTGTACCCCTGTTTACCAACTTTGAAAGTCTCGAGGCTGAGCCAAAAGCCCAGGCCCTCCTGAGGCCTAGTTTTTGGGCAAATCACACACAGCAGATTGATGCTTGTGTGAAGGGATTTCTAGAGGATATCTGGAAAACCCGGATTAATTCTATATATGAAGGTAAGTCTTACTACCAACGTCAGCCCCTGACAGAGGTAGGTTCTGTCCCTTTTGTTCCCGCTCAAACTGGGCGCGGGGTCAATGGCCACAAGGCTACGGCAAACAACGTCTTATGAGTACAATCTCTCTCTTTTTCAAAGTAAAAACGAAGTTAGGCATAAAACTTCCCTGAACTTGTTTCCAGCCTGTGACATGGGCAAGGACCTTAAGGATGATCTGAAGGGCCTATCCATGGCACTGACTGAAATTTAAACTCAGGGTGGCAAGCTTACTTTTGAACAATAAATAGATGCAGTCAGGAGAAGGAGATTGTAATAGCCCAATGTACAGGCAGCATGAAGACAAAATCCATTTTCTGATGCATTGTCGGGGATATTCTCATCAGAGTGACTCTCTGCAGGAACATCAAGAACATTGTCCCTGCACCTCTGTTCAACAACATAACTTAAAGCCATGGTCCCGTCTCATTGGGGTCTAATTGCTGGGCAGACCACACACATCAGGCTGATGTTTGTGTGAAGGGCTTTCTGGAGGATATCTGGAAAGCCTGAACTAATGGTAGACCTATACCATGAACACAACCGAAGTGAGCCCTCGCCAAGGTAGTTTCTGTTCCCTTTAGTTCCATCCAAATTTGGCACAGGGTCTATGGCCACAAGGCTACAGCAACTGGCTTCTTATGAGTACACTCTCTTTCGAAGTAAAATCACCAAACAGTTGGTATCCAGTCGTGCTAGACAACCGGGTAGACCATGAGAGAAAATAGTAGAGTTGTTCATCATGGACAGAAGAGTTTCCTTTCTAGCTCCTATCTATTACAATTCCAGCCGCCATCTATACTGCACACACTTTCAAGTAATATCAAGCTTGTCCACCCAGAAAGTTCTACATAACAAGTTTCTACCAAATCCAACATGCATAGGGATGAATCAGCCATGGAGAGTCAAAACAGTTCCAGTGCAAGAAAAAGATGACGAATTTATAACATGTTCATGTCCTTGAGTGTCAAATTATTATACAGATATCCAATGTATGGACAGACAATAAAGCTTGAAAATGTTTTGCAAGACCAAATATCCAACATAAATTAACTTTCCAACTACCTTCAATGAACCTTGCACTTGCTGGCCCAGGAATTCCGGCCCAGCCAACTCCTTCCACCTTCCTTACAGGGATCCATACAATCACAGGCGAAGAAGCCCTGAGGCCCTCCAGTTCAACTATCTAACTGTCACTTTCATCCTCAGACTCGCCAACTTCCGACAGCGCACGGCGAAGCTTTGCCTCCTGCTCTTGTGCCATCCTTTGAATACGATCGAGCTTCTCCAGGCTTTCTTCCTGTTCTAACGCATCTGCCTCCTTCAATAATGGCACGAAATCAGGAATCTCCACGCTGCAAGACCCCTTCCGCTCCAAGTAAGGAACCCCGCGCCAGGGTCGAGGCTGCGGGGGAGGGCTAGAAATTGCTTGCTGACCTCTTTGACCAGTTTTGGGCTTCCCTAGGAGTGCTGATAATACAACCCCCGCAGTCTCCTGCCACTTTGCACCCTGCTCCAAACTGTCTCTGCCAATCCCAGCTCCTTCTTCCGGGGGCACGCGCTTTCCAGCTAATGGAACTCTTGGGGCCTCCACCCAAATCAGGTCGTGCTTTGGCATCTCCTTCAAATTCACCCACTCCCACGTCTCGTCCGGGGTGTCCATGTCGTAGACGAGGGCATGCAATCCCCTGTCGCGATCATACCGAGTTATCACGGCCTCATAGAAACATTTATCGTCTGGCCATCTCGTCTTCACCCTCCGCCCTAACCAGTTATCCACTGGCACATCGAACGACGAGCCGGCCTCCTTGCCAGCCCTCGGGGTCGCGCCCCTCCCAAGGACAGGACCAGAACCAGACATAACCTTCGGTGTGGCAGCTGCCACACCGTTCTTCTTGCCTCGTGAACCGACCGCACCACCCCTCTTTGAGGAAGCTGGGTTTAGGGTTGCGACCTGTGCAGATGCTCCCGTCTCATGAAGCTGAAGCCCTTGCGCTAGACTGCTTGCGGCCACAGCCACATGCTCAATCTTTTGCTTCTTGCGGGATTGAGTCACCCCATCTGGTGATGCAGAATCCCTGGTAGGCCGAATCTCCCCCACCGCATCATCAACTTCCCCCAACAGCACCCGGTGCTGCTCATCCGTCACCCTCAGCTCTTTCCTCAAGTCCGCCATCAGCTGCTGCTTGGCCCACGTGATAACCTCCGATTGCGATACGAAAGCTCGCAGCACAGCCGTGTACGCTTCCAGCTCCAGCTTCCTTATCTGCTGCTCCGCTGTACTGCTCTGTGCTCGAACGCCATCGCCTGCTCCCCCTGCTGCTCGCCCATCCGTGTTGCGCCCTCCCATTCTCCCAGCCCCCACAAGATGATCGACGGCCTTGCTCTCGGATCGATCAGCGACCATGGCCCCCTCCACCCTCTCCCTCGTCCTCTCCCTCTTCCCCGTCTGTTTCTCTCTCTCTCTCTGTCTCGCACGGACCCACTTCTACCTTGTCTGACTTCCCGCCCTAATTTGAGGATCTCGCCTTAATTTCAGAACCTCATTCACTAATGAGCCTTTTACTTTCTTGAGCCCAATGCTGTGGAGCACAGATTTCTTGGTTTTCTTCAGTTCAATTGGAAGGTCTTCCTCCTTTCACTAAAAAAAGGAAAAACAAAATTTCGAAACACAACTTTTAAAAAGAAAAGAAAAAAAAGGGAAACACCTGGCTCACCCCTTAACCAACTGAGCTACTGATGGTAACACAACTTATAGCAGTTTAACACTAGCCTACATCAATGATGGTTCCAGGCTTGACTAATAACCGTCTTAATAAGGATTATTAGTTACAAATGTAGTTAAATTAGTGGGTAGCGTACTTGGATAGAGCAGTGAGTGCCACCCAGGTGACTTTGGGTTCAAATCTTGCTTCCATGTTAGGTAAGGTAGAATTGTATAAATCTCCCTTCCATTGATGAGAAAGGCAACTCAAGTCCAGGCTAATCTTAATAAGTCTGGCCTCATGAGCAAGTTGCTATTGGAAGCAGAGGGGAGGCTACTGAGTTGCCTTCTCGATTAATTACAGATAACAACACATTATACATTTATGTCATCTTCTTAGATTCAAATCCTCACTCTCCGTTTGGGTTTTTTCTTTAGTAACCATTAAGAATCTCATGCACCTAAGCATTGTGGCACAACATACATCGCTATCTAGCCATATTTCCTAGCACATGTACCATCCTAGAATTTTTTTTTATTTTGTTTTTTTTCCCCTAGAAAGTTATGCCCTAACAAAAATGGAAGTGAAATGAAAGAAGAATAATGCAATTGAAACTCTTTTAGAGGCGTTTGTTGGACGTGGGAGTCTTCCCAACTCACACATGGGAAAAACCCACTCCACATCTCAAGTGAGGTTCGTCATCTCATTTAATATATGGAACCAATGAAGTCCCAACATCAACAAATACATTTATGATATATATTGTCCTAACTAATTATTAACTAACAATAACTATTTCTAGCTAACCATGATTAAAATCATGACAAGATATCTGCACCCAAGGGGACACCACTCACACCATCAAATTTAAGTCAAGCAGTTTTAACCCTTAAGTTCCCAAGCGACCTGAATCAGGTCACTTTGAATTTGCAGTTCGACCAAATTTTTGCAGATCTAATCTGATGGGGCCCACTCCTGAAGCTTTAATGACAATGGATTTGTCTGGAGTAATAACAAAATTGAGAAAAAACAAAAGCTAATTGATTTGGTTTGAATTGATTTGATTTGGTTTTGATTTGGTCAAACCAATTTCTTTCTCACTTTTTCTTTGGGACCTGATATTTGAGGTCTGGGCCACCGTTATAATCTCACAATTTCCACTGTGGACTTGGCTCATTTTTTGGTATGTCATGCATAAATGAGCTGGGCCCACTGCTATAAGGCTGGAATCTCTGGATGATTTTTGGTACGAATCTAGGGGTAATTTACTGCAGCTGGGTACCCAAAATTGGTAAAAAGTCCAAAACGGGCTTGGGAACTTAAGGGTTAAGAAGAAAAAGAAACTATGGGTGGGTCACCAGATCTTAATCAGCACTAATTAATTTTTCTAAAATGTTCTTAACCGAGGGAGACTAACTATAATTAGTTGGCCAAGGCTTATCCTCCTCCTGCAAAAGCAAAAGTAAATCAATACAAGTTTTTTGATGAAGTTATAGAAAATTGCTCATCAGAATTAGGTTTTTCTTAATCATGAAAGTATTTGTTTTACTGCACAGAGTTCTCTGCAGCACCCTGGACTGTGAGGCCACAGCAGACCTGGCAGCTTGCACTCAGTTCTTGCAACAATCCTATTGTTTCCAAAAAAATAAACTTGCGGAGAACATGTTTGGTTGAAGGTCTAAATTGAAGGCCACAGATTTTCAACGCACAAAACTTGACCATTAAATTATAACATTTTTGTAGCTATACACTTTCCAAAATATGCAGTCTTAATTTCATATGTTTCTATTAAAATTCTTTAAAGCACTTCTTGGGAAAGAAGCTCTAATCAAGCTTGGAAGTGTGACATGATCTTAAGTGCCCTTGAACTAGCCCATCAATCGACTGGGGACACTCATCACTTCCTTGTAATGCTTCACTAGCTCTTCGATCGGCCATGCATCATGTAAGCTGAATTGGCCTGCCATGACAACCAAAATGTGTCTTGTCAGATTGCTTTTGCTCACACAAACTTTCGTCATGCACATCCACATTTTCTGACAGATTGTCCCCAGGCTCAATGGTATTTTGTCCCAACCATCTCACCAGCCTAGTGACAGAAACTGCCAGGCATTCTACTGTGTTTGTTATTATGTTTTCACATGGACGAAGATATTGATTTGTGCTCACGCTGCGACTGGAACTACAAAGTACAGTGTTGAATATACCCAGCACATAATTAAAAAGTATCCATCTATAACTCACACTACTGTGAGATGCCAGGCAGGAAGAAGGAATGCGGCGAGAGAGAGAGAGAGAGTGAGAGAGAGAGAGAGACCTATATTGTCTCGCTGCAGAGCTGTGATGTGTGCAAAACTGCAACAAAACCCATCTCATTTGTTAGCATCTTATATATGAACTCTTTTTGGCGGGTGCAACATGCCAGTACAAGAATGCAGTAGAGAACAATGATATCGAAATCCCCATTTCTCACTAGTTATGCAAAAAGGTTTGACTCCTGCCATGTCACATCACCTCCATCTGGAAAGTGAAAACCTTCTAATGGCCGTAACCGGGGCAACGTAGTTGCACAAACCTCCCCCAAGGACTGGAAAGTCCCCCAGGACCGACACATTAGATGACCCGTTGACCCCCTTTTTATAGTTGGGTTGGCTATAATGGGTGACATCCAACATACACCTATGTGGCTTTGAACCCACGACTGCTTACTAACCATTGGGCCATCTGTTAGATGCTCTACTTATGGAATATAAAGACACGAAACACGTTAATGGCAGGTAGAGCAACCCTCCGCGAAAAGCATGACCAAACTTCCCAAGTCTCCATAATGACTCAAAAACATACAAATATTTCAGTACGAGTGGCAAGCCAAGAACATGACAGTTTTACCACATGACCAGGAGTCAGGCTGCAGTCCAGCATATCTGAAGGGCAACTGGCCATACCTGTCAAGAGACTGTCCCAGGTCTGCACAAAGTGATCGAACATATGTCCCCTTGGAGCAGACCACTACAAATTCTAAGTCTTGCCTGAGACCAGAAAGCTGTGGTGTCAGTGATACTTCACAGAGCCCATAAGAGGCAGTAAGAAAGAAACTCATAATGTCCACAGGAGGCCAACAAGAGAGAGAAAAAGGTCACCCAGCAGCAGCCCCAAGCTAAAATCAAAATTAGCTCCACATAGAGGCAGCAGTCTTAAAGATGTGCTGTTGCAGACCGTCTACTTCATCATGGGTGGCAGTGCGTCGTGCTTCCCGCTCTCCTCAATGGGAGACAAGAGACAGAATGAAACTTTATAATGTCTATGGGGGAGGGAAGTTATGAATGACCTGTTTTGGATACTGCGTTTGATCTGGAAATCGTAGACAGTTGTAGGCCGTGGTGCCAGTTTTATCACCTCCCCACGCCTTGCTTTCTGGTAGAGCCGTTCTCCTTCCACCTACAAACCCACTTAGAGTCCCACCCCCCCACCAGATACAACAGGCTTATGCACTGGCACTGCTGATGGGAATAGAATAGGTAGGACTTCAGATAAGACAACTGGTGCCACTTTACAATATTACAGAGGACTTGAGAGGCAATGAGACGTTCATGATTACCATAGTCCAGCTATATGGTTATCTAGCACTGACAAGGGAAAACAGTAAATGCATATCCTAACAAGAAAGTCAAAGGACGCTCACCTTGATGGCTGAGAACATTGGGGGCACTTGCATAATCTCTCCAATAAAGGCCTGCTTCACTCTCTCTATGTCAGCATCTTCTATATGTTGCCATGGCTGTGTTTCAGTTACCTGCACCGTCCAATCAACACTCAAGACATGTCCAATACTGTGCGCAAAACGCTCATTGCACCCTGGCATGTAAGTACTGCAGCCTACTTTGAAGGAGGAATGCCATAGCTCCTCCATCAGAGACCAGGAGGTCTTGTGAGGTATTACAATTGCCAGAAAAGACACCTACTTGGCCAGGCCCAGGCACTCTTTATCAAGTGCCACCTATTCACTGCAACAATATACCACAACCATGCACCCTTCGATAAAGTTTTAGTACAAAGTTTGTAGTCCTCATCTTTGACAAAGGATTTTAGACAGGTGGATGTAACCACCTACTCATGCAAGCCAAAAGCATAGCAACCTGCAGAATATGAAATCATGAATCTCACCCTACATATATCAAACAGACCATGGATCCTATAAAATTCATGCCTCACAAGCTTCATTAATGTGCCTCTGCACAAGCTCCTAGAGATACTCGCAGGCTAAGGTCTATGTGTCTTCCTGAGATAGTGGGCTACCAACCGGTGTGTCAGCATCACAAGAAGCTGTAAACTCGCCAAGCCTCATCGTACCACTGTACACCTTGGTTGTTGCTTGATACCTAGTCCCACCTTCCCTTCTTTTAGACTAGTGCAATAACTTGTGACATGAGTTTCACTTTCATAGTTTTGTTGTGACTTACACTGCAGTTAACTGATGTTACCAGATCCAGCTGGAAACTTGGAATTTTTGCCAGAACAAAACAATGCAAACGAGCTGTCAAAACAAACGCAAAAAGATTCTCCACACGCACCCACACAGTTAATCTCATTCTGCACTAAATGCATGATCATAAGCAGACCCAGCTGAACTGAAATTATCTGCTTTGATATATCTGATGGCCCCCTGAAGAATATGCCCTAAAACAGAAACAGAGCGGACCAACCTGGCAACCATCTTGGTCGCCTTTCCCACACACACAACCAGCAACCCTGTGTCCAATGGGTCCAGTGTGCCTGCATGCCCCACCTGCAAACCAAGTCCCCTCTTCTCCCTATATGAAAATTGTCTAGAAGAAATCTGCTAGTCGTTGACCATTTCACACGCCTCAATCTCATAAGCTATCAGGCTTCGACATGGAGCCAGGTGGCAATCAACCTGAATGAACATGGTCAGAAAGGTCTCTTGCTGCAGGTAATCTGCAAACCTTGCTCCAATTTATGTTGGGGTTCGCCCCATGACCTGGTGGTGCAAGCTGCAGGCTGACGACACCTTGCATTTTCAGTATACTATTACACATCACATCCCTGGGTCACTCTAATGTGGAGTTATCTCATCTGATGCATGTGACAACAGGATACATCAGTGGCATGACCACTCAACAAGTGTATTAAGCCTCACCCCTGTACATTACAACGCCAATCTGCCAAAAGGCCCAAGCCTCACAATAATTCAAAGTGTCACGTCCAACTCACAGGCAACACCTGGACGTGCTTCTAGATGGAATGCAGATGTGCAGAAAGGCAACAAAATTTTACCTCTAAACAAGGCTGTTTCTGAAACAGACATCTGGGGAAGCAAGATTCAGTATCTCATCTCAAGAGTGGAGGTGGGCTAAAAACCTTTCGAATTCCCAGCATGTCACGAAGCTTCTCACAAACCGCAAAGGATGTCCACCCTGCCATCCACCAGGCCCAAAAAGACAATTCTTTAGAATCTTGAATCAGGTCAGGATAGAGGAGGAATACCACAGAGCAGACAGACGGAGGGGAGCAATTGACACAGCCCTGATGCAGTACCACTTGCTTCTACAAATACAAGCTATTAGGTGCCACACAATAGCCATCATTGTTGTGAAAGGCCAAACGAAACTCAGGTACCTTCAGAATCTGCTCCTTGGCTTGTCAAGACATCAATATATTAAGTTTGGTAGTTTGTTTTGTTTTGTTTCATGGTTGAGATCTCCCAAACCGCAAGGCCTCCGCCCAGGGTCTTCATACCACAGGAAAGCCCTTGATGTGTAGGGGCACATCGAGGCAGTTTCATAATTTTTGGACCTATGGTGTGGGGGATATTGAATTTCAAGTTTTTTTGGTAACTGGAAATCCATGAAAAAGAGAAAATTGGGCTTTTCTGGAACAATGCCGTTTACAATATTGTTTAAGACCTCTATGAATGTACTTACAATATGTGCTGCACTAGTACTTTCTTGATGGAACAAGCTGCTTCTGGCTCTGCTCTCGAGATGCTGTCATGACATGCCCATGCAGGGTGTCCAAGGTAAAAGCACAGAGAGACTCATACACAAGGAATTGAGTGCACTCTTGCAGGGTGTCAGACATATACCAGGAAAACAAGACCCACCTTTAGGCTTATCAATTAACGCTACAGTACCACCAGGCCCATCCCAATCCTCTGGAACCTTGGAATTCCACTTCACCACAGTTGGCCTCACTTCAACTCCTGCCAATGGATCTCTGTCAGCTAGTGACATATGCACACTTAAACTATTCCTCGAGGAGAGTCTAGACTGCAATGCTAGATTGCTCCCTCCAGTTAGAGAAGCTCCTGTTGGCCTTGCCGCTTTCTCCGCGTCTTTCTGTTTCTCTTGCACATAATTCCCTGCAAGAAAAGGAAAAGATCACACCAGTATGAAAATCAGGTACCTATTCAGCCTTTTAGGCTCTGGGATGACATCCAGAGTCAGATTAGCTCATGAGGTAGCTAATGTGGTGTGGTCACAACCCTAACCGAATTAAGAGAAATCCAAGTCAAGCTCTCTCCAGAGAGCACACACATGGCCATATTCAGCCCTCCCCACCCCTCCAAGTACAAACTAAGAAAAAACTTGTTATTGGTAAACACCTGGGTACTCTACAAAATTCTAAGCTCATGAGATATGCCCTGACAAATAACCAGTCCTTTGTTGGTGACTTATTCAAGAGTGGGACAGTCACAGCAACTTGATTCCAGATCCATTGTCTTTGAAGGCTTTACTGAATGCAGCAAAATGTTTAGGGGCTCACTGCTAACACTTGAGTTCCGAATGGCAAGCTTTTCTGCATACTCCATGTCCACTCCGAACTCCTCTGGGAAATATTTGCGTTCAAGTTCAGTAAAATATCTTTCAGGTACATCGTTCTGCCATGGGTAAGCAAGCAGCTCTTCCACATACTTGTCTTCCTCATCAGAAGCAATAATTGGGAAGGCACGCACTTGTTCTTCCCCTTCCTTTTCCTCTTCATCAGTGCCCAAATCATCCTCTTCCTCCTCCTCATCTCTGACCTGCACTACAATAAGTGGACCGCACCTCTCCTACAGGAGACAACTCATGTCATGATACACGGAAATCTGGAGTGCAGTTAGTGCAAAGCAATGACAACCTCCAGCAATTTCCAACCCTATTTTTGAAGGAGTCATAAACATGCGTATAACCAACATGCTCGCACTTATCCGAAAGATGTCCAAAGCAAATCCAGGACAACCCAAATTTTCAAAAGTCTTAGCCGCATAGAAAAACCTGCAAAGAGCAAATCCAGGACAACCCAAACGCAACATTTGGTCCTCACACAGCTAGTCTAACACAGTCTAGAATAACAATGTTACAAAATAAGGAACAAATCTTTGTTCAATCTGAGCCATCCACCTCTAGCAATCAATGGTAGGGTCAGCTTGCACAACCCCACAAAACAAGACGACGCGTTTGCCATGCCCTATCAAGCATAGCTCCCATACACCTGTGAAGAAAATTTCAGCCATGGGTAGGGAAGTACCAGTTCCATGAGCAAGTAACAACATGGCCTGTGAATATGTATTTCTTCTGCAGGTAGTCTCAGGTTTGCGGGGATAATTCACTGATCTTTCATGATACCAAGGCTGTGCCACAGGCACATCTACTATATATTTACACAACCCCATCCAACACGGAAACAACCGTGTGAAATTTTGAACCTTGGAAGATATTAACTCTGTTGCATTCTGTTGCATATAATTAGAAACAGTGCAACAGTTAAAATACTTGTACTGATAGAGAACATAATGTTATCTGAATACAGGGGCTTGACCACCTGCCCAGGGCTTCTTGGGCAATGCTAGACATCACGGCAACGATCAAGCGAGAGCCTCTTCCAGAAAGTTAGTTCTTGAAGAGTTTATCCATTCCTGAACTGTTTATCCTTTAACGTGAATCTCTGATACAACTATGATCGTTTCATTATACTACAACGGATGAGCATTGTCCAATTGACGAAATACAAAATTCAGAACGCAGTAAAAATGGGGTGTGAGTGCGCCAGAAATCCTCAGACTTTGGTTAGGAAGAGCTCTTACTGGTTCACTGCTTGCTTCTCCAACCGTTGAAGAGCTACTTGAATCCTGGTCTCCACTAGATTCTTTGATTCTGCCATGCTTAGATTTCCACTCTCTTAGCTCACTCAGAATCCGGCCCCGGTTGAGGGGACGAGAGCCTCTAAGTAATGTGCGGCGCATGTCTTCTACAATGGACACAGCAATGGGGCCTTCCTCCCTGACTTTAACCACCGCCCAATCTTCGAATATTTGTAGTCTTTCTCCAGGAGTCAGCTCGCCACTGTACTTATTTTCATCCTCCCTAGATTCATTGGAGATTCCCCGACGTCCAATCCATTTCCCCTGCCTTCCAATGGATAGTCCTCTGCTATCAAGTCTTTCGGAGCCATTTCCCCCGATTGATTCACCCTTCTTCTTTTGGAATCCTTGTTCGGCGGCCCTTGCTCTCTCAAACAATGCGGCTTTTTCCTCTAATTCCTTCAGTTTCTGGACGTCATAGGGGAATTTCCTATTGACTATCGCCCTTGCTCCTGCGTCTCTCAAATTCTCCTTGCTAAACTTTGTCCATTGTCTTTCCTCCTCCTCGTTGGCTCTCTTCTGCCCCACCTCTATTACCTTGCCACTATTCTCCCTTACCTCTCTTTGATGACTACTGTAAGAGGATCCCCGCCTGTCGTTGCCATTCGCACACGAGTTCCGATCCTCTGAATTTGGAGACTGAGCACCCACAGAAAAAATCCTTAAATGGACGGAATGCTTTTGATAGAACGGAACGTAGACGGAGAAGTTCGAAGCACTAACACATTGTACTACTCCACGACTCGGAGAATAGAGACATGGAAAAGAAAGGGACGATATGGAAGACAGAGATACACAAAAATCCAACAGAGGGTTGCGAAGTGAAAATAGTGAGTCCGTTTGCAACAGATGATTCCCAGGCATTGAAGACCGAGCAGAATGGAAGCCAGACGCACATCTAGGTTGCCCGCAAGATTGACGAGCGTAACGCACTTAAAAGTCTAGGCTGGAAAACTCAATGTCCGAGTGGGAGGGCCAACGGAGGCCCACAAAACGGGGCACAATGTAGGAGAGAACGAGACCATGGCATCCCGGAAGACTGGTCTTATCGCCGGCTACGTAAGCTCCGAACTCCCCAACCACCGTGTCTCTGATCTCTTCAGCTCAGCACCCAACAACATATCTCTCTTTCTTCTTCGACACTTCAACTACTCCAAAGCAAATGCTCTTCAGCTGAAAGAGATCACTCGTAATTGAGTATTGTGGGTTCTCGTGAGGGGTTTAGGGTTGTGTGTGTTACGCCCTCTTACAATTGTGCTCTAAAACTCCAGAATTCGTAAGATGGGTTGCTACAGATTGAAGATCGATCAGCCGCCAGCATCCATCAAGGACTGTAGCCTCACCTACACAGAGGGGATGCGTGATGCAACGTGGCCTTATACTTCGACGCACAAGTGGCATCCTCAAAGGGGCCCTACATCTAAGTTAGTCTGTCTTCAGACAGCTTGTCTACGACGGTCCCACAAACGTCATGCTGCATGCATGTAGTGCTGCTGAACTCGATCTAGCCTACTTCAGAAGATGCGTCATTCATTGTTTCTGTACTCGATGTCTAGGATCTCACGCAGTTTCTACATCACCCATAAAAAAAAGTCCTCTAATTGCTGGCATGATGATTGCCAGAAGCTCTTCCACGTGATCGCAAGGTGATTCTGAGGTGATCCCACAGATTGGAATTCTTTGTCGAGGTGTATTGGGCATTAGACGGTGAGTAGTGAATAAGTCTGTGATGAATTCCTACGAGCTTTCGCGTGGCCAAACATCTGATGTGGTAGATACGGACAAGATTGAAGTTGTGCTAGAGGTTCTCTGTTGATTACTATTGTTGATTGCCCAATCCTTTGTACGAGGGCAGACTTGCAAAGCCGGAGATGTGCAGCTCTTCTTCAGCACCTCCTTATGTATGTCCGTGCCCAATCTTCCTTGGGGACAAAAGCAGGTACGAGAAACTTCATGTCAGGTGTAAGGAGACACCGCGTAACTAAGGCAGTTGCTTAATTGGTGCCGGGATGCTATCTATGAAGATAGATAGGACAAATTACGACATAATGGTCACGATTTGGTCATAATATGTAGTCTGTAAAAATGTTAGTACCGGTTCTGACCTCTCCATAGAATTGTCTGTGATGTTGGGGAAGCAGGATCTCCACGGATGTGGGAATGGTCAATCATGGAAAGGTACAGCGTGCTGCCTGTTACGGTGCGCAGATATGAATAGGTGCACTCAACTCCGCCTACTATTCATCGAGATTCTATACCAGTGCCACTTTCACTGAAGATTTCCGATAGTGGATCTGCTCAATCTAAACATGGACCCATTGAAGTTTACATGGAGGGTCCTGAGAAGTAGGTGGTTTCTGATAGTGGCGGGCATGTGGATTCTGAGCTTTCAAGGGGCTTCTTACGCTTTTGGTCTATATTCTCAGAGCATCAAGCTCGAACTGAATTATGACCAGAAGACTCTAGATACACTCGCATTCTTTAAGGGTGTGGGGGGCAATGTAGGCATTATATCAGGCTTTGTGTATGATGTGCTGCCTCCCTGGGTGGTCATTGTCATTGGGGCAGCTGAGACTACTTTTGGGTACCTGTTGATGTGGCTCTCGGTCACCGGTCGCCTTCCTACACCGAAACTCTGGCAAATGTGTGCCTACATTTGCCTGGCTACCAATGGGATGACGTTTTTCAGCACAACTGTGGTGGTGACTTGCGTCAAAACTTTCCCCAATAGCAGGGGTACTGTCATTGGTTTGATGAAGGTGAGAATTTCTCCTTCCCAATTCCCACCATCCCTCTGCTACTTCCCTTTTTTTTTAATCGGTAATAGTACATCTCTTGCCGATTGGAGGCTAGAAAGCAACGGTGGAATCAGCACTGTCTTTTCTACCATGATGTTTCCCTGCTTCCAACACTGAATCACCTGTCCTGGATGATTGGTGGTTTTACTGCTTGTGCCTTGGGTTTTCCACATCCTTGTGGGTACAACTCCACGTCTGACTCATGGAGGGTTGATGTCCTGCAGACAAGGTTAAGTGAACACCCACTACTTGCTGGAAATGGTCCATGACCAGTGCATTCTATCTCTCTGCTCCCAAATCTGCCTTCAGTGTTCATGTCTATGTGCAGGGGCTGGTGGGGCTCAGTGGTGCCATACTGACACAGGCGTTTTATGCACTGTATCCGGGACGTCCACAATCATTTTTACTGATGGTGTCATGGCTTCCTTCTTCAATAGCCCTCTTGTTTATGGCAGTTATAAGGCCTATACCTCGCACTGATGAAGGAAGGAAAGATTACCAATTCAATATTTTCTCAGCAATTGCAGTGTCTCTGGCGGCTTACCTCATGGGAGTAATAATACTGGAGAGTGTGCTGGACTTAGGGCACATATCTAGCCTGGTGGTGTGCCTGATCACATTTGCTTTTCTTCTGGCACCTGTTGGAGTGGTCATTAGTGCTGAACTCAAAACTGTCCAAGCAGATGAGCAGGCTTCACTCAAGGAACCTCTGTTCAATAGTGAAAAGGGTAGTCCTGCGTGTCATACAAATTTGCAACAATCGCATGGAGACGATAGGGTTGGGGAGATTCGGGCTGAACCTTCTTTCTTCCCACGAGTAAATGAACCAAATGACGTTAGAGATGGTCAAATGAGAGCTGACAACGAGTTGCGTTGGTCAGAAAGTCATTCTGCTGGAGACCACCAATTTTCTCACCAGAGAATGCTTGCAAGTAAGTTTGGCAGTAAAACATGTTCTGTGGTGGTAAAGGCTGTGCTATATGTGCCGCATATTGTCAAACTGGGAGTTTCCTTAGAGAGGTTTCTGTAGGATTGTTCTATCTGTACAGGTAGGCCCGACCATGTCGGGTGGGTGATACAATTCAATAGCCAGACATGACAATCCTTGACATATTGTAACCTGGCCATAGCTTGACGAATCATTGATGTGCCATTATCAAACCCGTTACAAAACATGGGGGCACACAGTGACCTGCCAGTAGCTAAAGACAGTTTTGTTATGGTCTTTACCTTGTGTACCAAGCCATAGTGGTGCAGTTTTCAGATGTGCAGTTGTACGCAGGCCCACTGGGTGCCCCCCTGGCTTCCACAGGTCGCCCATTGTAAAGGGATAGTGTGGAGGACGATAAGGAAATGAATTGCTACACCTGCAAATGAAACTGAACCGCTCGTGGAGGAAGGGTGTTGATCATTGAGCAACAATGGGATGCTTCAAACTCCGATGTATGAGTGGTTAATTTTGTTCCTCTGAGGGATGTTAGATTTGTCCCAGCCAAGCTATGGGTGATGTCCACCTGATCGATTCCCCCATAAAATCAGAATATGGCTACTTCCAAGCATTAGTGTTTTTTGTTGGGTTTCCACCTTCATACTGAAGGAAGTATCCTTTGGGGTGACGTGGCACCATAATTTATGCTTGCTTCAGCAGGAGTCAACTTATTTATTTTATTTTTGTCTGTGCTGTGCAATGTGCCAATTTTGCAGGACCAGATGTTTCAAGCTCCAAATGTGAAAGAGGAGAGGATTACACACTTGTGCAAGCGCTATCATCTCTGGACTTCTGGCTGTTAGTCACGACCATGGGATGTTCAATGGGGTCAGGTTTAGCTGCCATGGACAACATTGGTCAAGTTGGAATCTCTCTGGGTCATTTGCAAAACGAAATCAACACTCTCATCTCTGTGCTTAGCATCTGGAACTTTCTTGGCCGATTTGGAGCGGGATCTGTGTCAGACCTTTTCCTGCGTACCAGGGGCATTCCTAGACCACTGTTCTTGGTGCTGTCGCTGGTATGTAAGACATCCTTGACATGTTTAGAAGTCATAAGCCTTTGGACATTTGAAAACTTGCAGTTTTATGTAGATTTTAGAATAGTTGGTATTTCTCGAAGTTGACCCTCTTTTAGCTTATTTGCATGTTATGTAAAAATCATTCATTGTATTGAAGCCTGTGTCCCCCGTCCCTGAGGACGGGGCAGGGCATTCATAGTGAGCAAGATTTTGTATCGAGAAATATCTGTATTATAGGATGAATGATAACATCTTAAGCTGTTTGTGAACAGGTATACTGACATGCAACTCAATGTGCAGGTTGGCATGTGTGTGGGACATCTTGTGATGGCATCAGCTATATGGGGCTCACTGTATGTGGGTATTATCATCATTGGGCTTTGTTATGGGGCGCAGTGGTCCCTCATGCCAGCAATAACCTCGGAAATTTTTGGGTTGAAGTACTTCGGAACATTGTTTAACACCATCACGATTGCAAGTCCCATTGGGTCCTCCATCTTGTCAGTAGGAGTTGCAGGGTATCTTTATGACAAAGAGGCAAGTAAGGAGCACCACCTTCATATGGGGTTCAGCATGGTGAGGGTATATACTTCAATGTATGCAAGTTTGGGGGACTCGGAGACTTTGTTATGTCATGGGGCCCACTGCTTCCGCCTCACTTTTATTATCATGGCCTGTGTGTGTCTCTTTGGTTGTGGGGTTGCTACATGCCTTCTTTTCCGAACAAGGCACCTCTATCAAAAGATTTGTGAAAGGTTGCATCATGGGCAGCAATTGGATGCCTAGCCTACTACCTCTTGTCAAGGCTGCCAGGAGGATTTGTCATCAGAGTTGAAGGGCCAAACTGGAGGTCTACTCAAAGTTGGGGGTAGTTTCATCGAGATAGAGCCGTTTAGTTGAACAGGGTATCAGGTTCAGTCGCAGTGCATGTCTATACATTGAGCAATTAGATTGGAGGGCCTCAGGATGACACCGAAGGGAGGGTGTTTGTATCATATTTATGGATGCAAGATATATTGAAAGAAGACTTGCTAGGCCACCAATGTTGGGTGGCTTCTATCGGATCATTGTCCCTAAACCCTAAACTTCTCCAGCACGTGTTACAACAACAGTGTTTCTCGAGACCATACTGCTTAGAGACAGACTATGTGCAATTAATCTGGAGAATCTGGACTTCGTTATCTGCACCTGTTTTGATGCTCATCAGGACTCGGGTTTGCCGCAGTTTGGTTTTGGTGTCTCACTACTTTCTGCACCAGCTTTGCATGGCGATTGTGTAGCTCATCGTGGGGGTGGAGACCCCTTGATGGCAAGAGTTGCAACCATTTTCTGGACCAAGGAGCTCTGGGATGTGTCATTTCATTATTCAAAGGCTGCAGCCCTTTGCTGATTCTTCCTGTGACTGACGCCTACAAGGAAATTAATTAGATGGAACGAAAGGAACTACAAATCTGGCTTCCCACCTAGGTCTGGCTAGGAGACTCTACTGTCCAAGGAGGCAGAGGCGGCTCCGTATTCCAAATACCTGCGACTGGCACTGTCATTTGAGTCCTCCACTTGAATGTCGCTAAGAAGAAACGAACACAAATTCCTCCATACTACAAGTTTCTGATTGGAATCTTTTGCTATTTTAAGCATGCTGCTATCCAGGCATGTAAACTATGTCAAGACAACACCTTCAGACAGTATAGAAGCTCAGAGGGAGCTTTGTACCTGACTTTTTGTCTTTCCGTATTGCACTTGGTTACAGACAGCAGCCTGTGTAGTAGAGGGTGTGTTTTGTGTAGGACGATTATGACATGTTCTACAACTGGAAAAGAAAGGCGTATGGAGCTCTTGCTATCCCTTGGATTCTCTCCTAATCGTTGTGTATTCTAGCGCTATTTCCTTTCGATATCGGTCTGACTTGTATACTTGCTCGTGGGTATACTCGCAGAACATCGCCTCTCTTACATATACTGAGAGAACGACATTTTGCCGTATATCCTATAAGCATTTCTTAAACCCTGTACCTGGTAGCTCTCGTGTATGTCTCTTACTTCTAGCAACCCCGGGACGTTTCGCCTTGGCCCAGTTTGATAGTTGCTGGTTTGGGTGTTCCGCAAGGTATTCGGGGTTCTAAAGCTCCTTCTGTTTGCAAGATCTCTTTGGGTCCTTGACTCTCTCTTTTCAGCCGGCATTGGGCTGTATTGTGAGGTATACTCGACACCCTCCCTCCCCGATGTT
Source organism: Takakia lepidozioides (assembly GCA_030704615.1). Classification (NCBI taxonomy): domain Eukaryota; kingdom Viridiplantae; phylum Streptophyta; class Takakiopsida; order Takakiales; family Takakiaceae; genus Takakia; species Takakia lepidozioides. The sequence goes on along the minus strand of CM060731.1, from coordinate 18,214,379 downwards.
TGGTAATCACCTTAAACATTGAGTGTGGGCTGTCTTAAAAAGTTGGAATTTCTGTCGATTTCGGGCTTTCATAGCCCTTTCGGTTCTGAGCAGATATCAGAAATCCTTTTCTATCCTCTTTCTCTCGCTGGCAGTATCGAAACTTACTCATCCTCCTGATCGCATTTTATCAGGAAGCACGTTTTTCTTCAGCGACTGGTTGCTACAGAAATGCCTATCAAGTGGTGCTTTCCTGCCCATTCATATTACATATGTGTACCTGTTCTTTGATGGGGACCGAATTGGTAATGCAACTACAAAACTGGGTCGTTTTCTGTTCGCATCGTAGAGAGGAAGGCGGACACCTCGGAAAGAGGAAAGAAGAAAGACCACAACAGCAGGAATTGAACAATTTTTCATACCATTTGGGTGTAAGCTGTGATTAAGTCTGATATTTTCACCTGAGAGCTACTGCTGTGTTCTCTGCAGAGCTCTTGTGGAGCTCACAGTGAGAGACATTATAGTTTATATATTTGATTGAGGTTCATCGTTGGTATCCATCCACACCTCTCAGTAATCCCATCTGCGAAATCCTTGATGTCCTACCTGCTTACATGCGTGCAGCATGAGAAAGCCAGCATAAGGGCAAGCCGGGGAGCTTGACTTAATCGAAGTGGCTTGCTGCAGGCTCCTTCACTGGCAGCCAAGTGGGGGAACACAAGTGAGCAGCCAAACATTGTTTGATGTCTTCAAGCGCACTGAAAGCCTCCATGGTGTCAAACATGGGCGCTGGCTGATCACTGCTTCCCACCACCGCCCCATTCAGCGAGGTTCTCTCTATTTGTCTCTCTATATCTTTTGGGGGATTCTGCATGACTTTGGTGGACTTGGGTTTCATGTTTCCGGAAATTGTAATTGAAGGGTTTATTTCCAAAAACTTAAGTGAATTCCACTTTGGGACTACGTTGTCTCTCGGTAGCTTTTCCCCAACTGCAAGGAACAAGAATTTGACTCTTTCGATCCCCTCCTCTTTGAATTTTGGTTTGAACTGTTTTGAGCACAGTTTCCTGTATAGTCTAGAACATTTGGCCCTTTGCTGAATATTAGATAACACAAGTAGTGCTAAGTGCAGACTGCCACCAAGTAGGTTGTTTGTGGTCCACACAAGCAAGAGACAGATAGAAGAAAGGGGAAAAAAAATTCAGCACATCTGCGGAGGCAGGGGATAAAGAGTTGTGAGGGGGAAATAGGGGTTACAGTTGGAGATTTTTGCTTGTCTGTATTATGTTGTCTACACAGCAGATTGCAACCTTTGATATCGATGCATGTGTGGGTGCTGATTTGCTTTAGAGCAAGCCCTGCCAGTGGATTGTGCCCGGGAGCTGCTAGGGGTGACCTTTAGTGAGGTACAGGACAAGCACTTCTTTGTGTTACGACAAGAACACATGGTGGTGGAGGCGGATGCCACCATGCAGGCTATTATGGAGAAACTGCAGGTGTATCGCAATCGCCTCACCATTGTCTTTGAGGTGGGCTTTTGTCTCCTGCATTGCACTATAATTTCCTGATGTTTAGATTACTAAGCTTCCAACAAATTGCTGAATATGTATTTCTGGGTTGAAGTCTGTAGAGACCTTTGGAATTCAGTGTGGGGTCTACTCAGCTGTGAATGAGGCATCTTCCTGATGTTGATATCAAGTTTCAAACTTCACTATTTATGATTGGAAAGAACACATGGGCTTGGTATGCCGGAAGAGGATTCGTTCTTAGAATCTTTATCACAGGGATTCCAATATGAAATGGGAGATTTCAAAATAAAAGCAGGCCGGACAGTACTTGCTCACAGCGAAAATTTGCGGGGCATCATCATGGAGGTATTCCTTTCTTTTCTTCTTCCAAGGTGTGGGTTGATGTTGGGTGCTCGCTAGTCTAGCCAAATCTATAGAAACAGTACATTGACAGCAAAAAGTACCCCAGTGATTCAAGACTTCAACATACCACTGCCATAGCACCCTGTGGTGACCTGTATTTACCTTTGTTCCTTCAATTTTAGTCCCTGAAGAATGGAGAAGCTCCATTTAAGGGAAGGCAAGTGGATTGGGATGTGAGGCTTACTCTTCGTTAATTATCTCTCTGAAGAGCTTCAATGAATTGCAGCTGGAGTATGGACCTTTGTCATCCGTGGAGCAATCACGGGTATTGATGCAGGAGTTCATGGAGCTGTGGCATGAGGGTGTCTCAGCGGGCCAGTTTGTACATTTGGAACCTAATTATGCTGACTTCTCCCTCTCCGATCAGTACACTTGGCAGCACACAGCCTTGCAGTATGTTTCACTCATGGCCTTCTTCATGACCCAGCAGCAACGGGCTTAACCCCTAATCCTAAGTGACATGAAACAGCTCCCTCTATTGTTGGGAGGTGACAAGTTTATTGATGTCTGAGGCAGGTGGAGAAGTATTTACAACTCTACAAGATCGGAAAATACACCACCCAAAGTGTGGTCAGTCACATTTTTGCGCAGGTGTGGTTATCCTGCCAGTCAAGAAGAAAGAAAAACATCTTGCAATATACGGCATGCCAAATAGGAGCAAGAAATGATCATTTGGTAAAAACCAAATTAGTCCTCAAAAACTTTATTAAAGCAAGGAAAGATTAACTTGCGAAAGCCATGAAGGCTGATGAGGGAGACACAGTGTTTTTCCATCTCACAAAGTTTCCGGGGGCTACCTCCTCTCTTGCCAAAAAAGAAAACAAAAAAAATTGTACTGTGAATTCAATTTTTGTACACTATTGGGAATCTACAGCCTAGGACAAAAATTGATCCATCCTCAATTCATGAGCGCTACATAGAGTAAAGTTTGTTTAACGTCCAGTGACAGATCAGGATCCTTTGGCAAAATATTGCCCGTCCAACTTGCATTCTCATGAAATTGGTGGGTGGCTCTAAATATTCTCCTGTCAGAAACGACTTTGCTATAATCTTGTAAAAGGCCTCTGTAAAGTGTACTCCATCCCACATTGATGTAGTTGTTGGGATCCCTAGATTTGTATACGTCTAACCTACAACTTTCCCTCCCAATGTTGCATTATTGTTTCCGCACATAGCATCCAAATTGAAATTGTACGAATATCCATACCCACAAGCGTTTGGAATATATTTTCTTTCGGAAATCCAAATTTTTTAGGATTCTTCACAATGTCCACATTGATGTCATAATATCGACCGAAATGAATAGAAATTCCTGGAAGCCGTTGCTGGAGACCTTGAATCATCCTTTTCAAGCCTTCGTTATAGGCTAAAACAACCTCATTAAAGGGAATCAAATACTCATGCTCATCTCTCGAGACCTCAGGAGTGCCCCAATTTGAGAGGAAAATAGTGGAGCAACCTTCGGCAGGATTGTTGTACATAAAAAAATGTCTTGCCCCTGCGTTATATAAATTCTCTGTAGCAGCTGAAACTGCAACCACAGATTGAGGCACAATATGCCCTCTCACCAGCATCCAGTTCAGATGCCTACCCCTGAACCCACCTTGATCAACACCTCCCTCCACCCAACCCACCTAGCATGCTTCCATCTTTCCTTCTTGCAACCAACATCCGTCCAGACTTTTATTACAGAGACTCACAGACACTTGGATGTGGCATACTGTCTGCCCAATTTTCATACAACCCATTACTTGCCTCGATGCTGCTGAGCAGTGCTCTAAAGATCACTAGGGTGAAACTTTTCTTTTTTCTTTTTGTTTCTTTTATGAAAAATTTGCATTCTATTGATGGGATCTTTTTCCACGTTGAAATGATAACTTTTTCAACTAAGTTGTGTCGTACTTTTCAGAAAAACTAAAGTGATGTACAAAACAGAAGCAAATTGAAGCGCTGACAAAATGTATATAAGGGTCCGGTATTCTATTCTATTTTACACTTCATCCTTGACTTGCTCTCTTCTTAGCTCGTGGTCTTTGTCGCTCAAATATAGTTGTGGTAGCTCTCTCTCTCTTCTGGATCTTGCTCACTTCCGCACAATCTTTGCAGTTCTTCCTTAGTTTTGGTAGCTCTCTCTTTGATCTTGCTCACTTGGAGGGTAGTTTTACTGCTCAATAGTTTTAGTATCTAGTTGCTCTCATCAAGTTTGGGGTGCGTAGTCTTAGATTGGTGGCAAAGGCAATCACTATGCCTCCTATGATACAAGGTTTGTCGTTGTTTTGGGTGATCTTAGCTTCGGCTTTCAATCCGGTCAAGTCAGTTTGTCCATCGGGTGCCGTGTTCATGTTTGGAGACTCCCTTTCCAATATAGGAAATGCTCAACTAGCATTTCCATCAAACCAACAAGTACACTTGAACAGACCTTATGGAGAAACATTTTTTGGACATCCAACAGGCCGCTTTTCGAATGGGCGTATTGTGATCAATTTTGTTGCTCATGCCTTTGGACTGCCCTTCCTCGCCCCAATTCAAGCATATGTAACGAACCGTACCAACTCCAATTTTCGACACGGGATCAATTTTGCTTACGCTGGAGCTATTGCACGAAATGATGATTACTTGGTTCCACATCATCTCGAGCTTCAAGTTGAACAATTTTTGGATTTTAAAACCAATGCAAAATCAAAACTGCAAGAGAAGCAATACCCACTTCAGAAAATTACGAAAATTGATTATACATTATACACGCCGGGGGCAACGATTTCTCATATCAATATCTCCAACAGATGGGACCTACAGAGGTCCTACAGAGGTCATGAAACTTTGTCAAAGCAAGTAGAACTTATGGTGTCACTTCACCCCAAATGGCTATTACTACAACTTTTAATGGCTGTAACTGGGACAATACCCAACCCTCCCCCAATGACTTGAAAAATTCATTCACTACGTGGCTGTCAACTTTCCGGCACTGCACCTTCCTGACAAGGCAATCATCTTGAAGGATGCGAACTAACTTTCAAACCATCAGACTACCGCTATGTTGTGCATCAGGAAGTGATGATATGTCTGCATGCCTCAGCCTGTTACATGGGATGCCATTGATTTCTGACTAAACTTTACCTTGAACATTCAAGATTCTCCAATTCTCAGTGTAACTTAGTGATGAGCATACTGATTGTAGAAATTATCGTGATGGAGTTTCAAAACTCAGTGTTTGAGTGAGTCCAAATAGAGCAAGGCTGGTTACTTCCTCAAATCTGGATATATCTTACAGAAGCTATCTTGTGACAATATTGCCTGAGTATTGTGGATCCCTTTACTCACTTATGCAGCACACCCTCTCAGAAAAAATATGTAAGGAAAAACAAGATAACCCAGGGCCCACCGCCTTTATTCAGTTAAATGTTGAATGTCACTAACAGGATATATGTTGTTTCTCAAAGTATGCTTCATGATTACCTTCACTCGTTCTGTCTGCTCTATCTCTGTTAGTGCTGGTGGAGGGGGAGATCTCCATCACTGTGTGGGTTAGCATGTTAGATCCCCTAGTGACTAACTGCTGGCTTGCAGGTTCCTGACCACAAAGGATACTTGAGTTAAGAAAGTTATACCTCAGGTAGTGTATTCTGCATTGATTTTGACATAATCATAGCTCAGGTCACAGCCCCATGCTTGACTGTGCCCAGGTCCACCCCCTACAGCAAGAACCACTTACAACATCAGATCACAGTGCATATAGATGGATAGTCAGAGCTCACAGAGAATCAAATCCCACAACAACACAAGCTCAACTTCAAACCTTGAAATGAAGGTTGTGGAGGGGAAACATTACCAATACATATATCAATTTTGACAGTACCATGCACCTGCCCAGCTGCTCTCAAATATGCACTTGCAGCATCCCTGCATCGAACCATAGTGACTGCAGTTAATGGCCTTCTAGAACATAAAAAGTAAGTAAACACATTCTCTTATGAGCGAAAGACTGACCTGTCAAAAGACAAAGGCTGACCCCCCTCCATCAACAAGAACTCCCCAAGCTGAATACGAAGTTGAAGGGGGTCAAACGTAACCCCGGCATAGCCTGCTGCACAAGCGATGCGACCCCAGTTGGGATCTCGTCCATAGACAGCAGCCTGCACATCCACCACATTACCTACACACTGAATATCCTCTTAATATTCTCCTGGTAGTATTGTCTTGTGCCTTTGTAGACTGTTACCAACAGATGTCTATGGACATAATTGCCTGTCATGCATCACTTCAACATGCACAAACTCAAATGAATTGCTCTTGGAGCAAACATCTCAGAATAATAAAACCGTAATGCCTCAACCAAAGCTGTAATAAAACTTCCAAGTTAAATCACGTGATCCACTTATGAAATACAAACTTTTGCTCAAGTACAAAGGTCCAGTCACCCTGCCCTTGGATGAACCTTTTGTCTGGATTGAGCTGTAAACTGGATTTTTCCATATCAGTACCATCCAAAGAGATGCATGAAAACAACCTTAGTAAGGGAGGATGCTGCGACAGAACGGGCAACTGTTGCAGCTGTTGCTTCATTGTCGGCTCCTGTTACAGTGACCTGTATTTCACTCCATAAACATCAGTGCGCTCCTGGCTGTTTCCATATCCAGGCATTTAGAAGAATGTACGATCATGTTCCCACATGTATGTGCCCATCTATGACATGTGTCTGTCAAGAAAATTTCCTTGGAACACTGCTTTCAATGTGTCAGGCAAGTAAAAACTTGCCTCAATCAAGCACGTGGCACCCTCCCCATCAGATGCGATTGACTTAGCTAGCCCCTGCAGCACCTGTGCCCATACCATTGCCACCCCATTTTAGTCAGTCGGAATAAAATAGGCCTTGATATATCCCAAAATCTGGGAAACCTGAATAAGAAAGCCAAAGTTCAGGTAGTCTGACCGCATCAAGCGCCGCCTGAAGCTGTTGGGCATCCGTAGTATCCAGGCTGTTTATGAGGGGCCCACCTGCTGCCCCACTTGCCAGGGCCAGTAATGTATCATTGGTACTGCTGTCACCATCCACCTAACCCCACACTGTCTCAGAATGTAGTCACACATGCATGGATCAAGTAAGGCTTCAATCTTTGGCATAGACTAATGAGAATGCTGCAATGGTATGTCTCTTCATCCCTGTGCTCCCCATCCCCTCCCCCTATTTATTGCGTGTCCCATTAGCTCTTTGATCTTTCTGCGGATGTTAAAGTACCATTTCATTTTTCTCTTCACCAAAATGTGCCCGGATGTGAAGTACGGAAGTTTGACATACAGTGATTTGGTTGAAGCTGCGGTTGACAGCTGTTAGCACCATCGAACGCCAGACATTAACAGCCACTTTTGCATCACAAGTCACCACCTGCAAACCAGGCACATGGTTCAGGTGCTTACACAAACCCCATTTGCTGGTCTTACAACATACTACCCCTACTTGGACAGGAGGCTACCAATTGTGATGCCTGTTCTTGATGTGGAAAAGCTTTTGACATCAAGTGTGGCATTCACTGTGAAAGGTATAGAAGAAGAGATTTGATGGGCAACCATAGCCATTCTAACCTACATTACATGCTAAACACTACTTCCAGAGGTGGGCGCTTTCACCAACCACTTACAATGGAACTGAGCCTTCTTCCACTGGCGGATCCTAAGACCTAGCTGACAGCTGTGCTCCCACCCACAGGCAGCTCGGCTATGTGGAGTAGCCTTCTTGCCGCAACCAAGATCAACCTTAAGCTTGATGGCTCATTTGCTTCCATACCTAATGCTTTGCAGCCTTGTCGATCAGGAAACAATTGAGAGCCAAACAGAGGGAAGTGGATTATGGAACAGTAGTGGATTCATAGTGAAGGTACCAACCCCAAGCATAGTGGCCATGTTAGGATGAATCATTCCAGATCCTTTAGCCATACCGCCCAGCTTCACTTTTGTGCCCCCTATCTTCACAGATTCAAACAGATTATTAGTGACTACGGGGTGTCTGCTTCGACATATTAATGTGCCTGTTCTCCCATGTAACCTTCAGGGTAGTTCCTTACTGTGTGCTCTCTGTGGTTGGCAAACCTCTAGCTTCAGACTAAACTCCAATGACTGAACTTTGTCACAACCAGGTTTGAAAGCATCTGCCTACTGCATGGCTGCCTACTGCCATCACAAATTAACAAAGCTTTAAACAAGTCACATCAAGGACATAAATACACATTCTAGAATGGGAACACAGCTAATGTGAACAAGTTTTCAAATCGATCTGCAATCTGAGCTCTGAATTTTTCTGGGTACTGAGAATATCCTGCAATGTGTAGACTCCAATGCTAGGCCTGGGACATAGAAGAACTTCGTGGAAACGGGAAAATGTGCCCCTCTTAGTTGGGGTGAGGTCAACCTCTACCTCTGTTTCAATGGCTACACTTTTGCTGACAAGATCAGTTGTAGTGATAGCAACCGCAGCCGCATCAGCTCTGCATCCAGATAGCACCCCTGAGATTTCTGATTGACAAGTCAAGAAAGATGCTTTGGCCACGTGAGCTACAATAACTCAAACAACTCCACAAAGAGGGATGAAAGAACTGGGAACGTACGATTCAACATTGGAAGATAACGAGGCGACCAGTTTGGGAAGAGACTCGAGCAAGGGCCCCTGCACTCACCAAAGCAGACTATGCCATATGAGTCCCAAGTCACTGCAAGCTGCATTGAGGACAGCAGTTTGACAGCATTGGACACTCGTGAGAGAGAGAGAGAGAGAGTCCAAAGCAGTACAATCCCACCTTCTTTATGCGGTGGCCTATGACACCAGTGGATTCAATCAGCACAGCCCCTGGTGGCACTCCAAGATGCTTCAGCCACAGTGACAACATATAGCGTTAGTATGCGACACAACATTCATCTGAACAGAGCACACTACCCGCCTCAATATTCTCCAAGTCACCTGCTCTTTGTGCATGCCCTGGTTAGGCACAACCAAATTCTTGAAGAAAGCATGTCAAACAATGCACTAAATGGACAAATCACCACACGACTGGCAGAATCTTAGATGTTAAATGAACAACTTCCAGTACCAGCATAGTCAGAGAGCCATACCTTTGCTACAGCCTCAGCACTCTCCAAGGTATCCCGGTAACCTGCGTCCCCCTGCAGGGCTCCACCATAAGTACTAATGCCAGTTTTGGATTGCATGATCAACAAAATGAAGACTTTTCAATCTCACTTTGAATTCCTGAAACTTTTGAATGCACATCACTTAGACTGAACAGGTCATTTGACACTCCTAGTTATGTCATGGTCCAGCACAATGCCGCTGTCATCATTTTTCTACAACACCAAGAAAACCAGAAAAGCCAGCTATGACGAGTTCAGGTTACACTGCCTCCAGGAGTGACAACAAGCATACCGTTGCTGCATTTGCTTGACCAGCATTTATCAATATTGCACGTGCCTGAAAATGTTACTCCGCGTGCCAATGGCAAAACAAACAGATCATTAGCACTTGGAACTTTCATGTCAATATTTCTGATAAAGAAAATAATTTCCTCCAATAACTCTCCATCATTGTAAAGGTCACAATTTTTAGTTATAGCGATCCAGGCCAAGAGACTGACAGAGGGGTCTTCTCTCAGACATGCCGGGATCAATGTAAGATGTCACCTACCAGCTGAAAAAATGATGAATACTGAAAGCAAATTGACAAGCTGACCAAGTGAACCAAGCATTACATGTGCATGCCATGTTATCACATCGTATGTGGTTATATCCACACCCTCTAACACTGTGTCCCCACCTTTCTGAGCTACTCTGCTCGCAACACATACCCAAAGCAGTTTCAAATTGAAAAAAGAAAGGATGGTTGGGTGGATGTTGTTATAAAGACAAACCGTGCATGATTCTGACAAAATCTGCTTGCAGTACACCACAGGTGCAGCAGCCATCACGTTTCTGGTGAATGTCCCTGCGGAGACAGAAAATTGGAAGTCACCTCCATGCAATGCCATGAATTCAGGTCAAAGTCACCACCATGAAGTGAATCTTTTCTGGCTCGCCATAATTTGATCAGAGCACATTATCTGTACATGAGAGAATGTGTACTCATGAGACGCTGTTTGCCATGGCCTTGTGGCCATAGACACCATACCCAGTTTGGGCAGAGGGTGTATATGAGAGAGAATCTACTCATGCCGTTCTCTGCATACGTTGGCTTGCCATAGCCATATGGCCATTGACCCAGCGGAACGAACCCTCCTGGAGCCTTTTGTGGGACTTGCACCCACCAGGGTTTAGCTTATCCCTGCAGCTCAGCTGTCTATGAGAGAGGGAGAAAGAGAGAGGAAAGAAATGTCTCCTGTCTGTGGGACACCATAAGTGGAAACACGAAGTAAAGTGAAGCACCTACAAACATCACTAGCCAAAGTCAAAGTTGGTCCTCCAAAAGGTGAGAAGAAGGACAGGACCAGCAGAGACAGCATCGGTGTCACAAATGACAAGGGCCAGATCAGGCTTGCGACCAGCCGCCCGGAGGCCTCCATACATGCCTGCTGCTTGGAAACCGGTTGCAGCTGTAACACCCCCAGGAATCTGGAAACTTCAAGAACCACTGTCACCTTACACTTCATCTCTCTGCTCAATTCAGATGTGAGGTCTATGGTCCCAGCGAGCAAAGTCTAATGAGTAATCACATATGACTCTCTCTTGACAGATACCTCTTTTGGCAGAGGCCTTTGCCTTCCAAAATTGGAAGTTAATGGCAACTTACCCGCATGAGGCACTCCAGCTGGGATTGACATAATCATTTCATTTCTTCAATCTTGTTTTCTCTTGTAGTTTAGTTGTACCATGGGCCCTCTAGACCCCGTGGATATCTCCTCCTTGCTTTCTCTCTTTCCACAATGCATCATATACACAAAAGGTGAACCCTCGAAGCTGACACAAGGTAAGGAACGTACCTGCTTCCATGGCCCTTCAGGCAAAAGAATAGGGGAGGCTGGAATGTAGCTGCCTGGGGCCATACTGTCTGCCACAACTGCAGCTCTTACAACTCGCATCTTCACATCCTATGACCCACAACTACCCAGTTACAGAACTGTTGACAAGGAGACAATAAAGTGAAGATGAGCAACTGAGGATGAGTGCCGCCAAAAAGCAAAGGATGTTGGTGAAATACAGCTAAGGGAGGACGAAGCAGTTTAGACAGAGAAGGTAGGGGAAGTGTTGAAATGCAAAACCATAGAGCAAGGAAAGATGGTGACTAGACAACATAGACAACATATTGGGACAAAAGGTGGGAACAGAAGGGTACGTTAAGGAAAACCAGGGAGAGAAAAGCAGACAGCATAATCTCACCAACACAAGCACCTCTATGTACTATACAAAGAACCTACACGTAAAATCTCACCTTGGGGGCGTAGGGAGTTCTCAATTCATCTTTAGGACATTCAGACATCTGGGAAGAAGCTGATAGATGCGAATATCCTCCGTCCTTTGCCAGAAATGAGCTAGACTTCACAAGCCCTGCCAACGCTGAGCTGCAACAGGCAGGTTGCTTTGTCCCTACAGATCTCCACAAATGACATTACCAATTTAACATTTTGACGGAGAAACTCCCCAGTACCCCCGGTTAATTTTCCCTCTCTACACAGTGAGCTTCAGCAGCCAGTAATCTCGCATGAGCCCTCCTGATCAATGCAGGTGAGATGCACAATCGCATATTTTAACCAATGTAAATCCAGCTGACACTTCTGTAGACAACATCTAAAAATTGCAAGCCAACCCCTGATATGAAACCACCCAACAAACCATCTCTTCATAGTCGACAGAGGGAACCAACCAGAACACCCAGAGCTGCGCTGAAGCGGTAATACTGGGTTCCAACACATTGCCATGCTTGATCGATCGACACAGACGAGCGCAGATATGCGAGAGAGTCAGGGTTTAGCAGGGGCTTTGAAAGAGCAGACAGCCGCGCTTGCTCTTACCACTTTTTGAGCATGGAAATTACGTGCCTTTACTCGGCGAGCAGACCGATCTTCTCATGACATTTTTAGCTACTATATACGTGGAAAAAGTCTGAGGTCTTCTCTCAGATTCCAGCATCCGAGCAGTTTCTTGTCCTCACCATTTTTACAGGAATCTGATCGTTGTCATTCAATCTCATTTCGCACTCACCATTGCTACAGTATCCACGCATCCACCTCACCATGACAAACTCTGAACAGATGGAGGCCTCCTTGTATAGAAGCACATCATGTTTTCTCCGGTCAGGCTCTACTCCAGTACTGGTGCCAATGCACGCCCCAGGAAGATTGCAGTTCCATGTGTGGATCTATGATGTTTGAGGTCAGGGTAGTCATAGCAATGTGCAGGTTGTGCTGATAAGCATTGGTTTGAGCACGACAGCAGAGATCTGTTCCTTAACTGGGGGGAGAAGAAAGTGCTCATTATGCATTTCTGTAAAGGCATATGGTTCAATTCAATGTCAATGCAATGTCAGTTCATGAGCATGGGGAGTCTGCAGATGCTAGATGATTATAAGCAAGGAATAAGCAAGGAAAACTGGACATGTTTCCATCCACAGGCTGAGCACTCACCCTTACAGGTGCCCATATTTACATTCAGCAGCTTCCTACAATATCAACTTAGTTTAGTGTGCGTGGGAAACTTGTACTGGCACAGGGAGCCGCAGTTTTTTACAACTAGGGTGCACTACCTGAAATCAATCTCAAGGGGACAGAAGACTATTATCAACGGTATCAATCTTTAGGGACTACTAAGAAGCAAAGCTAAATTTGAACCATTCTCCTGTACCACCGCAGGAATGAGAGTCAGAACTATGTGTATCAAAAATGACCCTGGTCCCAAACTGTTCCTGTGATTCAAGTGCACGGTAGATTGTGTTATGACGAAGACTTGAACATAACCACTGTTAGCTTAGCGGCAAATAGGGGTATGGAGACGTTCTTCAATCCGCCTAATAGCACCAAGAGTCATCACAAGCGTGTCATGTTGCAAGATACTGTACACATTTAGTCCCTGGAAACACAGAGAGGAAAAATAAACATTAGTGATGCTTATTGACACTTAAAACAAGTATCTACCATGGAAAAACCGAGGTACCCACACTGCACTCAACAGAAAATACAAAGCTCAGGAAATGGCATGAACACAAACCTTAGCAGGAAGGACATTGGCATAGTGCAGGTTGCCAGTAGCCTGGCATAATGTGTCATTGACTTTCTCAGACTCATCAACAAAGAGAACCTTTTTGCACTCGAGCCCAGAGATCAGACGCTCCATCTCCCGGGTCTTGCGCGTTGCCGGTTGTACATTGTCAAACACCATCAACTGCAGTAGGCAAGCATGAGTGTGACTATCACACACACTAGATCTGAAAATTTGTTAAGACAGTCCCATTCTCATGTTTTGGGACCATGCTCTCAGATATCTCAAATAACCTAACGGTTTACTTCAGCATGTCGACCATTGTCTCGGTCAAAAATAGAAGAGCAAGAAACCAAGGACAAGTAAGGTAACTTCCAAAAGTGATTTATCAGATTACTGAAAACTACAGCAACCTGTCGACTCCTTCAATTGCAAAGTAACAGAAACAGAGAAGAGTGACGCAAGATTAGGCATGAGTAAATTATAGTACCAGACGCTTGGTTAGGAGGTATGCGCAAGCAAAGTAACAAGATAGTCATTAACACCTTGCCTTCGGCCACACGGGCTGACAGGGCCACTTTAAGACCCAGGCGGCGCACTTGTCTCTGCAGCCCTATCTCGTGGCTGCGAGGCTTGGGTCCATGCTGAGTGGCTCCAGATCGAAACTGCTCAACACATACCAATGTTGATTGAAAAATGACAGATGGTGAGCGGAAAACAAATTTTTGGGAAATCTGATGGAGCTTATTCTTGTCAATGTGATTGCCTTGTTTGCTTCCTTACCAACCACACATGGAAAGGTTGGGAGAGAGCAGAGAATGTGAAGATGACGGGAGGTAGGGAAGAGATGGGTTTTCATCAAAGGGGAAGAGTACAGTCCAAGACATAGAAGAAGATGCACTGAAAGGTGTAAGAGAAAGATCCAATTAGCAGACAAAGGAGACCCAGCAGGAGTAAGCGAACCTGAGGCCCCCGCAAAGAACCATGGCGGGCCCGGCCACTGCCCTTCTGGGGGTGGGGTTTTCTTCCAGTACCACTAACTTCCGCTATCCCCTTGGTTGAATGATTTCCCTGCCACCCCAATTGCCAGGACCACCCATGAGGGACTCGTTCAATCTCCAGAGTTAAAGCAGATTGTATGCACGTCACTTGGGCCTACCAATGTGGTTTGTACGGGCATGTCATTGGCATAGATGATCTACTCCAGGACCTGTCAGAGATGTATCCAGAATAGCCACTCAAATCACAACTCTTTCCGTACATGTCTGCATTCTTCTATTGCTTAGTTCTTCAATTTCCATGCAGCAGCATTTCCTAGGTGTGTCAATCTGCAAATGACCCGATGATTGAAGTCTGAGTCTGTGAGCGGGGTCTATATTTTAAATTTGCCTCCCTTACCTGGCGCCGCTTGGCGAGCTGCCACCGCACTACGCGATGGACAATATCTGGACGTATGGGCACATCGAAGATATCCCCAGCTAGCATCGCGATGCCTTTGTCCTCTTTAAGAAAGTTGGTCACTCTCGTCTCTACATCCTTCAGCTTGCCTGCCTTCGTAACAATCCCATATTAGAGGAGTCCAAGTTCATTGCTAGTCGATGTTAAAGTGGCATTTCAAAAATCCTCATCAAACCTCGAGTACAATCTGTGTTCATGAGGTAAGGACAGACGAGAGGGACCTCGAAATTCGAAACGACATCTATGCCCAGGAAAGTTTGGATTATCCACTGAGAGATTCCTCTGCAAAAATACTTATACAATTTGCAGGAAAGGACTCAATAATGTTCACTCTGTTGTATTCAGCAGCATTAAGGTAGATTACGAGATCTGTCTTCGGTTAAACCCTAAACCCTAAGTCTAAATCAAGTCCCTTATATTGCACGATAAATGAAGTGACCCCATGAAGTACTATTTGCATGAAAAAAAGTACCTTGAGTGGTAGCAAGCATGCACTTCGAAGGTAGAGTGGAGAGTGCGTGCCTTTGTCCGGACAGCAATGCCGGAAGCAAACTCCATTTCTGCATCCAGCTCGCCTGCATTCCTCCAAAACAAAACTCGCATATTACACACCCACCTCTCCCTTCCCACTTCTTACGTTTAAGTCAAGATAAATGACAGCCTCTTCAATAGACAGACAGACACTGAAATCAATGCCAAGGATACCCCGGAGCCATTAAGGTTCTTATAATACAACCTCGGTTTGTACATGAAACTGTAACACAATCTACAGCATTGAGGTCGTAACATCAGAATTTCTCGGGGCAACTTGAACCCCAAAAAGGTACACCTGTGCAGGAACAAAACATGCAGAGACGAAAGAGAGAGGATCCCACGGCTAGCCCACATTAGAAGAAAGTCAAGCAAACACTCACACAAGAGGCAGAGCGCAGAGAGCGAGCGATGGCCTCCATCGCTGAACCCTCCTGCCTCGCTGCCCACTCCTCAAATCCCCTGCCATGGATGGACGACGGACGGAGGAGGACGGAGGCCTCCGTCCTCCTCCGTCCGTCGTCCATCCGTCCGCGCATCCATCTCCTCGTCGGCCCAGAGGGGAAGTAAAATTGATTTTTTGTTTTTATATTAATTAAAAATCCAGGAGTAGCCCGGGGATTCGCCGGCTTTCCCAGTCTGTGCCGGCCGGGCGATGGTACCGATAGCAAAGTTAAAGCAGTTCATGGAAAATAGAAAATAGAATATCGATATGTATTATTAGTTAGGGCGTAGGTAGCAGTGTAGGAGTAGGGATAAGCGAGGGGTGAAAACGGACGAACGTAAAAGGGAGAGGGAGGAGTTGTGGAGTGGAGCGGGCGAGGAGATGACAGCAGCGATGGCAGACTTGGGGGATCTGCCAGACACGCTTGCAATCCTTCCATTCCGGAACAAGGTGCTTCTGCCGGGGTCGATAGTCCGAATTCGCTGCACTTCTCCAACGAGGTGCCTCCCTCTTTCTGTGTTTTATTTTTGAGTCGATTTGAGTTTCAATGCATGCCGATCATTCACGCTCCTGCGTGTGGAAGTGAAGCTGGATTAGTATCCTTGCTTCACACGGAATCTGAATTCGTGATTGATTCTGGTGGAATTGTCGAAGAAGGAATTGGGGTTGGGTTATGTAACTCTCATAAAGGGAGCACCGGGCTGTTGGTCCAAGCACTTCAAACTGCTCATTAGTTTGTTTCTCTGAACTGTACTCTCTTCTCTTAGAAATTGTGCCACAAAAAAAGTCAATTTCAAACTTGGTGAAGAATTTGGACTTGCCAGGCTTAGCACAATCCCCTACCAATTGAGCGTATATGAATTTGGCAAGCTCAACTGGCTTATCGGTGCGAACCCATGCATCAACCTAAATGTTTTTGTGGAACCCTCCTGTTCATTGTAATTTATCATTACTTCAGGCCTCCTTTGCGTAATGGCTACAGAACTGAAGATGTGATGAGACTGTGTAGTCCTGGGAAGAATTTGAATACAATTCCACCAAGGAGGTTGTTCTCCATTCATCTGAGTTCGTAAGTTTCTTTAGCTTGTCCTGATTAAGTGAGGGACTCACCTCATCAGATGGCTGCTGCAAAAGTGTAGCAAATCCCCCACTGCCCACTCCCCTAGAAGATGTAAAGACCTTAGCACGTAAACCCTAGTCTGTAATCTGAACATGCTAACGGACCTCTGACATAAGAAAGAAGGGTTTGTCTTGCAGTGTGAGGTTGGTGGAGCAGGAGCTCTGGCAGAAGGAAGAGAAGGGGCTGATTGGAGTGCTACCAGTGCGTGATGTGAAGGGGCTTGAGTCTCTTCCTCCAACACCGCTCTCGTCCCCCTTCTTGTCTGAAGGCAAGAATACCAGTCTCTGTTTCCTACAGCATTGATTCGTGGTTTTCGAGTCCCATTCAGTGCTATTGGGGTATGAGCAACGCTTTTGACTCATGGGGACTTCCAGTGATGAAAACCTCATTTTGATCTGGGCCTTCATTCAGCTGGCAGTTATTATTTGTAATTCAATAGTTGTATAACAGGGAAGCATGGGAGATATTTCAGAAGGCTTTGGGGGATTTTCTGGATTGCAGAACTCTGTTTGTGGTCCCAGGTGGAGTCTGGTAGCTGTGGCCTTTTTATCCTTCCTTTGGTTTGCTTTTACAGAGATATTTGGGTTTAAAGTGAATGTCAACATCACCATTTCATCAACTAAAAGTGAATGTATTGCCTTGCCCCCTAAAATGGTTTCTAATGAGAAAGACAGATGTGTTATGCTGCAGGCTTTGACTGCTGATACCAGTTTGTTGCTCTGGGCTAATTGCAGATGCACAAACTAGGACAGTGGGGAGGGAGAGTGGTGGGCGGGCAGGATCCCCTCCAGATTTCCAGCAGACATTGGGCAAGCAGCCCGATGATCTCATCCAGTGGCACTCTCGGTACCGTGTTTTCCCGAAATTTGTTTGTTTATATTACTGGTGGACTTCTGTGTAGAGGCCATTCCATGGTTTTGGGCATTGGTTGCTGAACCCTGCACACCTTAGTAAATTTACCTGTAGTTTCTGCAGTTTTGTAACAAGGTTTCTCTACTTGTGTGAGCGATTTTCCTAGGCTGGGGTTTAGTGTAAGTATGTCAAAATAAAAGTAAGGATGAGCAGTATGGTTTTCCTTAAACAAACTAAAGTAACTAAAATAAGTGACGAGTAAAGTTGGGTGGGAAAACAATCTGCCACAGAGGAGTTGCAGCAAGGGCTCTGCATTTGTCACGGGACATGGAGAAACCAAGTGGGCGTGTGACATACACTGTAGTACTAGAAGGATGGTGCCGATTCAGTGTGCAAGACTTTAATGCTAATGGCTCCTACACCACTGCTCGTGTTGCACAGCTTGACATGACCAAAGCTGGTATTCATCTCTTTTCTATTCCGGTTTTTACATAAATCTCACCAGGGATAGTCATGGTTGTATGCCATTTTTAGTATAATTAATAGATTGAAAGACTATTTCCAGAAATTAGTGCTAAATAGGGTGGAAGGAAGTGTTTCATTTATTTCTAGTTGAATAGCACAGAGCTCACATGATAGATGAGGAAATGGTGGCTACCACTGGGTAGAGCAGGCTGGAGCTAATTGCATAACTCTGGGGCATGGCACGGTGGGTTTGGACATGATATCTAGAGATGGAGCAGGCCGAGAGAGATCCGGAGGTGCAAGCTCTTGCCCGCCAGTTCAAAATGGTGGCAGGAGAGTTGATCTCTGTGCTTGAACAGGTGTCTAACTCTTGTCTCTCTTCACCATTTTAGAGCTTCCCCTTCAAACTATTATTGAAATATGAATGTTGACCCCTGTTAGCTGTACATATGATCATGTTTAGAACTACTCATGTAATCGTAACTTCTAAAAGCAAGAATTGTGCAGCACTGTGTTTTTGGCACACAGTTTTTGCAAATGTTGTGACCAATCCTTGCATTGGGGGCATTGTGGGCCGGGTTTAGCCTGCGACCCTCCATAGTACTTGTAATGGCACATTTTCATGTCTTTGCATTTGTCTAATGAATCAGAAACAGAAAACTGTGGGGCGAACAAAGGGGCTTTTGGAAACAGCACCTGCACATAGGCCGGCAGACATTTTTGTGGCAAGTTTTGAGGCTAGTTTTGACGAGCGCTTGGCCATGCTCGATGCTGTAGATCTCCGTCAGCGCCTGTCAAAAGCAAATGAGATTGTTGCCCGACATCTTCAGGTTCAACACCCTCTTTTTAAATTTACGTCTAGCACCAACTGTCTCCTTTTACACATAATCCAGCTTGTAAGAGACCTGTATGTCAGAAAGGTAGTTCAACATCCAGACTAAGAATCCTCGTGGGCTGGAGGATGGGTACAGACCATGAGAGTAGCAGAGAAAATCTCCAAGAAAGTGGAAGGGCAGCTGTCGAAGTCACAAAAAGAGTTTCTCCTGCGGCAACAGGTATCATGCCTTGACCACACCATGCCATGCCATTAGCATACGCCTGATTGAATCTGTCCTCTTTGCTGCTGGCTGGTTGAGGTGTTCTCCCCCTTCTTTTTGTTGTTTCAATTGTCCCATGGACCCTCTTTCTTTCTTTCTGTGCTGCATAGTTGAAAGCACTTATACCATCATTTATTTTTGGGTGTTAATAGCAGTATCCTGTCGCTTTACTGAGGATCTACAGGATCAAGTAAGGACATCACCGACAAATGAAGATGCAATGCTCCATAATGAGCATCCTCCCCAGGTGATTGCCATGCCTGGAGGTTTGCAGCATCTCGACGGACGATGCAATCGTGACAGTGTATCTCTGGCTTTTATAGTCATAAGCAGAGCCGTCACAAAAGCCTGTTGGGAACACCACAAATGTGTGCAGTCTCACTGGCAGCCTTTTTCTTGGTGGGGTGAACAACACAAAATCCATGGGTGTAGATAGGTTGAGGGTTGACAGTGTGGTTGGGGAACAGATGAGGGCCATAAAGGAGGAGCTGGGCGATAATGAGGATGATGAAGATGATGTAGCCACATTAGAACGAAAAATGCAGAGTGCTGGTATGCCGGCCAATGTGTGGAAACATGCTCAGCGGGAGCTCAGGTATGCAAGGCTTTGAAGTGTAAGGTTACCTTATGATGTGAACCATCATAGATCGGTTTGCCTCTCGACTTTTCTTGGTCCGAGGTATCTAATATTTCATGAAGTCTCTTGTTTTGCCAGTTGTAAGCATAAGTTGAAAGAGCTTTGCTTTTCTTGTCTTCTATTCTCCACCTTTTGTAAATACAATTACTCTCCCACTCTTGCTGCTTGCCTCTTCAGACCTTGGCTTTTGCCCCCAGCCTACTCTGGAGTCTGTCTGCCATTTCTATCTCTCTCATCTTCTCATTCCCTTCTTCTTATGGGGTTGCTAAGCAAGCGTGGTTGAAGATATAGGGTTGAGTCTGCGCAGGTGATTGAATTACTGAATGGATGAAGAAATGCAGGCGCCTAAGAAAGATGCAGCCACAACAGCCCGGCTATGGCAGCTCAGTTACATACCTTGAGCTGCTGGCTGACCTGCCATGGCAGATCAGCAGTGAGGAGCGTGAAATTGATCTGGTGGCCGCTAAGGAGCGGCTGG
Organism: Takakia lepidozioides; assembly: GCA_030704615.1. NCBI lineage: Eukaryota > Viridiplantae > Streptophyta > Takakiopsida > Takakiales > Takakiaceae > Takakia > Takakia lepidozioides. Next base: position 18,194,217 of record CM060731.1, on the reverse strand, counting down.
ATAGTGAGCATTACGGCCTCCATAAAGTCAAGAAGCGAATTATTGAGTATCTGGCTGTTCGCAAGGTTCGCTCTACTTGTAATCCATAATCTACCTCGTAGGTGATATTGATGTGTCTGAGAGAATATTGCCAGAGAAAATAGGGAAAATGAAATGTAGGGTGATAGGATGGTTTTTATGTCTGTGGGCTGTCTCAGGTGGAGCAAGAAAGCCAACCACATTCAAGAGGTGCAAACACAAAAGCCTCGGCCAAAAACTTCATAACAAATGGTCTGAATTGAAAAGGGGCTCTTAGCTAAAGCAATATCTTGAGGGTCAAATATGCTGCTAAACTTGTGTGTAATTCCACTGTATGGAGGGCACCTTTAGGAATTGTGCTGCAATTAAAAGTCACAGAAATTACATTTCCCTTGATCCCAAGAGATGTCCACACATTTGTTTTGGACCTACTTTGCTGGGGAGTGTCCTGAGGGGGTTCGTAGGCCTCATAGTATCACGGATTAGGAGCATGCTTAAAAGTTAGTGCATCAAGGAGTGCAGGCATACACTTTTGACAAAGTGTACACGCTTCCAGGACTTCATGACCTTGCTACATAATGTTAAGTACCTTCAACTGATTGCTGCTATTGATGTGGGGTGGGCAGCTAAAGCCAGATGCACGAGGTCCAGTGCTGTGCTTTGTGGGACCACCTGGGGTTGGCAAGACATCATTGGCATCCTCAATTGCAGGAGCTTTAGGCAGGCGATTCATACGCTTATCACTGGGAGGTGTCAAGGACGAAGCTGATATTCGAGGTCATCGCAGAACCTACATTGGAAGCATGCCCGGCCGTCTTATTGAAGGCATTAAGGTACTACTACTGCCTTATCTTTCTCTCTGTAAACATGATATCCCCAGTTGTTTTTTCCATAAATTCTGCCTGCCTTGTTATGAAGGGGCAGGTCAGCTTTGAGCAACACCACTGCCACACCATTTTGTTTTGGCAGCTTATGAAAGTTGTAGTCTCTTCTATGGCGTCTAGTCAAATTGTTTTCTATATTTCCTGCCTTTTAATGTAGTTAATCTTATATGCACAGCTCCTTTCCCCCTTTTCTAAGCTTGAGCAAGGGTGTTTTCTTACAGAGCTTTTTTCTCAAGCATAGTGTGGTATTTCATTGGTGTGAAGTAAATCAAATCATATCCTGCTCTAGGTTGAAGGTTGTTGTATCTTCTTATCATCTTTTATAATATTGATGAACCTGTGCGGGTGACAGCGAGTGGGAGTGAACAATCCAGTCATGCTGTTGGATGAGATAGACAAGACTGGCGCTGATGTGAGGGGTGATCCAGCCTCTGCCCTGCTTGAAGTTCTGGACCCTGAACAGAACAAGACCTTCAATGATCAGTATCCTATCCTTAGCGTCTAGGATTGAAGCTCATATGCAGCAGGTTTATGAAGTGTTAGTATCTGTCGAAGATTTGTAAGATTTTAATTGTCTGTTGTGCACTCCTAGTGCTGTTGATGTGACTTTGCATTCCTTTAGTGGGGTGCTATTTCCTGTAGGTTGGTTACATGCATTCCTGATTATTTGTGTGGTTCTGTGCTATGTAAGATTGTAGAAATCCATCCAGGAGCATTCCTAGTTTGTATGATGTACTCTGGGAATTACTTCTCTCTGGAGGAGTAGCAACCACCTGTGAATGGAGATTCCAAATCCTTAATGACCTTCACAATCAGCTACCTCAATGTACCCTTCGACGTATCAAAGGTGGTGTTTGTAGCAACTGCCAATAGGGTACAGACAATGCCACCGCCTCTCTTAGATCGCATGGAGGTGATTGAGCTGCCTGGGTACACACAAGAAGAGAAATTATGCATTGCTATGCGCCATCTCATACCCCGCGTCTTTGAGCAACATGGTGTCACGTCTCAACATATCCATATTCCAGAGGTAAGCCATTATCTCTTGTTTAAGTTCTCGAAACACCTTGCTTCTAGTTTCTTCACTAAAACTTTAGGACAACCTTGTGTGAACTCGTCTGAACGAGGGTGCGAAGGCCACCGCAAAAGAGGTTTTCTCTTTGGTGGTCTTTGTGGAAGTACGGTACATCCAAGTTGTAAGATTGTCCGTTATGTTGAGAACAAAAACAACACCATTTCGTATTTTCTTCCTGGAGTGCTCAGGCTTCCATGTGGGGTTCTCAAAGCAAGAAAACCTTTCTGGCAGTGTCCTTCTACAGTACCTTCATCAACCAAGCACATCAACAATATGTATTTGTACACGTGCCTGTTTAACCCTCACAATGGTTGTTGTGTGGGGGTTTCCAATCTGTAGTTTGATCTAAATTTGGCCGTGTGGGGTCTAGCTCTAGGGTATAGAAATCAAATGAAAAAATTACTGTGCTGTAGATATGTATACTAGCAGAAGCAACAGCGACTAAAACCTGAACAGCCTTTCCTAACTTGATTTCATCAGTCATAACTCTTGCTGTAAGGTTTAATCTAAACTTCAAGACTCGGTGGGTTGGTTTAGTGGTTGACGGGCACAAGTAGCTGTGATGCTGATGCATATTATAAGAGGCACCTATCTATCCACCGCTTCTGGTTCATTGACAACAGAACTAATGAGTACAGCAGCTGGTTGATTTTAGACTGGTTTTTTTGTTCCAGCCTGTCGTGGAGCTTATCATTCAAAGGTACACCAGAGAAGCAGGGGTACGTAATTTAGAGCGCCACTTGGCAGCACTGGCCCGAGCAGCGGCTGTTAAGGTGGCAGAAAGGGAGCGGACATTGCGATTGAGGCGCGAAATCCAAGCAGAGACATCACAAGCAGGAGCAGGGGTAGGGCTGGGAGATACTGGCGAAGTTGAAATGGAAGTTGAAGCTGTGGGCATCCATGGCCGTGAAGTAGCGAGTGCACTGACTGATTTGGAGCTCTTGCTTGTCGATGAGACCATGCTTGAAGTAGTGCTAGGGGTAAGTGGTACTTATGTGCCCAATCTTTTAGGACAATCTTTTGTGGCTGTTCGGGGTGAGTTTGGCATACCTTCCTTAAGCTCCCAACGAGATGAATTCAAGGTCAGATGGTGGGGTCAGCTGCAACACATGTCCAACACCAGATATCCTAAGCTAATCGACTCTATATCTTGGAAACAGGACCGCCCTGTCAAACAGGCTAAGTCCTGGCAGAAGAGAGTAGAAGAGATTCTCAAGGATCTGAATCTGGACCCGCAAGTTTTGACCCTGCTGGATAAAGCTGACTTAGAGGCTGTAGTGTCCAAAGCCATGTCTGTTGCCATGAAATTGTCTGATGAAAATGAAGTTAGGCAGAAAACTTCCCTAAACTTGTTTCCAGTCTGTGACATGGGGGAGGACATCATGGATGACCTCAAGGGTCTACCCACTCTCGGCACTAGACTGAAATTTAAACTCAGGGCAGGAAGCCTACCTTTGAACAGCAAACAGAAGCAGAGAGGAAAGGGAGAGTGCAATTGCCCGTTGTGTGGGCAACCCGAAGACAATATTCATTTCCTGATTCATTGTCCGGGGTTCTCTCACCAGAGAGACGCTCTCCTCAAATCCATCAAGGGAATTGTGCCTGTTCCTCTGTTTACCAACTTTGAAAGTCTCGAGGCTGAGCCAAAAGCCCAGGCCCTTCTGGGGCCTAGTTACTGGGCAAACCACACACAGCAGATTGATGCTTGTGTGAAGGGATTTCTAGAGGGTATCTGGAAAACCCGGATCAATGTTTTATACCAAGGTAAGTCTTACTACCAACGTCAGCCCCTGACAGAGGTAGGTTCTGTCCCTTGGTGTTCTGCTCAAACTGAGCACGGGGTCAATGGCCACAAGGCTACAGCAAACAACGTCGTATGAGTACATTCTTTTAGGACAAAATGACTCCACCTTTTTGCGTGCTAGTCATTAGTGTATATGTTTGCGTGAGCAGACCACTAAGGCAAGGTAAGAAATGTGAGATCGATAAGTCCATGCCATTGTGATCCTCTATGGAAGAAAGATGTCTTAGCTGTTGTGTGTTCAAATTAACATTGTAAGCAATGCTTGCTAGAGTTGGTTCATCTCCAGAAGTTGAGGTTGAGAGCAACAACTCAAAAAGAAGTAAGCAGGTTTACTCCTCCAATGATCGTGAACTAATTATTGATTCTTGAGCTGTGTAGATAATTACATGTCATGCTGGGTCATTGCCAATTTCCTGCGTAACAACAAGCTCAGTGGCATGTGATGTTGGGTTTTTTTACTGCAGCCCCCCAGATTTGATGGGAAGGAGGCAGCAGAGAGAGTGGCAACACCTGGTGTTGCAGTAGGTCTGGTATGGACAGCAGTCGGTGGTGAGGTTCAATTTGTGGAGGCCACTGCAGTGCTTGGAAAGGGAGACTTACACTTGACCGGACAGCTGGGTGATGTCATCAAAGAATCAGCCCAAATCGCTCTCACCTGGGTTAGTGGCTAAGTTTTACTCTTGCTAACTCACTTCAGATTTTACTCTCCTTGCTGTAGTAGACTCACACAGAGAAAGACACACAGATTCACCAAGTGCATGCAACATTATGGTGGTTGGTTGAGGATGTGTTCAGTAAGGTTGAAAATGGTGATGAGGATTTGCACAAAGGCGGGTCCTAAGTGCATATATGGGAGTGCTGCATGGATTCCCAGTGCTTAGTGCCAGCAAAATTTATCAGGTGTTGTATCAAAATGGGCCTCATCTTTGAACATATGAAGGTCAGTATCTTTTGACTCGAGCAATATTCTTTCCATGATTTAGGTGAGGGCCAGAGCTGCAGAGCTGAAGCTGGCTGTCGCAGACGCTGGCAGTTTACTGAAAGATCGCGATATTCATATTCACTTTCCAGCGGGTGCAGTACCCAAGGATGGCCCATCTGCAGGTGTGACGTTGGTCACAGCTTTAGTGTCCCTCTTTGGCAAGCGCTCCGTGAGAGCTGATACAGCTATGACTGGTGAAATGACTCTGAGAGGACTGGTGCTGCCTGTAGGAGGAATCAAAGATAAGGTACTCTGCCAAGTGTCCTTCAACCTTGAATCTCATTTGCAGGGTGGCCTAGCCATTTCTTCATCACTAATTTGCTTAGGTAGCTTCTCGAGATGGTCTCATTTTCATGGGCAAGAGGTTGTTTGTCTAGAATCTAGAAAGCTCAGCTAATGCCATGCAGTTAACTATTTGCAGCATGGAGACTTGTATGATGGATGGTTGAAGGGCCCTTTCATAAGAGTGCTTCTTCTCTTCTAAGTTAATCGTTATGCATGCACAGATATTAGCAGCACATCGATGTGGTATACGGAGAGTTATACTGCCAGAGCGCAATATCAAAGACCTACAAGAGGTTCCTGCCAACATTCTTGCCAACATGGAGGTAACTCTTATCTCCTCACTGGGGTGGGAAGGAGGAAGAGATGTACTTAAGTTTGGGAGTATTGCATGAGATTGAATATTAGACTATGTCTTGGCTGAGTCTTCCCTCATCCTTCGCGAAAGTTCACAGAAACTCCCAGGGAACTGATAAAGACAAGGGGAGTTACATCAGCTGGTAACTATCTCATATGTGGTGGATTGGTCTTGTGCTCTCTTAAGAGACCATTCTTCTTCTTTTCCTTCATATCAACGTGATGGTTTTTCCTCTATTCAATAGTTGTGTTTCTGCTGCCTCGTATTTTCATCTTTGAAAGTTCTTGGATGGATGATTCTCATTATATCTTTGGTCACCTCTCAAATGCGAGTCCAGAGTTATACTAGGCTCTCGCAAAGTATTGCAGTGGTCCAATTCTAACTCTGGGGTGGTGATATTAGGGCTTAGCCACAGAAGTAGTCCCTGGTATTCATATCAAATGTAGTGTTTCAGTGTAGCTCTGTTAGGAAGAGTTACTACAGGCTGGGTTTTGTGGAAGAAATGATCTTTGCTGTACTTCTGACGATGAATTGGGGATAACGATGAGATGTACAGATTTTACTGGCAAAGCGAATGGAGGATGTGCTGCACCAAGCTTTTGAGGGCGGCTGCCCTTGGAAGCCTACATCAAGGCTGTAGGCTTGTCCAGAGATAGATATCCTTTGTAACATGGGGCAATTTCGCGGTACACAATTCCACTTTATGTATGGCACTTCGTTCAGGAGGACAGAGGTTGCAAGTTGTGTTTGTAGGTGATTGACCTCTTGTCAATGCTGCCTATGGTGAAGCAGTCCGAGATTACCGGACTGATATGATTAGATTATTTATATTCCCAAACCAAAAAGAATTGTAGGGTTGAAGTGGTTTCTGGTGATGGCTTGTGCATAGCCATGAAATCCACAACCCTTGTGATATAGTAAATTAACTCTTAAGAATTGGTTTTGATGTTTACTGTATTGTCCACTCAAATAGAACTTATGCTTTCATGAATGAGGAAATCAAGGTCACTTTACATGACTGGATTTTGTGACATATTGAGGTCCAACAGGCCCTTTTCAATATAAGGTGATGATTTTGAAACTACCTCTCTTTTCCTTGAAATTTTCTGGCAGTCATATCTTTGGTCTCTATCTTTATTTAGTGGGGTTGGAACTCAAAAGAGATACCTGGAAGCCTTTCTCTGGTGCTTTCTTGACAAAACAAGTATACGCGTTTGAGATTACATCAGATCATTGGATTTTGTCACTTCAGCTCTGGAATGAAGCCCAACAAATCCCCTTGCAATGGCAGGGACTTTCTTTTCAGCATTACTGGAGCTTGACGAGAGTGATACTAACTGGAAACACATCAAGGCAGCCCCACTCATGCGAAACTGCCCTATCACTGTTAATCACCTATCTCTTTCATGATGGTTGTCGACTTGCCGTCTGCCTGTCTTCTCCTTGTCATAGCAGTGTGACCTTCTTTGATGAGCGACTTCAGCAAAAATTCTAAAACTGAGAATGCTGAAACCATGAATAACCCTACAAGGCAGAAAGCCTCAATAATATGCTGGCAGTGTGTACATGCCATGAAGGGTTTTCATTCTTTTCCCTTTAATAACTCCACTGAAGTCTACGAGACTTCCTCCCCTCTCCCCACCCCCCCCCTCCCCCAACAAAAAGAAGAAAGAAAAGATACCACTAGGTATAAGCCCAAGAATACTATATTTCAGGCTCGGTTACAGTAAGCCCTTGCTAACAGAGGTTATTAGCACCTCCACTGCTTCCGAGAAGTATCTTCTCTGAAGTTAGAATCCAAAGCCAGCACTCACTCTTGGGGGCTGCATGTCTCACCAATCACCCATTCAGCATGGGCCGTTGTTCATCAGACCTGCCTTGAATCGCTCTCCATCTGGGTGCAGTTGGGGCTCCTCAATCAATGTCCAGCACCGCTGTTGTTCTTCTCCAAGTTGCTTCCTTGCTAGTGAATTGTATCCTGCAGTTGGGTCTCCGGTCGTTGAGTCTCGATTGTTTCCTGGTTGCTGGATTGCATGTAGCCACCTCCGTTACAGGCCCTCCTTGGTGAGCCTTTTCACTTGTAATACCATCAGTCCGTCAGCCCCGAATCCCGCACTGAGCTCCATATCTACAAGCTGGTTGAGAAAAGACACTCTTAGCAGGGGCCGTAGAGCTGCCGGAAAGGCCACAGAAGCACCTCACAGAATGGGCAGAACAGAATCTCGAGAGGAAGAAGGAGGAGGGGAGGCCAAACAGGGGTTAACAGAAGAGTTGGTGGGCGAGCTTGTCACAGAGGCATTGGCTTGGGCTTCGCTGCACGGGCTTGTTGTGGGAGACAAGGCTGTGCCGGTATGTTGTTCTTACCGAGCAGTCGGTTAGGGGTGTGTGTTGTTGAATGAGAGCGTCGGGGCATCAGGTAGAGGAAATTCAATGACAAAACGAGCTGCCTACTTCCTTGAGCAGAAAATGTAGGTCGATGAGTTCCAATTCTGATCTTGATGGGTTCACTGGGAAATGTCCATTGTTAGCAGAGATCAGGCACGCGTGCTGGCGTGGGAATGGTGCACGCACCACTGTCGCTGTTACCCTCCCCCTTTCCTCAACATGCTGTGATACAGGCCATTGAGTTGGCTCCTCTCTTCAACCTTCTGATCGACCGGGTGAGTCAGGATGGACAATTCTTGCAGCAGGCGCTGGCTAGGTTGGTCTCTTCACCTGTTTGTTCTCTAGTATAGGGTGTCCCCTCTGCATCTCTCTTTCGACAATGCTTCAGGAAGAACTTGACGAAACAGGGAAGCTGAAATACCCCGATGGTGTGGATACTCCTCGCTCTGTGGTGTACTTCAGGTTGAATGTTTGGTTGAAGGTAGTTAATGTGGCCAGGAAATGTGAGAGTGGCTAAGGAATGGTTTATGAGCTTCTGGACAGGACGCGGAAAGCGGACGATTTCACAGCGAGACTCCTTGACATTCATTTGCAGATACTGGAAGAGGGAGTGAAGCAGGTTGGTCAAAATGACTAACTCTTCCCGACTAGTCCTTGCAGTCTGCTAGTCTGCTTTAATTGTATTTCAGCAGCAGCATATAAGTGAGAGGTGATTGTATTCTTGCTGGTTTGTGGGAGTAATATGCCGGTCTGGTCATTGCAGGACATACAGCTTGGACTGCATAGGAGTGACTACATGTTGGATACGGCCACTGGAGCGCTGCTCCAAGTCGAGGTGAACACCATTTCCTCCTCCTTCGCAGGCCTGGGGCCACTTGTCAGCTCACTACACAGGTCTCGCTCTCTCTCTCTCTCTCTCTCTCTCTCTTTCTGCTCTTCTTATCAATCTTCATACCTCTATCCTCCTTTATTGGACACAAACAAATTTCCTTTTGATTCCTAATCCACTTCCCTCCCTGACACACTTTCCTGGATTTCCTAGTCCGTAACGGTTTTTGTATTGTGTTCTTTGATATGTCCTTGTTGTTTTGTTGGCAGATATCTCATAAATCGCAGTGGAGACTTTTGTGGCTTGGAAGTTGGAAGGATCCCAGAAAAAAGGGCAGGGGATGAATTTGCTGAGGCATTGGCCCTTGCTTGGAAGGAGTTTGGCAACAACAGGTGCATATGTCCCCAATATGGACTGCTGTCATTTTTGACAGTCTCTTTTGTTCAACTTTACCTTGTAGGGTGCCAGAGGTTCAGGACTTGCAAGTCCTCCAATAACGTTTGTTCATGGCTAAATCTCACATGCATACAACCAAAGACAAACAATGATGTTTTCCAGCTACAATGAACCACATCACACCTACACCTAATGGCCTACTCTTACTGTGTCTAGTACTCAAAAACTTATCATGCATTCATTGTACAGAGCTCTCAATGTCTGGTTGGAGAAGAGAGTGCATCCTGTTATATGATGCTGTTTAGATGTAGCCTGCCGTACTCCCTTTGGGTGGGATTTGAGGTTATTGATGGCATTCCCTTTCTTTCTAGGCCTTCTCACTTTTCGGCCAAAGTGAAGAGAGTACTAAAAATTTGTACCTTTCGCTTTCACATCCATTTTGTCTCTGATTTTCGCATTTTGTTATTGTTCTTGTCTTCTTTAGCTGATTTTCATCGTCATCTCCTATACACCAGTCTATGATTGAAGTATGACAATGTTCATGCTGGTCATGCTCGAACTCGACAACTGTGTACCAAAGCACCAGCTAATAAGAAAGAAGGTGACCAGTGCAGCAATTTTAATGCTGGTGCACGCAGAGGAGCGCAATATGTATGATCAATACTGGCTGGCGTACAAGCTTTACAACTCATATCCTCTTGCTAGATTCCATGGAAGTCTTAAATGAGCTGCAATGTCAATGCCTATGCTAAATGAAGGCTGAAAGCTTTCAAACTTTGTGGATGCATGTTCACCTTTTCTTGGGTTGCCTTGACTGTAAGTTACATATGGTGTGAAAGTAATCCGAAGGACACTTGCTCAAGTCGATGCAGAGGCTAAACTGGGGACGAATGGGGCACTTCATATGTGAGGCATTACCTCCTGGATTCACCAGTATTTTGCCTCTTTCCAGCTCTGTGCTAGTTTTTCTAATTGCTGAGAAATGTCCCCTGTCCATCGTGGAAGATCATGAAATTTAGTCTGCTGTAGATCTGTTTTGTTTTGGACATGGTTACTGAAGAATGCGTGACGTCTTGATCAGTAATGGGGGTGGTTTCTTGCTTGGAGATTTTACTTTTACTTTCACACTGGCTGGCAGTGGGGAGCAGCCTGTGTCGGTTGTGTATTACAGGACTGGATATGTGCCAGTTGACTACCCTTCCGAAACTGTAAGTCCCCTGGCTTCTTCGTGGGTCAGGTCAGAGTGAAAGATGTGATGACCCACATTATTGTAGTCAGGTTCCTTAACACTGGTGCAGCACCAGTGACAGCTTGATGTGTGGATCTGCATTGATGGATGAAAGCAGAGTAGCGAAAATGGCATCTTCTAATGGATGTAAAGCAAAAGGTCGTTGCAAAGAGTGAAGAGATGATGTACTATTACTATGTATGTTATTCCCAATTATGACAAGGCACAGATTGAATTAAATGGCAGGAGTGGAGGGCCAGGCTATTGCTGGAGCGGTCGGCTGCAGTCAAGTGCCCGAGTATATCATATCATCTAGCAGGTGCCAAGAAGATTCAGCAAGAGTTGGCAAAGCCAGGAGTTGTGGAAAAGTATTGCCTCTTCCTCAAAAGGGCTAGTATCAAGCTCAAACTAGCTCTAAAGGTGCTAATATGCTCAGTTGATATAGCCCTTCACTGGTTAGTATAATTATATGGGGGCATTGACCCAGCAAGTAAAGAACTAACAGACGATGTATGTGGTGAGCCCTTCTTGGTAATCAGCTGAATTGTGTGATGGGATGACAGGTTTGTGCAAGACAAGAAAGCGGTTGGAAAAATTAGGGAGTGTTTTGCAGGGTTGTGGGGCCTGGAGGACGAAAATAGTGCTGAGATCATTGAAAGGGCCATTCAAAAACCAGATGGTTTTGTGCTCAAACCCCAGCGCGAAGGAGGAGGTGCTGTATTCCCCTTGCTTTCCTACGTCTAGTGCTCATGCGTCCTTCATCCTCCCATGATGTGAGCTGTAGAGCTTAAGGGTGGTTGGAGTCATTTGTGTCGAACACTGAACAATGGAGGCAACCAGGAATCATCTGTGATCATGGATTAAACTTATGCACCCAGTATTTCTGAGCATCAATGTAAAGGGTTGGAGTTGATGGGCCCAAAAATCTTCAGCAACCAGAGGAGTTTAGCAGCCTGCTCCATGTAACACAGTAGAGAGTCACCTTTGAAAGCTACTCCATATGCTGGTATATTATCAGTACTAAATGATTTTACGGCATATATCTATCAAGGAGGCATGTTCTGCAAATGAGGCAATGGCAGTGCCAGACGTTTGTTGAGGTGAATGTTGGCCTTGTGGGACAGGGAACAACATATATGGGGCTGATGTTAGCACGACACTCAAGCGGTTACAACAGGAAAATGGTGGTGCAGGTCTGGCAGCCTACATCTTGATGCAGCGCATCTTTCCACCTTCGCAGTCCTCATATCTTGTGCGTGATGGCATCTGGAGTTTGGAGGAGACTGTATCTGAACTTGGCATCTTTAGCACGTACCTAAGGTTTGCACCACTCGATATCTGGTTCTGGAAGTTTGAATACAGGTGAGGCTAGATCTGACCGGGTGGCAGAAACCAGGGATTGAGGTTTGATATATTGCAGGTTTTTGATACCACTCTCATTGTTGCATGCAAAGGCCTGTATTTTTCATGATATACCGGTCGGAAGTAGTTGAAAGTTTTTCCAAAAAAGCTTCATCGCCAATCATGGGTGAGGCCCATGTTGTATGTGGCTCTCTTGACAATCTGACTGTTGTGCAGAAATGGTGAGAAGGAAGTACTGAACAAGCAAGCAGGTCATTTGTTGAGAACAAAAGTTGCACAGTCCAATGAAGGTGGAGTAGCAGCTGGCTTTGCTGTTCTCGACAGTCCATATTTGACTTGACTTGATCTGAGTTTGAATTGTAGATTTCTCAACTACTTCTCTTTTGAGGAAACAAGGCTAAGGTAGTTAGAGATTCACCATGACATCGGACAATGGAATACTTGACTAGGTCAGGAAAAGTAAAATGTCAGGTTGTCAAAGTGTAATTATTTGGAGCTGAGGTGGATCTTTCTACTGCCTTAGCCACACTCTATTTTATTTAGAGTGGCTTACAGTGATTGCTCTAGCAAAGTCAGCGCATGTATTTTTTCCTCATATATTGCAACACCAGAGCTAGCTGTCACAATGGGAGTGGATTTTCGACTCCTCTTTCTTCCTCCTGTTCTTTTGATGTAGGTATGAGATTTTTCCACTGCTACTATGACAATGTGTAGGCTTATGTCCAATGAACATCGAATATCTTTGCATGAAGCACTCGCAATTCATAAAGCACTTTGAGATTTTTCTCTTTGTTAATATCTGCTCCTCCCAGAGCATGCCAGCTTGGGCAACAGTTGGCAATAGAGGGATTTTCAGGCCATCCATAAAGGTATCTTCGGACTCTTTTACCATTGCCACAATGGAATCCCAATGTCTTAGCCGCCCCTCGTTATTCATGATGATTGCTTCGTGAAATTTGCCTCTGCCCTTGTCCTCTGCTTTAACATTGAGGAACCCAGTGTCATTCAGCTCAAACACCCCCCCCCCCCCACATTGTCAATACAAGCACAGAAGAGATAAGAATTATCCAGACATTGGAATACATTGCAACATTGTCGATGGCCCTCCACCAATCCCCCAACGTACATGAAATTGCAATGCACAATGCACGCCCTAACTATAGGGAGAATCGTCGAGTTTCTGTCTGAATAGCCCGATTGACGTCACGGACTGTGCCTTGGGACAGGTACATTCCATGATATAGAGCTCTCTTTCTTTCCCCGCCTTTCCCAAATCCCTTTGCCCCTGTTGTGCAAGTGTTGCACCTAGAATTCTACGTTCTGCATTACTCGGCTCTCTGAATGTCCGTCATGCTATCCAGCTATCAACTTTGGTGCATCGTTGATACTAGGTAGTTTTGTCTTAGTAGGATTCTTGAAGGTGGCCGGTTCTCTAGAGAAAATGAATGGTGCCTTGGAGCAGACTATGAGTGATTTGCGAACATCTAAAGTAGTTTGGGTAATCTGAGACTTTGTGGGCTAGAATGCAAAGTGGTGTCAACGCAAAGCAAAGAAAAGAGGAAGAGGTAGATGGGAGCGGGGGAGAGGGAGAGGAAGCAGATCAGACTTCATAGCACAAAAGAAATTCAGAAGGATGGATTCTGATATGTTTGGACCTATTTACATCACCGGTTTGGTTGGTTTGGTTAGTGGTGGATTTTTTTCTGGGTGTATGCGGACAAAGGCAAAGGGTGAAGAGATTCCAGCTTAAGGTGAGTGGCTTGGTCGGAGGTATGAGGCTTGAGGCTTCTCGTAGGATCCAAGACGATCTGTGGGGCATTGGAGATCAAAGACGATCTGTGGGGTATTGAATATGGGATCTAGGCAGGATTCCGGAACAAACTTAAGCTGATCAGTTTGCTGCTGTAGTTGCGAATGCGATTAAGGGAGGAAGAGGAAGGTGGTCAGGTGGCTTTTGAGACACAGCGCCATGGAAATTTGAATGCGGGTGGTTGTAGGTAGGCTATGGAAGCAGACAAAACACGGACACAGTTTCTTCACAATGGCCTTCCATATTCCGTATTCTTGCTGGATAGGTTTGATTGTTGTGGCCGTTTTTTCCTTCCACGCTGCCTATTTGCATGACAAGGATAAATTCCAAGAGCGCGTCAATCCCCTCCCCAGCTTGTTTCCAAAGCCATGGCGTGCCAAGCAGAATACTTGCACAGGTAATCGAGAAAATGTTGTGAAGGAAACAAAATTTGAAACGAAACTTACAGACGTAACTTGGGGGCCGGGACATCCATGTGACGTGTGGGTGTGTGTGTTTATAACAGTGACGCATGTCCACATGTAATGTCGACCTAGAAACTTATGGCAAACCGTGCTAATAAGCAGATACATGCCTGACCGCAGGTTGCTTGTAATGATGGATTCATTCACGTTGCAGGGAGGACATGGCCTGTAGATGGAACAGGCCATAGCGCAGGGATCGAAGGGAATTGAAGGTACTGTCTCACTATGTTAACTCCCAACTGGATCTTTGAGCATGCCTCGGATGATCAACAAAAGATTTGGTAGCTGCGAGAGAAGTTAGAAAGCGTGGTATGATTGATAGTTTCTAACACAGTTGCAAGTGATCGATGAAGATTAGCATGTCAAAATTCACAATCAACTGCCACGGATGGCAGAATGTTAGCAGTAAATACAATTGCTGCATTGCTGCATGTCCTCTTCCATACTGATCTCCAAAACGCTCTGTGCATATTGTGAACATTGACAAATGTCCTCCTCCACCTTTCTCCTGGCGATCTACAAATTTGCACCTTCTTCTGGACCACTAACAACTCCAGCAAGAGGCCTTGCACAGGTGGAACTTCTCGAAGTTATTTGGCGATGGGAAAAGCCGAGCCAATGTTATTCTTGCCGAGGGAATAGACCTTGACATCGACCTTGTAAGGACCTACCTCAGCAGAAGTGTCTTGGTGGCCAGCATAGAAGCAGAGAGTATAAAGGGCGAGCTCAAACTCAGGGCTCACACCAATGAAAGTGCTGCTCTCAGGTTTGAGCTCCCCTTTCCATTTGAAGCGGATTGTGAGGAGCTGTGTCTGCGAATCTGGCTGCACATCCACGGTTCACATCTTAGATCAACAAACAGATTATACAAATCCCACTTTTCTTTCTCTCAAGAAAAATTGCGCAATGATATCTGATGCATCTGGAGAGGCGACACATGGATAACCTTCATCTCGCCTCCCAGCACTTTCTGACCCGTCATCTTTCCTGTTGTCTGACCTTCAGGCAGTAGGTGACACTATTCTAGTTTGATTTCTTTTTGTCAATATATCTAGCTCTACGACATTTTGTTTCTCCTCTTGAGGACAGTTGTACAGTCAGTTGTACAGACTTTTATCTTTGATTCACATGTTTAAATGTTGCTGCGTGGAAAGAGCTCAAAATCTAGTGCTTACAGCAGGCTCGTTACGATTTGGTAGTAGATAGCCCTCATACTCAATGTTCCCTCTCGACTCCTCCAGATAAAACTGCAAATCGAAGCAGCCCACATCAGCGCCCACATGGAACAAAACCATTTTCTATCGTGAATGATTGTTGAGGATAGTTAGACTTATTGCAAAGGTGCGCTGAAAAGAGGCAGATCATGCGAAAGGTGGAGCGAGCCAGAAGAAAGCATTCAGCCTTGTTTTGAGAAGCTGGCAAGCACAGGTCGACAGTCATGGAGGCGCAGAGAGGCCGCACTATGCATTTGTAATGTGCAATTGAGGGGGAGGGACACTCTTATTACTGCTAATCAGAGCAATGGGCAATGAATGAAGTAATTTCAGCTGGTGAAAAGCTCAACCTGAATCCAGTTATGGAACCCAGACACTGACTCGTAATTCTTCTTCTCCTTGATCTCGCCAACAAACACATGCTCAAAAGCTGATGAGGAATCAAACGTGTTATCACGGTCGTACAACTTGAACCAGAGTGATCTGATCTGTTCCTTGAAGGCCGCGTCGTCCGCAGGGGCAAGCTGCTTGGCTGTTAGATAACTCTGCAAGTATTTAAAGGGTCCGGTCCGGCTGATCTCCTCCACAAATGCAACTTGTTCTTGTTCCTGCTCTGGAGTGAACTTCTCAGTCACCAGCTCGCTGGCGTGATAGTTGTCAAGAAGAGAGTAGAAGCGAGCATACGTTGGTTTTGTGAAAACGTCGCTGCTCAGGTGACTGAAGAGAGTTGCGCCATGGTTCGCTAACATATCCTCCTTACTGTAGGACTTCGAAGCAGGACCGCTTCCCTCTCCAGCGACATCAATTTCGTAGTCCTTGCCTGGTGTCAAGCGATTCAGATCGAGATTCCAAAGCCGGGCACAAGCAGTAGCTACATCGCCCACCTCTTCCTCTTTTGCGCCAGTGTCTATGGAGGGGTCCAAGGGGGTTGCATAGCTCTGTTCAGTGTGGTTTTTCCTATAATGCTGTCTCCGCTCCTCTGACACCTGCAGGTGCCACATTTCCAAATCTTAGTAAGAATTTCTCTTTGATGTACTCTATATACCCTGTTCGCACAATCTCCGTGTCGGGATCCTACTGCGTTCCTCGGGACATAATATAGAACCTCCTCTCCCAACACGACATACATATATATCTATGCCCCATCTACCAACTCTCGCACTTCCCACATGCATGAAATCTCAACACTGTCGGCTCAAGGCTCCCATCTCATCCCAATTGTTCACGACTCCTTCCTAATGCGGAAGACAGATAGCATGCAACCGTGCTCATGGAAGACTCGTAGCATTACTTATTAGAGAACGTGTCTTCTCGATCAAACTATGTAAATGTCTTCAGCAAACTGCTTTACAAGTCAGAATGTCATGTCTGTTCTCACATCTGATTCAATGTTACCGGCGAATTGGAATGCCAGTGGTATGCTACTTTCACACTTCATCTTGATCATCCAATCGGTTAGAGAAATGTCACAGTCTCGAGAGAGAGATCATATATTCTTTTCAGATTGATCTCAAGCAAATTCCAGTAGACTTTTACAACAAATTCACTTCAACAACTGCTAACGAGTGCGAGAACTCTGAGTATAATGTTCAAACATGGATGACATGAGAATGTGAGAGGGGCTGCAACGCTCTTAGGTGACCTTATGGTGATGATACTTGTTGCCGTGGGTTCTGTTGTGGTGTGGATTGCGAGCCGACGCTAAGAAGCTACGAGATTGCTCGGTTCCAGCTGGGACTGTGTTGGCATCCATCGCTTGTGGGACTCCGAAGAGGAGTCTACTACGGCACCTATATAGCACTGTCTGTCTTACACAGCGAGGGGAAGAGGAGACAAGTAGAGATGCTATTCGCACGCAGGCACACATGCATGAGCTTGTTGCTGAGCAGTTCACAGTGATCCACCCATAGCTTCCAGTCTCTTCTATTTATCGTAAGAATTAGCGTCCACGCTGCACCGACATGTCAGCAATGCTGCGTGAGATTGAAGCCAATTCTCTGGATATCCTTCTCTCCACACAAATACAAGCTCAGGTATATCCTGCTTCAACTCCCACAGTAGCTCGTGGCTTTCCCTGCTGTTGTAAATCTTGGTCTAGTGGACTAAAGAACACAAAACTTGGAGACTGTGGTACACGAAGTGCCAGCCAGATCAGATGTTCGTGTATTTTGTCCACTGATATACCGCTGTTGATGGCACTGTGTCGAGAGCTTGTTTATCACATATCGAAGAAAACCCCCGTCTGTAGCCACGTGCTGGAAGTGCTAAAAAAACGCAGCACGGCGCATGCAAGGAGGGCTGATTCCAAGGCATATCTTCCATCTTGCAAAAGCAGATGAGATATGCCAAGGCATATGTGGGAGTTCCATCTTTCAGCAGAGCAGCTATGATTATACCATCTCGCACGACATAGAACCGGCCATTGGCGAAGAGATTCGTGCTGCCTTGCCATCATGAACAAACGAACAAACCTTGAGCTACGAATTTCCACCCTACACATGGCTGCCACTCAGGCACCTTACCGTCGTCACTCCATAGAGGGACGGGGCGCTTATCACCCCATTCTTCCTTGGCAAGACTCGAATGCCCAATTGTGTAGTACACCCTAACTTGTGCACCTCCATAACGGAGTCATTTTTTTATCAGATTCATGATTGGAGAGTTGCTATGGGTGTGTATTGAAGCTAAGAATTCAATGACATATATATTTGTTGATTTTAATGAGTTAATTTAATTTCAATTGATGACACCATTAAGTGCAGTTGTCTAAAATTGTGTTGGTAACGTCCATTTTAGTCCAGTCAACCCTACATTCACACCTCGAGCAAACTCAACTTTATCTGCCGGCACGGCAGACCCTGAGCGGACCCGACCCGAGCATACCCGGACCCGCCGGTTGACACCGTTGTCAATTGCTATTGACTAAAGATAAGTTCACTCATCTTGTTTTTTGGATTTTGGGTGTCATTTTTTTCTAGATGTATAAAAACCTATAATCTTCAATGGCTAGGTGTCATATTGAAATGCTTTTGTAAACTCTAATTTTTAGTTTTTCATAATTTCTCTAAATAATAGATTAAAATATTTAATGAATTAGATTCTAGGACTCTTTACTAAATATGTTCAGTATACCATTATCTATCACTAAAAAAGTATTTTGGGATAGTATCCTCAAATTTAGTTTTTGGTCATTGACTTTCATAGAGCAGGATATGCCGTTTTTGGTCCACTCAACCTTGCAACTACCCTCGAGGGTAGGGTTTGCTCACTGCTGGCACGTCGGGTCCGCTCGCGGGTCTTGCTTAGGGTCTGCTGACAGGTAAGGTCGGGTCTGCTCGAGGATAGGGTCTGCTCACTGCTGGCAGGTCGGGTCCGCTCGCGGGTTTGAATGGTCTGCTCGTCGCGCCGCAACCCGCCCACGGGGCCTTAGAAATTTTTGCGAAAAACCTCGCCCATCAAAAAGAGGGTCATTAATACACGTGCAACACCAACCGGAACCATCATTAATGCACATTAGGCGCAGCCACAGTTGAACCCACAACCTTTCAAGTATCGCTCAATATGACCAACCACCACACTACCTACTGCTTACTACTACCTTAATAGTTGTTTTATCTCTTAACCTAGAAAACAGCCGCAGTCAACCCTAATGCCACCTAGGGTCACCCTACCTCGCGACAGACTATACCTCGCGGTAGACCTACCCGGGCTGAGTCTCGCGGCAGACCATACATGGCGGCATACCCTCGCGGCAGACCCACCCGGACCGGGTCATGGGTTGCAGCGGGGGCCACCCAGGGGCACCCCGCGTCCGTGGGCCCGCTGTCTGGCTCACACGTGAGCCTTAAACTCCCAATTATTCAACAATGAGAAGCCCTTACCCCATCGTTCATTGTAACATGAGACTTTCAAGCACTTGTCATGAATAAAGTAATTCTTAGTATTTGTTATGGATTACCTTGGAGTATCCATTGTTTAGTGTTCTCTTTCTAGAATTCTACATGTACCTATCAAATGACTACCATTTCAAGAAAGACACCGGACCTTAAGCTGCATCCATTGATTCAGAATTCATTAGCATGGTATCATGTTCTAGGAATGGTAGCAATATGCATTTGTCGACCGGATCATGGCCAAATGTAGGTGGAAACGACATGGAAGAGTGACAGTAGTAACTGTCACCAACAAGGGCATATTGAAGCTTATAATCATAATTACCAGCCACAAGACCACCAGATTGAAAATGCTCAGATATTAAAATTATCCGTTAAGTCCAGGGGATGCATGGTGAGTTCTGCAAGTCAAAAGACAAGGTGAGTAGGGCGGATGCGGGCCCACAAAGTACAAGCCAGATAAAGAGGGGGCCAAACTCAAAATAGCAGAAAAACCAGCCCAAATGTCTTTGATCCCCTCTCCTCCGCGCTGAGACACATGGATGAGCCTGATGCAGGGCCACGCTCCCATCATGTTGACCTTCCAACTGGCATAAGGCCAGGCCATTGTGTTCATCATCTCTCATGCCCAGTTTTCTCGAGTTTCGTGCCCATTTTACTGGACTTAACGAATAGGCTCAAACTGCCCACCAAAGCCGCATGTGGGATAGATAAGAGGGTCAAAGAGGGCGGGACTTAATGGAGAACTTTATTATCTGAATTTGTTGGCTTTGTCGATAGACTTTGTATCATGTTGAAGTCAATGGAAAAGATCTGGTCAAACGTTTTATGCCATGTGAAGACTTTTCTTGGTCCGAAAACATTGTGTATTATGCTGCATCATGCCAATGAGCAAATACAATTTGTAGATAATAAAATAACATATGATCTAGTAGAATCTATTTAGAATAATAATAATATTTGACACCTCCCGAAGGAAGTGTGAATTATGATGTTTCTTCACCACGAAGGGCCACAACCACTTCAGAGGTGGTATGTGCCCATTACCACTGGGCTACAACTTGGTTGTCATCTATTTAGAACACTAACCACATCTCGATTTTGCTTGCAGTCGATGCATCCATGCCTCTACTACAATTTGGCGAATATATGTTTTAGTTGGAATCTGACCCCTCCAGAGATCAGAGCCGGGTTCCATGGGCACTCCCAAATGCCCCCCCCAAGCAAGCGCCCCAGAGGGAATCGCCCCTTAAAAATGAGAGGGGGTGGTTCCATGGACAGTATTCCATTCACCCCTCTAGAAATCTTTGGCACCAATTGTTGTGGGCCCATGACATAATAATTGATAATTAATTTAAGTTTTGGATGAAAATGTCGAAAATCATTCACTCTCCTGAAATCTAACTTACTTTGGATGGAAATCAGTAGTATTCTGTAAGTCTGCGGGCCCGCTCTAGGAAAAGACAAAGGTGTCATTTAGGGGTGCCCTGAAAGTTGAAGAAACCTAATCGTCATTTATGAAAAGAGAGGCTTTTTTGGGCCCCTTAGCAAAGGGGCAATCTGTGGGGGCGCCCCTTAAGGAATATCCTATTTCGACCACTGGCGCCTTGCAGCTGCCCATGGAACCCGGCTCTTAGTGTTTTGGGGCCAGCTTTTGCTGGTCAACAGTGGTCAGTTCACAAGTCATATTGTAGAAGTGTCTATGTTTTGGTGTGCACAACTATGTGTTTACAAAAATTATACTGTGTGGGCAAGTCATTTCTTACAAACAGATCACGAAGAATAGGGTGTCGACATAAACCACATCTTGCAGTTGAGATCATCCGCATAATTACATTAGCATATACACTGAGTGCGCTTCTTGTCTCCTTTTGGGTAGCAGAGTGCTTGGTATGTGGTTCCACAAAAATACTTCAAGATTCTTTGAATTGCTATGCAGTGCATTCTGTTTGGATCCGGTTGAAAAATGTAGCAACCATACTATGTAACAAACTAAGCTATGTCAAGGTGAGATCCCAATAATATAGCAAACATAACACTCTCCACAATTTCTTTGTAAAGAAAATCTTTTTTAGAATCCAATCCTATTTCCATGTTATTCACGACTTCTGCTAAATCATCAAATGACTGCACATTTGGATCTAGATGCTACATGAGTGCTCGCACTGCGTACAACTAAATATCCAAACTCACTCATAGTACCGTACATTAGTATGTACCTTGTTTGCCCTATGTAAATCAGCTTCAATTCTCAATAGCTAGTGATGTGGCCAAGTCCCACATAAGAGTATCTACCATTATGTTATCACCTCAAATTTTTTCTTCGGATGGTCAACTACTATGTTCACATCCCTACAGGGCCACCCAAACCATGACAACTCTACTAACATCCTTGATATCCGTAGTGTAGTTGATGAACTCATCTAGCATGCTCTTTTGTTGTTAAACTAAAAACAAAGAAAATACTACCATAAACAATTTCCAAAAAGAACTCCTAAACGTAGCTATGTTGCGCGAGTAGTAACCTATTGAAAATGCATAAACAATACACTACATGGTATATTAGTTGACAAAGAGCCTTCATTACTGTACGCTCTTTTATATACCACACACAAACATGTAGGAACATGTATGTTCAAAACCCTCCGGCTGTCCACGCCGTAAGAGTCCAATTACTAGCCCAGAATGAAATGTTAAAGGTAGAACTGACTAGAGTCAACCTTCATAAAGTGGAAACACACAATGCCAACTCCAATAGGGGTAAGGAAGGAAGGGCACTTAATATGGTACAACTAGAGGGATCTTAAAGGGTAAAGACTAGAGGGACCCTCGAAGTGGAGATGTTAAAAAATATAGAAGTAGATTCTTTGCAGAAAAATATATATCTCCATATGAAACTATACATAATAAGGTGGGTAAGGCTGATAATGTGGTGAGAGAGTGTGCTGACATGTAGAAAATCGCGATGGCAATTTGTAAGAAAGAAAGAGACACCTTCCATCCACGGAAAGAGATCTCGTATAATTACTAGTATCTCTTATATGGGACAAAAGAAAATAGAATTTACAAGATAGATAAGAGTGGGAAGATGTCAGCTTCTTCGGGCCATGCGCAATATGCCATCTGCAAATGTCGAGTAAATCGAGAGGTCGGTTTAAATTACATTCTTGGTCCTGTAGTCACTACACAATTTAGAAAAGAAGTGGAGCTCTTGATGTCAACAGTTATGGCCCATGTGTGGAGCTAGAGCCGGTGCAGGAATAGGAGTATAACTACACTGCGGGACCACAGATGGTGGCGGATGACCAATTGGCGGTCGAATTCTTCCATATGTATTTAGGATCCGATGCCCAGGCGGGTGTCGTGGGTGATGGTCATCATTGCCCTGTTTTTGCTCCTGTGAAAACACAAGTTTATATCATCAAGTAAGCATGAGCTGTTATTGAATCACTTTAAGTTCGGTTGCATCCACTACAGTTGCGTACCATATTAGAGGTCTACCCTCACAGTCCTTTCAGTCTTGTCAATCTTTTCAGCTCTTACGTACTTGTTTCTTACTGGCTCTAAAACACATCAGGTAGACGTTTCTGTTATCTACCATTGAGAAAGTTCCATCTCCTTCAATCACGATGAAACATAATTGACCTAATTTTACATGCCTAGATGTTGCTTGCACACGATCAAGTTTTTAGCATATTACCGAGGCAAGACTGAAACAGGCTGTAGCTAGTCGCGAGTTCAAACACCTTGCGTGTTAGTCTGTTTGTACTTCTCCCGTTTGGGAATGGTGAGCCGAGTCAAGTTCATGCCTCCACGACAATTGCCAATTGTTGAAATTTTCTATTTCAATATGGAGCCATCTAGAAACCAATCTATTGTACATGATTAATGCAGACTAGTAATACCTACTTCCAGGTCACTCTAGACTGGTTACACCTAAAGGGTCACAGGTCTAGGGATTGGTCAGAGGAAGAGAGAGCAAATTTACCAGCAAAGTCTCCAACCCTATTTGCGATTTATTGAGTTCAAAACCCGGTGGCGCACAGTCCCTTTCTACTGAATCTGCAAATCCTCCCAGAAATTATGGGAACGGTGATTTTAGAGATGATGTCAACATACATACGACAAAGAGTATAATTGACAAGAACTCCCCTATCAAGCATAATAAACCATGGTGCTCAAGATCGACTAGTTAAACTGTTGTTGTTTCGGCATAAAGTTCAGCGCTCACCAAGGCATCCTTTTAAGCTGTGGACAAATTCAAGTTTATTGATCAACCAACATCTAAAGCATCCATTGATCATCCACAATTTCGTCTCATTGTGTGAAAAACACAATCTAGCAATATATCTTTATCTTGGATTATGCACCTAGACTGTGGATCATGTCAAGCTGCGCCACGACGTGGAGTCGACGTGGTAGAGACTTAGCTGCAGTGGCAGCGACCATCGAGGCTGGCGAATTGAAGCTTATTATGAGCAACCACGAGAGTAAAACTGCAGCATGGATAACGACTGCCATCGGCTGATTGCAGAGGACTGAATTTCTGATGTGCTGAAGACTACTCCAGACAAGAACAATTTGAAATTAGCCTGAATATGCAGGCTCTTCAGTGTGCTGGCGACAGCTCTAGCAGTTGTTGGTCAACAATGGTCGGTTTATCACACAGATGATTTCAGAAGTGTCTACGTGAGGGTGTGCACGACCGTTTATCATAAATGAACAGCAGCCTGATCTCTCTCTCTCTTTCTCTCCCACACACACACATACAGGAAGAATGACTCCTGAATTGAGGAACCCCACGAGAGGGTGTCGAGTTAGAACCCGTAAATTAGTGCTCGAGCGTAAGAGATTTGAGTGAGAGAATATATAGGCCTTGAAAACAAATTTCCTTGCCTCATCTCTCTCTGACGCACATAGACAAGAGCTTGCCGTGGACGTTATAAATTTTATTTCTTTCTTTCTCTCTCACGCACACAGACAAAAACATTAGACCTCGAGGAGCTGTGGTTCTTGACCTAGAAATACTGGTTGAAGAAGCGTACATGAGACAGAAGAGGAAAAGGGTGCACCAGATCACTCTTGCAGCACTACCACAGAGGCCGCCCTCATCCAATTTGTACGCAGCACTAACAGCCTTGTACCTGCAGGAATCGTCCACCCTGCATGCTCGTTGGCCCCATCGACCCGAAAGCGCGGTCGCCATAAGTCAGCTTCGAGAGCGCGTTACTTCCTAGGGTTTCATTCACGTTCCTCTTGTCAACAGACTGGAATCCATGTCGCTATTTTTAGTCGCGACAAAGTGTTGCACCTGGGGAAGTAGTGATACACTACAATGGAACTTTACGGTCACATGGGTCTCTGCCAGTCCACCCGCGCTCGAGCGTACGTAGATCCGTTGAATCACTCAACTTCCAGACCTTGTAACCTGTCTCAATCGATAGACTTTTGTGGCTGATGACGATCACTGACATGAGGGGGATTGATCACCTTTTGCATCACATCTCCACTGCATTGTAACTTCCCAGCAATTCTATGCGGATCTCACAATACTTGCTTTGCAAGCAACGACACGCACAATGCACTCAGACGTATGCTAGCCCGCCTTGGTATAGGAATTTTGCAGGGTATCACATTCATACATTCTAACTTCAGTTTTGATGCACACACACATTCAGTGCTGAAAACAGAGAAGGTATGTGTGGGTCCAGACACCTGCACATGCTCTATCCAGAACTCGACACAAGAGCATGCTTCCACAACACGAGTCCCAACAAGAGTCAATGGGGAGTTTGCTTCATTGCCTCTCCTCCTTGCCCTCAAAATGACTGGGAAACCCTTTCACACACATCTCGGAGATCTCTCGTGTTGAAACCTCTAGCTGTGACAGGAAATTGGCAGTGAAGTCGATGGATGGCAATCCATGCAAACTATGATTCTTAATGCCGATGTCAAAACCTTGTTATAACCAAACTGGGATTTGTCCAGTGCAGTCGTACCTACATTTGCTGATATAAGGCCTAAAGTCTCGGTATCCCTGTCGGTAAGGTTGCGTCTATAGCTCACTGAAAGAGAATTTTGCATGAAGATACACACTGAGTAAATCACATATAGTAATTGTAGAAGAAGAGTCCTCTCATGCTGGAAGGGAGATATGCACAATAGCTACTGAGAAAGGGACCGAATGGGGCAGGGGGTTTACTTCCTGAAGAATGGAAGAATGCCACATCTTTTATGAATTGCGAGTCTATGTACCGTGCCACAGAGGCAATAGATATTGATTGCTGGCCAACTGCAATTTCTAGCTCTACGGAATCTTAAGTATTCGGTCCTTTTTTCTGCATGTGGGGAATGGGAGGAGGTGGCAGCAATCCTGCCTTGTACAGCAGTTTTCGCACTATGTCAGATGGTTGCGCTCCTACTGACAGCCAATATCTGCGTTCCAGGGCAGTATCATGCTCTTAGTCATTCCACCGTAGCAACCAACACTAGTTTGATTGGACTGAGAGATCGAATGCGAAATGTGAGCACGACAAAGAAGTGAAAGAATGTCCAACAATCATCAGTTGACATTCTGGGCAACAAGCAACATCCTTTCAATCCGCGCGCGCGCGCGTGTGTGTGTGTGTGTGTGAATGAGAGAGAGAGAGAGAGAGAGAGAGAGAGATCTTACTTGACCCTGTCGCTTTTGATCCCAATACGTTTCAGACCATCCTTACCTGGAAGGAAAACCCATCAAAATTAGTAAACCAAATGACATGTATGCCTGTCACACGAAGAACAATCTAAATCTGAGCTACTCGCAGCATATGTAGCAGTCAGTGAGAAAGACAGCACCGGGTAGAGGATTGTAGTGACCCAACACTTCAATATGCTTGCCATCACGAGGAGCACGGCTGTCAGCAGCAAATATACGATAGAAGGGAAGGTTTTTCCTTCCGAAACGCGCCAACCTCAGCCTGACCACCCCCATAGCTCCTACCCTCCCAAGTTCCCTTAGAGATCAGTGCATTCCCAAGGAAGCCAAGAATTAGGGTTTGGGCACAGGATCAGATTGTGGACGAATTTAGCGTGTATTACCCATCATGGGTGTCCATTCATTAGTCTCTCAACACAAAAGAGCTCTGCACAGAACAATGGCGCCTACTTGCATTTACGGAGGCCCTCGAAGGATGCCTGTAACCAATGAAATGGCAAGATTTATACCGAATAGACAGAAATATTAGTATTGATTAGTAGTGATTAGGGGAGGGTGATGAGTAGTTAGTGGTATCCTTAGAAAGCCATGGTTCCAGGAAGAAGATGGTGAGGTCACAGACCTGGAAGGAAGAGTGAGGGACAAAAGGTCGATGCAGGGAGTTGGGGGTTGGCTATGGCTGCTGACCAAGCGGGTAATGGCGGGGGCGGTCGTGGGCGGTACAATTTCTGACAGGTTTTTCACATACACTCATGTTACACAGGTTTCACTTGCGTATGAGTCTAGGGGACTGCATGATATATTAGGCGGGGAACTTTTTCAGGTGCATTTTGGTAATCTTCACCGGGATCCAACTAGGTTTCAAACTAAATAAGGGTCGTGACTCGCCATGGCTTCAAATCCTTGGAGCTGGGTATTTTTACTTTGCTGCAGACCTGGCTAAGGAAATGCAGGGGCGATAGACATAAACCCTCAAAATCGCTTCATTCAGGAAGCTGTGGCCAATTTGCCAGAAATCGTGATTGACAGTTTTTAGAGTCAAAGGTGAGATCTAGCATCAGACTTCGCTCGTGCTAGGCTTGTTGCGATAGAACCAGTGTCCAGTTTGGATGCAGTAGGGGGCGATATCAGAATGGAGGCCAGTGACATGTTGGAAGGCTTGCGCTAAGTAATTGTGCTGACCTAATCAAATGAAATTGATTCTGCCTTCCCTTATCCTCCAGAAAGTTCCTTCCCATATGAGAAAATCTGAGCCCACCGCATGGATCTCTTGGTCCCTAATGGTTTTTCTTACTCCCAGCAGTATGCAACCCATTCTTAGGTTGAATTATAGCCTAGTGCCCAATGAGGGAGCCCTTCAGATGCTCGAATTGTACTTGTTGTCCAAAACTGAGGAGAAATTGAGAGTAGTCTTTTTCAGACTTCAGGTGTTCATATGTCCTTGGGAGCTACAACCTTGGCCTGCAATCTTGTTCACTAACTTCCGAAGGAGGTATGTCTTGAGAAGTTTAAAGAATTGAAAATTTCATCCACACTCCTTAGCGTCGCTATACACATCAGGTGATAATGTTAATTACTACAGCAACACTTGTGGGTCTGGACAAAGGGACAGCGAGTTAAGGGCAGTGACCTATATGGTTTCCAGCCTATCTCTATGATGCAGGATTTTCCTTCCATGCTGGACATCAGACCATTATATGATGGATGACACGTTGCAGCAAATATAAATGTTTGGAGTGCCTGGAAAGACACTCTTCATAAAGCAAACCAACAGGGAGCGGGATGGGTCCTTCCAAAATCCTGGATAAAACCCATCAATGTACCTCATTTGGATCTGGGAAAGACGCGGGCGCCCCTGTTAGAAGAGGCAGCCAAACCTACTTGAACCTAGTTGCCAAACCTTCAGTGTTTTGAGGATCGTTTAGGCTTTTTCCTCGTATATTATTGAGATAAGGAGTTTTTAAGTTCATATTATTGGGATAGGTTTGTAGCCCTGGTGCAGGTAAATGACTATCTCTGCCTCTTGAACAGATTTGGCAGTGTAGCAACTATGCATGGCCAGTCTATGCAGCCTACACTCAACCCTGGTGGAGACGATGCCTTGGGGTATCTGAAGTCCGACTTGGTTTTCTTAGAGAAACTTTCGATTCGCACCTACAGCTTCTCTCGTGGCGATGTTGTGGTGTTCAGGTGCAGCCTTTTACATATTGATATCTTCTCACAATGTCATGGTCTTCTGAGTACATGACTCACTCTCCATGTCCTTACCCTCATTCTGATCTCTTCCTATCAGTCTTCCCTCTCTTGTGCCCTTTCTTTCTGCATCGAAACTGGGTTTTGGATCTATGGAGTACATCTCACTATGTTCATGTTGTTAGATGAAGGGCATGCTTTTGTCTCTTTGGGAAGTAAATAAGGACTGTTCTCTGCACGAATAAATACATATTTGGCATTTCACCCTTTGTATCTATCTATTCAAAATGATCAAGAACAGATTCTTTCTTCAAGTCCTAACTGTGGAGCTTTCCTATAGCAACTGATAGAGTGTAGTGTTGATTGGTCTTGTACTCTTTGAGTCACTCTCTAAGCCATGAGACAGCATTCTTAAATTTCTCCTTCTGTGTGTCTTTCCTTGAAGCTTTGTCCCGGTGTGGTTTTCTATTCTTTATCATGGATGTGGCTCTCACATATTATCATTGGTTACCTCTTAGTTTACTAGGCTCTCATAGGCTCTCTATATACATCTTTTTCTCTTCTCCTCTCTCTCTTTTGGCTTCCTCGGCACTAGACTGAAATTTAAACTCAGGGCAGGAAGCCTACCTTTGAACAGCAAACAGAAGCAGAGAGGAAAGGGGGATTGCAAATGCCCGTTGTGTGGGCAACCTGAAGACATTATTCACTTTCTGATCCATTGTCCTGGGTATTCTCACCAGAGAGACGTCCTCTTCAAATCATTCAAGAGAATTGTGCCTGTACCTCTGTTTTCCAACTATGAAAGTCTCGAGGCTGAGCCAAAAGCCCAGGCCCTTTTGGGGCCTAGTTATTGGGCAAACCACAGACAGCAGATTGATGCTTGTGTAAAGGGTTTTCTAGAGGATATCTGGAAAACTCAGAGCAGTTGTCTATTCCAAGGTAAGTCATACTACTGGTGTCAGCCCCTGACAAGGGTAGTTTCTGTCCCTTTGTGTTTCGCTCAAACTGAGCACTGGTCAAGGGCCACAAGGCTACGGCAAACAATGTCTTATGATTGCATTCTTTTGGCTTCCTTGTAGCATTGCAGTCAAAGAAAGAGAAAGAAGTCTTATGAGTATGTCAGCATCATCTCTCTTGATCTGCATAGCTAATGCAAGGCTTGACCAGGGTGCCTTTCAGATATTTCTTGTGCACCTTTGGTTGTGGGCTATCCTGCCTCCTTGGTGACTTTCCTCGTGGATCCTGTCTGATATATTCAAAGAATGACCTGATTTGCAGATCCCCAATGGAACCCAAGATGTGGATGGTGAAGAGATTGATTGCTTTGCAGGGTGATTGGGTGACTGTGCCAGGCACATACGAGATTCTCCAGGTCCTGTTTTAACCAAAATTGCAGATAGGATTCTTCCTCTTCCAATTTTAGTGTCATCAGTGTATCTGGCTGTAGGTTGATTTTTCTTATAGGCTGTTCTGGATGTTGCTCCAGGTGCCGAAAGGTCATTGCTGGGTTGAAGGGGACAATGGGGAGGTGAGCTTGGACTCCAAGTCCTTTGGCCCTGTGAGTCCTCTCCGCTCCCAAAGGCTGAACTATGTCAAATAAGGATGTTTATTCATAACTTTGGCTAAACCCTGGCTCTCTCGTTGCTTTACTCTTTGCTGCCAGAAGTCAGAGACTTGTGCTTGAATCCTACTTCCCAGTACGTATGACACAAATGCGTTAGAGTAGTCATGCATCTCAATTGAACTCGGTTTGTATGTTGGTTTCTTAGGGTCTGTGGTGTGGGGTTGCAGATTCCTTTGGCATTGATGAGGGGAAAGGTTACGCACGTGATTTGGCCTCCCAGCAGGTTTGGTCGTGTGGAGAGCTGTCTCCCAGAAGGGCGTGTTTTGTCTCAACAGAGAGGGATGAGAACAAACCCCTAAACCCATCGATATACTCAAGCATTTACCTTAGTGGCACCAATGCCAACAATTGAAGCCAGTTGCACAGTTGGGACCACCCATTGGGACCTTTCTCCCTCTCTCTGTTTTATTTTTGAAAGTAGGAGAGGCGCTGGTGAAGGCCCTTTTGGGGACCTCTGATGTCAAATTTAATTGTACAATGTTGGGTCTCAACTAGCCTTCAACAATGAGGTCATGTATAGGGTCATTGGCAGGTATCAGGCTGGCCGGTGGTTCCCAGGCATCACCGGCTATCCTAGTAGTTATTCTTAGATTTTTCAAAACCTGTGATTTAGCACAAGTGTCACCAGTCCACAGTACACAGTGGAACATCGCCTATAGATGTCTGGCTGGCTATAGGCAGGGTTCTGCTCAGTGACCCCACTCAAACAACGCTTGGAAAACATGGAAAACATCTGCCTGTCCAAGCTGAGCGCAGTGTGTGTGACCACATGGCCAGTATACACTAATGATTTGTCTTCCTCACCCTCCTGCCTCTCCCTCAAAGCCCTCCTCATGCAATGAGGAAATCTAAAACCTTCTTCTGGTGTATAGTGAATTGGCTCACACAGTTTATTTGCTTTTGAGGGGGGGTCTGCCAGGTTTGCAAGATGAAAAACACATTATTTTGAGTAGTTTGCAGTTGTGCTTATTGTTGCAATGGCACTTATTAATACAGACTCAATAGTCTGATGAGTGGCATGCATGATGTTGTGTTAGCGGATAACTTTCAGTCTAATATAACCTTCAAGAAAGGATACACTGGGATCAATTACAGTGTTTTGTATATTCTCCAGGTCTCTGTGTGTGGACAAATTCTGTTGTATATAGAGGGGAGTGTTGACAAATGTGAGGGATGGTAAATCAATGTCTCAGATATGGCTCAGGAATCAAGGAGGCCCAGGTTCATCCTCTGCCACACCAGCTCACCATTCATAGAAGCTTCCCAGATATATTCCTTTCTAGATAGAGGCATTGACACTTGACACCGGGTTTGAGAAATGCCACGTCAGCATTGTTATATTTTATTTAATATATTTAAAAAATAAGTGTTTGTTTTTATTTTTTATTTGAAAAGAAAACTGATAAAAATATTAGAAATTAATATTCTTTAATATTTAAAATATAAGAAATGGCGGGAAACATTGATGCAAGTTGCTCTCGATAAGGTAGTCCTTTCCCCCGGTGGCCTAATTGGCATACATCCAACGTTAAGGATTTTGGGTGTGTATTACGCCAAATAACAGACTAATAATATTCAATATATTCCACTGTCCGCGATAGCCTGCACATAACGGACGTAATGCGCCCTAAGTGCAGATTACGGTCATAATGCGCTGTTTCGCTTCTTTCCCAATAATAATATGACACGTGGCACATAAACACTCAAAACCCTTAACGCACTGGAAAGGCCTCGCAGCAGTGCCGAACGCTGTGCGCGCCGCGTGTCTCGCCCTACCGACGTCTTACACAGCGTTATGCGCTGCTGCTCGACCATTCCAGGGTACATTAAGTCAAGTAGTAAGGTAAAACAAAAAATGAAAAAAAATAAAAGTAGTAAAGGCATATAGTCCATTGTGGATAAGTGATAGCTAGAGGGATAATTGTTATTTCTCTATGTACTTGAGCAGGTAGCCGAGTCCTTTGATCCTTCGACATGTTCCTTCAAACCGTCCATTGGGCCCTCGATGGCATGTGTGTTGAGCAGTAGGCTCTGTAATTTCACTCGACGTTAAACAAACTTTATCTTACCTTATCTTATGTATGATAGGATTTTTATATTTTTGTAGGGAAAATATTATATAATTTTTTTTGGGTTAAAATACCCTTTTAAAGTGTTATTTTTGGGGAGGACTACGCTTACCCAACGAGTTTAAGGAAAGCGTGTGAGGTGATGGGCCCGTTGCCGGAGCTCCGGGAGGCTCCGGCCACTCAAATCTCATCCCCCACTGGGAAGGTAGGGAGCGCTCCACACCTCGTGTTCCCTCTTCATCTTCCCCACCTTTAGGACCATGTTCCCAAACATTCTCCAATTTTCTCCCATGTTCCCGCTCCTTGATCCCCGCTCCCCATAGTGGGACAAGGGAGCGAGGAGGGGAGCAAGGACCGGGAACAGGAGAGCAAGCCGCGCTCCACAGGAGCCAGGAGGGGACCGGGAACAGGGGAGCAAGCCGCACTCCACAGGGCGAGGGGGAGCGAGAACAGGGCGAGCCATGTTCCACAGGGCGGGGAGGGGACCGGGAACAAGGTTTCAAGGATAGGGGAGCGGGACTGGAAGCAAGGAAGGCAGCAATGGAGCGGATACTAGGAACATGGGAGCGGAGCTGGGATCTTGGACTTGGAATTATTTTGGAGATGAAAAATAAATTAATTAATCACATATGCAACCAATCACTCAATGTGCTTCGAATACCACAAATTGAACCTCAAACCCGATCCTTATAAGGTGTATCACATAGCCACCATGCTATCATCCACTTCTTGCCAAATCTTTGGATTTCTAATGTCTAATTCTATAATTCAGGCTCATAGGTGAGAGGGTAGCAAGGGTGGGGGAGGGGGGAATTTGACAGCGCGTCACGCCGGAACAACGCCGGTACGGCCATCCCGGCAACCTTACTGACAAGGCTCCCACGCTTGCATTCAACTCGTTGGGTACGCGTAGTCTTCTCCGTTATTTTTAGGGTTTTTCCAGGTTTGTGGCCCGTTAGTCATTCCACCAACAAACAGATAAACATTATATTCTTATTTTTGTGCAAACAATTCCACTCTATTCACATGAATAAAGTTGCTCTAGTATGTAAATGTTACAATTTGTATGTCATGCCTTGGATAAATGATGTAGTTCTAAGTGTTATATTTTGAATTCTTCCTCTCTATCTGAAAAGGTGGACGTTGCCGAAGCAAGCGTAACTTATGATGTCACTTGATCCAAAAGGGCTACTGCCTTCCGGTACGAAGGTGGACACCTTTGTAACAACCAAGAGGGTGTTTTGAACCCACAACCACTCGTAAGAGGGTATATGCCCTTACCACTAGGCTACATGTTGGTTGTTTCTCTATATGATATCTTGTTAGATCTCTCCAAGTGTTACATTTTAGGTACTCCGAGGGGTAATACTTATCCATAGTAGACTGTACACCACTTCTAGTGATTGTGCCATGTGGGTTTAAATGAGTGTTGCCCGGGTACCATGTTTTGAGCCTTCTTCCACTCCTGGTTATGGCATCTTTGAAAAAAATGAATGGCCAAGGTAGGGTATCCTAATAAGTTTGAAAAACATCCCGGTTACAGATCCTCATACACATGATTTTTTTTTGTGTCCAGTTCTCAATCTATCGGGTATGCCATCTTAAAAATACCGGTTTCATAGGTTATCAGATTGTTTATTTATTTTATTATTTTCTGGAATTTTCAGTGTGTATGTCACGTGCAAAACTGCTTTTACACTAAGATTGTTTACAACTGTGTTTTAGCCGAATGCCAACTAATTAATTTCCTATTTACTAGGACATCCTTTGACATCAAAATTCTAAATGTTGTGCACCTAATTTTCCACAGGTCCATGGTAAATATATGATTACAAGTAATATTACATCAGAATTCCAATCAGAATGTGTCCACCTGTAATGTATCTATCTTATACTGCATCACCAACCCCAACCGGCAGTACTTGTGTCACAATGTCACAACGAAGAAAAAAGAGCCAGAGAGAATGACACGTTTTGTTCAGGCTTATTTACTCCACCTACACCTATATTATCTAGAGCCGCCTCTACTCCAATTACATTAGCTCCGGGTCCAGATGCTATACTCGGCCAACATTGGTTTAAACTAGAGTTGGGGAGAGTACCCACATATACCCTCTAGGTATATAAGGATTTATATTAGGATGTATACATAGATGTGGCCAAATTTGAGACTTGCATATGTACTTAACATCTAGGATATATATAAAGGTAGACGCCTTTAAGGGAGAGAAAATGGACCTCAAGGGTCGTAAACAATAAGCGCATTCGATCGGCCACCAAGGATGGCTCTTCTGCATACCCTGCCACTGGATTGAAGGCACAACCACTCCCGAGGTGGTTTGTGCCCATACCACTGGGCTACAACTTGGTCATCAAAATAATCATATAGATACATCAAACCACTTGTCCGTCCACTTACTCGACTTAGCTATTGACAGTACAAGAGATCCTGGTTTTTTTTACAACAAAGGTATTCACACCTGACTTTTCTTACACAAAATTTTACACCACTGTAAAATTTCGATGGTGTAGAATGAGCCAGTGTAAGAAAAACCGCTTCATGTAGACTAGTCTACACCAAGCTCACACCTTCTGTGGTCAACGGTTGTTGACCAAGAAGATGTCCAACAGTGTACAAGGCTTATCTCACACCGGTGTGAGAATGAACCATATAGTAAAGTTAATCCACACAATGGAGCTATATGATGTGGTATACTGACTATACATGGTGTGAGAAAGGTTACTGGGCTTATTTTACACTAGTGTAAATTATACCACATTAGTAGTACACGTCGATTAAGGGACTCAGAGGTGGTATGCTAAGTAGACATGGTGTGAAAAAGGTTACTGGGCTTATTTTACACTAGTGTGGATTATGCCACATTGGTAGGGCAAAGTTTGTTATGTTTATATACAATCAAACCACTTATGTTGTGCATGTATGTGTAATAGGTGTGTTGGTTAGTGTATACTGACTTAGTGTTGCTATTATGAGGAGGTCTTAGGATCAAATGTGTATTGTTTAGTAATGTGTAGGATGGTGTGCGGTCAACCGTTGACCTGGGATGAGGCGGGATCAACAGTCAATGCATATTTCAAATTTTGCATTTTTGAATTTTAAAATTCGAATTTTTGAACCGCCAAAATTTAAAATTTGAATTTTGAATTTGAATTTTTAATTTTTAATTCGCCACATTATCAAGCAGGATGTAAGATAAGCTGTCAAAAAATCCAGTCAAAATGGATGTAAGAAAAGCCAGTCAAAACGGGTGTAAAAAAAACCATATCAAAAAAGCCAGACAGACCAGGCGCCACGTCAGGGTGTAGATGGGTGTAAGATGGCTTTTTCGACACCACTGGCTTTTTCTACAGGGTCGCGGAATCAACACGGTTTACCTTACACCCAGGGGGATGTGAGCAGGTGGCTTTTTTTACACCTGCAGTGGTAAAAAAATGTGTAAAAAAAACCAGTTTCTCTTGTAGTGTGACTCATCATTAATGGATGGACAGAGGGTGGTTAAAAAAACAATGAGGGATTATGATAATATTTAGCATAGTGATTGTTGTCGTGCACCTAAGCATCGTGCCACAACATACATCGTTGTCCATCACACATCCTAAGCATACAATCCTAGAAAGCTATGCCACAATGATAAGAGATGAGAAATGAGAGAAGTGGAAGACAATGAAAGCTCTCATAGCATGAAGCAACTAAAAACAAGCCCTAGTCCTTCCAAGTGAAATCCACTCTATCACATAAACTAAGTCAAGCCAAGGGCACCCTTGCTGAGGGAATCCACCCTACAAAGCCCTCAACACACTCCCTCTCAATACCTAGAGCTATGGAGGTGAGAGAGGCTCATGGAGGCTCAACTACAAGAAGATGAGCATCATCTATCCTCACAAGGGGGAAACCTATCCCCATGTCTCAAGTGAGGCTCGACACCTCACTTGGCATGTGAGACCAAATGAAATCCCAACACACAAAATACACATTTATATATCCAAAAGTCCTAGTTAACAAGAAATAGGTAATTCTAGTTAACCATGACTAAAACCATGACAGCTGTCGTGCACCTAAGCATCGTGCCACAACATACATCGATGTCTATCACACATCCTAAGCATACAATCCTAGAAAGCTATGCCACAATCGCCCCCCTAGCTGGTGATTAGGTCCATCTAACACCGGATAGCTGACAAGTATCCATCCCAATAAGATCATCACTTTGGTCATCAATCGCCCAAGTCCCAGTATCTGAAGTCAATAGGTCAAGAAGTCGGGTGCAAAAGTAGCCCCATCGTTACTCGCCTTCCTGCAATCCATGGCTTCAATTGGGTGTCCCTGGCATTGAACTCTCGTTAGCTAGACCTTGGATCACTTGTCAACCTCACCACTGTTATGTCCCACTACCTCTGTCCAAGGCATCGTGGACACAACCATTCTCCACTAGGAACCTCCTCAAGTGGCGGTGTCAAGCATCCCATGTACCACCCCCTTGAGCATTTATCACATACCAGCATGGTGGCTGCACCACCAGCATGCCCACATAGCATGCAACGCAACCCTGCAGGTACCACTGCAAGGTTGGGATCTATCCTCCCATCCACATGTGGAAGGTGACATGGCGCATAATTACGCACATGGTCCTCCCATACCATGCCATCTTGACCCTCCAGAATCAACACTCCTGAAGGCAACACCTCTCGTACCCGTAGAACCACACGTCCTGCTGTGACATCCAAGGTCGTAGGTGCTGTTTGCTGCAAATACACATAGTCCCCAGGGTTGAATCTCCAAATACCCGGTCGATATCACTAGTACAGATTATCGTTTTTATGACTACAAATATCACTACATTTGCAGTGATAAGTGCGATTATGACTACATCACTCTGCAGTGACAAACACGAAGTCAGTTCTACCATCACTGCGGAGTGATAAGTGCGAAGTGACTGTCGTCATCAATTTCTTTGGAATCTGCCCGGACAGCCCGCGCAAAATAGGCCAATAGAAATCGTCGCGCCAAGTTTTTGGAACTGCCCGCAATGCCCGGATCTTCATCTTCTTGAACTGCAGGAGCTCTGCGTTTTCACCTTGCAAGCACAGGCATGGATAGCTGAAGGAGCAAGGATCGAGTGTGGGTCCAGATTCATCCAAAAGGGCCGGATTTCAAGCTCCAGATTACCTATGATTCGAAAAGAGAGAAAAAGAGGGAAAGAGAGGAGGGGGAGGGAAGGAAAGGATGGACCAATGAACACACCAGGGATGGTCTCTGCTGTAACAGAGCAAATGAAATAGTGTCGTGGAGTGCGATGCTTGCAGGGTATGCACAGCAGGGATGTGGGATGGAGGCTTTGGAGACCTATGAAGTTGCGAAGGGAGAGTTTGATAACATGGCTGAACAAGATGTTGTCTCAAGGAACACGCTGAATCTCGCAAGATATGGCCAGCATGTGTGCGGGATGAGGGCATTGGAGACATATGAGCAAATGTTGAGAAGAGGTGCAGCCTGACCGGGTCACGTTCATTTGTGTTTGCAATGCATGTGCAAACCTGGCAGCCCTGGAGACTTGGTAAAGGGCAAAGAGGTCCATCGTGACATTGTCAAAGCTGGAACTGTACCAGATGTAACAATACCTCGTCGACATGTATGCCAAACGTGGGAGCATTCCCTTGTGGACAAGGAGTGTTTAACAATATGGCTGAGCGAAATGTGGTGTGGTGGAACGTGATGATCGCAGGACATGCACAACATGGGCGAGGATTGCGGGTTTTGGAGACCTATGAGCAAATGATGTGGGTCTAGGGGTGAAGCCCGAGCACATTACGTTTGTTTGTGTTTGTAGTGCATGTGCGAGCCTGTTGGAGAAGGGCAAAGAGGTCCATGGTTGCATCGTCAAAGCTGGAATTGTGGTAGATGTCATTCTGAACATGAATACCCTTCTAGATAGGGAGTGTTCAACAATATGGCTGAGCGAAATGTGGTGTCGTGGAAAGCGATGATCGCAGGACATGCACAACAGGGGCGGGGATTGCAGGTTTTGGAGACCAGTTGATGTGGGAGGGGGTGAAGTCCGACCACATTACGTTCAGAGAGTTCAAATGCCTCTCCACCATGACCTTGCTTAGCTAACCATGCCTTGCTGATGTTGTTGTCTTGCACTTGAGCTGTTTTTGGACACTGGCTGGAACATCCACAAGGCGGCTCTGCTCGAGAGAAATCAGCTTGAATGCAGGGGCAGATTTTGAGATCATAATCGCCACTCAGAACGTTGTTCTTTGCACCGGCATGGCATGTCAGCATGCATATCAGCCCAAACTCATTACTCCGTGAGCCTTCCACTGCCGGAGTGTGCCCATTCAAGCCAGATCTTCGAAACGCAGGGATGGAACGGGGTTTTGAAACCAGCATTGCCTAATTGGATACCCAATTCAGCTCCGCATCTTGGTCCATTGATCTGCTGCACATTGTGAAGTTTTCTGCCCGTTCACCGCAAGTTGAAGAAGGAGTATTCTTAAAACACGGGTACTCATAACCTGAAAATGGCTCCAGCTTATGTTGCTTGAGTGCGGAAATGAGTGTGGTTGGCTTGGCAGCTTTACATCTGGTCCATCCCACTCGATATGATGAGCAGGTTCAGCTTGACTTCTCTCACACAAAAGACGCTGCCAAGATGGGGTTTGCTGCCCTAGATGACTTCCCGTCGTTGTTCTGGGCTGCAACATACAATTAATCTGGCCCATGGCAAGGGGCCTTGCCTTCCACAATCATCTGTAAGTCCTGTGAAACTGTTTTTGTGGCAGTTTCTAAGCAGTGGGCAGCGATGGTGGGCTGTTGTAGGATTTGATGAACTCAATGCCGTGTACTGACAGCAACCCCTCATCTCTTATGCAAGCATTCAACAAGCCAAGTTGACTGCAGAGCATATTCAGCCCCCCACGTTTCTAGTTGCCTAATGTTCTTCATCTCCTGGGCAGAGCATTTTCCAGGGTCTCCATCTGTGATGACACACTATCTTCTCATGTGGTTCAGCGTTTGGTTGCTCTTGTTTGCACCACCCCCAATGAAGGGCAGTTCCCACCTGCTTGATTCTCTCTATATGGTTGTCTTGGGTCTTGGCAGGGTTTCCCACAACCGCCTTTCCTTTTCAGACTGCCAGTCATCAGCCTCGTTCTCCAATGCTTTACTTTCTTCCCAAGTGAAGTGCTCTCCTCTTTTATGCTTCAACGTCCCTGCATATGTCTTTTCCTTCATCTCCCATGGTGCTTTCGAATGAATGAGCACTGATTTACATCTGTTGGCAACATTTACGGTGTCCCTTTCCTTGCATGCCGCTGCAGGCGCGCATTGACTTTCTTGGCAGGGAAGTCTCCTCCTTCTCCCTCATTTCTGGCTCTGTTGGTGCCCCACTCACCATGCTATCAGGATGCACTTATTTTGTGGTGTTGCGCCAGCCAAGGGCGATCTTTCACTGGTCCGATTGTTGGCAACAGCTGATTGGAGTCTTCTTGGTAGAGTCTCCCACGAGCTCCCATCAATTTCAGGCATCAGGTTTTCTACCTGCCCTTCCACTTTTCATAAGCGAGGTGCCTGTCTTCCTCCCTTTCACTCTTCAGCCTCTCAGGCAGATTTTCTTCATGCGATTGCTGCTCCCATACTTCCAGTCTTGTTTAATTTCTCCAGCCATCACCCTCAGATTTGACAAGGTATTGCTGCCCTTCCTTGTGTCTTTCCTCACTCCCAGCTGCTGGTTTTATCCCAGATTCACCTCTCATCCTTGCCTGGGGTTTTGCTTGCCAAACAGCCCTTGTGTGGGGAACTTCAACGAAAGGCAACATCTCATTCTCAGCTCCTGTCTTTGTACCTCTTTGCAGCAGTCCAGCCTCGGGTGCCTCACTTTCTGATTGTTGGGTTGCATTCTTCGCCGCCAACCTTTGACAAGAAAGTGTGCTCCATCTTCCTCATCTCCTACTAGTTCCCTTGATGCTTCACCTCGTATGTCTTCCTCCTCATGTTTTAGCAGCAGCTCCCACGCTTGAATTGCTACTTTTCCTCGTAGTTGATCTTGTGCTTTCCTTTTTCTCCGTAGCCTAATCAACAGTTTTGTCTTGGGCTCCCTTGCCATGAGTGCCTTGTCTCACTGCATTTCCCTTGGCTGCCCACCATCCGTGGAGTCTTTCTTGCACTATTCTGACCCTCGTTGGCATGCACTTTGCTGCGATGCCCCACATGTATTTGCTGCTCCCTTTAATCATCAACATAGTGCTCCAGAGCCAGTTCCTCATTGTTGACCAGTTGACCTTCTCAGCCCTTGGACCCCATTTTCCCTTCTCCCATGTTGCCTCGTCTTTCTGTTTGATCATTTGCTTTACTTGCACGATGTTGCTTCTTCCCTACAGCTCATCATGTGTTGTGGCTCTTTCCCATGTTGCACTCACTCCCATCATACGTTGTGCAGTTGATAAGACTAAGATGAGTTGATGCAGGATAGGGGGAGGGCTTGCTGGTGTATGTTGTCCGATAGGCCCCATGCACAGAGTCAAAGCTAGAAATCAGCCTTGCAAGGACCCAAGTGAGAGAAGTCTGGTGGGGGTAGCATCTTGGGGATGGCAGTTAGGGCAATGTGTGTCTAGGGCAATATATGTCATAGCAGCGGGTGATGTGCTGCCAATTTTGAGGATAGAGCACTAGAAGCATTCGTGTCTTTTCCGATTCGACTTCATGTCCGCGACCACTCCGGGAACCACTTGGTAGTAAACGGGACTACTGGAGAGTCGAAACAGACAATGTGGGCCCACGGGGGCATTTCAAACGGCGGACAGAAGTGGGGTCAACGACTCCGGAGTCGTAGCAGAATTCCGGGCTATTTTACGAATTGTGTAAATACATAAAATTTGAAAAAGCCAAAATTACAAGTGGTTGTAATTACTGCACATGCGACTACAAATTTTCTTTCCTAATTCGATTAATGGAATAAAGATATTTATTCATTAAAGTGAATATGTAGTCGACTCAACGACTCCATGAACCACTGCGCATTCATTGCACCCATGACTCGACAGCACATTTGCTGACGTGGCTTTCACAAAAAGAGGTAAACAAAATGTGGCCTTGGGGGAATAGATTTTTTTATTACGTGTTGCCTCCACCTGGCAGAGACAAGGATGCAAGTGCTGCGTCGGACATGGCGGGACGTGGGAATGGAAATCCTGACACGGCAAGGCCTTCGTATACTGTGAGCGCGCGTAGTGGCTTCTCAGAACGGTGTGACATCGGGGTCTTGGTCATTCATCATTTACAGAATGTGCTGGATGGAGGCACGATGGAGTGCGCATACGGGCATGGCCTTCTGGCATCAATTCCCAAGTATCCACGCAAGGTGAGGCTGTTGAATTGGGTTTTTGCCCGTCTAGTTTTCTGACAGCATGCTCAAAACCTTCATAGTGCCATTGAGTGGCATCGCAATAATT
Organism: Takakia lepidozioides; assembly: GCA_030704615.1. Lineage (NCBI taxonomy): Eukaryota > Viridiplantae > Streptophyta > Takakiopsida > Takakiales > Takakiaceae > Takakia > Takakia lepidozioides. Next base: position 18,153,176 of record CM060731.1, on the reverse strand, counting down.
TGATGTGTAGCTGCTTTTCCATTTCACAAGTTATGCAGAAGGCGTCACAGAAGAAGATCGCAAAGACGTCAAGGCTGAAGAATATGCCCTTTGGTTGTGAACTACAATCATATCATGCCAACCCCATTTTGCCCACGCAGATAAGGGAGACATTCTGCATTTGCGAGTGGGACTTAATTTCTCTAAACCCAGCTTGAAGGCAGTTGTGACACCAGAGAAACTGGAAACTACCTCCAAGAAAGTTGAAACTCGCAAGATAGTCATGTATTCGTCTCATTATCTCCAACTGGGATTCCGAGTTATCATCCGACCCTTTACATGTGCGCTGGAATGGAGTATAATTCTGGTTTAGGCAGTTATTGCCACCAGACGTTCGCTTCTCCAATTTTTACATTTAAGGATGTGTCTGTGTTTATGGCACTCTTTCTCCCAAGGAGGCCTGAGTACCCCGCTGTACTTGCAAGAATTTGATGTGTAGCTGCTTTTCCCTTTCATAAATTATGAAGAAGTAGTCACAGAAGAAGATCGCAAAGAGGTCAAGGCTGAAAGCGTTCATTAAGGTTGTGAACTACAATCATATCATGCCAAACCAGCGGCGGCAGATGGTGTCATGAGACATTCTGCGATTTGCGCATAGGTGGACTTAATTTGATGTTGACTTGAAGGCAGTTGTGACACCAGTGAAACTGGAAACTACAGGTTAGATGATGGCGTGCTGCATCGCGACATAAACCTGCATTTTGACATTCAGGCTTAGGATTCATGCAATTTGGTGCTAGTCAGGCCTGCACAGTTCCAGAGCACAAGTGGGAGCCCATCCGAGGGATGGGGACCTCGTAAGTGCTTCTTCATTTTGTACTCACCTTGTTTTTGCATCGCACTTGTGCTACAAGGGGCAGAGCCATTCATTTGGCTGGAGGTTCAATTCCTCTACAAGTGAGCTATTCCCGTGTCACTACAATCAGTTAGATGTGTTTGTGGTGGTTGCTGGATTTGCGGCTTTGGGGCGTTTTGCCAAGTGCTTGCAGGGATCAACGTTAATGTGGACGTGGCAGTACATGTAGCAAAAAAGCCCATTTGCTGGTGAAGAAGACCATGTTGCAACATATGTCATGTTATTGCTTCGAGAGTGCTGCTGTTGGGCAGGTGGGAGAATGCAACAACGGTGAAAAGGAAAGCAAGGGAAGCACAAAAAGGTGTCGTTCGGTCCTGCTCCTTTGGAGACACCCCCCATTCCACTGGTCTTTGTTCCTGGAAAGCATGCAGCTGGGCCAGAAAATGCATGCACACATTCACGTCTACTTCCCGTACATGAAGACGATCCTCTCCTCACATGTCAGAAACAATATTGGCAGAACAAAAAAAGGTTTGTTCACAAGACAGTACGGACCATATACCGGGACATTATCGATACTATTAACTGTCTCGCCCTTGCGCGCTTGCAGGACTGTACAAAATGGATTCTAAGGACAGTAAGAGTCCTTAGCATAGCTCTCATCTATGAGCTGCTCGCTTAATGGACACTGAGATTCAGCTGGGCTCACTATCTATATCCAAATAATCTTCCCCTTCACTACCCACATCTGCAATTTGCCTTGCGGTAATTACCAACCCTGGAATGTCTTCCTCATTAAAGGTAACTGCTCCTTCCAAAGAGACTGGTTCGGCCGTATCTGGTAGATTTCGTGGTTCCCTCAGACCCTCGTGGTCGGCATTCTCCCCTAGGTCCAGATCATGGACGTCGGCCACGACTCGTTTGGCCCGGGGGTCCTTGTGAAGAACCACCTTCCATCCCGGCGCATGGGTGTCATCTGAAAAGAAAACTTGCTCAACTTGCGATGGGAAGATGAATGGCTCTTCATCTTGTGGTAGCATTTTTCTGAAATCAGCAAGGAGGAACCCGTACTCATCCCGTTTCATGGTGGCATTCTCTCCTACCATATTGGCTTTTACCCAAGAACAACGGAATAGAATTGGCTTCACAAGACCATAGTCTAGTTTAAGGATCTCTTTGATCACTCCTACATATTGCACATGGCATGAAATTGGATTCTGATCTCGTGCATAGCTCCTACTCTCTTGTTCAAAAAATGATGCCACTCCGCTGTCATAAGTCACCAGGAGGCTGGTGTTGGCATCGTCCACTCTATAGTGATTGCCATATGCTTTCATTGACCGGTACGAAGTGGCAATCAGCCCTGGGGGGAATGACAGACTCACCATGCCCTCATCGGGTCCTCGTTCTCTGATGCGTACACTGCAATTGCAGATCTGACCCACACTGTAAAGGGCTGCAGCTCCTCCATTGTTGTGGGGTACTCCACCGGGGATCTGCGCCTACGACCGCCCCTCCGCCATGCTTTTGCAAATGCACTCCGTTCCGTTTTCAGGCGGACCTTCTCCGCTGCGTACTTTCTGGCAGAAACCAAATAGAAGCTGCAACTCAGTCCCCCTGACCAACACCGTGCTGTACATGCATGCCACATGCAGAGTGTGTGTCCTTTCAAGCACACTGTAGTGATGCAGCCTACTTCATAATCACTTGCAAGCAACAACCAAGATCTACGAAACACCCTCTGTAGTCGTCTGAAGCACCCTGTTAGTACACGATCCCACTCCCATAGTGGCCGGAATGACTTGTGACAATATATATGTAATTCCAGCATACAAAGACCATTAAGAATAGCACAGGAGGGATGTAAGTTGGCACCCACTGTCTCCATGGTGTCATGGTTGTTGTGTTGTTCAGCACATAATCATGTGCCACATCCCGAAGGCGCGGGCTCATGGCACGTTTGTTCCACCACCTTCTAGGACCTCGCCTACAACTCCTTCTTCCTCGTTCTCGTCCCACACCCGTCGTTGTATTGCATCAAATGAAGACATATACTCTGTCATGAAGCCCAGGGCTTCGTCGCGGATGTAGCCCTCCGCCATACTCCCCTCTGGCCGTGCCATGTTGCGTACATACCCCTTCAGATCTTTCATGTACCTCTCCATGGGGTACATCCACGGCTGGCTACGGGCCCACACACATGCAACTCCTCTACAAGATGCACTAGCAAGTGCGTCATGACGTCAAAGAATGATGGAGGGAATTCTTTCTCCAGCAAACATAGGGTCATAGCCACATCCTCATGCAACGATGTAATGTCCCTCGGATCCCACACCTTCGCACAAATCTTCCTAAACACTCGACTTACACGCATTATGGCTGTTCGAGGACCTGGCGCCATCGTACCCCGAATGCACACTGGCAAAATCTATTGCATCATCACGTGTAGATCATGTGACTTCATCCCCGACCATTTCTTGTTTATGGCATGCTTTTGGAAAGCACCCGAGAATCCGGTTGGCACTTTCATGGCTCCCAATGTCTTCAAAAAATCCTCTTGCTCTGATTTGGTCAGGACGTATGATGCTGCTGGCATGAGCACTTTGCCTGGTCTATTTGGATCAGGCCTTAGCCACAGATGTGACCGTATCCCTTCAATCTCCATGTCCTTTCGTACGTTTATCGTATCCTTCTCCCCAAAGATAGTCTTCAGAATGTTCTGCAGAAGTTCTTCTCATAATGCATGGGGTCCAGGAGGTACCGCTGCAAGAGGTTCTGAAATGCCAAATGTCCTCCCATGAGACGAAGTTCTATGGGCAAAAAAAGTAGAATATGTGGCAGAAGTTGTCCATGTTACTACATTCTGCTTTCAACAACTCCACGATCCTCTCCACAGTGAGGTGTACGACTTCAACATCTACTGCATAGTAGTTACACTGACTTAGGAGTTGGTGGAAGGACTCCTGACAGTAAAGGTAATTCCAAGAAGCACAATGTGAAAGAAAGTGAGTGAATGGGGGGGGGGGGGATTCATGCACCTTCCAGTATGGCAAATCCCAAAGGATTGTCCGGCGCTTCACCCCGTGCTCCATGGCTGGATCCGCACTACTTCCGTCTCTCCCTCCAATCTCCATGAACGCCTCTTTCTCCTTTGCAAATTGCAATGTCTCCTCCGGTGTCATAGCATTTGGTGCCATTCTCTTTTCAACACATCCATTGAAGTGCCATCCTGCTCGTCGATAGGGGTGGTTTCTTGCAAGGTAACGTCGATGCCCCATGTATATTGTCTTCCCTAGTGGCTTTGAGTGCCGTGAATCCACATAGGGCCCACAAATGGGGCACCCTTTGTAGCCCTTCGTCTTGCAACCCGCAACAAGGCCATATGCGGGGAAATCGTGGATTGACCACATGAGTATGGCACGGAGGGTGAAACTCCATTGCCCTACTGGTTTCAAAATGTCGTAAGCTTCAACTCCAATCCATAGTTCCTGTAGCTCTTCAATCAATGGTTGCAAATACACATCTATGTTTGCATTTGTCACGGACTCCTTGCCTGGAATCAAGAGAGACAACATGACAAAGAATTTCTTTGTTGTCAACCATGGTGGCAGGTTGTATGCCACCAACTGCATGGGCCATGTGGACCATGTGCAACTCTTTGATCCGTATGGGTTTACTCCATCCGTAGATACAGCCAATCGCACATTGCGTGGGTCCTCGGCAAAATCGGGCCAAGTTGCATCTATATGCTTCCATGCAAGGGAATCTGGGACATGCCTTACCAAACCATCGTTTGAGGCATTCCTGGAATGCCAAGTCATGAGCTCACTAATGGTCTTGCATTTGTACATTCGTAATAGACGGGGGATAAGGGGAAAGTGCCTCAACACCTTGGCTGGCTGTTGTAACCTGCCCAAATCATGGTATCGGGCTGCACCGCATTTGGGGCACTCCATAGCATCCTTGTACTCTCTTCTGAAAAGTACATGTCCTTTTGGACATGCATGTATTTTCATGTAGTTGAGGCCGAGCTTCCCAATCATTTGGTTGGCCATGTGACAACTTTTTGGCATTTCATTTGGTTGTGGAAGCAAGTTCAGCCGAAGCAAAGAGAACAACTCCTCCACAAATTGGTCTGAGACACCGTGGGTTGTGCACAGGTTCATCAACAGCATGGTGGTAGCAAGCTTTGTGGATTTGCATCCCTCGTACAGTGGCACACATGCTTCTTCTAGTGTCATGTGTGCAGAATTCAATTCTCCATCTCCACCTCCTTCCACGCCTTCCCCCACGTGAATGCCTTCATTTCCTGCGTCATCACCATCCCCAGTTGTCGTAGCGCCGTCCCCCTCTTCAGCATCGTCCATGATGTGGAATGCTTCAGGACTGCAACATTCGAGTAATCTCCACCCCTCCGTCCATGCCTGGTTCATGTCCTGCGCCCATGACATAGTCCTCGTCTGGCCTGTCTGTATGGCTCCCTCGGGGGTGTGCATTGTCCAATTGTGCCCACTCCTCATCGTCTTCGTCTGCAGGTCCATCTCCAATCCACACCCGAAATGCTTCATGTCTTTTGTGGTGAAGGAGATGTGTGCGCACACCGTCCTCAGATCTACTTGTAGTGCCCAAACAACGTTCACATGGGCATGGCATCCTTGAAAGCTCAAGGGCTCGGGCACGTGCCACTTCTCTTTCCCACAACCTGTCATCTCGGGTGTTCCGTCTACAGGGGTGATTAATTGGAAGTCCTCCGCATGGGCGAGGGGAACTCATTTTTGTTGGGGAGCCTCTTCAATGCTGTTTGTGCACGCCGTTGCAGGGGACCGGATTCTCCTTTGCAGAGATTCCTCAATTTGGCTCTGCCACTCCCATTTCACTACCGTCAATTCCCTCCTCCTGCAATCTCAATTTGAAAGGTTCAGCCGCACATCCTTTGGCAGAGAAGACATTTGACTTTTTATACCAACCGGTAGATTCCACAACATGATGAAAAGTTACACTCAACAGCAAACCATTTAAAAGCCATCACGATGCTTCCCATCATAACTAGAATCTTTTCAACAAGACACTGAGAGAAATGACCAAAATCGACTCAAACAACGACATCCAGGAAAACGACGTGTCTCTACAGTTCGTGTGTGTGTAAGGAATCGGAGGACGTACGTGGAATTTCAATTTTCACGATTGACGACGTTGTGATCTTGGGCATATGGTTGAATGTGTATGAAATGTGTGCATTGAAGTGTGAACAACCTGACTACAAGGCCAGAACCTGCGCCACTTGTCTTAGGCCATCTCCAAATCACGTTTCGGCGGACAATCCCGTTCCGTTGCCGTGAAATTGCACCGTGGCGGGAAGGGAGTCCATTTGTGTGGCTCTATCACCATGGCGGGAAGGGGAGCATGTTAAAAATGGAGCATCGCCCTGCCACTTCACTCATTTGCTGTTTGCAGCTTCTTCCACCATCTTTCTTACTTAATTCTGATTCTTGCAATGCTGCCCTTGAGACGACAACTGCAAGTGACCGGATCCTTTGATCGTCGCATTCAAAGACACTTACATGTAGCAGATCGTAGACCCCCAAATGCCTGGAGAGAAAGCCAGAGGGCAGTCAATGCATGCACGGTTGTTTTGCACTGGTTGGGACGGAGTGGGGTGCAGAGGAGGCGTGCTATGCCCGAGTTTGCATGCCTAGCATCCTGCAGCCGGCGGCTTTTGCACGTTGGGCAGCAGTACCCTCTGTTGTATGATTACCATTTGTGGTACAGACTCACCGGCCTCCCCTGTCCACTTGGGTCTTGGGACAACGACTTATGGAGTATGTAGACAGAGTTGCATGTCGCGCAGGTACACCAAAATCTCCCATGTAACATAAACCCATTTCTCATTCATGCTTGCATGTGATCCACGGGGTAATTTCCATGTTCTCCCAGCTGATGTGGGTTCGCAAATTCTCGGTGTGTAGGTGTGTGTGTGAGGACCTCAACCTGACATGGTGTGATGGGTGTCGAATGGACCCTTCTCTGCGATGGGAGAACCACTACAGTTGAATTTGTTTTTGCTGAATCATTTGGCAGATCAACAGTTTTGTCTTGGCAGCTCCCTTGCCATGAGTGCCTTGTCTCACTGCATTTTCCTTGGCTGCCCACCATCCGTGGAGTCTTTCTTGCACTATTCTGACTCTCGTTGGCATGCACTTTGCTGCGATGCCCCACATGTATTTGCTGCTCCCTTTAATCATCAACATAGTGCTCCAGAGCCAGTTTCTCATTGTTGACCAGTTGACCTTCTCAGCCCTTGGACCCCATTTTCCCTTCTCCCATGTTGCCTCGTCTTTCTGCTTCATCATTTGCTTTACTTGCACAATGTTGCTTCTTCCCTACAGCTCATCATGTGTTGTGGCTCTTTCCCATGTTGCACTCACTCCCATCATACATTGTGCAGTTGATAAGACTGAGATGAGTTGATGCAGGATAGGGGGAGGGCTTGCTGGTGTATGTTGTCCGATAGGCCCCATGCACAGAGTCAAAGCTGGAAGTCAGCCTTGCAAGGACCCAAGTGAGAGAAGTCTGGTGGGGGTAGCATCTTGGGGGATGGCAGTTAGGGCAATGTGTGTCTAGGGCAATATATGTCATAGCAGCGGGTGATGTGCTGCCAATTTTGAGGATAGAGACAGCCTGTAAGCTGTAGATTTGTATAAGTGGTTTCTTCTTACACATATTGCTCCCAGTTTGCCACAACTAGTTGTTTGCGTTTGTAGTGCATGTGCGAGCCTGCTGGGGAAGGGCAAAGAGGTCCATGGTTGCATCGTCAAAGCTGGAATTGTGGCAGATGTCATTCTGAACAATACCATTGTGGACAGGGAGTGTTCAACAATATGGCTGAGCGAAGGATAGAGTGTAATGACTGCTAATGAGGGCACCTTCTTCAATTTCACCTTGTTTTCCCCTCTTATCAGAATCGCCCCTAATTATTCATGTTTGAATTCTGCAAGTTAGCTGGTTTAGTGAAGCTTTGATAGTTTGGAGTGACTTTGACATGATTCTGCCAATGTGACAACAGGAAAGTATCAGAAACAGGTAACACAGAGATGAGAAGTTGTGGAATGAATATTTTTCTGACCCCAGTCAATGGTGGGACAATCGAGGCAAGAAACTGAATGTTTGTTGGATTATAGAGAGTAGCAGATGCAATTGAGCGTAGGAACTAGTGTGATAAGTTGAGTTGGGTGCTTCCTAGAACAAGTCTAGGCTGTCATCGTCAACTGCTAGCAACAAGGCAAGGTTGTATGCATGATTCGTGCGAGGCATGGATAGTTCAAGGAGCAAGGATAGAGTGTGGGTGCAGATTCACCCAAGAGGTCCAGATTAACTGTGAAGCTACAAGAAACCTGCATGGGTAGATGGTCAACTGGCAGCAACGGCACAATTGATAAAATCAGACATTGTTAATGAAGGCATCTTCTTCAGCACATTTCACCCTGTTTTTCCTCTTATTAGAATCGGTCCAAAATTTCCATGTTGAATTATGCAAGTTAACTGGTTGAGTGAATCTAGTTTGGAGTGACTTTGACATGATACTGCTATGTGACAACAGGAAAGTATCAAAAAACAAGTAACAGACATGAGGAGAAGCTGTGGAATGAATACTTTTCTGCCCCCAGTCAATGATGGGACAACCGAGGCAAAAAGATGAATGCCTGCTACATTTCAGAGAGTAGCAGACGCAATTGAGCATAGGAACTAGTGTGATAAGCTGAGTTGGGTGTTTCCTAGAACAAATGTAGGTTGTCATTGTCAACTACTAGCAGCAAGGCAAGGATGAATGCATGATTTGTGCAGGGGCATGGATAGCTGAAGGAGCAGGGATAGAGTGTGGTCCAGATTCATCCTAGAGGGCCAAATTTCAAGCAAAAGATTTACCTATGATTCCCTGTGGATCAATAACTATGGTCTATTCCGTGGAACTCACTGAAGTCTTGCATTATGAGGATCAGAACTGCTTGACTTGCACGAGGCCTTGACCCTTAGGCAATCCCCAGAGCAACAGTAGCTTTTGGGCTGCTTTTTTACTTTGTGTTTTTCATTTTGTCCCATAAGCTCTTTGAGCTTTCCGCAGATGTAATAAAGTACCGTTTTGTTTCATTTCATTCATTTTCATTTCATTTTGTCTCATGGCATGTCTTTCATCGTTTGTGCATTTCTAATGCATGATTAGTTCTCTTGTATGGCATTACTAGTCGACTCACTACAAACACCAAAACTCCAAAGCATGAATCACTATGAATGATTGTTCAAGTACTTTCGAGCACTTCATATAAAGTAGTAAAGTAGTGGTTGCGCCAACTTCCGCAGTCGCAATTGCCACTGGGCATGTAGCACTGCAAGTTAGGTGGTCTACTACCACGTGGCGCCCCGGGCCCGTGGCCACGTGGCAACAGTGGTGCTCGTCGTGGCGCCGCCACGTCGGCATCCACATCGTCGTCCACGTCCGCGGAAATGTGTCACCGCGCTTCAGTGAGTCGGTCCACTCATCCGGAGGGAAAAGTCAAAGTCAGCCCAAAAGGTCAGACACACGAGCGGCCCGCCTGGTTACGCCACGTGGTTCTTCAGCATTAATCGCATTAATTGCTGAGCAGTTGTTCGCGCGTCTGCGTCCTTTACCACTCCAATCATTGGATGTCCAACCCAACTACCACGTCCGTTGTAACTAGTCTGTTGTAACTTCCAATTGATCCCAATTTTTTGACTTTTACGACTCAAAATGAGTCGTTACCCCAGTGGTAAATGACACGAATGCTTCTAGTGCTGCTGTGCATATCCTGCAAGCATGGCATTCCATGACACCATATCTTGTATATTGTCAAACACTCCCTTTGCATCCTCGATGCACCCACATTTTGCATACACGTCCACCAGGGTATTGTTCAGAATGACATAGAGTACAATCCAGCTCTGACAATGTCACCATGGACCTCTTTGCCCTTTTCCAGGGCTGCAAGGCTTGCACATGCACTGCAAATGCACACAAACGTGATGTGGTTGGGCTTCACCCCTTCCCCCATCATTTGATCATAGGTCTGCAAAGCCTCCATACCAAGTCCCTGTTGTACATACCCTGCAAGCATCGCGTTCCACGACACCACATCTCACATCCTTAATGCACCCGCATTTCGCATACATGTCCACCAGGGCAGTGTTCTGAATGATATCTGGTACAATTCCAGCTTTGACGATATCACCATGGACCTCTTTCCCCTTTTCCAGAGCTCCCCTGCTTGCAAACACAAGCCAAATGTGATGTGGTTGGGCTTCACCCCTTTGCGCAACATTTGCTCATAGGTCTCCAAAAGCATTCCTACCACACCCATGCTTGGTAAATCTTGCCAACATTACATTCCACGTGATCAAAGATCGTTGAGGCATTCTGTTGAACACTTGGTGAGCATCCACGATGTTCCCACACTTAACATACATGTTGACAAGGGTGTTGAGTTAAAAAAACATTTGGTGTGAATCCACTTTAGATAATGTGAGTCATGTGCACCTACTTTCCAGCTTCCAGACCTTTCATCTTGATGCACTTAAGCAAGAGACAGACATACATACCTGAATCTGCTGGAATGCCTCCTTGGTTTAAAGTCTGTAGAGCCTCTATCAGTCTGCCTGCCTCACAAAGCATCTTCACATGCCCAAAAGTTCCAGAAGAGGCATTGTGGACTCCTTCTCTTGATCCTCTATTTTCAGAAGTTGTGGTCATGGTTGAGGTGCTTGATTTTATCAACTGTGCCGCTGCAACTCCTGCCTTTACTTGACCATCTACCCATGCAGGTTTCTTGTAGCTACTTGATCCACCTGGAATCAAGGTAATCTGGAGCTTGAAGTCCAGCCCTCTTGGATGAATTTGCACCCACTGCTCCTTCAGCTATCCATGCCTCTGCACAAATCATGCATACATCATTGCCTTGCAGCTGATAATGATAGCCTAGATTTGTTCTAGGAAACACCCAACTCAGCTTATTACACTAGTTCCTATACTGAATTGCGTCTGCTACTCTCATGTAATCTAACAAGCATTCACCTTTTTGCCTCAGCATCCCACCATCGACTGTGGTCAAAAAAATATTCATTCCACAGCTTCTCATCATCTCTGTTACGGGTTTTTGGATCCGTTCATGTTGTCACAGTGGCAGTATCATGTCAAAGTCACTCCAAACTACATTCACTCAACCAGCTAACTTGCAGAATTCAACATGGAAATTTAGGGTCAATTCTGATAAGAGGGAAAAACAAGGTGAAATGTGTTGAAGAAGGTGCCCTGATTACCAGTGCCTGATTTTATCAGCTATGCCGCTGCTGCGCGGCATCCAGTTGACCATCTACCCATGTAGGTTTCTTGTAGCTATTGATCCACAGGGAATCATACGTAATCTTGTGCTTGAAATATGGCCCTCTCGGATGAATTTGGACCCACTCTCTATCCCTGCTCCTTCAGCTATCTTTGCCTCTCTATTCCAGCAAACACCCTAACCCTACTTATCACTCAAGTTCCTATGTTGAGCTTCCAACAGGCATTCACCTTTTTACACCAACGAGCTAACTTGCAGAATTTAACCTGAAAATTGAGGGACGACTCTGATAACAAGGGAAACAGGCTGAAATGTATTGAAGAAGGTGCTCATAGGTCTCCAAAGCCTCCATCCCGCGCCCTTGCTATGCATATCCTACAATCATTGCACTCCACGACAACACATCTCGTTCAGCCATACTGTTGAACACTCCCTTTGCATCCTCGATGCACCCACATTTTGCATACATGTCCACGAGAGTACTGTTCAGAAACAATTTAGCTACAACATAGCAACAGGTTTGTATAAACTCGAACCTAAACTCCACCTTCAAGTGGCATGTGCATTTTTCTTGTGCCTTCTTTCTTGTTCCATCAGAAGTGAATAGATGAGAAATTAGGATAGAAGCAACACATGGCAGCATGTGGAATGGGGTGTATGACAAACAGAAAGCGAGCCCGATTCAAACCCGAGTAGCAGACATCGTATGGTCACACCATATTGGAATGTAGAGAATATGGCTAGAGAAATCAGAGGATAGCCAACAAATCATACATACATTTTTGTTCACAGGTTGAGAACATGTGAAGATCACCCCCTTTACACCTAGCACCTGTCACTATCGGAAATTTAAGATTTATTTCTCACTCGCACCCAATTTTTTCTTTGAACCACAAATGTGTTAGTCCAACGACAGCCATGTGTCACATCCGCCACCAAATCAGGAGTTAAAGCAGCAGTGCAGGCATACATGCAATTTCAATCTCAGTTTCATCCTCCTGGTGGGTAGACCCCACAATTCGCTCTCTTGAGGATTGGTATGCCACAGAGGAAATATCCTCAACAATACATCACAGACACCATTTGCAGGGAGAGGTTAATGAACCAAGGAGAGTAATCAATGAAGCAAGACACTCTCACCTTTCAAAAAGAAACATCATTTCACCAGTACTCCCCACAAGAATAAACCCCATCTTCAAAGTGGTGAAAGGGGTTGGCATCCCGTACAATAATTGCTCGTCCAACAATCTTTGAGATGAACTTAGTGGCCGTGTGGAGTCACCACATACCCGAAGGTTCTTGATGATTCGAAGAGGCGTCCCTGGGGCTGTGCTGATCAGCCCAAAAGCAATGGCCAGCTTCTCACTGTGGTGGCAAAGAGAAAATTCCTTTGCCTCCTCCTCCACATCATGCAACACGAAGCGCGTGTCAGACACATATCCCTCCTCCTTCATCTGCCAAGACAATCTTCTCAACTCAGCTTGGATTTCCTCAATTTGTGGATGCAAGTTGTCATCTACTACAAAAGTGTGCACCCCATTGCCAATCTCAATGGAGCAGTGACCTGGCTGCTTTCTGACACCTCTGACTTCCATCATTTTCCTCACCTTTGCAGTATCATCCCACCTGCCAGCTGCGGCATAAATATTTGATAACAACACATATTAAGATGGAGCATCTTGTTGATCCCACTTGAGAATAGATTTTGTCGCGCGTTCTGCCACCTCCACATTGCCATGAATTCTGCAGGCACCAAGCAAGGCTTTCCACACTACAGCATCTGGTTGGACTGGCATTTTGTTAATGAAGTCCTCAGCCTCGTCCAACCACCCAGCACGGCCAATAAGGTCCACCATGCAGCTAATGTGCTCCACTGTAGGAATGAGGCCATAATCTCGATATAAGGATTCAAAATAGTGTCTTCCTTCATCCACTAGGCCCCCATGGCTACATGCTTGGAGAACACACATAAAGGTGATATTGTTTGGCTTCAAGCCTTCCTTTTTCATTCCTTCAAGTAATTGCAGGGCCTCCCTACTACAACCATGTTGGGCATATCCTGCAATCATCGCACTCCATGACACCACATTTCATTCAGCCATATTATCAAATAAGGAAAAGAGTGAAGTGGTAAGTGCAAGGCAAAAGCGGGAGCAGAAGAAGAAGACGGCGAAGAAAGCTGAAAGGATTTAGTAGAAAGAGAACCAGGTGATGATATGGGATAGCAGTTACTACAGCATTGAATCCACCGTGTTCTCTTAAGACGCAACAGAACAAAGGTATACATTTTCGGATCACCAGTGGAGAGACTACTCCAGATGATGGACCTCGGGGCTCCCTTGCATCCTCCATTTGGCATACATGTCCAAGAGAGTGTTGCTCAGAATGAAACCTAGGACGATGTCAGCTTTCATGATGTCAACATGGACCTTTTTGCCCTTTTCCAGGGCAGCCAAGCTCGCACACGCACTGCAAATGCAAACAAACGTTACCTGGTCAGGCTGCACCCCTTCCCACATCATTTGTCCATAGGTCTCCAGAGTCAGTTCCAGCTCTGACAATGTCACCATGGACCTCTTTGCCCTTTTCCAGGGCTATCAGGCTTGCACATGCATTGCAAATGCAAACGTGATATGGTCGGGCTTCACCCCTTCCGCCATCATTTGATCGTAGGTCTCCAAAGCCTCCTTCCCGCGGCCTTGCTGTGCATACCCGCAAGCATCGTTCAGCCATTGTTGCAAACTCCCTTCGCATCCTCGATGCACCCACATTTCGCATACATGTCCACGAGGGTATTGTTCAGCATGATGCCGAGTACAATTCCAGCTCTGATGATGTCACCATGAACCTCTTTGCCCTTTTCTAGGGCTGCCAGGCTCGCACACGCATTGCATATACAAAGGAATGTGACCAGGTCTGGCTTTACCCCTTCCCGCATCATTTGCTCATAGGTCTCCAATGCCTCCATCCCATATCCATGCTGGGGAATATCCCGCGATCATCACACTCCAGGACACGATAGTTCGTTCAGCCATATTCTCAAACACTCCCTTTGTATCCTCAATACTGCCACATTTGGCATACGAGGGTATTGTTTAGAATGACATCGGGTACAATTCCAAATTTGACAATGGCACCATGGACCTTTTACCCTTCTCCAGGGTTGTCAGGCTTGCATACGCATTGCAAACACAAACGAACGTGACCCGGTCCGGCTTCACCCCTTCCCGCATTATTTGCTCATACGTCTCCGAAGCCTCTATACCACACCCCCGCTGTGCATATCCTCGCCTTTCCTGCATCATTTTCAAGAATAAACTCAAGAAAGGTGCATAAGTTGCTCAAGAATAGGTTGCAAAGCCTCAATCCCACGCCCCTCCATTGCATATCCTGCGATCATCTTGTTCCAAGTTCTCACGGCTCGATACTAAGAAAACATATGGTAGCGAGGGAGGCAAAAGTCGGGCAAAAGGAGGCTAAGTCCCAGCCCTCTCTGTTCGCGGCTGAACGTGGGCAACCCTAAAGCAACTTTTTGAATTTTTTAACTTTTTGCACTTTGTGTCATTCTATTGACACAAGTGCTTCGAAGATAGATGGATGAGGTCATCCAATGGATGAACCCATTCATGTATATATCTTAAGATGCCACGTGTAGTGATGTAGTCATATAAACAGAGCTGTGAAACCTCCTGTAGTCATGTAGTCATAAGCTTCTATGGCATGTCATCAATGTGTAGTAGTGGTGTAGTCATTTAGTCATAAGCTTATATGGCACGTGTCTGACGTGTAGTATTGCGTATGACTACTAGTTATATAAACCAAGCCTATGTTCTTGGTCAACAATGGTTGACCGCGGCTCCTAGTCATGTAGTAAAACGTATGACTGCATTAGATTAAAATATATTAAAATGCGGGTTTCATCACTTCGTAGTCACATATATAGTCATGGTTACCAAGGTTTATATCACCTGTTGTCATAAAAACGTTAATCTGTAGTAGTGTATCCGCCTCCACGTATGGTGACATACATCAATGTGTCTCGGTGTTGGGCAATAGCAAGGTTCTCAAAAGCCATAGACATGACTCTCTTGAATAACTCTGCCCGCTGGTCACACGCTTGTGTCCACACATCCGGATCATCAAGGTCAAGGACTACTGCAGCCTCCCTGCGAATACATGCAGGCAAATCGGGCTCTCGGCCGAAGATAAGAAAATAAGGTGAGAAAGAGGTAAGTGACGCTTGTTTGCTGAACCTATAGCCCATAGCCAACCAAAGCAGCTAAAGGTCCCAATCTCCCAGATGTCCCTTTTGCCAACCGTACTTGCGCAAACCCCTCTTGACTGTCTGAACAACTCTCTTCGCCAAGCCATCAGCCTCGGGATGATCCTGAAAAGTAGTGCGGTGGTCTATCAAGGCTTGCTCACACAAAGCCTGAAACTCCCCCCAAGAACTCTCTCCCTTGGTCCGTGAGTACCTCGGCTGGAGCACCAAATTGGCTAAGCACTCGATCTAAGAATGCATACGCAGCCCCATCACTTGCCTTGTCAGGCAATCCCACCAGTTCAATCCATTTGGAGAAATGTTCCACCATCACTAGCACATACTTGTTATGGCGAATCGTTAGTGGTAATGGGCCTGCAAAGTCAAGGCTCCAACGATAGCCCAAACCATAATGGGTAAAGGATGCAATTGTGGAGTAGGGGCGTTGAAAGAAGCCCGCACTCTATCACACACCATGCATCTTGCCACTAACTGCTGCACATCCATGTGCATGCCCCGCCACCAGTACTGCCCTTGCAGCAAACTATGAGTGAGCCGCACCCCTAAAATGTCCCAACTCCTCATGGGCATGGCGTACCAATCGCGCTTGTTGTGTTGGATGAGGCACAATCCTCACTCGTCCATCCTCCCATATACGGAGTAGGTGAGTCCCCTCCCATTTGAACCTCTTGGCACGTTGTAGGATCCGATCTCTCCCTTTTGCAGTCACACTAGCTGCTGTCTCTCCGGCACGAAGATAGGCCAACACTGCTGCATCTTCGTGACATCCTTAGCACCACCAAGCTCCTCATTGATCTATGGATCGTCATGCACACTATCTCCATGACCAATCCCATGGGGTTGACCAGCTTGAGCTCCCATTCCTAGAATGCACAAAAAGGCAGATGCGTGCCATCCTGGCACCATCTCCTCGTCCGTCTCACCATGCCAATGAGCTCATGTATCATCAAGCTTACTTATGCATGAATTACGACTCAATCCATTCGCATCCTGGTTGACTATATCGGCTCGATGCACCACTTGAAAATCGTACTCTTGAAGCTGGTGATAACCCGATCATAAGTCCAATGTGCTAAACACCTTCGCATGCCCAATGGCATCAAAGATTTCTTCTGGAGTTGACATGGCATATCTATCAGACTTAGTCTGACGGTTCACAGGATGATAGTCCCCACACATCCTTCTTTCTGTCCAATTGCCATATAGATATCATTCTTAGCTGGCATCACCGTTGCCGAGGCATACTCCCCACCTGACAACTCCACCAATCCAGCTTCGAACAACTCCATAGTCCGTGACTGGATCAATGTCCTCTCCATGTCACCATACTTGTAGGGCCTTCGAAAAATTGGCGTGTCATTTGTCAAATCAATACGAATCTCTTGACCCTTCAAACTCCATAAATCCTTCAAACTGAAGGTAAAGCAATTTCTATAAGCCCTTAGAAATCGCCGGATCCTCCGTCTCTCTCCTCCGGTGACTATAGGTCCAACATCTGGTTCCCAATTGTCCTCAGTGACTACAACCTTGGGTACACCAGGCTTGGAGGTAGGAGACGCATCCTTTGATTGCTAGATAGCAACCTCTTGGGCCTTGTCCGCCCACCCTGACTGTGGCGTAGCCTCCACTTGCTCCGCCATAGCCACCTTGAGAACATCCTCCGCAAAAGAAACATCCTCAACCTCTTCAAGAGCCTTGGCCACCTTGGCCTCTAACTGATCCTCTGTGTATGGCTCTCCCCACTCCTCATATTGCTCCTTGAGAGATCCAATGTCTCTCTCTTTCCGCATCTCATCCCACATTTGCCATGGATGTTTGCACTCCATGATCCTGTGCTCGCCCCCACTCACTGCCTCCACCGTCCCGGTTGGCAGAGAGGGTGCAATATCCAATGGAAGTGCAGAAGTAGCCACCAATGTAATCTTTGTTGCTCAGCCATGCACAAGCCAATGACCCATGTCAAGCAATTGAGATCCATTGCCTGACCCAACACCTGGCGTCGTGATGCCTCTAACTTAGCTAGCACAGCTGTAGTGCCCGTGGCAAACCCCATTGCCCGCTCTCGCTCATCCGCATTAGGCTCCACCAATTGCTGTAGCACATTGTCCCAAATCAACCTTGGACCATTGTCTCAAAAAGCATGAGACAAGGAAAAACTATGAATGAGTGTAGGCAAGGCCGCACGTGGTTGCCCTACTCGATTGACCACCGCTAAAGGTGGACAGTCACCATGTCGCACTCTCTGTGGTTGCCTCCATTAGTACAAAATGCCCTCAACCGTGAGGTTGGGTGGCCGTTGAATGGAATCATAGGCTCTTTTGAGCAACTCTGGTGGTGCAAGATTGGTCCACCACAACCTAGGCCTATGTGCCCGTGAAACCACTGCAGCTGCATCCAATAATACAGCTGGTCCAATCCAAGACCGCACCTGATGCACACTAGCCATAACCCTGGCTCGAGAATCCCCCATGAGAGGAACATTCTCCAGGATGTAAGGTGGAGGTTGCACTTGTCTCCCCTGCAAGTCACGCAACACTCGTAACATCTCCCAAAACAAATGCGACCTTGCATCATGCAAGCCATTCCCATGACCTGCAGGAGAGTGTCATTGGCAAGGCCATCCAGCTCACTAGAAGCATTCGTGTCATTTACCACTGGGGTAACGACTCATTTTGAGTCGTAAAAGTCAAAAAACTGGGATCAACTGGAAGTTACAACAGACTAGTTACAACAGACGTGGTAGTTGGGTTGGACATCCAATGATTGGAGTGGTAAAGGACGCAGACGCGCGAACAACTGCTCAGCAATTAATGCGATTAATGTTGAAGAACCACGTGGCGTAACCAGGCGGGCTGCCCGTGTGTCTGACCTTTTGGGCTGACTTTGACTTTTCCCTCCGGATGAGTGGACCGACTCACTGAAGCGCGGTGACACATGGACGCGGACGTGGACGACGATGTGGATGCCGACGTGGCGGTGCCACGACGAGCACCACTGCTGCCACGTGGCCACGGGCCCGAGGCGCCACGTGGTAGTAGACCACATAACTTGCAGTGCTACATGCCCAGTGGCAATTGCGACTGCGGAAGTTGGCGCAACCACTGCTTTACTACTTTACATGAAGTGCTCGAAAGTACTTGAACAATCATTCATAGTGATTCATGCTTTGGAGTTTTGGTGTTTGTAGTGAGTCGACTAGTAATGCCATACAAGAGAACTAATCATGCATTAGAAATGCACAAACGATGAAAGACATGCCATGAAACAAATGAAATGAAAATGAATGAAATGAAACAAAATGGTACTTTATTACATCTGCGGAAAGCTCAAAGAGCTTATGGGACAAAATGAAAAACACAAAGTAAAAAAGCAGCCCAAAAGCTACTGTGCTCTGGGGATTGCCTAAGGGTCAAGGCCTCGTGCAAGTCAAGCAGTTCTGATCCTCATAATGCAAGACTTCAGTGAGTTCCACGGAATAGACCATCTACCCATGGAGGTTTCTTGTAGTTATTGATCCACAGGGAATCATAGGTAAATCTTTTGCTTGAAATTTGGCCCTCTAGGATGAATCTGGACCACACTCTATCCCTGCTCCTTCAGCTATCCATGCCCCTGCACAAATCATGCATTCATCCTTGCCTTGCTGCTAGTAGTTGACAATGACAACCTACATTTGTTCTAGGAAACACCCAACTCAGCTTATCACACTAGTTCCTATGCTCAATTGCGTCTGCTACTCTCTGAAATGTAGCAGGCATTCATCTTTTTGCCTCGGTTGTCCCATCATTGACTGGGGGCAGAAAAGTATTCATTCCACAGCTTCTCCTCATGTCTGTTACTTGTTTTTTGATACTTTCCTGTTGTCACATAGCAGTATCATGTCAAAGTCACTCCAAACTAGATTCACTCAACCAGTTAACTTGCATAATTCAACATGGAAATTTTGGACCGATTCTAATAAGAGGGAAAAACAGGGTGAAATGTGCTGAAGAAGATGCCTTCATTAACAATGTCTGATTTTATCAATTGTGCCGTTGCTGCCAGTTGACCATCTACCCATGCAGGTTTCTTGTAGCTTCACAGTTAATCTGGACCTCTTGGGTGAATCTGCACCCACACTCTATCCTTGCTCCTTGAACTATCCATGCCTCGCACGAATCATGCATACAACCTTGCCTTGTTGCTAGCAGTTGACGATGACAGCCTAGACTTGTTCTAGGAAGCACCCAACTCAACTTATCACACTAGTTCCTACGCTCAATTGCATCTGCTACTCTCTATAATCCAACAAACATTCACCTTCTTGCCTCGATTGTCCCACCATTGACTGGGGTCAGAAAAATATTCATTCCACAACTTCTCATCTCTGTGTTACCTGTTTCTGATACTTTCCTGTTGTCACATTGGCAGAATCATGTCAAAGTCACTCCAAACTATCAAAGCTTCACTAAACCAGCTAACTTGCAGAATTCAAACATGAATAATTAGGGGCGATTCTGATAAGAGGGGAAAACAAGGTGAAATTGAAGAAGGTGCCCTCATTAGCAGTCATTACACTCTATCCTTCGCTCAGCCATATTGTTGAACACTCCCTGTCCACAATGGTATTGTTCAGAATGACATCTGCCACAATTCCAGCTTTGACGATGCAACCATGGACCTCTTTGCCCTTCCCCAGCAGGCTCGCACATGCACTACAAACGCAAACAACTAGTTGTGGCAAACTGGGAGCAATATGTGTAAGAAGAAACCACTTATACAAATCTACAGCTTAAAGGCTGTCTCTATCCTCAAAATTGGCAGCACATCACCCGCTGCTATGACATATATTGCCCTAGACACACATTGCCCTAACTGCCATCCCCCAAGATGCTACCCCCACCAGACTTCTCTCACTTGGGTCCTTGCAAGGCTGACTTCCAGCTTTGACTCTGTGCATGGGGCCTATCGGACAACATACACCAGCAAGCCCTCCCCCTATCAACTCATCTCAGTCTTATCAACTGCACAACGTATGATGGGAGTGAGTGCAACATGGGAAAGAGCCACAACACATGATGAGCTGTAGGGAAGAAGCAACATCGTGCAAGTAAAGCAAATGATGAAGCAGAAAGACGAGGCAACATGGGAGAAGGGAAAATGGGGTCCAAGGGCTGAGAAGGTCAACTGGTCAACAATGAGGAACTGGCTCTGGAGCACTATGTTGATGATTAAAGGGAGCAACAAATACATGTGGGGCATCGCAGCAAAGTGCATGCCAACGAGGGTCAGAATAGTGCAAGAAAGACTCCACGGATGGTGGGCAGCCAAGGGAAATGCAGTGAGACAAGGCACTCATGGCAAGGGAGCTGCCAAGACAAAACTGTTGATTAGGCTATGGAGAAAAAGGAAAGCACAAGATCAACTACGAGGAAAAGTAGCAATTCAAGCATGGGAGCTGCTGGTAAAACATGAGGAGGAAGACATACGAGGTGAAGCATCAAGGGAACCAGTAGGAGATGAGGAAGATGGAGCACACTTTCTTGTCAAAGGTTGGCGGCGAAGAATGCAACCCAGCAATCAGAAAGTGAGGCACCCGAGGCTGGACTGCTGCAAAGAGGTACAAAGACAGGAGCTGAGAATGAGATGTTGCCTTTCGTTGAAGTTCCCCACACAAGGGCTGTTTGGCAAGCAAAACCCCAGGCAAGGATGAGAGGTGAATCTGGATAAAACCAGCAGCTGGGAGTGAGGAAAGACACAAGGAAGGGCAGCAATACCTTGTCAAATCTGAGGGTGATGGCTGGAGAAAATTAAACAAGGACTGGAAGTATGGGAGCAGCAATCGCATGAAGAAAAATCTGCCTGAGAGGCTGAAGAGTGAAAGGGAGGAAGACAGGCACCTCGCTTATGAAAAGTGGAAGGGCAGGGTAGAAAACCTGATGCCTGAAATTGATGGGAGCTCGTGGGAGACTCTACCAAGAAGACTCCAATCAGCTGTTGCCAACAATCGGACCAGTGAAAGATCGCCCTTGGCTGGCGCAACACCATAAAATAAGTGCAGCCCTGATAGCATGGTGAGTGGGGGCACCAACAAAGCCAGAAAATGAGGGAGAAGGAGGAGACTTCCCTGCCAAGAAAGTCAATGCGAGCCTGCAGTGGCATGCAAGGAAAGGGACACCGTAAATGTTGCCAACAGATGTAAATCAGTGCTCATTCATTCGAAAGCACCACGGGAGATGAAGGAAAAGACATATGCAGGGACGTTGAAGCATAAAAGAGGAGAGCACTTCACTTGGGAAGAAAGTGAAGCATTGGAGAACGAGGCTGATGACTGGCAGTCTGAAAAGGAAAGGCGGTTGTGGGAAACCCTGCCAAGACCCAAGACAACCATATAGAGAGAATCAAGCAGGTGGGAACTGCCCTTCATTGGGGGTGGTGCAAACAAGAGCAAGACCAAACGCTGAACCACATGAGAAGATAGTGTGTCATCACAGATGGAGACCCTGGAAAATGCTCTGCCCAGGAGATGAAGAACATTAGGCAACTAGAAACGTGGGGGGCTGAATATGCTCTGCAGTCAACTTGGCTTGTTGAATGCTTGCATAAGAGATGAGGGGTTGCTGTCAGTACACGGCATTGAGTTCATCAAATCCTACAACAGCCCACCATCGCTGCCCACTGCTTAGAAACTGCCACAAAAACAGTTTCACAGGACTTACAGATGATTGGTGGAAGGCAAGGCCCCTCGCCATGGGCCAGATTAATTGTATGTTGCAGCCCAGAACAACGACGAGAAGTCATCTAGGGCAGCAAACCCCATCTTGGCAGCGTCTTTTGTGTGAGAGAAGTCAAGCTGAACCTGCTCATCATATCGAGTGGGATGGACCAGATGTAAAGCTGCCAAGCCAACCACACTCATATCCGCACTCAAGCAACATAAGCTGGAGCCATTTTCAGATTATGAGTACCCGTGTTTTAAGAATACTCCTTCTTCAACTTGCGGTGAACGGGCAGAAAACTTCACAATGTGCAGCAGATCAATGGACCAAGATGCGGAGCTGAATTGGGTATCCAATTAGGCAATGCTGGTTTCAAAACCCCGTTCCATCCCTGCGTTTTGAAGATCTGGCTTGAATGGGCACACTCCAGCAGTGGAAGGCTCACGGAGTAATGAGTTTGGGCTGATATGCATGCTGACATGCCATGCCGGTGCAAAGAACAACGTTCTGAGTGGCGATTATGATCTCAAAATCTGCCCCTGCATTCAAGCTGATTTCTCTCTCGAGCAGAGCCGCCTTGTGGATGTTCCAGCCAGTGTCCAAAAACAGCTCAAGTGCAAGACAACAACATCAACAAGGCATGGTTAGCTAAGCAAGGTCATGGTGGAGAGGCATTTGAACTCTCTGAACGTAATGTGGTTGGACTTCACCCCCTCCCACATCAACTGGTCTCCAAAACCTACAATCCCCGCCCCTGTTGTGCATGTCCTGCGATCATCGCTTTCCACGACACCACATT
This sequence comes from Takakia lepidozioides, assembly GCA_030704615.1. NCBI lineage: Eukaryota > Viridiplantae > Streptophyta > Takakiopsida > Takakiales > Takakiaceae > Takakia > Takakia lepidozioides. The sequence continues at coordinate 18,130,213 of CM060731.1, read as the reverse complement.
TCGCTCAGCCATATTGTTGAACACTCCCTATCTAGAAGGGTATTCATGTTCAGAATGACATCTACCACAATTCCAGCTTTGACGATGCAACCATGGACCTCTTTGCCCTTCTCCAACAGGCTCGCACATGCACTACAAACACAAACAAACGTAATGTGCTCGGGCTTCACCCCCTAGACCCACATCATTTGCTCATAGGTCTCCAAAACCCGCAATCCCCGCCCATGTTGTGCATGTCCTGCGATCATCACGTTCCACCACACCACATTTCGCTCAGCCATATTGTTAAACACTCCTTGTCCACAAGGGAATGCTCCCACGTTTGGCATACATGTCGACGAGGTATTGTTACATCTGGTACAGTTCCAGCTTTGACAATGTCACGATGGACCTCTTTGCCCTTTACCAAGTCTCCAGGGCTGCCAGGTTTGCACATGCATTGCAAACACAAATGAACGTGACCCGGTCAGGCTGCACCTCTTCTCAACATTTGCTCATATGTCTCCAATGCCCTCATCCCGCACACATGCTGGCCATATCTTGCGAGATTCAGCGTGTTCCTTGAGACAACATCTTGTTCAGCCATGTTATCAAACTCTCCCTTCGCAACTTCATAGGTCTCCAAAGCCTCCATCCCACGTCCCTGCTGTACATAACCTGCAAGCATCGCACTCCACGACACTACATCTCGGCAAAACAGGCTGAAATAGCTCGAAGAAGAAGGTGCCCTCACCACATTGTCCTCTACCTTGTGTCATGACCCATTGCGGATTAGACTGACCATGAACCCAAGAAGACCTCTTGTGCGTGCTGCTTGTATCTCTAGTCAGGTAATGTGGGATTGGTTCGTAAGAACCACCACGGTGCAGCTGAGCGGGCAGAGATTAAAATATGGGTTGCTAAGACCAAGCTGATTCCCACAACCTTGTAATCATCAGGAAGAATACCAAATCATGGTACAAAGGGGAGCCAAGAGCCCACATTTGCACATAATGCGCCCTTGACGCCATAAACGCTTGCAACAACAGGACATGGGCCTCGATTTGGTCTTCGTCCTTCTCGCATCACTTGTTCGTCTCTCTCTCAAGCCTCCATCCCTCTCCCAACACTTAGACAAATTCAGGCAAAGGACGAAGTTACTCTTCCACCCTTAGATCATTTTACATCCGACGATTAGAACAATCTCTACGAGCCACACAAGCCCTAAAATACATTAAAATATTCCACGTCATGAGTCATGTGGAGCACTTATAAAAATTCCATTTTTGAATAGGGTGTGCAATGAATGCCTAGTTGTTAAGAGTCGTTCTCTAGTGCTTAAAACCACTTGTAATTGCTGTTTAAAAAAAAAAACAATTTACGTAATTGAATTAAATCGCCGCGAATATTGTGTCGACTGCGGATTCATTGATGCAACTTCTATCCGCCATTAGAAATGTGAATTTATCCGTTACGACTGTGCAGTAGTAACAAACATCTCAAAGTTGTTCCCTCAGTGGTTTTGGACATGTAGTCGATTCGGAAAAGACACGAATGCTTCTAGTGGCTATCACCAAGTCAATTGCACCATGCCGGCCCAAATCATCCGCCCCCAGCAAGGTAATGTCTGCTAGCAAGGCCTTTTGGTACCATTGAATTGCTGAGAGAGGTAGCAACTCAGGATACTGGTGTGTGAGCAAGGCAACGTGGCGCATAGAAATACGCCAAGCTATCTCATCCTTCTCCACATACAAGTACTTTCGTACTTTAATCCCAGCTTACAACACTCCTCTAAGCCCAGTGCTCATGCCTCCAAACATGTCTAGCAAGCAAATCCCTGAGTCAGGTGGTTGCCAGGTAATGGGCATTGTGTCCAAATGAGCTAACTGAGGAGGTCCAGGTGATGTCACTAAACTCTCCTCATTCATCAATGGAAAAGCCTCATGCCATGTTTGGTGCACACACTCGTCTGCTACTCGCTACAAATTCCCAACCGTACCCCACAGTGGAATATGAACAGGCACATGAGGAAGCAACTCAGCCTTGTATGCCAGTTGTTTGTCCTCATCAGATGGTGGCCTATCATCTGCATGGCTATTACCCTCCAAGAGCTCACCACCCCAAGCCACGACCCCTGAGAATGCAGCCAATATGGGCATCATGTTCCTATGATCCACCGCTACATTCCCAATAAACCGCACTGGGAGCAGTGCACGTCGGCCATCCCCTGACTGCCACTCCGGCTTGTAGGATGCTGTTTCCTCCCAAAAGTCCAGAGTAAATCCCATGGGGTACAACACAGCCCCACCATCAAACACATCATAGGACATCGCATCCGTAACAATAGCTTTAGTGAGCCGTCCGTAGGATGATCCGGCTGAAGTCAAATGAAGCGCTCATGGCCTGTAATCCCTCGCGCCTTCTCTGAACCACCCAAAGATGTTTGAATTTGGAAAGGGCAAGGCTCCAAGTCTGCCTTTGTAAGGCCTAAGCCTGCAATTGCTGCTCTCCCCAATATCAAAGGCTGTGCTCCCGAGTCCAACAAACCCGCAGTGGCCTATACCTCCTCTCGGTTGGACCACCCAACTGAAACACTCCATCGTGATTGTCCACCAGGACTACTCCAGGAGTCACCATGCTGTGCTGGCTGGCCTAGTTGGCAACTCCTGCAACCTTATAGCTGCTGCTTTCCATGGCGCAGCTGTGGCTGACTTCACCCTCGAATCCAAAGCATCCATAGAGTGCACCTTATCTGCTATCTCCGCAGATAGTGCCGATGCATCACCACTCTCACAGAGTCTAGCTGCTAGTCTGAACACAGCAGCTGGCCGAATCCTCGACATTGCAATGGTCATTGCAGAAAACAATGGAGCTTGACAAACAGCCGTAGCCGCCCCTAACAATGTACTGGCTGTACCTTGCTTTGCAGCACCACCCACTGGCATTTCCCGAGCCACACCTACTCTCCCCAATGACACTCGTGGCTCTACCTCTGACACATTTGGGCGAGCGGGTGCCATCGATGGCGTAGTTGGCATTGTCTTAGCCAATGTAAAGGACTGTGGAAGCCTTGTCTGATGACTTGCTTCCCCCCTTTGTGGATCAAAATCCACATCCGCTCCTCTTGGCTTAGGAGCACGCGTTGCTGCTCGAGTGACAGCAACAGCAGAGTCCAATACATGCAATGGCCCTGCAAGTGCGGCTCCACACATGAAGCCCATACCAATCTGGTCTTCCCTAGGCATAGGAGGTTGTGCAGGTGGGTTGAACCTCAGGCCTTGGAGCTGGTACAACATGAGTAATGGCCATGGCAGCAAGATGTTGCTCTAGCTGGGCAAGTCTATCTACCATGCCTTGGTCATGACCTTGACCCTGACCCTGTGCTACCTCCTCTACCTCTCTGGACTACATTGCCTCGTCCTCGGCCACCATTGTTTCCTTGGAACTGGCCTGGCCGTAGCTCAAGATGCAAGTCATAACAATGGGCCTCCTCATGCCCATACTTTCCACAATGCCCACAGTGTAGTTGTGTAGGCTGTGCATGTGCCGGCCCTTTGTCTCTCTCCGGGCAATCCTTCTTGATATGGGGTCCTCCACAATCCCAACATGCATGACACACTCGTCTGTTGCTGGCCTGAGAATGAAGGGAGAGACCTCTGAATCTGAGATCTTGTATGGCCTTCCCTAGGCTTCATCTGAGCCCCCTTATTGCCTTGAGCATGTTGGGGAGTTGATTGTTGTTGGCTAGGAACTCCACTTCGTTGTGTCACCTTGCCAAATCCCACCATAACCACCCGCTCCTCCACCATATTGAGTTCTATCCGCTCTACCAGCAAAAATACGTTTGCTAAGGTGGGTTGGGCTACTTGTAGGAGAGTTGCATCCCGCACCCTTCTCCTCAGCTCCTTGTCCAGGATCCTATATCAAAATTGGACTACCTGAGCTTCTGTAATCCCTTGGGTTACATTTATCAAGCGCCTCATGCGAGTGTAAGCCTCCCTCAAACTCTCAGTAGGCCTTCGTTGGAACTATTGCAAGCTCCGCAACTTCTCTGTCGTTATCCCTTGGTAGTTTCTCCTCAACTCCTTGAAGAACTCCACAACTGGGTTAAAGGCAGGCACGGGTGCTAGTGCTGCAGCAGGAGCTTGAGTGGATTTCCCAGCTCCTATACCACTTGTCCCACTACTAGTGCTTGCAGTTGGAGATGTTTGTGTAGCTGCTAGTGTCGTTGCTGCCCTTGTGCCTCTAGTGATGGAGACATAGTTAGGTGACCAATACTCTCGTCACTCCTCAATCTCCACCGCATATCCCCGCCTAAATTCAGGGTAATCATCCATGGATGGCCCCTCAAGGTGCTGGAATAGCCCCTTCCGCGCTATAAAGGGCGTAAACAGTTGTGGATTGCGCATTTGCTACAAATCACACCAACTGTCAAACTCTTGTATGAAGTCATCAAGCTCGATGGTGCCCATAGCTCCAGAGTACCTATGTGGCCCCTTGGTAGCTCCATACATCTCCTCCATTGTGTCCCACAACAATGGCACGGATCCCCACTTTTCACAAGGTAACCGGGTAGAGAACCTGTTGCGGCTAGTGGTTCAAGCAGGAATAATAGGTTTTTAACGTAGACCTGTACCTGCACCTGCATCCACCGCAAACACTCCTATGGTCTGCTGGTCATCAACCCAACCTCACCATAGAAGAAACACTGGCGGTCTTGCTGGTCATCACTCCAGCCTCACCACCGACAGAATACTCTAGGATTGGCCGGTGATCAAATCCGAACCAACCTCCTATGAAAACAAGCGCCCACACAAAGCTAACATGACGCACAATCAAGCATGCAGGTGTGGAGGGGATCCAAACACAAGAAAATCAAGACAGTAACTCCCCCACACCAAAAACACTCCACAGTGTCGCTCCTGCAAGGACACCCCAGCCCAAACCCGGACTGACTCTTGCCTCCATCTACGGAAAGGTTTTGGCCTACACAGAGGGTGAAAGACTATGGGGAAGAGAAACTAAAGCAATTCCTAACCCCAGAATGCTCTCATCCCACCACTCTCCCTCCTGTCTCTATCCACTCGCTTGTATGGCCGTGGCAAGTATTCTTCAAATATCCCTCAATCAATCCTTCAAGAGCTCTTCAACATTGTCCACCGAAGCTCCTCGAAGGGTCCTCCAATACTCCTCCAAGGACCCCAAAAATCCTCCAAACACTCCTCCAAGGGCCCTCAAATATCTTCCAAACAGTCCTCTAAAGGCCCTTAAATTTCACTAAGTCCTTTCAATGTTGATACCTTAACAGATGCCCGGCATAAAGCGACTTTCAATCTTTTACGAGTTGCCATATTGGGTGGTATATATTCCACAAAAACACCATCAATATCCTTATGCATGCATATGATATTGCACATTTTGTATGAGTTACATTGTAACTTTCATGTCAAAATATTTGTGTAAGTATTTGCGGGTGGGGGTATATGTAGGACCTGAAGATTCGTCATCTTCTAGATCCCATGCATATTGAGAAGAATGTCTGTTTGTCCTTTTTTCGAGTTCTTCATGGCACGCCGGCAAAGAAGGGAGTGGCTGCAAAAAGAGATTCTCTTGGTGTTAGAAAGGAGCTTGAGGAGCAGGGTCGCATGCGCCGTCTATGGGCCGAACAAAATGGTGTGGACCCCAAGGGTGTTGTACGGTGGAAGTATAGGCGCGCACCTTGGCAATGGACAAATGAAGAATACAAGAAAGTGATAGCCACCATAAGTGCTATCCGAACACCAACTGGTTATGGGTCATCCCTCCGTATGAAGTTCAGCGAAGACGACGGGGTCCATGGTTTGAAATCTCATGACTACCACAATATTTTGCAAGACATTTTGCCCATTGCAGTTCGTGGGACATTGACTCCCAAGGTTTGCGAGACAATGTATAGATTGGGAGGCTTGTTCCAGTGGATTTGCTCCAAAGAGTTGGAGGAAGCATTTTCAAAGCATGAAGAAGGAGGCGGCGGAGGTAATGTGTATGTTGGAGATGAACCTTCCTCCCTCTTTCTTTGATATCCAAGTGCACTTGATAATGCACTTAGTGGAAGAGGCTTCGATTGCTGGCCCCATTCATTCTCGGTGGATGTACTTCTTTGAGCGTTGCATTTGTAAGACAAATGGCGCACCCGGAGGGTAGCATGGCGGAGGCGTCTATGTTGTTCTATTGCACGGAGTACATGGCAAGGGTGGATGAGGAAGCTCCTCGGATGTGGAAGGAAGAGGAAGAACCCGAGATAGAGGCCCATAGGGGGGACCCCGAGGTTTTGTGTCTAAAACCTTGGGAGATCCAACGAGTGGAAGGGGCCCATGAGACAGCCGTGAGAGGAGAACTAGTGGAAATATTGTTGGAGACCAGCAGTTTCCACCATCCCCCTTCAGGACCCACAAAACGAGGGAGCCATTTACCCAGCAGAGTCTGAATGCACAAACCAAGGACATCGTTTTGCCCAAAAAATTGTAGAGGGTAAAATTGTCGACCATGGTGATTGAGCAAGCGCATGACTTCATACTGAAGAACAACCCATCCATACATGAGTGGGAGGCAAGATACAATAACCTTGTTCAGCAATGAGAGGAGGGAACGTTTGCATGGAGGTGGAACCATCCAAGGCTGGTTCCTAGCTCTCAACCTCTTTAACATACAAATGCAAAACTAATTCTTACACTCCGCACTCACAAGCATAAGCTGATCTTCTTGGAGTGATAAGAGATGAGAAATAAGAGAAGTGGAAGACAATGAAAGCTCTCAAAGCATCACACTAAAAACAAGCCCTAGTCCTTCCAAGTGAAATCCACTCTATCACATAAACTAAGTCAAGCCAAGGGCACCCTTGCTAAGGGAATCCACCCTACAGAGCCCTCAACACACTCCCTCTCAATACCTAGAGCTATGGAGTTGAGAGAGGCTCATGGAGGCTCAACTACAAGAAGATGAGCATCCTCTATCCTCACAAGGGGAAAACCTATCCCCATGTCCCAAGTGAGGCTTGACACCTCACTTGGCATGTGAGACCAAATGAAGTCCCAACACACAAAATACACATTTATATATCCAAAATGTCCTAGTTAACTAGAAGTAGGTAATTCTAGTTAACCATGACTAAAACCATGACATTGTCTTACTCTAACAGCTAGTGTATGATTGAGTTTAGAATGAGGTGGTTTGCCATAAGTGATGGAGATTGGTTGAGATGGACAGTCAATGGATCGTAGCCATTTAGCAAACTTGTATAGGTTAGGTTTAAAAGCTTCGGGCTTGGGTTCTTTGTGGTGATTATAATTTGGCTCAACATATGCACTGTGTATGTTCAAGGTGTATAGTGTTTGTCCACCGCTCGTATAAGCCCTGGGAAGAGCAAAGCAATATGAGAATACCCTCCGCCAAAAGATAATAATTGCTAAGGACCTTTTTGGGTTTAGCATTCTACTACAGCGATTTATACTACATTTTGCTAAAGTGGACTGCTCCTCTTACATGCTTGTTATGCTCGGTAAATGTATAGGGTGAACCCAAAACGACAGATGGTGATGTCCATGAAAGTCCATCCAACCCCTCAAATGATGGGGTCCACACTACCTGCTACCTACGACAAAATTTTCTATCGGTCCACCGAAGCTTCGCATAGCTAATTTGCCACCAGGGTTATGTTTTGACATAGATTTCATGACTTATTTATCCATATTTGTTGGGGCCATTCGAGATAACAAGAACCTATACCCTTTCAGTAAAAGGTAACACAAAAGAAGAACAAAAGAGAAGAGGCTATGGACTTTTGAAGAAATGTGATTTTTTGTGTATAATTTAGTCGATAGGTTCAAAATGACAAATCAGTTTGTCTATATAAACATATCATTACAATGTCCAGAAAACTGGCCCCCAACATTCAATATTTTAGAGCAATTGGAAAGTGCACATGACCTCTCTAGAGTCCATAAACTTAATATGGTTGAAAAGACAGTGATCAGAATCTGGTTTCAAAAGTCCATGGCTTAGACATGCTTTGTCCGTTTGCAATCCAACATTTGATACATGTAAATGTTAGATGCCCCATTGTCCCTATAGGTGCTCCGAAACCTGGTAGTTCTCAAATGTCTTCTCATGGAGCTCATTTACCCCACTAAATGGAATGGAAAGATGTTTGGACGTTTCCCTCCAACTGCATAACACTTTGGCAAGGTCGAATCTGCAAGAATGCTTCACGTTCGACTAGAGGTACGATGGAAGTTCCGCATCCGGGATATGGTCGGGTGTACACAATAATCACACGACATCTGTTTTGCAGGACAAGGGCCCTATGACATTACAGTGTCAAATTTTCCAAATTGCGCGTGTCCCGATTTTGTTGGCATGCAGTCAACTAGTTTTGGAAAAAGAGGAAAATTCGTCCTATGCAAGCACTTGTATTGCATATTTCTGAAGAAGATGATTTGTGATCCCAAACGAGACTTTTATATTCACCAAGCCATTGTGAGTCACAACGAGATCGACACACTTCTGCAGCGTGATAGTAGCACATAGCGTATGACCACTTGGGCATTGCACAACTTACTTACCGGCTGAGGTCTAGTGTTTGTTGTATGCATAATTGGAACATATGAGGATGCAAATGCACTATTACTTTCATTGTATGTTTGAAATTTTTTATTTCATTACTACGCTTTTAATATCAAAGAGTGTTGTGGATGTATCTGATCAAGTACAACATTCCCAGTGCGACGTTGAATAGTAGTAAACAAACAACCAGTGTTAAAATGATGCAATTATTTGAGAGTAAGACACAAACAAATGTATACGCAACAATCAGTATAGGTGTAGTGGAGTCTCTTTCAATTTTTATATATATAGTGTCGGTTTCATTGAAAAGGCAACAAAATTTGTCAAAATAAATTGGAAAGATCCCACGGTTATAGGCCCCCCGAATATAGGTGCCATTTCTGTCGTAATTGGTTGTGTCAGTTCACGCTGATGTGGCATGAGCGTGGGCTCAACGCTAACGGCCAACGCTCACGCCGTAGTGTCGTTGGCTTCGCATCTGCAAATTTGCAGTCCAATTGGGTTACATCCTACAAAATGCCACCGTTGGCAGTGCAGCCCAAATTTAGGCCCCTTTGCAAATTAAAAAAAAACTACTCTGCATTTTCATTTTTGGATGACGGGATGGAGCTATCAGCTCGAGGCCTTCATCCCACGGGACACTACATCAAACAAAACAATCATTAGAAAATTGGGGAAATTTTTTGAGATATATTTTATTTCAAAATATTGGACCGGCTATAGTTGGTCATCCATAATGGGATGACCAGTTAGAGCCGGTGTGTAGTCAAAGTATCATACATACGTAACATTCAAAATATATATATGCACCAAAAATTCATTATGACTCAACCTTGTATCCACATATTTTAAGGTGGTTGGTAATGATACATACTTGTTTCATCCAACTTAAAAGCCACCATCCTTAACCCCTAAATGACGACGCGTCAGTTTTTTGCCACGATCCAACTTTCATGGATGACAGTGGATGGAATTGATTCCTGAAGGTAAAGTGCTCATGTCAGGGAGAAGCATATGTGGGACTTTACAGCGCCCTAAAATAATACAAGCTCCGCTCCCTAAAAATTTTCAAAGTGTTGGGGGACCGGAAATCCAGTGTCCAAACCCGTTGACCTGCCCACATGGCAGGCCAAATGGGCAATCTTGAAAATAACATCCAGGTCTCAAATGCCAAAGGCACTATGTAAAGTTAGTGTGAACTTACTTACTAGGGGAATTAGAAAACAAATATCACCTCATGGGTGTACTTGGGAAAGAAGCCAAACCATGACATTATCCCCCAGATACGAAGCAACCTATCTCAGTTTTTGGAATTTCGGTATGCTTTTTTTGGGGGAAAGAGTCCGTAGGTGCCATATAATCAGATTATGGATGGCATATGCCTCAGAAAATTCAGCTTGATACTTGAATTTAGTGGTCAAACCATTTTTTCCACGCAATCTTAAAATACATTTACAAATTGGGACAAATTATTTTTGATATAATTTCCCAAATGCAATGGTCAAATTGACTACACTTTCACAAGATATGGATGGAGTAGATATGTACATAAGTATAAGGTTCGTATGTATGGATGATTGGGGGTAAAATGTTACATCCGTATCCATGAGTTTATGCCATATTTTTTTAGTGGGCCCACCAAAATGGTGCTCATCCTTTAAGGGTTAAACATTAATCATCATGTTTAATATGTCCAGAATCTGTCTAATTGTGTCCAAGACCAATAAACGAAGCCCAAGCCTTACAACAACCTGCTACTAACCCTTATTATACTACACTAACGCACATACCAAGATGAGAGTCTCTCATGTTAGTTCTAGAATGTTATGACAAGTGGTACATATATCTTGGGTCTGGTATTAGATAAGACACAAGCAAAGCTTAAGGTAATAAAAGCATTGTTCTAAGAGCAGTCAGTCACTAAACTGCCGCTCTATCACTATTTCAGTGAAGCATAGGGTGAGGCACACAAGCTAGATAGTGAGTGGGCTGGCAAGAGCTCGAGCAACAACCCACCATATCATAGTAGAGTAAGCCAAGCATTAGATGGGCCCTGGAGTTGAATGCGAGGGAGCCGGTTCAGCCAGCGTGGACCCCCCGCCACCCCACGCCCACCCCCACCTCCATCGCCCGCACACCACGCGGGCGCTGCCGCGCGGCACGCCCTCCCGCGCCTCATGTTCCCACTGCCCAGGACATGAGATGTGCCCTCTCCCGCATCCCCATCCCTCCTCCCATCCTACCCTCATGCATGGCATCGCCCTCATCCCCCATGCATGCCTTCATCCTCGCCATGCTACATGGTATCCCAATGCCCTCTTTAAAAAATTGTGTCGGTTGCTTAGCTGCTCCTGCTCGTTTTCAGAGACCACTCCAAAATCTCCACACTGCAGACATAAGCTGGTTTAGCATCTATGTACATTTGGACATGGTATGTCCTCGTTGTGGAGAGTCCAATGGAGCCCAAAGCGACCAGCATGAATGTTGTTGAAAGCTCACTAGCACCCCTTCGTAAAGGAACTTGTCAAAATGTTGATGCTGCGATTTTCGGGCACAAAAGTCTACCTTGGAGCACGGAGCGGAGCTGGCATGAGTTCTTTAAAGATCCTTCACGATGGAGGGACAACCGTAATCGCAAGGTGTGGCTTTCTCTTAATGTATGAGGTGAAGAAGTTTGGCGAACGAAATGTGGTGTCATGGAACGCGATGATCGCAGGATATGCACAGCATGGGTGTGGGATGGAGGCTTTGGAGACCTACGAGCAAATGATGCGCGGATGGGCTTCAGAAGGACATAATGCAGAGCTACACCACATGACAATGTCTGATGATTATGACTGTTTGGATTGTGTATAGATATGTTTTTGTTTTTGGTGGAGTGCTTGGAGGTCGAGTTTCTTTTGTATATGCGGCTTCCATTACCTGGTTTGTGGTTTGAGGTTTGTACTTACCATGAAGAGGGAGTGAACAACATGAGCTGATCAATGATTTCCTGAATGGATAGGCTTCAATGTTGAGACTGTGGAGTACAAGAACATCAGCTTCACTGTCTGGGATGTGGGAGGCCAGGACAAGGTACTGACATCCTTTCCACTTCCCTTCTTTCAGTTTGTTTTCTTATAACTCGTTCGTACATATTAGCTGCACAGTAGTGACCATTGTTTTGCTTCTGCTCAGAAGCCTTTGTCTTGTTCCTGACCTTTCTACACCATGAACAGATCCGGCCGCAGTGGCGCCATTACTTCCAGAACACACAAGGTCTGATTTTTGTGGTGGATAGTAATGATAGAGACCGAATTGTGGAGGCAAGAGATGAGCTGCCTCGGATGTTGAATGAGGCAAGCTAGTTTTGTCTGTCCCATTCATTTTCTGTATTTTTGGATGGGAGTTGCTTGAGGAATTGTGGGTTTCTTGCAGTGGCAGGAAGTGAAGATGTGTCTGGAAGGTCATTCACGTTTTTGTCATTTTGTGGTTGTGAGAGTGGATATACTTGCTGAGGCTCACTTTAAGGCCATTCTGATGTGATGTCAGTTGAGGCTTGTTTAACGCATTTTTTTCTAGAAGCGCGGAGTATGACTTCAAGCATTTTCTAGATAATTTGATTACATTTCTTGCAATGGACTTCTTACATTATCTACCTATATTGCAGGATGAGCTGTGTTATGCTGTTCTCCTTGTATTTGCCAACAAGCAAGATTTGCCAAATGCAATGAATGCTGCAGAGATCACTGACAAGCTAGGACTACACTCATTGCGTCAATGACACTGGTAACTGTCTTTGTCTCTCTTCCCTGGCTCTGCAGAATGGTAATAGTGTGCCACTTCATTCCTTGTTGTTTGGTGGTTCGTGGAGATATCCTGTTCTGAATGCCCAACCCTGCCTCCCCGCCTTGTCCCCAAATGTTTCAGTATGGCAGGGCCTGTGACATGAATTGAGACCATTTGAGTTAAAGCAAGGAAATAGTCTGTTCATATAAACTTACAGTACAAATCAACATATAGTGAAGAGTACTTTTTACTAGATTGCAACTGGATGTGAAAATACATCTTTTTGTAAGGAGGGTGATTGTTCACTTGCCTTTCGTGTTCCAGGATGTAGAGGTTGCTTGGAACTTTTTGGTAGCCATCGTGAATGCGTTGTTGGCATGTGAAAGGAGAGGAACATTCTGGGATAGAGGAATCAGTTAGACCATGACATTTAACGAACACTGCTGATACTATTGTAGATTTAATAAACCTATCTTCAATTTGCTCTGAATACAGACACTCCTTTCTTGTGGAACTACAATAGGTACATCCAAAGCACATGTGCTACATCTGGAGAGCGATTATATGAAGGTCTTGACTGGCTCTCAAGCAACATTGCCAATAAGGTAAGGTGTAAAGTTATGTGTATCAAGACTAACGCTGTTATCTAAGCTTTAACTTCTGCAAGCATGGAACCTTGGAAACTTTGTGGTTAAGACCTGGAGTAACCATATCACGGTTGTTTGCGTTTGCAATACGTGTGCGAGCCTGGAAGCCTTGGAAAAGGGCAAAGAGGTCCATGGTGATATCATCGAAGCTGGAATAGTACCAGACATCATTCTGAACACTGCCCTGGTGGACATGTATGCAAAAATGTGGGAGCATTGGAGATGCACAGGGGTTGTTCGACAATATGGCTGAACAAAGTGTCATGGAATGCGATGATTGCAGGATATGCACAACAAGGACGCGGGATGGAGGCTTTGGAGACCTTTGAGCAGATGATGTGGGAAGGGGGGAAGCCCGACCGCATCACATTTGTTTGTGTTTGCAAGGCATGTGCAAGCTTATTCTCGGAAAGGGCAAAGAGGTCCATGGTGACATCGTCACCATATGTTATTCTACATAGTACCCTTGTGGACATGTATGCCAAATGTGGGAGCATTGAAGATTCAAATGGAGTGTTCTTGGAATGCTATGATTGCAAGATATGCCCAACTTGGTTGTAATAGGGAAGCCCTGCAACTATTTGAAGGAATGCAAACGGAAGGCTTGAAGCCGGACAATATCACCTTTATATATGTTCCCTCTGCATGCAGCCACACTGGCCTACTGGACGAAAGAAGACGCTACTTTGATTCCCTGAGTCAAGATCATGGTGTCTCTCCGATAGTAAAGCACTTTGGCTGCATGGTGGACCTTCTTGGACAGATGGGGCAATTGGATGCAGCCACACTGGCCTACTGGATGAAGGAAGATGCTACTTTGATTCCCTGAGTCAAGATCATGGTGTCTCTCCGACAGTAAAGCACTTTGGCTGCATGGTGGACCTTCTTGGACACATGGAGCAATTGGATGAGGCAGAGGAGCTCATTAACAAAATGCCAATGAAACCAAATGCTATGGTTTGGAGGCCTTACTAGGTGCCTGCAGAATCCGTGGCAATGTGGAGATGGCTGAACATGCTGCAACATCTATTCTCAAGTAGGATGAACAAGATGTCGCGACTTATGTGTTGCTATCAGCAGCAACAGCGGCACAATTGATAAAATCAGGCACTGCTAATGAAGGCACCTTCTTCAAAACATTTCACCCTGTTTTTCCCTCTTATCGAAATCAGCCTTAAGTTTTCATGTTGATTTCTGCAAGTTACTGGTTGAGTGAACCTTTGATAGTCTGCAATGCGTGTGCAAGCCTGGCAGCTCTGGAGAAGGGCAAAGAGCTCCATGGCGACATTGTCAAAGCTGCAATTGTACCACATGTCATTCTGAACAATACCCTCGTGGACATGTATGAAGGGAGTGTTCGACAGTATGGCTGAACGAGATGTGGTGTCATGGAACATGATGCTTGCAGGGTATGCACAGCAGGGGCGCTGGATGGAGGCTTTGGAGACCTATGAGCAAATGATCGGGGAAGGGGTGAAGCCCGACCACATATAACGTTTATGTGTGTTAAATGCAGTGCGTGTGCAAGCTTGGCAGCCCTGGAGAAGGGCAAGAGGTGCATGGTTGCATCGCCAAAGCTGGAATTGTACCAGATGTGAGTCTGAGCAATACCCTCGTGGACATATATGCCAAATGTGCCAATGTGACAATAGGAAAGTATCCAGAAACAGGTAACAGGGATGAGGAGAAGCTGTAGAGTGAATACTTTTCTGACCCCAGTGCTTCTGGTGTGCTTGTGCAAGCCTGGCAGGTCTGGAAAATGGCAAAGAGGTCCATGCATGGTGACATCATCAAAGCCGGAATTGTACCAGATTTCATTCTGGACACTGCCCTGGTGGACATGTATGCCAAATGTCAGCATTGAGGATGCAAAGGGAGTATCTGACAATATGGCTGAACAAGGTATGCTGTCGTGGAGGGCGATGATCGTAGGATATGCCCAACATGGTTGTCTAGGGAGGTCTTGCAACTATTGGAACGAATGCAAAAGGAAGGCTTCAGTAGTGCCTTTCTATATGTTCTCTCTGCATGCAGCCATGCTGGCCTACTGGATGAAGAAAGATGCTGCTTCGATTCCCTGAGTCCAGATCACGGCGTGACTCCGACGGTAAAGCACTTTGGCTGCATGGTGGACCTTCTTGGACGTGCAGGCAATTGGATGAAGCAAAGGACCTCAATACTAAAATGCCAATGGAACCAAATATGGTGGTGTGGATGGCCTTGCTTGGTGCCTGCAAAAGCCATGGCAATGTGGCTCAATGGCTGAACATGCGGCAACATCTATTCTAAGTGGATGACCAAGATGCTGTGACTTATGTGTTGCTATCAAACATCTATGCTGCAGCTGGCAGGTGGAACGATAGTGCAAAGGTGAGAGAGATGATGAAGGTCAGAGGGGTTAAAAAGGAGCCAGGTTGCTGCTGTATTGAGGTTGGGAACATGGTGCACACCTTTACAGTTGTAGATGACAAATTGCATCCCAAAATTAGTGAAATCCATGCTAAGCTGAGAAGATTGTCTGGGCAGATGAAGGAGGCAGGGTATGTGCCTTACACACACTTTGTATTACATGGAGCAAAATGAATTTTCTCTTTGTCACCACAGTGAGAAGCTGGCCATTGGTTTTGGGCTCATCAGCACGACCCCTAGGACGCCCCTGTCTCCTCAACAATCTTCGGGTGTGTGGTGACTGCCACACCTCCACCAAATTCATCTCAAAGATTTTTGGCCAAGCAATTGTTGTACGGGACGCTATCTGCTTTCATCACTTTGAAGATGGGGTTTGTTCAAGTTGTTATTGTGGGAAGGTGCATCCTATGTACATTCCCCTGTTTCTTATTTTACCACAATGACATTGGTGCCAACAGTTGAAATCCTACTGTTTCCATGACGTATCATGCTTCATCTATATGGTTCGTTCTCAATGCTTTGGAAATTTTATGAATGCAACAGAGTGCATATCCATAATTCTTTCAAAGTGGGTATCCAACTTCCATCTCAAACCTTGCATGCATGCTTTCCTTCCATTTGGGATGGGAATGGTATTACGCTTTTATGGTTTCATGATACCATTCATGACATCATTCCCTTGTACAGGCACTATATGCACATATGCACTCCTACTTTCTGCATGTGTTTTCATTCATAGTATGATAACTTCTAATCTTCATCCATGATGGTTCATTCATCCCAAAGATGCGGTGGCTCTCCAACTTGCATGTAAAAACAATCATGCAGGCAACCATGCCCTATCCATGAGACTGTTGCATGCCAGTCCAAGCCATGAGCAGCCCAACGTATATTGTTCTTAAGCATCTTCACATCCTTATGTCACATGACCCTATAGGGAAATTCCGGCACTCGCAACTAATTGGACATATGTAAGCACACATGAAGTTTTATGGACTCCACTTGGGTTGCAAATGCACTTGGAAATGGTAGGGTGATTGCGTTCCAGAAATGAGGGGCCCTGTGAGAGACGCAAACCCGAGTGTCAAGTGAAGATGTCATCGGCCATGTTAAGGAAAAATTCTCTTTGGTTAACCACTTAGCCTTAAATAACTCTATAATTAGCATATTGTGGTGCTTTCAAAGTGACAAGAATCTCAACAAGTTTGTCATAAGGGGAGGCAAGAGAAAGTTTATCATCTTCAGATAGAGCACAAGGAAGATGATAACGAATAGATGATTTGGCATTAGAGCACTAAGGGAGCTACATTAACAAACATTATTTTAAAGTAATCCACAACAACTAAGTTAGATATAGTTCTCGAATTGGAGGATGGAATTCCATAAGTGGTTCTCTCAGGTAGTGACAAAGACATAGCATGCATATCATGAACACAAGCATGATATCTCGGTGGAAGCAAGGAAAACCAAACATGCTACATTTTGTCAAATAAATCAGTTAAAAACCTTTTATGGGTGCATGAAGGCTACCCACATAGTTGCTGCAAGAACAGAGTGGCCATCAGATTACACAGGATTCAAGGCTCTTTCATGCCCAAAGAGTCACTGACTTCCCGCAAAACTCACAGAGGCTCCTGTTCTGTACAACACTAAAGTCTGCTTCATCCAAACGCCATGCACGGCCAAGAAGGTCAACCATGTAACCATAAGGCAACTTTGTTGGTGTGATACCATGAACTTGACTCATAGAATGGAAGTGATGATAGCCCTCATCTAGTAGGCCCGCCATGACTGCATGCAGAGAGGATTCCAATAAAAGTGACGTTGGTCTGTTTCACCCCTTCCTGTTGCATCCCTTCAAAGAGTTTTAGGGCCTTAGTACCCAAACCATGCTGGGGATATCCTACAATCATAACATTCCATGATGCTGTGTTCTTTCCAATAATTTTGTCAAACACTTGTCTTGCATCCCCGAGACTCCCGCACTTGGCATACGACATAAGAGTAGTACCCACTAAGACATCTGACTCAAATCCAGAATTGACCACGTGGTCATGGACCTTCCTACCTTCATGCAAGGGCGCCGCTAACTTGGAGCATGCGCTAAGGATACTAATGAAAGTGATCTGGTCAGGCTTGACACCTTCTCTTTGCATTTGCTAATAGAAATCAAATGCTTGCGCACCACGTCCTTGCTGAGTTGACCCTGAAATGATCATATTCCATGAGAACACATCTCCTTCGGGCATTTTGTCAAACACTTGGCTTGCATCCACCACATCCCCACACTTGCAGTACATGCTGACAAGGGCAGTGCCCATAAGGAGATCTGACTCAAATCCAGCCTTGATGATGCTCGCATGGAAATACTTGCCTTGTTCCCGGTTGCCACATGCTTTCAGGATGCTCATAACGGTGACCTTGTTAGGCTTCACGCGTGTCTGTTGCATTTGCTAAGAGTATTCGATTGCCTCTCCGCGATGCCCTTCCTTAGGTAGTCCTGCAATCATCGCAGTCCATGCAATCACATATTGTGTATGCATATTGTCAAAAACTTGGTGTGCATTCACTATATACTCCTACACTTGCAATACATGCTGACAAAAGCATTTGCTTACTTGGAGATCTGACTCAAATCTAGCTATCTTGATTTTGGCATGGACCCGCTCGCCTTGTTCCATAGCCGCAGCACATGCATTGAGGATGCTCATGAAGGTGACCTTGTTGGGCTTCAAGCCTTCTTGTTGCATACTTCGGAAGTAACGAAAAGCCTCTTCCAGCTTTGACAATATCACCATGGACCTCTTTGCCCTTTTCCAAGGTTGCCATGCTCGCACACGCATATGCAAACACAAACAAACGTTATATGGTTGGGCTTCACCCCTCTGCGCATCATTTTCTCATAGGTCTCCAAAGCCTCCATCCCACACCCATGTTGTGCATATCCTGCGAAAATCGCGTTCCATGATACCACATTTCATTCAGCCATCCAAACACTCCTTTTGCATCTTCAATACTCCCACATTTGGCATATATATCCAGCAAGGCATGTGTTCAGAATGACGTCTGGTACTATTCCAGTTTCGACGATATCACCATGGACCACTTTGCCCTTTTCCAAGGCTTCCAGGCTCGCACACGCATTGCAAACGCAAACAACCATGATATGGTTACTCCAGGTCTTAACCACAAGTTTCCAAGGTTCCATGCTTGCGGAAGTTAAAGCTTAGATAACAGAGTTAGTCTTGATACACATAACTTTACACCTTACCTTATTGGCAATGTTGCTTGAGAGCCATTCAAGACCTTCATATAATCCCTCTCCAGATGTAGCACATGTGCTTTGAATGTACCTATTGCAATTCCACAAGAAAGGAGTGTCTGTATTGTTCCTCTCCTTTCACATGCCAACAACGCATTCACGATGGCTACCAAAAAGCTTGTCGCATGCACCAAGCAACCTCTACATCCTGGAACACGAAAGGCAAGTGAACAATCACCCTCCTTACAAAAAGATGTATTTTCACATCCAGTTGCAATCTAGTAAAAAGTACTCTTCACTATTATGTTGATTTGTACTGTAAGTTTATATGAACAGACTATTTCCTTGCTTTAACTCAAATGGTCTCAATTCATGTCACAGGCCCTGCCATACTGAAATATTTGGGGACAAGGCAGGGAGGCAGGGTTGGGCATTCAGAACATGATATCTCCACGAACCACCAATATCCACCACAAAAAACAGACCTTGTGTGTTCTGGAAGTAATGGCGCCACTGCGGCCAGATCTGTTCATGGTGTAGAAAGGTCAGGAACAAGACAAAGGCTTCTGAGCAGAAGCAAAACAATGGTCACTACTGTGCAGCTAATATGTACGAACGAGTTATAAGAAAACAAACTGAAAGAAGGGAAGTGGAAAGGATGTCAGTACCTTGTCCTGGCCTCCCACATCCCAGACAGTGAAGCTGATGTTCTTGTACTCCACAGTCTCAACATTGAAGCCTATCCATTCAGGAAATCATTGATCAGTTCATGTTGTTCACTCCCTCTTCATGGTAAGTACAAACCTCAAACCACAAACCAGGTAATGGAAGCCGCATATACAAAAGAAACTCGACCTCCAAGCACTCCACCAAAAACAAAAACATATCTATAAACAATCCAAACAGTCATAATCATCAGACATTGTCATGTGGTGTAGCTCTGCATTATGTCCTTCTGAAGCCCATCCGCACATCATTTGCTCGTAGGTCTCCAAAGCCTCCATCCCACACCCGTGCTGTGCATATCCTACGATCATCGCGTTCCATGACACCACATTTCGTTCAGCCAAACTTCTTCACCTCATACATTAAGAGAAAGCCACACCTTGCGATTACGGTTGTCCCTCCATCGTGAAGGATCTTTAAAGAACTCATGCCAGCTCCGCTCCGTGCTCCAAGGTAGACTTTTGTGCCCGAAAATCCGCAGCATCAACATTTTGACAAGTTCCTTTACGAAGGGGTGCTAGTGAGCTTTCAACAACATTCATGCTGGTCGCTTTGGGCTCCATTGGACTCTCCACAACGAGGACATACCATGTCCAAATGTACATAGATGCTAAACCAACTTATGTCTACAGTGTGGAGATTTTGGAGTGGTCTCTGAAAACGACCAGGAGCAGCTAAGCAACCGACACGATTTTTGAAAGTGGGCATTGGGATACCATGTAGCATGGCGAGGATGAAGGCATGCATGGGGGATGAGGGCGATGCCATGCATGAGGGCAGGATGGGAGGAGGGATGGGGATGCGGGAGAGGGCACGACTCATGTCCTGGCAAGCGGGAACATGAGGCGCGGGAGGGCGTGTCGCACGGCAGCGCCCGCGCGGTGTGCGGGCGATGGAGGCGGGGGTGGCCGTGGGGTGGCGGGGGTCCACGCTGGCTGAACCGGCTCCCTCGCATTCAACTCCAGGCCCCATCTAATGCTTGGCGTAGAGTAATGGCGCGAGGCTGAGGTGGCAGATCATGGACCATGGGCCCCGCCACCTGGGCTGTTCGAGGTGGTAGCAAGAAGAAAACTCCCAATCCATTTGACCATGGAGTTGTTGGCAAGGGCAGCGGATCCTGTGGTTGTGCGGGAGAATGCCGCTCTCCAAGCTCGCGGTAGATAGTGCGGGAGTGGGACGAAATCTGGTGAGGGTCACCATTTTGAAGTACGAGAATGTGCTGCCGGATCCCTTGGTGGCCACACTATTTTGAAGATAGGGCGCCAAAAAACCCTGCTACTGGTCATGCTCTAACAGAACTCCCAAATAGATACTTCAAATCAAAGAATTCTTTTTGTAGTAACAAAAACGTAAAATTGTAAGTGTCTCTAAGTAGAACAATACAGTGATTGCAAGTTGATTCAGTGTTAGATGAAGTCAATTGCATTAATAGCCACTACATTGAACATTGAAGGAGTGCCACCGCAGCTATGATGTATGACGCCTCCCCAAGGGAGCGTAACTTATGGTGTCACTTCACCACAAGGGCTACTACCTTCCAGCTGAAAAGAGGACACCTTCATGACACCTCAAACCGTGGTTTGAACCCACAACCACATCCAATGTGGTATGTGCCCATTACCACTGGATTTATTGGGGGCAACCTGTTCATAACCGGGGTATGTCTCTTGGTTGATATTAGGTGGGTAGGGTCTTTGATATACTTGTGCACATACCAGAATTTAATACCTTACACACCGTGGCAACGCTGGTCAAAACACGAAAAATGACATGTGGTAAACACAGGGGTCCGTTTTTGGGTTTCCTGGACACTTTGCAAACAAGGTCCCTGTAAAAATAAAATAAAAATAAGGGTCCCTGTTCCATATGATCTATGATTGTGTTGTTTGCAAGCCCAACAAAAGAACAAAAGCACCAACAACAACCGCTAACTAACGGGGGCACCCTAACGGAGCACATATAAGTAACGAGGGGGGGATAAGGAGCCGGTGGAGTGTCTTGCAAAGGCAGCGGGAGCTGGCGTGCACGCACCCCGGTCACTCTCTCTGCACTGCGGCCCTTGCTATCTCTCGCTCCATTTGCACGCACCACCACTATTTGTCTCAGATTCATCTCTTCTTTATTTTGTTTCTGATTGAAAAATTTCTCGTTCTACTATCGAGCTGAACGTCGTCAGCAGCATCGGCTGTTTCTCACTGAGCTTCATTCATTTGTATGGTTGATTTCTCTGTTGTTATTTGCTTGGAAGGTGGATTCTATCGCGTTTGCAATCCTTTCGTCGTTTGATTGAGATGGCACTTTCTGTGGGGGAGCTTGCGTTATGCTTGAATGTAGGGCCTTCAAACTCCAAGCACACGCAACCTGCTTGCCAAAGGGCCACAGACAGCTGCTGCTCAAGGGCGGCGCCTGCCGTTGCATGCCTGAGAGAGCGGGCTTCACCCCTTCAAAGAGGAGGGTCTAGGTCAAGCAGCGGTCTGCACTTCGTAACAAATTATGGTCGGGATTTGCGGGCGATAGCCATAGAGCTCCGACACCAAAGCTCATACCATTTGGGAAGATTGCAAGGGCTAGGGTTCGAGAGCGCAAGCACGTCGGCGTCTGTCGGTCGACTGAAAGTGCGAGCAGAGTCCGCGGCGCCGGAAAAGCCCAAGACAAGGTATCCAGGAGAAGCTAAAGGATTCGTGGAAGAGATGCGCTTTGTGGCCATGAAATTGCATACCAAGGACCAATCAAAGGAGGGGGAGAAGCAGGCAGACGTGCAGCCGGTGGCCAAGTGGGAGCCGTCGATTGACGGCTATCTCAAGTTCCTGGTGAATAGCAAGGTGGTGTATGATACCATGGAAACTGTTGTTGCCAAAGCTTCCCACCCTTCGTGTAAGACCCTTTTCTCTGTTGCGGAAGTTTGCAAGTTGCAGACTGAATTATTAGGTGGCTTAGGGAGGGCATTCTTTATGACCAGTTTGTGCGGGGACCTTTGTGGAGCTGAAAGAGGAAAGTGCCTGTGTTGCTTTTACTCTTTTTTCCTTAATTCTCCTTCCTCCCATCCGCTAAAGGTACATCCCGTTACTAGAGTAGAGACTGTACTGTTTTCAAGTTAGATCTTTTCTGACATGAATTGTATGGGGAAACACGCACATGCAAGTGGTTATTGAGCCATAACGCCCCATTACGGTGCTTAGAAGTATACACTGTCACGTTATTAGATGTCAGATTTTTCGGTAAATGACTTCCACACCTCATGGCTGGTCTTTTGACTGGTGCTCTGGCTTAAGCCAATTTCAGCTTCTATCACATTCCAGTACTGCTACCTGGCACTGTCGCAGCACTCTTGAGTCTTGAGCGGATACAGGCAAATTTCTTGGGACTGGTAGGGCGTTGTAGGGATCTTGATGACATGAAGATGTGCTGCTGACTGCAGATGCAGAATTCAGAAACACGGGCCTGGAACGCTCTGAAAGGTTGGCTAAAGATTTGGCATGGTTTCAGAGCCAAGGCCACAGGATTCCAGAGCCGGGGAATGCCGGAACATCATATGCAGAGTTGTTGACCGAACTGTCAGAGAAGGATGTTCCTGCTTTCATTTGCCATTTTTACAATGTCTATTTTGCGCATTCAGCTGGCGGTCGATTCATTGGGAAGAAGGTATTATTTCTACCTCATCCTGAGATTAAGGTTTAGAATCCTGCTGTGAGATGTAGCTAAATATTCTTTTAGCAGTGTTCATTAGCATGTATTTGTGTCACCCCTCTCCCAAGGTATCTAGGTAATTGGGTTACTCAACTTTTATTAAATAGCAGTTTACAACAGTCTATCTGAGCAGTCAGAGGGTTAAGCAGAGTGAGGTGGGCACAGGTGGCAGAAATGATATTGGATGGAAGGGAGCTGGAGTTTTACAAGTGGGACAAGGAGCTTCCTGAGTTGCTGGCTGCTGTCAAGGCAACTCTGAACAAGGTTGCAGAGGTGAGGAATAATCCCATTGTCCGTGTTGTGTGGGTGGAAATTCTTCTCCAAACCTCAAATATGCATGTCTTATTTTGCTGGAGTTCTGATTATGTGTTCTTACTGTACTTCACATCACTGGAAGGATGCATGTATAAGGGCCGCATGCCAAAGCAAGCAACAGTTTTTAGAATCTGTTTTTCTTCACATCACTGTACGGGAAGATAAATATTTTGGACATGTATGGATAAGTATACAGGGAAATCTTTTGTGTCAACAAGCACCTGTAACTTGCCTACTCAGCTGTTGAATACCCTTCTCTGAACTCAATGATGAGTTTCATCTGTCAGCAACAGAGAGCGTGGTTGAGGGCTTGCTGTAATTTGTCACATGTTCTCTTGGATATGAACCTGCTTGTCAGTTGAGAGAGATTGCAATGACATTCATCTTTCCGAATTTATAACTTGAATTGTTTTACGGAAGTCAAAGAAATTTGATTTGATCTTATCTTTTCACTCTGTTTCAGGGCTGGACACGGGAGGAAAAGAATCATTGTTTGGAGGAGACAGAGCTTTCTTTCAAGTTTTCGGGGAAGATATTGCGCCTCATTATCTCACAATGATGTGGAATTCCAATTGAGTTTGAGGTTTCTCTCGTTGCTCAACGTTTAATTGTGAGTTGAATACCTGGGCAAAGGTCCAGGCACTCTCTCCTGGTAGGTTGCAAACCAAATGGAGGTAACCTACTTTGATGTAAAGCTAGACACAAATATGAAACTAAATTTGACTTCCGACACTGGTACATGATGACATGAGGATGAACCCTAGGTTCTTGAAGGTTGACTCTTTCCTGATCTCCAGCTGGCTGCCATCTGTATATTTGTTTCACACGACCTCTCTCCACATTGCTGTCAGGCAGGACATTCTGAATTTGAAGTTGCTCATTAGTTCCCACCAGATCTGGGACACAGATCATTTGCCCGTAGGATCATGGAGACTGGCACTCACATGTGCCACTCTGCTCGGCCCCCTTGTAAGTAGGTTTTACTTGTGATTTGAGTTAGTTTCCAATGAAAGAAAAATTGCTTGCATATGTTTGCTTGCATCTGTAACGCCATCTTGAAGCTTCTTGTTCACTTTAGCATGGATAATTTTGCATGTCCTCACTTTAATTGATGCTGGTCTTGGGAGGAGAAACCCATGTGTGAGGTACTGACTGACAGCCATTCTACCCTCCTTAACTTCCCTTCGTGCTAGCTTAAAGTCTATAGCATATATGTTCAGATGAGTACATCCCTATTCTGTGCCTTAGGGCGTTTATGGGTAGGTCTAGTGTGTTACTATGTCCCTATCGCCGGACCCGCCACCCAGCTTCATGAGGGCCACATTGCCAAAGTGAAGAGACGAAGCAACTTCAGAAGAAATGACTTAATATACATCGATATCTGTATATTCACACATACGTATTGAAGTATATTGCTCTCTTTCCAAACATTCCTTTTTTCTTACTTTCTCATTTATGAGCACAGAATACCACACAGAAAGTCCTCTTTTGTCTTACACCTCCAAGCCCCTTCCACCCATCTCGTGCTTAATTTCTCAACTCCTGAGTTTCGTGAACTACTGTCTTCTGTCACTTTTGACTGTCACGGTCCTCTCTTCTGCCTCACCTCCTCCCTCCCTCCCCTGCTGTTATCTTCCAAGCCCTTGATCCACATACCTACCAGAGGCAGCTCAGTCAAGATACTTGTGCAATGAAGCTATGCCTCTCATATTTCAGCCCTCAATATCTGTTGGCAAAAGAGAAAGTTTGGATTGGCCCAACAGGTTCCCCATAAGGTTGAAGAGATGCCACTGCTAACTACATACAAGACTTAATTGGACTGGAGGAAGGGACTGGTGCACCTGACCCTCTCTGGCACACACATGAATGTGATGTTGTTTCTGCTGTAGGCTTTCATCTTCACATGTGCCCATATTTCTCTCTGACGCCGCACATCTTCCTGGAGTATATACATTACCAATCCAGACAGGCACTGTACAGTCGGCCCTCTTTAAATGTTATGCATGGAGAGTAAGGAAAACATAACATTTACAGATATATAACAACTAACCCTAAAGGAGGGAAAAATATCCCACCCTAACAATTATAAAGGTCACACTTAAACGAGGTCCACTAGATGGAAAGTAACATTTACACATTAATTTAAATTTAAGTAAGAAAAAAGGTCCGTTTGTCTAGAATTGGATGTCCTAGCGGTGTGCAATTCTTTTTGAATTGATAACATTTTGATATAAAGCTGAATAGTATGTGGTGCGGCATTAACTTTTGAAAATAATACTGCGGACTCTTGTGGAATTAAAATTTCCTCTTCGTCGTGTTCCTCGACTTCTTCCGTTGGACCAACCACGTCCCAAATCTCATCATCGTTTGGTTGAAATGGCTCGTTTAAATCAAACTGAGCCTCAAAATTAAGAAACTCCAAGGCATCATGGTCGGAGCCTCAACACCATGAAGGACGGAAAGCTCAGCGAACTGATACAAAAGTCCATCAATTTCATCCAACTCTACATTTGTACTTCATCCAGAAGCATCACCAATCTCCGTTCCGGAGAGCCCATTCAGGTTCGGCATTTGAAACAAACCACATTGCCTCCAACAATGCCTAATGGTATCACAACTTACATGGATGCTCCATGCTTGCTCAACCATCTGGACAGTTTGGTATGCATCAACCGCGGGAGCTCTATCGGCCATTAAACTCTCAATTTGATGATGAATAAAAAGCTTTTTGTAATGAGCTTTGAAACATCTTATGATTCCTGCATCCATAGGTTGCCACTTACTGTTTGTATTGGGAGGCAACATCACTATGGTTGTGATCTTAATCGGAGGTTCCAAATCCCACCAACTAATTGGAGGTGCATAATGACATGTAACAAATAGAGAGGGTGGTTTTACACCATAGAGAGTATGACTTTCCTAACACTTAACAAATAACACTCTTTGACTCTTTCCTAGTGTAATATTCTACAGAGTGTAAAAAACGTAACAATAAAAGATATATAACATATATGGAGGTAACATTTAAAGAGGGTCTAGTGTAGTTGTCCTCTCATACTGCACAAAAGGTAGGTATCCCCAAATGGTTCTCACTTTGGTTCCTCCATGGACCCAAACGAACCTTCCACCGCTGCTTCAGACACACAACCCTGAAGCCCAGTATCTCCATTGATTCCCAACATTCACACCCCCTGCCACTGGCCAGTCATCAGTGCCTGCATTGCTCCCATCCTCCTCCCTACCTACAAAAGCATTCTCCTCTTTTATCTTCCAGGGATTCCAAGCATTTCAAAGCTTTCTTTGACCGGGCCTCTAATTAGAGTGGTTGGAGTCAAAGTGATGGTATAAGTGCATCACAAAGTACGAAGAGTGTGTGCCAAAATTTAGCTTGGCTTTAAATTCAACATGCGTCCTTTTGCAGACATGAAATGTGTCAGAGCATATGTCTGGATCTGAGAAATCAAGCACCTTGCCTCTTTATTTCTCACTTAACTGTTGCCTTAACTCTTGTCAGCTCCCACAGACCCTCCTCCTTCCTCCTCCCTCCTTCCTCCTTCCTCCATCAACTTGCCCACCTGCTTATTGCTCTCTAACAGGAGATGCTCTAACAGCGTCACTAATCCATCGCTAATCAGATGCTAAGCGGGCGCTAGCAGGGGTAGTTAGTGAGAGAATGGTCCCCTGCCGCGGGCGCAGCGGCTATAAAGGCTGCTCAGGCGACGGGGCGAGCCGGTGGGCATGAGGGGGGTGACCGGAGAGCGGGGGGGGCGGGGGGACCGGCAGTAGGCGTGGGAGAGATGGTGGCAGAGTGATGAGTAGTAAAGGCAGGTGCTCTGCGCAGCTTTGGCAGCCATGGCGCTGTTGCATTCATTGCGAGCCCCCGCGCCGCGCGCCGATCGCTTCGTGTGTCCCCTCTCACCTTCCTTCAGTGGACTTGCATTTCACGATACCTGTAGCCGCCTCACGTTGTGGAGGTAGAGTTTGTGTTTGAGCGGGTTTAGGTGCTGCGGCGCAAACTCTGGACGCCGAAGTGTTGAAGGGGGTTAAAGCAGCAGCATCCAGCCTTTGTTCCTTGTGTCTGTGCAGTGCTGTGTTAAAGTTTCTCCCCCGGCTTGTCAGGCTCCCGGGGATTGTGCTGTGTTTGTTTCCTTGCAGTATATATACGTAAACACACTGCGTGCTCTTAGCCGAAATTGGCTGAGCTGCATTCAAGGCATATTTCTCTATTGCTCTCTTTCGCTCATCACTCGCTCAACCGCTCTTGGCCAGCTTGTTAACTTGCGGTAGCTTTTGGAGAACATTGCAGGCTCCCGGTCCATGCTTTTTAGTTCTTCCACCGCAGAGATTTGCCTGCGTCTGTCTGTGACTCTGCCTTGACAAAATACTTGTGCGAGTCAGCCTAGTAAGCGTGTGTGGATGTAGAGAGAGCGTTTATCATGCAGCAGCAAATGGCCGCGTACGCCAGCAACAATATCACCACTGAACTCATTCAGAAGGTACTTGTTTTACCGTGGATACGACCAGGGAGAGAGAGAGAGAGAGAGAGAGAGAGGATTTGAGTCGATATGTAGCACATACTTCGTGCACTGACGCGATAGTAAGGTGCAGCCTTCGTTCAAAGCCGACACCGGAGTGCTGTCCAAGCCATCTGGTGAATAGTCATCTTCTTTCTTGTCGGCTTCTTTATTCATTTGGAATCTCAGAGTAAGTTCGTTCAATTCATATGTCAGTTACAGGTATGCTTGCGACTGTTAGGAACTCTCTGTATATCATCCTCTCCCTTCATATTTTCTTCTTCGCATCATCCAGATACTTCGAACCAGTTGAAGTTTAACATGTCGGGCCAATCGTGTCTCTGGCTTTCCTGCATTCTTCGCGAAGCAGCAGCTAATGGCCAATGCACTCCCCTCAAAGAGCGCCACTTCTTTCAAACCAGAGATCCATACCAGACACTAGTCCATTTGGCCTATAGATCTAGTTGTACTCAACACTCTGATTTTCAGTCTCAAGTCAGACTGGAACTCATCCCTGAGAGACTTCCAGGCTTGCCTCTGCAACTCGGGTGGCCGAGGGATATGTATAGTTGTACCTGTAGGGCGCTGGAAACGATTTGTGAAAGTTGGCAGTGAGCTGGAATGAGTTGCAGCTCGAGAACTCTCTGTTGAAACCTGATGCTGCCAGGCTTGCATGGACTGGCTGGGGCCTGAGTTTCCGCTTCCTAACTGTGACAAGAGAGGAGAGAGAGAGATCCTTTCCTTTCAGGGACTCCAAACAAAGCCCTAAACCCTGAATTCAGTTAGGAGAGAGTGGTAAGACTGTACCTCAGCGTGTAGAAATATGACAGTCGCCGGAAAATAATGTAAATCAATGATCAGGACTTACTCGAGATCTGATCTTGTACCCCCTCCGTTTTCTATGACTGCACTCCTGGTTGAAAATTGTCCTTTCTGTCTAATCATGTGCGCGGATGATGTGGGATCGGGTGCAGTATCTGGACGAAAACAAGCAGCTCATTCTTGCCATTCTTGACAACCAAAACCTCGGCAAGCTCAATGAGTGCGCGACGTAGGTTCCCCGGTCGCAGCCACCATTCCACATCGTTTGAGTGATTTACCACGTGTTGTTACAGTGCTTCATCCGCTGGACTGCTTGTTTGGGCTTCCAATGACGATGGAGGGGTCCGTGGTTTAGATAGGCACAACTTTAAAAATTTCCTTGCTCCCTATAAGCAGTCTAACTTGTGTAGCTTGGAAGAGATTTTGCTGCACAGTCACTGAGATGATGGTGCACATGGCTACGCATCTCATTGCAATGTACACTGTCAGTTTAAGAGTCTGAAAGCTTGAGATTGTGTTGCATTATTTCTCTCCTGCGAGCATCGTTAACGCCCGATAGATCATGATATTCATAACGAATCTTAGCATGTCCTGGACTGCTAAGTTTCCAATATGTTATATGTACTACCTAGATGTCATGGAATCCAGAATGATGGTGAGGGAGGTTTTACAGGTATCAAGCGAAGCTGCAGCAAAATCTTATGTATCTGGCGGCCATAGCTGATGCACAGCCACAAGGAGGTCACACTTCACCTCAGGTGCTTCCCTGAAACCTGCACAGAGAAATGAACATATAGATCTAGTCATAAGGCTTTAGTGTGGGGACTGCAAGTAACTTGGAAGTATCGGTGCAGATGGGGGATCATCTGATAGAAATAGATGTACAATGATCCTTATTCGAGGGGTTGGTGAGGTTGTATATATGTGGAGGTCTTATCTGTTGAAGATTGACAACACACACTGGGCACTGAACCATCTGTTGGAGATCGGATTTTATATGTCTAACTACAATTTGAAGGGGATGATGCAGGCTTCCCAAATGCAGTCAATGCAACCAGCACAACAGTACCTGCAGCAGCAACAACAACAACTCATGATGAGCCAACGAACTTCAATCCCTCAATACCTGCAACAAACTCAGCAGGGTTCGCCTCACATGTCACACCAATCGTTCTACAGCCAACAAGCTGGTATGGTGTCGGGTGGAAGTAGCGGAATGCACATGTTGTCCAACGATACAGGTATGGGTGGTAATGGCTCTCCGATGTCCGGGGGGTTGTCAGATCATGGCAGACCTGGAGGCTCTAGAGATGGAATCCAGACGAGCATGGGCTTGCGAGGTGACATGCGCGGAGCGGGAGGTGGATCAGATATGGGGGTTTCTTCTCCCCTTGGACACCCAGGTAGAGATGGAGGATCTGGGCAGGGTGGGGATGAACCTGAGGCTTCTTATTTGAAGGGCTCTGACGGTAGTAGTTTGTGAAAATATGGTTAGATTGTAAGATTGTTACTAGACGGTGGATGCCTCATTTGAGCGGGTGTAGTGATACAGTTGAGGTAGTGCAGGTATATAACTGGATATCTACACTTCGTCCTATAATTATTAGTAGGGATAGATATGATTTTACAGCACGTTGAAATGGAAATTGGGAAAGAAACGTGTGCCAATGTTAGGCCGTTGTGGATTTGTTTTTCTTAAATTGGTTTTGGCCGTCTCAATGAATGAGGACTCAATTGGCGCTAATCATGGCATTTCCCCATGATACGAGAGCCCTGGAACGAGGGAATGTGGGGCCTGGGCCGGCCAATCAAATTGTACATGTGGGTTCGACATCCCACTAGGGCGTTCCATAAGAGGGCCTTCCATGCGGAGTTCCTGATCATATTTCATAAGGGGATTTGAAAGTCCCCACAACTATTAGGTGAGGTCCTGCAAGGAGGGCTTTACGCTAATCAAGATTCCATAGCCCGGAGGGCGTGGGAATCTTGAGCAACTGCATTTAAGATTGTGTGGAAAACGTGCCAGATTACGCCCAAGCCCATGGGCTCCACAGCATAACAGGAGTAGCTGGGAAATTATGCTATTGAAAGCCCACCAAAACTACACTATCTGGAACGTAACTGGTTGACCCAGCCACCCCTTTATGGCTTGCTATTCAACGAAATGACTTACAAAGGAAAAATCAACCTTAGCCATGCAGCAATTGTGCGTTCCCCTCACCACCATACAGTGTCTTGCGTTAGGCAGAAATTATCCTCAGGGAGCTGTAAAGAAAAAAGACTCCTGAACAGAGTTGTTTTTCTTCACTTTTCCAAAATCGCCACAAAGGCTACATGTAAATTCTACCCAGTGCCTATGTGGCGAGAATAACGAGGTGGTAGGGTTAGAAAAGTGGCTATATAACAGGTGTCACATTTTAACAGGTCCACGTAGGAAAAATCTGGCTCCTGATATCTAACCATTGGGGCTTTCTGGCGAATTTTTTATTTTTAGTCCGATAATTCCTTTATAAAAGTAGCCGACCCATTTCTGGTCGAAATCTGACGATTTGTCTCGCCAGATTTAAAAACACCGCTCGGGAACGACCCATACAGTGTCTTGCATTAGGCAGAAATTATCCTGGGGCTGTAGAGAAAAAAGAGTCCGGAACGAACGCTGTGTTCTGCTGCTAGTCGTGTATGGGGCTCCTCTTTGTAAATAGTGGAATCATACTAAACTTGAAAATTCATCCATTTATTTTTCATAAATTGTTCAATAATAAAAATGTTACCTAAGGGAGGTGTTATGTGGAGAAGGCACATCATGGAAGTAGTTTTCAGCATAGGAGAGGAGGTGACAAAAGGTACTTAGCAATTTTTGACACTATGTGTGATCTTTTCTTTAGAATAACGACAACCTAATAATCCAAAGAAAAGAAGGTCAAGACTAGTGTTGGGCGGATTTGAGGTTATTTGATTGTTTACTAACAGCTGGTTTCTGGGGTATGTCCGGCGAGATATCCGACGGTTATGTAGCCTGAAATCTTGTCTTTTTATAAGTAACTTGAAAAATAGAGAACGGTCAAGTATTGAAACCCTGGGATGATAGTTTTTTATAGTATCATTGATAGCCGGAATGAGGGACATTTGTGAGGCTCCAATTCTCAACCCGATTATTAATCATAAATAATTGTTAAAAAATGCTATATGTTAAAAAAAAAATGTGGACGCATTGCTGATGCAAGTGTAGATTATGGTGTCACTTGATCCGAAGGCGAACTCAGGTGAGTCATGGAAGTGTGGTTGAGGACCCCTGCCAGCTGAGAGGGGGATGCCCCGCCCAATGACAGCTTGATGACGAAGCGTAGCTGCATAGGATGTTGTCTTTCCCCCAGGTGCCTTGGAATTTGCGGAGGAGCCCAGGTTCAGCTTTTGGATCCCTACAGATGTTTGCATGCCATGCCCTTCTTGCTTCAATCTGAACTTCACGAAAGATAGTGACCAACAGACAAGAGAGGCTGGTTTTCTCTTTAGCTAGGGTCTATTGACATCTAATTTTCCATATGTTCCAAAGTGTGATTGACCTGAAAGCTTCAAACACTGGGCAATGGCAGTGAATCCGGCGGAGCACTATGTCATAATTGAGGAGAGAGTTAATCGTTGATGGCTGCCCTAGTTTCCAGACCCTCATCAATGGTTGAACAATAGGCCAAGTTTTCATGGGAATAGTGCAATAGATTAGACAATGCTCCAACGATTCGGATACTCCCAGGTGGCAGCATTTACAGACTATTGCATCCGTGAAATTCAGCCAAGCCCCCACTTTGAATACCTTGTTGGCAATCTGCCAGAGGAAGGCAGCAATCTTGGATGGCCTGAGCATGTTCCAAATGTTTGCCCATATGAGATCCCACTTGGCTTGATGGAGATTGTGGCCAGCCCATTTTGAATTCCACTTTTCCATGGCTTCTCCAAGATTTTGATATCACCTAGAGCAAGGGCAGTCTGCTCAGGTCCCGTGTTTCCCACTCAAGTGTTCAATGGAAAGACTCCGTCCCCTGGCAAGACCTATGAAGAAGGTGAAGAGGGGACTGCAACTGGCGTCATAGGCGCGCACGAGACCCCAACTTCAAAGCTCAGCTGAAGTTCTAATCCTTGGATCTACCTCATTGTGGAATCCCAATGTTCTGCGTGCCTCTTCTCTAGATTTTTCCCTTGGACTGCTCTTGGTTATGCTGAACATTAGGAAGCACCTGCCTCACGCCCAATTATTCTACACCCGCCCATTCTTGACTCTATATTCATTTTTTTTATTGCACATGGATATGGGCGACGGTCACTTTTCCCTTGCTTTGCATGTTGATTACGGGGTTTTAGCTTTACCTTGTCAGCCTTCACGGCCTTCATGGTGGTTAATTTTTCCACCTCCTGCAATGCAATCTGGGATACCGCTACCCTTCCTTTAAAAAACCAACAGTCAGTAGCTCAGTTGGATAGAGTGTCACCCAGATGTTTCTGTGTTGTGGCTTGATCAGGGTTTGGTAGGCCGCTTTGGCAGAGTAGCTAGAAGGGCAGTTGCAGGGTTGAGTGGACCAAAAACGGCAGATCCAAGTCCATGAAAGTCCATGACCAAAACAAAACAAGTTGTGGATAAAATCCAAAATAGTTTTTTAGTGATAGATAATGGTATACTGAACATATTTAGTAAAGAGTCCTACCCCAAATATTAAATACATAATTTATTAAATATTTTAGTCTGTTATTTAGATAAATTATGAAAAACTAAAATTTAGGAGTTTACAAAAATTTGGCAATATGCCACCTAGCCATTGAAGATTATAGGTTTTTATACTTTAGAAAAAAAAAATGACACCCAAAATCCGAAAAACAAGATGAGCTATGGACTTTTCAAAAAATGCCTATTGTTTTACATATATTAGTCCATATGAGTCAAATGACAAATGATTTTGCCACTTCAAATCCATACCTATGATGTGGACCAAAATGGCCACCTTATGTCCAAATTTCAATGGAATTGACCAATGGCAATAAGACTTCTTGAGTCCATTGTAATTCCATTCACTGCGGAAACAAGTCCATTTGTCGTGCGCATACATATCGCTACACAACTATATCGCTGTCCAAACCACACCACACATATATGCACAATAAAGTAGTCTGCCACAATGGATAAACAACCCACGAACACACTGTTGACACAAAACATGAAAACCAAACCATCACTCTTAGAAATAGTAGTCGAGCCAGGGGCACCCCAAGCTATGGGGACTCCACCCCACAACAACCTACACTCCCATCATGAGTACACTCAGATCTAAACGCATGCAGGAGCTCGGTCGCGCAGGCTCAACTCGAGAGAGATGAGCTGCGCGACTGCCGCTCTTGTGAAGATAAGACGGACCAGGTGTCAAACTAAACTTGACACCTGAGTTAACACTTGACCTAAATCCAAGTGTTAAATACAAATAACTAGTTTTATTCTAGCTGTTTTCACACTGTGCTTATTTAACTTGACAGCTGTCGTGCGCATACATATCGCTACACAACTACATCGCTGTCCAAACCACACCACACATATATGCACAATAAAGTAGTCTGCCACAATCGCCCCCCTAGCTGGTGGATAGGTCCCTCTACCTCCAGATAGCTACAAGATGTAATAGCCACAGCCGTACTAAGTCCTCTATCACTGTTCCTATTGTACTCAAACTCTATAGACCAAGAGGCCGGGTACAAGAGTAGCCCCATCGTTAGTCGCCGTCTTGCAATCTGTGAACTTGAGCCAGGACCTCGTGTGTTCAAGGTCTCCTAGTAGCTGGCTGGGCCTTGCGTTTCTTGTTAGCCTTCCATGGTTGTATCCACTCCCACTATCCAATGCAATGTGGACATAACCAATCCCCATCCGGAACCATCTCAAGAGGTGGAGTCAAGCATCCCATATGCCAACCTCTAGAGCATCGATCGCACACCAGCATGGTGGCTGCCCCTTTAGCAGACCCACACAACATGCACCTCAACCTGCAGATACCACTGCCAGGTTTGGGTCAATCCTGCCATCGACATTCGGAAGGTGACATGGCGCACAATTACGCACATGGTCCTTCCAAGTTATGCCATCCCGACCCTCCAAGACCAAGACGCCTGAGGGCAAGACCTCTCGAACCTCAAAATAACACGTCCTGCAGTCACATCCAGGGTCGTAGGAGCAGTCTGCTGCAGATAGACATAGTCACCAGGGTTGAATCTCCGAACCCCAGGACGATAGCCCCCACCACGTATGGTAGCATACCTCAACGTATCACGGTGTTGTGCAATGGCAAGGTTCTCGAAAGCCATGGGCATGACTCTCTTGAACAACTCTGCACGCTGTTCACATGCACGTGCCCACACGTCCGGATTGTCAAGGTTAAGAACTGTAGCAGCTTCTCTGCGAATGGATGTAGGCAAATCCGGCTCTCGGCCAAAGAGAAGAAAGTATGGTGAGAATGAGGCAAGTGATGCTTGCTTGCTGAACCTGTAGCCCATGGCTAACCAGGGTAACTGAAGGTCCCAATCTCCTAGGTGTCCCTTCTGCAAGCCATACTTGCGCAAACCCCTCTTTACTGTCTGAACAACTCTCTCTGCCAAGCCATCGGCCTCAGGATGATCCCGAGAAGTGGTGCGGTGGTCTATCAAGGCCTTGTCACACAAAGCCTGAAACTCCCCCAAGAACTCTCTCCCTTGGTCCGTGAGTACCTCAGCTGGAGCACCGAATCGGCTAAGCACACAATCCAGGAATGCATACGCAGCTCCCTCACTAGCCTTATCAAGCAATGGAACCAATTCAATCCACTTGGAGAAGTGCTCCACCATCACCAACACGTACTTGTTGTGGCACATGGTCAGTGGCAACGGCCCTGCGAAGTCAAGACTCCACCTGTAGCCCAATCCCATGATCGGAAGAGGGTGCAATTGTGGAGTAGGGGCGTTGAATGAAGCACGCACCCTGTCACACACCATGCACCTAGCCACAAATTGTTGCACCTCTGTGTGCATACCACGCCACCAATACTGCCCCTGCAGTAGACTATGAGTGCGTCGCACCCCAAAATGCCCCAACTCCTCATGGGCATGGCGCACTAACCGTGCCCGCTGTGTTGGGTGAGGCACAATCCTCACTCGACCATCCTCCCACACTCGGAGCAGGTGTGTCCCCTCCCACTTGAACCTCTTGGCTCGTTGTAGGATCCGATCCCTCTCCTT
This sequence comes from Takakia lepidozioides, assembly GCA_030704615.1. NCBI lineage: Eukaryota > Viridiplantae > Streptophyta > Takakiopsida > Takakiales > Takakiaceae > Takakia > Takakia lepidozioides. The sequence continues at coordinate 18,094,241 of CM060731.1, read as the reverse complement.
GGCAGTCACAGTGGCTGTCGTGTCTCCAGTGCGGAGGTAGTCCAACACAACTGAATCCTCATGTATATCTTTGGCGCCATCTTGCTCATTGCTGGCCTCAGGGTCCTCAGACACTTGATCTACAGTCATCCTTGTTGCAGGTCCAACCTGGCCTTCCGCTGCCAAGATACACAGAAATGCAGATGCATGCCATCCGGGCACCATCTCCTCGTCCGTCTCACCATTCCACCGAGCTCCAGTGTCATCCTGTTGGCTCGTGCATGGATTGCGACTCAACCCATCTGCATTGCGATTGACCAAACCCGGTCGATGCACCACCTGGAAGTCATACTCTTGAAGGATGAGTGCCCACCGTGCAAGCTTCCCCGTAAGCTTGTCTGACTCCATCAACCACTTGAGTGGTTGGTGATCCGTGACAAGGGTGAAGAGATTGCCATATAGATAGCACCTGAAGTGTGCCACGGCCCACACTGCAGCTAAGCATTCTCCCTCATATGAGCTATACTTAGACTCTGCAGCATTGTTCGAGCGGCTAGCATAAGCCACTACGAACTCTCTTCCCTCATCATCCACCTGTGTGAGCACCGCTCCAAGCCCCAGCATGCTCCAATCTGTATGCAGCTGAAAAGGACGCCCCCTGATAGGTCGTCTCAAGATGGGTGCCGAGGTCAACCTCGCCTTGAGCTCTTGAAAAGCTTGTTCTTGCTCATCTTCCCACTACCACTCCTGGTCCACCTTGGTCAGCTTGGTTAGAGCCTTTGCAATGGCACTGAATCCCTTAACAAACCGTCTGTAATAGTTTGCTAACCCCATGAAAGCTCGAACTCGGCTCACATCCGTGGGGCGTGGAACCTGTGCAATGGACTCTACCTTAGTCTGTTGTACCCCCAATCCTCCAGGATATATCATGTGACCCAGATACTCAATCTGGTTGTGGAAAAACTTGCACTTTCCCGGATGTAACTTCAATCCGTGCGTCCTTAAGCGCTCAAATACCCCCTGAAGGTGTCTCTCATGCTCCTCCACCGTAGCACTAAAGATGATGATGTCATCTATGTAGCACCGAGCAAACTCCACCCCTACTAGAATCCTGTCCATGACTCTTTGAAACTCAGCGGGAGCATTTTTAAGCCCAAATGGTAAGAACCGCCACTGGTATAGGCAATCCTTCCCGTGCTCATTGATCCCCCAGAATGCCGTCTTTTGCTTATCCGCCTCCTTGATCGGCAACTGGTGATATCCGGATCGTAAATCCAACGTGCTAAAGACCTTGGAATGCCCAATGGCATCAAAGATTTCCTCTGGTGTTGGCATGGCATACCTATCGGACTTGGTCTGACGATTTACAGGCCGGTAATCACCGCACATACGTCTCTCCGTCCAATTGCCATAGACATCCTTCTTAGCTGGCATCACTGTGGCTGAAGCATACTCTCCACCAGAGAGCTTCACCAAACCTGCCTCCCAGAGATCTTGAGTCCTCATCTGAATCAAAGACCTCTCCATGTCACTGTATCTATAGGGTCTCCGAAAGATTGGCGTGTCAGTGGCCAACTCAATACGGATCTCTTGACCCTTCAGTGCTCCCAAGTCCTTCAAACTGAAGGCAAAGCAATTCCTGTAAGCCCTCAGGAACCGCCGTATACGTTGTCTCTCTCCTCCGGTGACAATGGGTCCAATGTCAGGCTCCCAATTGTCCTCCGTAACTGCAACCTTAAGTCCAGTGGGCTTAGAGGTAGAGGACGCGTCCCGTGGTTGCTATGCTGCAACCTCTTGAGCAGTACCCCCTTCCTGCTCAGTCAATGACAAGGCCTCATCCTGCCCCATCATCTCATCATTGAGAACCTCCTCAACCCGAGAAAAATCCCCAACCTCATCCATCACAGCTGCCTTGGCTGCCAACTCCCTTTGGACCTCGAGCACCTCCCACGTGTGCCATGGATGTCTACACCCCGCGGTCCTCACATGCTCGCCCCCACTCCCTGCCTGTACCGTCTCGGTAGGTAGAGCGACCATGAAGGGGAATGCACTCCGCACTCTACGTTGCTCAGCCATAGCCAAGCTGATAATCCAAGTCAAGCAATTGAGATCCATTGCTTGCCCCAACACCTGACGCCGTGATGCCTCAGAAAGAGAAGGCACCGTCGTGGTCCCAGTGGAAAACCCCATAGCCCGCTCTCGCTCATCGGCATTAGGCTCCACTAACTGCTGCAACTGAGCATCCCACAGGAGGCCAGGTCCACCATCCCGAAAAGCATGGGATCCTGGGAAGCTGAGCAGTGTAGGTAATGCTGCTCATGGTTGACCCACCCTGTTGACCACTGCCAAAGGCGAACGGTCATCGTGTCTCACACGTTGAGACTGCCTCCCTGTGTCCAAAATGCCATCCACGGTGAGGTGTGCTGGCCGCTGCACCCCATCAAATGCACGCTTGAGTAGTGCGGGTGGCATCAAGTTAGTCCACCAAAGCCGTGGACGATGAGCCCGAGACCCCACTGCAGCTGCATCCAGCAACACTGCTGACCCAAGCCACGACCGGACTTGATGCACATTGGCCATCACCCTGGCCCGAGAATCACCCATCAATGGTACATTCTCCAAGATGTATGCTGGAGATACAGCTTGATGAAGCTGCAAGCAGCGCAAAAACTCAGGATGCAAGTCATAATACTGGGCATCTCCATGCCCATACTTGCCACAATGCCCACACTGCAACTGTGCAGGCTGTGCTTGTGCCGGCCTTTTGCCACTCTTTGGGCAATCTCTCTTGACATGGGGTCCTCCACATGTCCAACATATCACCCCTGGTTGCTGTTGGCCTGCAAAAGATGCCACGGGCCTCTGCACCTGAGGTCCCCTGTAAGCTCCATGGAACTTGGGCTGGGCAACCTTGCCCAGTTGAAAATATTTTCAAGACCATCAGTTCCAAATATTTGAAATTTTACGACATCTAAATATCATATGATCTGTCTTGAATGTCAGATGCAAAGTCTTGTGTAGGAAACCTTCATCTAGACGGCATTAAGAAAAGTCAAAACTCTTCCAGTCCTTTGGTGGAACCCCCACGACCATGGGCCTCAGGCCCTTCGCCAACTGACGGGGTTAAATCTGCCAGCCTCCTCAATGTGCAGCATCGGGGCCTCACTTGGTCTTCTCCAAGACCCCCCTCCACTCCTCAAATTAGCTAGTCTGCTCAAAGCAATTCAGACCCAAGATAGTCACCACTTCTACTGTCCAACCCATCCTCATTTTATTCCTTGAGCTGGTCACAACATGCCACAAGGCCCTAGCCAACCTCACATGGGAAAACTTGCTACTTCCAACAGACAAAAGAGCAAAGTTCAGATATCAAACCTCAAGGCCATCAAAGGAGACCATCTGTCTCAGCCTATCCATTCCCACTGATGTTGGTTAAAATCCATTCGTGGAACATCCGGGGGATTGGTTCAACACAAACCACCCTCAAGAAAGCCAAACTCAAAACATGGCTTTCTCCCTTGTTACATCAAATGCCATCATTCTCTTGCAAGAACACAAACTAGACCCTATCAAAATAGCATCCTTGGGTGATCAACTTTGGCCAGCGGCCCTCAGTTTCTGGAAACCCACCATTGAAGATACAAGAGGTGGGACAACAATATTGTTGTCCCCTTCCATCGCCACCCTGGCTCAAAAAGATGAAATCTGGTTCCAAGGCAGGGCCGAGCTGTTATCCATTGTCCTGCCCAATGACACGGGGGCCCTGGGGATCCATAGTCAATGTATATGCACCAAACTCTCCCAGTGAGCATGAGGCCTTCTGGTCTGGTCTTCACACTAAGATGGAATTGGAGACCTCGGTCAAGCAATGGATACTCATGGGAGACTTCAATATGGTTGAGCAACAGGCAGATAGGCTGGGTTCAGTTGCACCTGGACTTGGTGACAACGTGAGGCAATGACATGGCAAAGGATCCGATACAACTTCTCATTATCAGAGCCCAGGAAAGTTACCAACATTACTGGCTCCCAACCATGCTACACCTGGACTAACAATAGATCGGGCTCTGAAATATGTATGGCAGGTTAGATAGGCTCTACATCTCCCAAGAGCTTTCCTCATGGTCATCAATGCTACCTCAAGAACCAATCCATCAGGAATTCGACCATGCCAGCATCTCATGCCAAATTAACTTCCCGAACCTCCCAAAACGTGGCAAAGGATTGTTCAAGCTCAGCACCTCCTTGCTTCCCATCCCCTCATTCAAACATGCCCTGGAAACAGCTTGGGTGGGGTTGCCCGACAAAATCTGGAAGCCATTTCATCCCTAAATGAGCAAAAGCTCAAGCTCCAAGCAGGCATTAATTGGTCAACAAAAGGGGAAAAGATGTCGAAGTACTTCTTCGAAAAGGTCCAGGTCAGAAGGGCCTCCGGCCAACCAGAAGGAGCATTGCAATTGATTGGCTAGTGGTTTCCGCAAAGATCGGGGTTTCTTGTGCCAGCAAGATGTTGTCTAGTATGTAGCTGCCTCTGATGAGTCCAGTCTGGCATGGTTTGACCACCGATGGGAGAAGTTGTGGTTGAAGCCTAAGAGCTAGGGTTTTTGCAATTGTCTTGTACGAGACATTTAGAAGGGTGATTGGCCTGTAATTAGAGATCTGTTTCTTGTCTCCTTTTTTGTACAGGAGAGCGATAACCCCTTGAGCCATCAGTTAAGGCATAGCCCCCACCTTCTTGAACTCATTGGCCATGTCACAGAAGTCAGCAGAAATTGTCATCCATAGGGATTTATAAAATTCCACTGGCATACCGTCGAAGCCCAAGGATTTGTGATTGGTCATGATTTCTACAGCTTTGAAGAGTTATGTCTGAGTGAAGACTCCATCAAGGGAGGCTGCACCTAGATGGTCCAGCTTTGTTGGATGACTGCGAAGGCATGTTTCTCTGGCTGCGGTCATACTGCTGGTAGGGGGCCTCTGTTTGAAGAGAGTCTGGAAACGGGAGTGAGCTATGGTTACCATAAGCTTTGGGTCTGAATAAAGCTGGCCATCTGAATTGTGGAGCTCCACGATTGAGAAGGCGTTCGACAAGGTCGAATGGCCTATGCTGTTAGCAATCGTCAGAAAAATTGGACTCTTAGAAAGCTTCTGCTAATGGGTGGAAATCCTACTTCACAATGCCACTAGCAGGGTCTCGATGAATGGGTTTATCTCCAAACCATTCAACCTCGAAAGATCTGTGCGCCAGGGTTGCCCCCCGGCCCCTTTTCTCATTCTAATTGTGGCTGACTCACATGGATACCTATTGGATAACAACCCCAACATAAGTACCGGACTCAAAACAAATTCCAAGTCTCTCCCTGGCTTGGAAATTAAGGATTCAATGTTCGTGGATGACACAGTGCTAAATTACCTCCAGGCCTCCCATGCCAACCTCATGGAAGCTATAAACATGCTCTCAATTTTCTGTGAAGCGTCAGGGTTCTGTGTAAATTGGGCCAAGATAGTTGCCGTTCTTGTGGGGGACATGGCAATCTCAGTCCCCTACTTGGGGCTAGGATCTTGGCCTCAAATGATTAAAAGAAGGTGAATTGACTACCCCGCTTGGCCACCCGTTCGGAATCAACCTCACAGATGACGAGCGAGGCTATAAAAGAAAATCGTATATTGGGGATCAAGACATCTATCTCTAATTGGTCGGGCCCTTGTGGCCAACCAAATTCTCTTGGAGTGTGGAGCCCTTCCATCTATCAAATCAATGAAATTAAGCAAACCATTCGAAACTTTGTTTGCTGATTCCTGGGAAAAAAAACCCAAGACCAGTTGTTTCATGGGTCCAGATATGCCTCCCAAAAAACAAAGGTGGGCTGGGTGTAATTGACCCTGGTACACAGATTAGTGCCCTACTTAGCAAATGGGTGGTGAGGCTCCTGGGACTGAAGGGGGTTGGTGAAAACTCATGATCTTTCAACACAATGTCTCCTGCAGCTCCCCCCTCAAATCCAAAGTCTGGGGGCCCTCCCTCAGATAGATTGTGCATGGTTACAAACAGAAATCCATGGGTTCCTCTCTCTGGAAAACAATTTGGGAAGTTTGGGGAACAATCAGACCTCACCTCAGAAAATTGGAACCTACTAACTATGAGGAAACCATGCGTCAATTCCTGACTTTGAATACCAATGCTCCGTCCCCTTCCCAAAGAGATTCATCAGCATCAAGTTTTTCAGCCTGGGACAGGCTGTCAATTTCCCAAGTAAAGGATATTTGGAACATGCATGCCTTTGTGTCTCAAGACCACATCAACCACATAGTAGGGCCCCAACGTGGCATCTTTGGCTATCAGATCATTCTCCAAAATATTCCTCCACACTCTCACCTCTGGACCTCGATGCTGTCTCCCTGGAGACTGGGTCACCTCGTGTACATCCTTACCCAATAGAGTCATCTACATCACTTCTACTCAGGCTGACCATTTCATGGGGATGCCATTGAGCATTAAACCCCTGCTCTCGAATGTTCTCGTCTGGATTCAATGATCCCAGTCGCAATCTCTGGGGGACAGTTTACCCCTGTCAGAATTGCCAATGGTCTTCTCCTGAAAAAGATATGAACCCGATGGCCCCACCTGACCAAATCTTTGCATCCTGGCCATCTCACCACATGTTCTGGGTGAATGCAGGAATGGCTGGACCAAAATGGATGTTACCGACACAACTTTAGATGACTGCAGTTGATGGTGTCATCAATTTTTTTTGAATTAACTCATTAAAACCAGTAACTATATATGTCATTGGATTCATAGCTTCAATACGCACCCATAGCAACTCTCCAATCATGAATCCAATAAGAAATGACAACGTTATGGACTTTGGAAGACCATACAATGTGTCAAGTTAAATAAGCACAGTGTGAAAACAGCTAGAATAAAACTAGTTATTTGTATTTAACACTTGGATTTAGGTCAAGTGTTAACTCAGGTGTCAAGTTTAGTTTGACACCTGGTCCGTCTTATCTTCACGAGAGCGGCAATCGCGCAGCTCATCTCTCTCGAGTTGAGCCTGCGCGACCGAGCTCCTGCATGCGTTTAGATCTGAGTGTACTCATGATGGGAGTGTAGGTTGTTGTGGGGTGGAGTCCCCATAGCTTGGGGTGCCCCTGGCTCGACTACTATTTCTAAGAGTGATGGTTTGGTTTTCATGTTTTGTGTCAACAATGTGTTCGTGGGTTGTTTATCACTCGAGAGAGATCATCTCTTACCTGTGAGTACAAGGTAGGAGTTGAGGGTTAGCACTTGCAAGATTACCTGTGTGTGAGTAGTGCTTAGTTTGAGAAGCATATCATTGAATGTGATCACAAGATTCAGCGTGCCCTGAAACGCCTGGAGGATGACGATGCCGGAGCCGCCACTGTTATTGCAGTCGCTAAAGCTACCAAGTCACCAGAGGCTTTGGAGTACACGAGGAGAGACTTAAAAATGCAGCAGCAAATGCTAGTTGGCACCTATGCGTGATCCTTGAAGCTGGATGATTGTCTCCCCAGTAAGCTTATAGAGAAGCTCTACCGTGCAGCATGGAGCAGCGCTGGCAAGCTGTGAACGCTGATACCTGCACTCTTGCAGTCTTGGAGTCCAAGCTAGGACACGGGGAATATGACCGGTCAACAACCAAGGTGCTGCATTTGATCAACAATCCTGAAGCGGAGGGAGCCCAGGCCACGGACTAGCTCGTCTCGTCTTACCCTGGGAGTGCAAAGGATGAATAGGTGAAGATTCTTTGGCAGATCAGAGCAGGGCGGAGCTCGTTGCGTTGACTGGCTAGCCGTTATATGGTCGACAGTCGCTTAAGCTGCAGGGTTACGTTGCCGGGTGATCGATATTGTTTCTAGGTCTTCATTTGGTGGGCATGCCGGGAGCGTGGAGGTGTGAGGAATGGCAGGGCTTTCATCAGTTGCATCTTTCTTAGCTGCTGTGTGTTTCACTAGTTGAACATCTTCGAAGCTGAATTACGGCTTAATTGGAAACCCGTACCCTGCTACTTCTGCCTATCGAGGTTATGGTGGGGGTGGATCAGGAGGGCAGGTGTTCCAGCTCCAGTTGTGTGCATATATAACCTACCTCCCCGTAATCTCTTTTAGTTCTCCTCTAGAAGAGGTTACTTACTTGGACTGACAGGACCTGGATCAGTCTGGAAGAAAGTTTGACCTGCGAATAACGTCCGTCCTTGTGATCCTTCTTCCTGTTCAAGAACCAGTCAGGTATCTTGAACTGCCGGGGATTCGCGACAATCACCATCAAGTTCTCCAGCTCCGCACCCGACAGCTCACCAGCTCTCTTGCTGGTGTCGACGTCCGCCTTCTTGCAGACCAGGTTAGCGAAACGGCGCCCCACTCCCTTGATGGAGGTCAAAGCGAACATGATCTTCTGCCGTCCATCTACATTTGTGTTGAGCACTCGCAAAATGTGCTGGAAATCTTCGTTGGCGATGAGCGATATGGTGGATCCCCGCGCAGCAGCGATCCTCGCGCTGTGCAGCTTCACAGGCAAGCGGCAAAGAGGCAAGGAGGCAGTAGAGTCGGCTGTTGGTGAGGCGAGATAGAAGCACTTTGGGTCTTCAATCCTGAGTACCTCTTTCAGAATATTAAATCCCAACAGACATCAATACATGTGGGAAAGACCTCATACCGCATGTATAAGCATCCCCAGCCATTGGAATGGCGTTGTGCGGCATAGTGAGGAGATGATGCAGGGCGTCCATGGCAGCGAGCACGCAAGAAGAAGCAAGTAGCACTGAAGACACATGATCGCAGTGAGGATCAGAAGGACCTAACAGCCCCAGTACTTGAGCGTTGTTCGACACCAGCTTGATTTTGCATAGACCTGGAGGGGAACGGCCTCGGGAACCCGTAGGTAACCTGGGAACAATTTTTAATGGCGAGAACGTTTTGGTGTTAAAAAAATAAAAAAAAATAAAAAAAAAACTTTTGTTTTTTATCTAATTTAAATGATTTAGAGCCTAATTGGTCATAACTTTGTCAAATGAACTCTGTTTGACTCAGTTTTTGTGGGGATAGCTGCAGAAAGGGGAAATCTACCAATCTAGACCTGGTTTTTGTTTTTAGGACTCTGCTAAAAATCTATGGAATTTTTAGAGTGTGAGTGTGCCATGAAAGATCCACAATTCTGTTTCTAGAACCTGTGCTGGTCTATATGAGAGACAAATCTGTGGATGTACTCCTTGTATGGCTGGGGGAAATGAGGACGTAATTGAAGGGCATGTCTCTTCTCTTAGCCTGTGCACACAAGGGGACAGGATTTATGTTTCCCAAGGAACTCAGACTGATTTGAGTGGAGAACAATTGGACGAGTTGATTGCATACTGGGAGTCAGGCATTAGCAGTAGACAACAGACTGCTGTAGTTGGCATTGAGGGCCTCAATATCGCCTTGGACAGTCAGAACTCTGTTGGAGCCAGCAGTTCTGCAGCTGTAGGTGAAATACCAAAGTGGGTGAAAGCTAGGCTTGGAACACAGCCAAAGACAACCCCGGGGACCAAGGTGTTCAGCCACAAGGCTGTGGTGTACTGGAGCAGAGGAGCAGGAGCTACACAAGTTTGTGCAATCAGACATGGTTGCAGCCGGATACGCTCTGCACAGGGCAACCACAAGCGAGGGTTCATTAGCAATGACACGTTTGTTGTGCGTGAAGGAGATGCAGTCATTTGCAATGAGGACACCCGCAACCGTCTCAAAGCTTTCGAGTTGAGAGACTATCAGACCCTACCTTTGTTTTCCTTAGTGTTCAGTGAGCGGGAGATAGGGGAGTATTGTTTTGTCTCTACCTGGCAGAAAGAGGAGGAGGGTTGGTTAGAGCGAGCTACTGTAGCTTGGGACAAGGTTAGTGGCAGGTTTCTGGACATAGATATACCTCCTACACCTTACCATCATGCAGAGCGAGGCACTTTGAGAGAAGTCTGGAAGTTGATAGCATAGATCAGGATTAGATCTTGCTTGGGCGGGCTTCTATTCTTCCCCTCCATCTCTGTACTATTTTCATTACCTTGTACTCGTAGTTGCCAAAGCCTCTCTTGGTGGAGGCCAGTCAGTCCGGGGTTTTGGGCTGGGATATTCTGCAGGATCAGCATTGCAGCTGGATTTTGGTGTGGGGGTGTTGATATTCTGATTTCTTGTGTTTGGATCCCCCCCAACACCTGCATGCTTGACTGTGCGCCATGTTGGTTTTGTGTGGGCGCTTGCTTTCATAGGGATTAGGCCGGATTTGATCACCGGTCAATCCTAGAGTATGCTGTCGGTGGTGAGGCTGGAGTGATGACCAGCAAGACCACCAGTGTTTCTTCTATGGTGAGGCTGGGTTGATGACCAGCCAACCATAGGAGTTCTTGCGGTGGATGCAGGTGCAGGTGCCCTGAGCCATTGGGATATGACCCTTAGACTGCAACAGGTGCCCACCCGTGTCACTATTAGATTAGTACTAGAGCCTTATAGTGTCACGTGGAGGAGGTGCACATTGTGAGTGTCATTACGGAGTTACCCAAGGGTTTTGAGGGGAGTAAGGCTACAAGCAGTACCAGTGAGAGTGGGTTCACAAGACGAGGTATTCGGTTCAGACCACCTTCACCGCCATCCTCAACTACTGTAGAGTCAGACACAGACTCGGAGGCTTCATCAACAGGTGTGCAGTTTCATTCGCCATTGTTGTGGGACGACATGGAGGAGATGTATGGAGCTACCAAGGGGCCTCGTAGGTACTCTGGAGCTGTGGGCACAATCGAGTTGGATGACTTTATCCAGGAGTTCGACAGCTGGTGTGATTTGCAGCAGATGCGCAATCCACAGCTATTCACCCCATTCATGGCGTAGAAGGGACTGTTCCAGCATTTGGAAGGCCCGCCTATGGACGATTACCACGAGTTCAGGCGGGGACATCAAGTAGAGATTGAGGAGTGGAGGATGTATTGGTCACCTGACTACGTCTCCATTACTCGAGGCACGACGCGACCAGTAGCTGCATCAGTACCAATAGCTCCCACTGCCAGCACTAGTAGTGGAGCAAGTAGTGCTGGTACTTCTGCAGGTGGTACCAGTTCAAAAGGTGCTACTACTCCTCCTGCCACGACTACAACACATGTGCCTAGATTCAACCCGGTGGTGGAGTTTTTCCAGGAGTTGCGGAGGAACTACCAAGGTGTACGGACAGAGAAGCTGCGAAGTTTGCAAGACTTCCAGCGCAAACCCAATGAGAGCCTGCGAGAGGCGTACACTCGTATGAGACGCTTGATAAGTGTGACCCAAGGGGTTACTGAAGCTCAGGCAATCCAGTTTTGGTATGGAATTCTGGATAAGGAGCTCAAGAGAAGGGTGCGAGATGCAACCCTGTTACAAGCAGCCCAACCCACATTAGCAGATGTGTTTCTGCTGGCTGAGCGGATTGAGCTCAACATGGTGGAGGAGCGAGTTGTTACCATTGGATTTGGCAAGGACATGCCTACACGAGGCGTAGCTGCCAGCGGAACCCATAAAAAATTAAATAATCGCCCAACATTTTCACAAGGTGAAAGCAAGCTACAATGACTACATTTTCCTGCCACAACATGTTTTTTACATGACATAGATTGATTCAATTGTATCAGCTTAGAGACAAATTTTTATTACAATGATGACATGAGACTGACTCTTATGCTTCCAACTACTACAAGCTCTAATTTTTAAATTCTCACCACGAATGAAGTTGATTTGTCGAAGTATTGGACTTTAGAAAATTGCATACAACATTGTCACAGTCCATATGAAAAGGTGTTATGGACTTTTTGCACTCGCTATAGAAAACAAATATGATAGTTGGGACTCATACGAGTATTGTTCTATTCTTAAAGATACTGAAGTCCTATATGAAACATCAAAAAATGATTTTTTTTTTATTGTTATATATGAATGTGAGCCTCGAAAAACCGATTTTTTATCAAATACATAAATGCATAGAAACAATGTAACACAATGGACTTGCTTAAAATGTACATTTCATGTAGATGAACAATAGCTTGAGGCTTGAGGGTCACTATGCGATATATTACTAGGAAAAACTAGGGGAGCCTGTGCCGTTGGCCCAAGCGTCCAGTGTCATCTAAGTCCAAATGCAATCTCATATGTATCCAGAGACCCTGTAGTTTGGGAGATCTAGGGTAGCATATGTCATTGACCCATATGTCAAGAATTGAAATCTAAGCCCAAGTGCAATCTCCTATGTATCCAAGTGCTTCTCCTATGTGGAGGCCCAAGTGCGACATCCAGTGTCCAATGTCATCTAAGTCCAAGTGCAATCCCAAAGCCCACTTTGCTATTTTTGCAATCTCCCTATCGAGGCTTCATATATTGAGATATCCACTATGCTAATTTTTGCGAATTTCCAGTGACCAAAAGTACTTGAAATTCCATATATCCCACTTGAAGGGCCAATCATTACTCCAGGAAAGTCCAAGAAAGCCCAGTTTGCTATTTTTTGTGAATTTCCAGCGAACAAAAGTACTTGAAATTCCGTATCTCCCACACCTCAGGTCCAAAAATCATGAGACCAGAGCGGTGCACCCCTCCTTGTTGAGGGCTTTCCAACGGTACCAAGCACCAGGGCTGGGGCCCCGCGGTTCGGGACATCTCAACGTGACAAAACAAACAAAACAAATAAAACTACAAAATAAACTAAACAAACAAACTACCTTCCTTCATATATTGATAGGAATAATGCCATAGTGTCTGTTACTGACAACTTTAGACGGTTTAGATCTTTTCATATCTTTCAGCATGGATGAATCTAGTGGCTATATCTTTTCCATAATTATTTCAATCAAAACTATGAAAAACCTTGGGAATTCTTGTGATAGAGGCCACCTTGTGGACTTTTTTGAGACACCGTAGCTTGCTTTCACAACACACACACAAAATTATGAACTAGAAACAATGCATGGACCATCCACAAATGCACAAAAACATTTGAAAGTTGACACCTTCTAAAGATTGTAATCAAGGTGTAACGTGGTTGTCCAAACCTGGTTGTGAAGACTCGAAGCCCTCTGATATCCACAGATTAAATGATCGGTTGACCGGGGATAACTTTTATAGCTGGGTTGGCTAAGGGTTGGTAGAACATAAGCACACGTGTGAGTACAACTCACGTGAGCGCAGAAAATGGAAGCATGAGCACAAAAAAAAATTACACTATGTAGACATAAGAAGGGGAGTTGAATGCGCGCCTATGAGAGTGCGGGTCCCGTTGGCCGTAGGCTTACCACCTCTGACGCGCTGCCTGCAGCGTTCATGTCAAATCCCCAACCTACCTGCCGCCTGCGCTTGGCCCCGTCCCCAGGACCCGCCATGCCCCGACCTGCCCTGACCGCCCCATTTCCCCAGATAATAAGATTATGTTTATTCGCCACACCCCCCCCCCCCCCCCCAACTTCCGCTCCCCTCTCTCATTGCTCCCCCATTTAGCTCCCCTCGTTCCCTGTTTGCTCCCCTGTTTCCGCTCCCCCATGTCTGAGCTCCTTTGTTTCACTCCCCCCCACCCACCCCCGCCGCTCTTCGTTCCCCACACTCGTGAGTCTATGTCCCTGCTTGCCACCTTCCCCAGCGTTCTCCGTTCCCCTCATTCGCTCCCATGTTGCGCTTCCCCGTATCCATGCTCCCCTCGTGAGCCTATGTTACCGCTCCCCTGTTGCGATACCCCGTCTCCTTGCTCCCCTATTGCGCTTTCATTACCCCCCGCCGCTCCCCGCCTTACGACCTACCATAGCAATCGCGTAAAATTTCGTTAGCGAAACAAATCAACTTGACGTCAAGTGACACCTCGTCAACGAGGATGTCATCCAGTTTCCTTTAATACAATCTTGGAATATCTAGATTCTTGATACCTATATTTCGCTGGCAAAATACATGGTGTGGTTTATTCCATAACCCTATTTTAAGTAATTCCGGACTTTTGGCTTAAATCCGGACCAAACTTAATATATAACATAATTAAAATTAATTCAGGTATTAATAATAATATCGTGGAATATTCAGTCATTTAACTTGTGAAGTTGCACAATCCCATTCATGTAACATCGAATGGTAAGTCGAATGACGTACTTTGCATCAGAAAATTATAAAGATAAGATCGATTGAATGAAGTTATTAATAAATTGATAGATGTATGATATAAACAGATGATTCAAGAAGATAATATACAAATGAAAAGTAAACATCCATATCATGCTTATAGTAGTACCATGAACCAATATATTGCAAGTTTTCAATTGATGGATTAAAACGTTGAATGGAATAAGGTTGGATTTCAATGAAACATGTGAATTATGTTTCAAAATATTTAGGGATCATTCCGATGTTCATATGACAACCAAATATTGTGGAAGAGTGTCATGTAGATTCAGCTATAAAGTCATTGAACCAAGCTGGAATTAGGTTTTAGGTTATAGAGTTTGCTAGGGTACATTGAAACATAGTACTTGGTATGAATGGAAAAGAAAATATGGGAAAGTGTACAGATGACTTGGCACCTATGAAAATTTGTTAATGAAATATCCCAACCACAGATTGTATCCAAAATTCTATGAGGAATGTGAATCAAACGGTGGAGTTTGGTTTAGGGTTTAGGGTTTTAGAAAACTGTAAATGGACAAACAATTATAGAGTTTGAGTCTTTACCCATACGTAGAACAATTCATGAAATATTATCCCCACCACTTCGACCGTACCCAAAATTGGAAGTAATAAATAAATAAGCATCAAACATTGAAATTAGGTTTTAGGGTATAGAGTTTGCGAGGGTACTAACCATAGTAACTCGGTATGAATGGAAAAAAAAATATTGGGAAGTACCCAGGGCTAAGAGATGTTGGCCAAATACTGAACGTTCTGTTTGCCATGAAACAGAACCAATAATATTTGAGCAGGTCATTCACAGAGGAGATACTGAAAGCCTTGCGAGGAGAGGATGTAGCTTGGGTAGAGTTAATGTACAATGGTCTGGTGGAAGAGATGAAGAAGTTACAGGGCACTGCTGCTAAGTCTCCGATCATCGTGTCTGGCCCAGTCATTGCTCAGATTATTCTTGACTCTTGCATACTTGATGCGCGAGAACGTAAGGAGATGGGAGTGTTTGAGGCAGCAACCACTGCAATGGAGGAGCAAGGTTCTTCACATAGTGAGGGTGGACTGGCAGAGCAACACCAGTCTAAGAGACAGAAGAGGGGTATGACTGTAGTGGCGGATCCACTAGCTTCAAGAAAGTCGCAAGATAATGTTTCCCAAGCTCTTGTGCAGGATGGGGCAAAACAGCACAGAGGGCTGTTATTACTAAAAGCACGACCTTTGGAGAGGTAAGAAGAAGTCACTTCGGTACCACAGCCATCACAGCCAGTTGAATCGGTTGTCTCAGAGGTACCTAAGTTAGTACATGTTGTTCCACCAGAACCTATTGCTCTGGAAAGAGAAGGGTTGGACATTCCCACTACAGAGCTGGTCGTGGCAGAAATTGAGAAGGATGACCTTCTCTATGAAAACTCTGGCTTGGTCAGGGAATCAGTGGTACGAGAGGTGCAGAGTCTGTCCAGGGAAATCCCTGCTGTGCATGTAATACCCACACCTGTGACGGAGGTACCAGAGGTAGAATATTAGGACACTGCAGCACCTGTGGAGGATGAGGTGGTTCAGGAAGAGGATCTGGTGGGGCAATGGCCTGAATGGTTGGTGAAGCATCACACTGTGGAGGATCAGGGAGAACATCAGCAAGTTCACCATGATGACCCCCAGCAGGCCATGCTTATGATTCCATAAGCAGGACACTCAATTTGTTGGGCTGTCGTGCGCATACATATCGCTACACAACTACATCGCTGTCCAAAACCACACAACACATGTGCACACCACACACTAGTATACCACTAGTCCACCACTAGTCCAACCACTAGGATACAACTAGTCAGTCACTAGGCTGCCACTATGCTACCCACTATGGCAGTCACTAGTCCACACAATGATAAAGAAGAAGAATACAAGCACGAGCTCACAAATCTGAAGCATAAACTCATGCATATATAACCTCATCACTCAAATACAAGTCAAGCCAAGTGAACCCCACGCCATGGGGAATCCACACTACGGCGCCATAGCTAGGCGCGGTGAGGCTCAACTCGAGAAAGATGAGCCTCCCGCGCTTGCCGTGAAGATAACCACTCCAGGGCCTAAATCTGCCTTGACCCCTGGATTGACACTTGGGCCAATCCCAAATGTCAATATGTAAAAGCTAGCTATTTCCTAGCTA
Source organism: Takakia lepidozioides (assembly GCA_030704615.1). Taxonomy (NCBI): domain Eukaryota; kingdom Viridiplantae; phylum Streptophyta; class Takakiopsida; order Takakiales; family Takakiaceae; genus Takakia; species Takakia lepidozioides. Next base: position 18,077,935 of record CM060731.1, on the reverse strand, counting down.
GTTTCACACTAGTGGTAAAATAACTTGACAGCTGTCGTGCGCATACATATCGCTACACAACTACATCGCTGTCCAAAACCACACAACACATGTGCACACCACACACTAGTATACCACTAGTCCAGCACTAGTCCAACCACTAGGCTACAACTAGTCAGTCACTAGGCTGCCACTATGCTGCCCACTATGGCAGTCACTAGTCCACACAATCGCCGCCCTAGCTGGTGCTTAGGTCCCTCTAAGTCCAGGTAGCCACAAGATGTGATAGTGACCATAGCCTCACTAAGTCCTCCACCACTATCCCTACTACACTCAAACTCGATAGATCAAGAGGCCGGGTGCAAGAGTTGCCCCATCATTAGTTGCCGTCTTACAACCTGTGAACTTGAGCTTGAGATCTCATGTATTGACTCCTATGAGCTTGGCCTCCCATGTCTTGTTAGCTGCCTCCAGTCATGTCCACTGCCACTATCCCAAGCAGTGTGGACACAACCAATCTCCGTCAGGAACCTTCTCAAGAGGTGGTGTCAAGCATCCCATATGCCAACCCCTTGAGCATCGATCACACACCAGCATGGTGGCTGCCCCTTTGGCAGACCCACAGAGCATGCACCTCAAACCTGCAGGTACCACTGCCAAGTTTGGGTCAACTCTGCCATCGACATTGGGAAGGTGACATGGCGCACAATTACGCACATGGTCCTTCCAAGTCATGCCATCCCGACCCTCTAAGATCAGGACCCCTGAGGGCAACACCTCTCGAACCCTCAGGATAACACGCCCTGCAGTAACATCCAGAGTCGTAGGAGCAGTCTGCTGCAAATAAACATAGTCACCAGGGCTAAACCTCCGAACCCCAGGACGATATCCTCCACCACGTATAGTGGCATACCTCAACGTATCACGGTGCTGTGCAATGGCAAGGTTCTCAAAAGCCATGGGCATGACTTTCTTGAACAACTCTGCACGCTGATCACATGCACGTACCCACACGTCCGGGTCGTCAAGGTTAAGGACTTGAGCAATGTCCCTACGAATGGCTGCAGGCAAATCCGGCTCTCGGCCAAAGAGAAGGAAATATGGTGAGAAGGAGGCAAGTGATGCTTGTTTGCTGAACCTGTAGCCCAGGGCTAACCAAGGAACCTGAAGATCCCAATCTCCTAGGTGTCCCTTCTGCAAGCCATACTTGCGCAAACCCCTCTTCACCGTCTGAACAACTCTCTCTGCTAAGCCATCGGCCTCAGGATGATCCCGAGAAGTGGTGCGGTGGTCTATCAAGGCTTTATCACACAAAGCCTGAAACTCCCCCAAGAACTCTCTCCCTTGGTCTGTGAGTACCTCAGCTGGAGCACCAAATCGGCTAAGCACACGATCCAAGAATGCATACGCAGCCCCCTCACTAGCCTTGTCAGGCAATTGAACCAACTCAATCCACTTGGAGAAGTGCTCCACCATCACCAACACATATCTGTGGTGGCGCATAGTCAGTGGCAACGGTCTTGCGAAGTCAAGACTCCACCTGTAGCCCAATCCCATGATTGGTAAAGGATGCAACTGTGGTGTAGGGGCGTGGAATGAAGCACGCACCCTGTCACACACCATGCACCTAGCCACGAATTGTTGCACCTCTGTATGCATACCACGCCACCAATACTGCCCCTGCAGTAAACTGTGAGTGCGTCGCACTCCAAAATGCCCCAACTCCTCATGGGCATGGCGCACTAACCGTGCACGCTGTGTGGGGTGAGGCACAATCCTCACCCAACCATCCTCCCACACTCGAAGTAGGTGTATCCCCTCCCACTTGAACCTCTTGGCTCGTTGCAGGATCCGATCCCTCTCCCTGGCAGTCACAATGGCTGCCGTGTCTCTCGTGCGGAGGTAGTCCAACACAGCCGAATCCTCATGTATATCTCTGGCACCACCTAGCTCATCACTAGCCTCAGGGTCCTCAGACACTCCGTCTACAGTCATCCCTGTTGTAGGTCCAATCTGACCTCCCGATGCCAAGATACACAAAAATGCAGATGCGTGCCATCCCGGCACCATCTCCTCGTCCGTCTCACCATGCCACCGAGCTCCAGTGTCATCCTCCTGGCTCATGCATGGATTGCGACTCAATCCATCCGCATCCCGATTGACCAAACCCGGTCGATGCACAACCTGAAAGTCATACTCCTGGAGTATAAGTGCCCACCGTGCAAGCTTCCCCGTAAGCTTGTCTGACTCCATCAACCACTTGAGTGGCTGGTGATCCGTGACAAGGGTGAAAAGATTGCCGTATAGATAGCACCTGAAGTGTGCCACGGCCCAC